>OZ004711.1:30731754-31931754 GCA_963924515.1 Vespertilio murinus
TGATAAAAGTTGTTCATAGTATTCTTTTTCCCCCAAGATTGTTGTCACTGTGGTATGGGTTATGGGGTATTTTTGTGTTTTCCCCAAATACTGCTGACTGCATCCCAAGATGGCTTTAACAGTATTTTTTTTTAATGTTAATTATCACCTGAGGATATTTTTCTATTGATTTTTAGAAAAAGTGGAAGGGAGGGGGAGAGACAGAGAGAGAAACATCAATGTGAGAGAGACAAATCAATTAGTTGCCTCCCATATGCACCCAACTGGGCCAGCGGTCAAATCTCAACCTAGATATTTACTCTTGACTAGAAATCAAACTTGCAAACCTAGGACCACAAGCTGCGGCTCTAACCATTGATCCACATCTTACAGGTCAACACTGTACCATCTTAATTAGTATAGCTTCACATTTATGCAAGAACCCTTTCAGAAAAACATTTTAGTTGTTTGTGTGTTTTTTAAAACTTTATATGTGAAGTTTAGAATCAGTTTGTTCTATAAAAATGTCACTACAATTTTAGTGGTAATTGAATACATTTTAAGTTAATTTTGAGAGAAGGTGTTGTTACTATGCTGAGTCCTTTCAGTCACCCAGGTCTTTATACACAAACAGTTTAATCATTTTATCCAAAATGGTCTCATACTTTTTTTGGTTAGGATTTTTTATAGACTAAATAAATGCTACTTCTGTAAATGGGATCATTTTATTTTTGCTTTTTCCTAACCAGAAATTTCTTATTTCTAGAATAAGAAAACACTATTAATTTTTAAAAATAATATTATTTGCATACATTAAAACACACACATAAAACAAGCAATACATAATATTTAAACATTTTCAGATAAAAGATATGTATATATATTTCACATAAATGGTTACATAAGGGAAAGTAGAGAAGTAGGTGTGGGGTATGAGATTAAAGGGCATCGATAGATATTAAATAAAGCAAGCACATCTATATTCTGTATCTCAATCTGTTGTGTTAATTGGAAATGGTGGTGGTAAAAAGTAGAATTACTAACAAGCCATTATTGGTAGATTTAAGAACGAGAACATAATTCGGACATAAACAGCTTCTCCAAGGTGGTAAGCTAGGGGGATACTCTGAGCAAAATCTGGGAACTTGACTGCTGGTTATCTCTATACTGTACTTATTTCCACAAGCAACATTGTAGTCAATGGTTGGTTTATTCTTCTTTCCAGGACTATTTCCATGTGTGTTCTAGTTATGGGGAAGCCTTGTGTCCCTGACGGGTAGCCTTCTTGGTGCCTGAGCTACTTGTAGGCAGTCTCTTCCACCCAGGAGCCCAGAGCTACGAGGTGGATGGAAGCCAGATGCGCCTTTTTCTTGGCAATGTACAGAGAGTAGGTCTCACATCCTCAGGGCGTTCTCAATTCTTTGTAAAAAAAAAATAAAATACTTCCAACAACATTGGTACATCCTATTATTTTCTTATCACTTGATATTTGAGTACTGATCTTGTATCTAAAAGCTCTCTCACTGATTTTCATAATTTTTTATTTTTATTTTGGGAGGTTCTTTGGAGAAGAAGCTAAATGATGACAATATTTAAAATCTTTCTGTGACAGAGACCAGTATTTGTCCTCTACCATCCTTTGTTTTCCTTTGAAGACAGCACTGCATGTTACCTGGGCATATGGTAACACAGGATAAAGCCTACATCTCCCAGGCTCTTGTAGCTCATTGTGGTCATGTGATTAAAAGTATGCAACTTAAGGGAAGTGTATTTAAAGGGAAAATAAAGCCTCTTACCACCCCTTCTTTGTATGGAATGCAGAGAATTGGTGCTAGAGACGCAATAGTTCCCAAAATTGTCTGTACCTTGGAATCAATGGAGCTTTGACAGACAACTACTAATGCCTTTGTTTCACCCTAGAGATTGTGATTCACTAGTAATTGGTCTGGGGTGTGGCCTGGGGCTTTGGAAATTTTAATAGATCCCTAAATTATTCAATTATCTAGCCAAGTTTGGGAACCACTGTCAGCTAGAGCATTCATCTTGGACCATGAAGTGAAAACTACATATTGAGGATACAGAACAGAGAGATTCTAAATCAGGCCACTGATGTTTACAGAAGGTGAAAACATACACACACACACACACACACACACACACACACACCCCACACCAAAAACAAATGAAACAAAACAAAACAAACAAAAAAACAAAAAAACACCAAAACAAAACTACTATATTGATTCTTTGGATTTTCTGTTACTTGCAAAACCTATTCTTCCCAATCCTTATATTCCTTTTCCCATGTTTTGCTTCTGGTTTTGGCTGTGGCCGTCAGCACAACATTTCATAGTTGGGCCAGCCCAATTAATATACTCCTAGATTTAATGATAATATATCTAAAGTACCACCATATGTATGGTTTTTAATGTATGGCTTTACAGAAGTAAATCTTTGTTAAGTTTAGGAAATGACATTCTATTCCTAGTTTTCTAGGAGTTTTAAGGTACCATGTACAGTGGTTATACTTTTCAAATGCTTTATTTTTCTCTTAGTATCTGTTGAAATAACACATGTACAGTATATGTTTTTTTTCTCCTTTAATCTATTAATGGCAATGAAGTACATTGATAAATATCCAAATGTGAAATTATTTTGTCATCCTTAGGATAAATTTTCTATGGTAATGATGCATTTTTATTGAAAACAAAATCACTTTAGATCCTAATCTTCTAACATTATATTTCAAATGTTATTCACATACTCGTATATTTATTTCATATTTTTCTTCTAAGTATGTTATCAAGAAAGAAGCAGGTAGGTAAATAGATATAGAATATATCTAACTTTAGAAAAATATTTTCTTTTATTTTTTATTTTTGATTTATTAGCTTTATTTTTTATTGTGTACCTTAATGCTTTTTAAAAAATCTCAGAAATATCTTTGTAACTATTTAAGTGGTGGCTACATTTAAAATTAAATTATTCTGTTGAATAATCGTTATGCTTTGAGGAAGGGACATTTGCTATAGTGGGGTTCTCCAATTTTTAGTTTAAAAGAAAAATGTCGATATTTTCTTGGAGGAAAATGTAATAAGCATTATAAAAGAACATAATAAAAATCTGGCCTGTGCTATTATATGAATTGCTGTGTATTTTAGGTATTATTATTATTATTAAAGAAGAAACCCACAGTTCACAGCATGGGCTAGGGTGACATGTAATAGCTTCCTAATATTGTTCTTTCTCTGAACCTATCCCCAAAGTAGTTATTATCTATCTCCTTCAAGTTAAATCTCCAAGTTAACTTCAATTTAACCGACATTTAAGGACTGACTTATCTGTGGTTAGTATGCCGTGTCACATGGTATACCCAAACCCTTCACAAGTGAGCTATCAGATACTAATCAATATGAAAATATATTCTTACCACTATTGTCATGGCAATGTTAGAGGGATCATTGAATTGACCTAGTCGTGTGATATGGTGCTGGCTACAACCTCTTCTATGTAACAGGTAAGAGGCATGGTGTATTTACTGAAGCATGGGCCAGGGTGTTACAGACTGACACAGCCTCCCAGCTGGCATGCCTTCTTCATGCTTACTCATTGCTCCACTGTACATTTTTCAATTAACTTGACCGGCCTTCCTAAGGCCTAAATCAGATCATGTTAACTCCTATTTAAAATCTAGCAACAATATCACTCTGCATCCAGGAGGAAATCAAATTTCTCACCGTGGCCTAAAAAGAGCACAGTATTTGCCACGGCCTGCCTCACCGACCTCAGCCTTTCTGTACTGCATTGTGTCCACTATTCCTGCCACACTGGGCGCCTTGCTATTCTTGAAGGAAGGCAAACCTGTCCCTTTCTCAGATCTAGTTCTTGCCATTCCTTCTGCAGAGAGCATTCTTCAGCATTCCTCTCAGGCCTGGCTTCTTACTTAAATGAGACCTCTTCAGAGATACTTTCTTCTTCTCTACACAGGCCCCGGCTACTCTGTATCTCATTAGTGTATGTGTGATGAAAGGATAGAACAGACAGGCTGAGGAGGTACATTTTCTTTATTGTTGACAGTTATGGGATTTCAAGGAGACAAGCAACCTGTTTTCAAAAGAACGTTAGGCTTTTTGAGACCCTGAGGAGGACATTGAAGACATTTGGTTGCACAAAAGGAGTGATGCTTTCTCTGCAAATAATGAGGGAGGTCTCCCCTGACCCTTGATGGCTTTCTTTTTAGTACTTTCCATGTCTTGAAATTATATTTTCTTGGTTTTCTTCTTCATATATTTTCACTCCACATTAACATGTAAGCTTTTTGAAATCAGAGTGCCTTACTCAACACTGTGACCCTGTTACACCCAGACTGACTCAGAGATGTTCGGTAGGTGTTTGTCCTCCACTGATTGACTGAACAGCGTGTTCTCCACTGTCTCCCAGTTCACTTTCTCTTCCAAAAGTCTCTTTGAGTTTTCAATCCAAATATGTTATCCTTTCTTTTTTTTAAAAAAATATATATTTCATTGATATTTTACAGAGAGGAAGGGAGATAGATAGAGAGCTAGAAACGTCAATGAGAGAGAAACACCGACCAGCTGCCTCTTGCACACCCCCTACCTGGGATGTGCCCACAACCAATGTACATGCCCTTGACCAGAATCGAACCCGGGACCTTTCAGTCCAGAGACCAACGCTCTACCACTGAGCCAAACCGGTTTCAGCTGTTATCCTTTCTTTAAAGCCTTATATCTATCCTCTAATGACCTTACATGCTTCCTGCATTCTCGCTATCTCTGTTATTTCCTGTCTTCTGCACTGAAGAGTACATGCATAAATTTCAAAGATAATGCCATGCTCATCTTTATATCCCCGATTACATCCAGCACAGTTCCTTAGACAACTTTACAATAGTGCATCAATTTATCAAGTGATAGTAGTCCTAATTTTCTATTAATTCAGGCTCTTAAACTTATAATATTTGAGTTATATACTCCTATGTTAAATGGAAGTAACCTCTTTTTCCTTTTTAAAACTATAATTGTTTCTGATCTGGCCTCATTCCTAATGTTTTCTTTGCCCAGAGATATTCCACTTAGAAATTACAAACTGGCATCTCACATTGTAAATGGAGCCTGCAGATATGTTTTATTTGGCTCTCATAATGTTTTAAAAATGTTTGAGTGAGCTGCTACTATTTGTGAAACTCAGATTTCATAAAATGTTTTGGACTTCTGGCTTTCATGTAAAATAGGATAGTCTGGAAGCCCTGGGTTGACATAACCTCCTGCCCACGAATGCTCCAGCTGGTTCACTACAGTCACCTCTGGTCTTGCCTCATTCACTTAACATGCTTGGACTCTTTCCATAGTGGAGTTTCAGATTCCAGCTTTATCCTATTTCTACAATGCCTATGTAATTTTAATTAGTGACGATTCAATAGTATGTACCTAAAAAACACCTGCAATCCCACCCAAAGTCTGAAATGTTTCCATTATCTACCACATTTGACTATGTATAGAAGAAGCATGTAAGGTTTTGGAAGAAAAGGAGGATTTTATGACCCTCCCACAGAAGCTTTCATTTGTTTAGGAGCAGTGAGAAGATGTGGAGTGGAATCCATGTAGAAGTTAGAACATTTGGATTCTTCTATCACAGATTTCTTTGTGATCAGTTTATCACTTTGGGCTATAGTTCCTCCTGTATAAAGTAGGACTGGTGTGTTGTTGATGCCTAAGGTTCCTTCTAGCTCTTACTATCCTATAATTTCTTTGGGGGAAAAAAATTAAAATGTTTTATTTGTATGTTGATTTCCGTTATTAACATTGACATACATAGAGCTAACAAGTCTCTGTTGACTTGACATATTTTCACAGGGCAGTGTCTTTTCTGTGTTACACACACCTGTTTGATGCTTTCTGTACCCCCTGGATGTAGTAGAAGTGCCAATTAAATAGAACACTATTACCGTATTTGCCGGCGTATAAGACGATTTTTTGGCCCTGAAAAATATGCCTCCAAGTGGGGGGTAGTCTTATAAGGCAAGTATATAACAAACTCTGTATTTTGAGTGGAAATGTTAGGGGATCGTCTTATACGCCCAGTCTCTTATACGCCGGCAAATATGGTATTTTTCAGGGCCAAAAAATCGTCTTATACGCCGGCAAATACGGTATTTTTCAGGGCCAAAAAATCGTCTTATACGCCGGCAAATACGGTATTTAAATAACTCCCCTGAAGATTATATTTGAGACAGTTGAGCTGTGTGATAACATTACATTTTAATTTCTAAGTAAAAGAGAATAGTTCATGGTAAAATGTATTTCGACTTAAAAAAGAAAAAGAAGCACGTGGGGATGAATTATGCGTCGTTCCAGCCCTGTGTAGTTGGCATGTCTTAGAACATAAATCACTTGGCTTGTGCTCCAAGGGTCCGGCCTTTCACTGAACTTAACCCGTCTGAGCTCCTCCTTGAAGTGTTTATTCCAGCCCACCCTCCCCGATGTGAATCCCTGTCAGACATGAGTGAGTGAGTGGCGTGCTTTCCATCAGAAGCAGCAAGAAGCTAAGTCACAGAACGGCCAGTACAAGTCCTTGCTTCTTAGGCAAGTGTGTTGTTAGCAAGAAATAAAAATGAGGCACTCCAGGCTGAGCTTGAAAGGAAATCCAAGACAGCTTCACACTTACTTTTTAATTAAGGAGATGGTCAGGGATGTTGTTTTCTAACCAATGTTAGTGTGACACATCACCCAAATAATGGACACACATTAATAATGGTGCACATCACCCAACTAATGGACACAAAAAAATGTAGGTCTGAGCCTGCAGTGTTAAGAGCTAGGATAAAGGATTTCTTTATGACCTGAAAGTGAATGATGGGAGAAGTTTTTGTTTTTTTTCACTGATATGAGACATGGAAATTAGTGCTCTCCTACGATTTATGAAAAACCCTTTTTAAAAGCTCTGGGGCTTGTTTTCTCTGAGAAAATATTTGTAGCTATAATTAAGAAATCTATTTAAATGGTGCTGATAATTATCCTAATTCATATGAAAATCTGATTGAATACTTGGAAGAGTAAATTGCCCCAGCTGAGTTTAGTTTAGAAGTTGAAGTAGTTAAATAGGTTTTCAGAAATAAAGATCCTGCTAACTTTAAGTAGGTCAGCTGTAGTAGTGCTCTTTGTATGTCTGTTTATCTTAATTTAGGCAACGTGATGGCCTTGCAATATTTATATCCAGGACTAAAATAAGATCCAAAGCAAAGTGCAGTGAATTGTGTGAGATGCTTTGAGATGAAAAGTCCTCACTGTCAAGATCAGACACTAAAAGCTCTGGAGAGTCCAGGTTCCTAGAGTGAGTGAATGACCGGATGTAGGGAGTCGAGTGCAAGTCCGTCTAATCTGCAGGAGATGAGTGGTTTTCCAAATGTGTCACAGGAACAGCAGCAGTCTTCCCTAAAATGTATGTTCCCAGTGGCAAGCATAATGGGGAAAGGACTGAGAGATTTATGTATGTATGTATGTATGTATGTATGTATGTATGTATTTATATACATGTGCTTTTGATGACTGTTTTTAATTCATTTCAAATTTGACATAATCATTGCATTAATTTGACCAAACAGTGCAGATTTCAAGCAACAGAAAAAAGAAGGCAAATTAAAGAACGTCTGAACAACAACAACAAATTAGATTATTTCCTGGAGAGGAGTAGGAAAGTAAATAAAAAATGGTTGACCTCGCATCGTTTATATTTGCCCTTGAAAGATGTCCTGACTATATTTTGGGAGCAAATTTATCATCCTAACTTAATTTCATGTAGGATACTAATAAATAGGTTTTTATTTCCAAAATACACACCAAAAATGTATGTAGGTGGAGAGAAATAGTTTCCCATATTGTAGGGGAATGACAAAAGGAAAGCTAGTTTTGGGATTTAAAGTTTGCCAGGGAAAAGATACAGAGTGAATGAGCCAAAATAGATAATTAGGGGGTAATTGTTTATAAACACTTTATAACACATATGATTACTACAAAAGCTTATTGTCTCCCAAGTAGCTCATGACAACGTAACTTTTGTAGTACCTGGGATTCAATAAATCCATAGGAACAAGTATTTTTTCATGTGGGTAGTTACTTTGATTCAACTGAGTTAGGTGGTTTGTCCTAAGCAGGATGCAAGGTGGTTTCTTTCCCTGGTCCAGATGGATTAGAAGAATGAAGCCATGGACAAAAGGTGGTAGATTAAAAGGGTGGAAATTTATTGGAAGCAAGTACAGACTTCCATGTAGAAAGAAGGCTCCAACGGGGTAACCCACTAATCCCCTTTTTCTAAGGTTTATAAAGGCTGCAGCTCTTTGTTTCCTCATACTCCCTTCTAATTGGTAGAATATCAGCTTCAAAGCCCCCCCCCCACCGTGTGCCCCCTTCCTTTTCTCCCCCTTATCTTGTAACATTTCTCTATCCCCTGTGAAAATCTGTTTTCCTCTTCCTTCATTTGTAGCCATTTCTCCATTCTCTGTGAAAGTTTGTTTCCTCACGCTGTGGCTTTTCCCTCTCTTCTGTGAAAGGATGTCTTCCTCTCCCCTTATCCCGTGGCACTTTTCTTCTTCTTCTTCTTCTTTTCTCTATGAAGGCATGCTTCTTGGCATCTGCAAGCCCTCACTTATGCCTTCCTCCCCCAAGGATCCTCTTTATTCCTAATCTCCCTACACCTGCTTCTTTTACCCCTAAAATCCCTTTCAACTTTATAACAATAAACCCTGGATTTCATGCTATGCCCCTTGCAGCTGAGGAGGAAGGGTGTTGCTGTGAACATGGTGGGCAATTTGTATTTTTTTGATGACAATTATTTTTGAACTCTTCATCTGTTTTCCCATCTCAAAGATTACAATCACTTAAACTACACCCATCTATCAAAGCAAAGTAATCAAAACAACATTTAGAAACTTGGGAAAGAAAAAAAGTGAAGAAGACATTGGTTCCATTTTCTTTCTCTTAATAATTCTTTTGATTTTATACAGAGCTTTACAATATGTGTTTATATGCACGACTTCATGTGAGTGAGCTTAGCCCAACTCCGAGTGGACAGGGATGATCCCATCACCTGAAGGTGATCTTAATGGACAATGGGTGAGGAGTCTGACCGCAGAGAGATCAAGTACCCTGTTTCCCCAAAAATAAGACTGTGTCTTATATTAATTTTTGCTCCCAGGGATGAGCTAGGTCTTATTTTCAGGGGATGTCTTATTTTGGGGGAAACACGGTAACTCTCAAAGGTAAACAGCAGTCCTAGAATCTTACATCTTCCAACTCAAAAACCAGTGCTCTCTGTAGCCTTAAATCAAGACGAGAGAAAGAGAGAGAGAGAGAGAGAGAGAGAGAGAGAGAGAGAGAGAGAGAGAGAGATCTTTTTTTTAACTTGCTAGCTAACCATGGGATGTCACATGCTTCCCTTCTATCTTCTCTGGGTGCCCTAGGCTAGTAATATGATTTGATTTCTGGCCATGTGCCCATATAAAGACATTTCATGAAAATTGGTATCTATGGGATCAATTATAAATGAATAATACAGAGATACTGAAGACATATCTGGAGTCTCAATGGAAGCAAATGTAGTTTAGGAGGCTCTGATGAGGGTAAAATGATAGCATAGTTATAGCCTTGGGGTTTTCATTTCCAAGAGATATCCAGGATTTTTAGAATGACTTGCTGTAGGACTGCTTCTTAATTGATCTCGTGTTCTGTCTTATTCACCCACATATCAGGGGATTTTGATAATGCATATGCATCATAGATCAGGAGAATCGGTTCCAAAGATGAGAGAACTATGACACTCAGAAAGGAGACGTCCACACGGCTAATAAAACAGTCAGACCACAGATTGAAAGCAGGTCCTCTCACTCTCTGTCCAGGCTTTTAGGAGGAACTCTCAGATGACAGTGAGTCGCACCATTGACAAGCATTTTGTGTGCTCCAAGCATTGGCTGGACACACAGGAAGCAAACAGTATAAAATATGGCCTGTTCTGAAGGAATACACTCAGTTTTAGAAAACAGAACAGACCATTTCAGAAAGATAGTTCTATCAATTCTATTAGCATTTAGGAAAGAGACTTTTCCACTTTTTCTTTTTTAATTTATCTTTATTGCTGAAAGTATTACAGATGTTGCCCTTCTTCCGCCCCCCTCCCAGTCCCACTATACCCTGTACCCACCCCTCCCAGGCCTTCACCACACTACTGTCTGTGTCCATGAGCTATGCATATAAGACCCTCTGTTAGTCTCTTACCCCTTCTCTGCTTCTATGTCTCTGGATCTATTTTGTTCATCAGTTTATTTTGTTCATTAGATTCCACCTATGAGTGAGATCATGTGCTACTTACTTCCTCTGACTAGCTTATTTCGCTTAGCATAATATTCTCCATACCCCTCCGTGCCCTCTCAAAGGATGAGATTCTTCTTTTTTTCCAGCTGCATAGTATACCATGACTTAAATGTACCACAGCTTTTTATCCACCATCTACTGACGGGCACGTGGGCTATTTCCAGATCTTAACTATTGTAAATTGTGATGCTATGAACATAGGAGTGTGTGTGTGTATAATATTTATATATATATATATATATAATTATATATATAATATATAAATTATATATTTATATATAATATATAAATATATATATTAAATATATATATTTAATTGGTGTTTCAAGTTTCTTGTATATTCCTAGAAGTCGGATCACTGAGTCTAATGGCAGTTCCATTTTTACAGTTTTTTGAGGAAACTCCATACTTCATAGTGGCTGCACCAGTCTGCATTCCCACCAGCAGTGTGCTAGGGCTCCCTTTTCTCCACATCCTCACCCACACTTGCGGTTTGTTGACTTGATCTACCCACTCTTGAAAATAAGGCTTCCAGTGTTTCACAGCTAGTAGGGAACATCCTAACGTCTCCTGCTATCACTGGGTATTGTAACGTAGCTGGAAGCCTTGAGACCGGAAGTTGTGCCCTGCCGGCACAGCTGGTCCTTCTAAAACACCGCTCAGAAAGGTCAGCGAGTCTCTACTTCTGCCAGCTCCCTTCCTCTCCTGTGGACCTTTCTGTTCACTATCATCTCAGGACAATAATCTGACATTTTCAGTAAGTCCAAATCAATTTTAATTCTTTTAAAGTGTTAAGAAATAAAGGCTCAGTGATGATGTGAATCTGCAGAAAGTGGGGTGATTTGGGCTGTATCAGGTTTGAAAGTTAACCAGTTTTATTTATAAACTTCTGTTCTGCATAAAATATTAAACTATAAAAGCACTAGGTAAACGGATTTATTTTTACTTTGTGTGTGTGACATCCTAGATATCTTTTCAAGTTGAAGAATAGGCCGAACTAATAGGTTAGATGGACATCTGTTTTCTCTCTGTGTTGAGAAGGTAGCTCATAAAAATTAATTTTCAACAGATGGTTGTAAGGAGACAGAACTACCTTATTTGGGTTAATACACATTCATGAAGAACATGTTACTTTCTGATGAAACTAAGTCATTTCATAAATCCTATCAGTAAACTGATCTAAATTGTTTTAAAAAAATGTACCCAAACAAGTAATTGGAATATAGCCTTCCACCTTTATTTTTGTCTCTTGGGCCCACATTTCCCACATTTGATCATTGATAGCTTTATAGCAGAGACAGAATTTTGTCCTAAAAATGTTAAATATAGGTCTATTTTATTGAGGCTGGAAAAACTGAATCATACTATTGACATTTTCAGATTTCTAACAACCTCCACCCAAATGCAAGTTCTAAATCCTAAGTAAAGAACTCTTTTGGAAAAGCTCTTCTCTTAGTAGGGTTTTAAAGAACAGAACTTGACTGTTTTCTCCTTGGTCTTCTAATATTTAAGCCAAAGCTTTTGCTCTAGGTTTGATAAAGGAAGAACCAGTGGACTTGAGCCAGGAATCCTTGTTTCTAGTTCTTGCTCCACCTCTCATAGTGTGTGTGAATTGGGGTGGGAAAACCAATGCCTGGGAACCTCAGTTTTTAATAGCTTTCAGATGAGGGTCCAGACTGGTCACTACTGTTTGAGTCTTGATGTCCTATTATCACATATGCGGTTATTGTCAAGAAAGTGGGACAAAATGCCTTGCTGTCTTCACATGCACTCTTGCTCCCCCCCACCTATGTTTGAGATATTTTTCAGTAGAGAAAGTGATACTATCATACACACTTATTTTTGGAGTCTTAGAAGAAATAATATGTTTTATTCTATTTCCTAAATAAGATTCTTTCATGAATATAAAAGAAGGTGAAACAGATTAAATTGCTCATCAATGCAAGTGACTTTGAGATTGAAATGGCCTCACAGAAGTTTGCAGCATGACTATCATAACACTAGAGGCCCGTTGCATGGAATTCATGCACTGGGTTGGGGGGGTGTCCCTCAGCCCAGCCTGGGACATCACAATCCAGGACTGCTGGCTCCCAACTGCTCACCTGTCTCTGCCTAGTTGCCCCTAACTGCTTCTGCCTGCCAGCCTGATCACCCCTTAACCACTCCCCTGCCAGCCTGATCGATGCCTAACTGCTCCCTAGCTGGCCCAATTTTCCCTAACTGCCCTCCCCTGCCAGCCTGGTCAACCCTAACTCTCCTCCCTTGCAGGCCTGATTGCCCTCAATAGCCCTCTCCTTCATGCCTATTCCCCTCTAACTGCCCTCCCCTGCAGGTCTTGTCCCCCTCCCAACTGCCCTCTCCTGCAGTCCTATTCCTTCCCCCCCAACTGCCTTCCCCTGCTGACCTGGTCTCCCCCAACTGCCCTCCTCTGCCAGCCTGGTCACAACTACCCACCACTTCCCTCCCCTTCCAGCTATCTTGTGGTGGCCATTTTGTGTCCACATGGGGGCAGCCATCTTGTGTCTTGGAGTGACAGTCAATTTGCATATCACTCTTTTATTAGATAAGATGTCAGTCCTTGCCCATCTTTATCTCATCTCTTCTACCTCCCTCCATAGTCACTGGGAGCAAAGAGAAGTATCCAGATAAATATGAATCTGCTTTGTATATTGCACAAATTTTCCAGTTACCACAATTCAGAGATTTCCAAAATTGTATGTTTCATTGTTTGAAATATGCATAGTATATTGTTATAAATTTAAAGTAATCTAGCCTTTAGACTTAGAAAATCATGATCTTGTATTTCTTATTACATCTATTAAGGGATGTTTAACAATTAGAACTTAATAATTCTTTTCAACATCTTTGACAACCAAACCAAATCTGAAATATTGGAATGACAGCCAAAAACAAAGCTTATTGTGTCCATTAAAAAATTAATACCTTTCATAATGTGGTGAACCCTCTTGACTAGAGATTCTATATGACATTATTCTGAATAAAGTCTTGTAATTCAGTTTTGTTTATATATTTATAGATGAAAAATTTTAAATCTAAATGATTTAAAGTTAGAGAAATTTACCTAGTGTAAAAAGGAGCAATTTGAGAGCTAATAAAGTAGGAGAGTGTGATTTTAAAGCAACATCACGAGACATGGAAATAGTTTGCTACCCATATTGCCAGCATGAATAATTCTCAGCTAGATTTAGATATAATTGAGGTAAACCTGCTCATTAATAAGAGTCTCATGGGGAAAAGAAAGTAATTCTAGTTAATTTTCCTAAGAACTTCCTTGTCATAATAGATCATACTAGTATTCTTTTCCCTGAAATTTGACATATCCCTCTTTCTCTCCCTCTTCACTGTCAAGTATATTGTTAATATAGAGAGGTGTAAAGTTCCATACAAACATGAATGCCCCTATTATCTATTTCTAGGAGTTGAGCATTGCATTGTGGAAAATCTAATCCTATGATCCTAAGTGACAATTTACATCAGCACTTTGTCTGATATCAATTTAAGGAATTATACTAGCCAATCCTATATAATAAAAGCATAATATGCACATTGACCCTAATGGTGGAATGACCTGGAATGACCGGTCACTGTGATGTGAACTGTCCACCAGTGGGCAGACGCTCAACACAGGAGCTGTTCCCTGCTGGTCCAATAAGGGAAGCTCCACTTAGCCATAAGCTCAGTTGAGGGCTGTGAGCGCAGTGGATGTCCGACTGTGGTGGGGAGCAAGCCTAAGCCACAGTCAGAAATCCCCCAAGGGCTCCCGGGCTGCCAGAGGGATGTCTGACTGCCAACTTAGGCCCGATCCCCTGGGGAGTGGGCCTAAGCTGGCAGGTGGACATTCCCTGAGGGATCCTGGACTGCGAGAGGGAATTCCCCTCCCCCCACCTCCTCCCCTGTAAGTGCATGAATTTTCATGTACCAAGCCTCCAGTGAAGATATGAATTTCCTCTCCATGGCTTACCTCAAGCCAAATGAATGCCTGTCTTATAGAATTATTAAAGAATTGTATTTTTCCACATTCCTATGGTTTCTCTCATATAGAGGGGCAGAATGTGACATTTTCTCACTCATTTTCAGGGGAACTGAGCGCTGTGTGAATGATGAGTTTGTCTAGAGCATGCTTGGATCTACTCCTTTCTTTATTTCTCTTGAGAAATAATTTGGGCATGCTTGGATCTACTCCTTTCTTTATTTCTCTTGAGAAATAATTTGGGCATGCTTGGATCTACTCCTTTCTTTATTTCTCTTGAGAGCCAATCACCTACAGGGAGTATATGCTCTACTCCTCTCCAATGAAGACTCCACCCCTCCTTGGCTGAGTGTAAAGAGAGAGTCCTGTCCTGCCCAGCAGTGCCTAAGACTGGGTGGATTAGTCTTTCTAATTCTGGGTTCAGTACTGAGAAACACTCTCTTTTACTGATATAAGCCACATCCAACTATTCAACTATTTTAGTGATACATGATGTATTTTACTCTATCCTTTTCTTTTTATTTCTTAATTCCATATTCAATTGGAAAATAATATTTTAATTAGCTACTAGCAAAT
The DNA here is from genome assembly GCA_963924515.1 of Vespertilio murinus. Lineage (NCBI taxonomy): Eukaryota > Metazoa > Chordata > Mammalia > Chiroptera > Vespertilionidae > Vespertilio > Vespertilio murinus. The sequence goes on from OZ004711.1 coordinate 30,746,683, forward strand.
ACAAAAATATGTATGTATATTCTGATCATGTGTTATTTTTTTTTCCAAAACACGAGCTAATGCTTTCTTAGAGAATAGCTAAGCACCAGGATTTGGGAAATTAAAGAGTGGATTAGGTTTACATTTATGTTCTTAATTATAGAAACACATTTGACACCCTCATTTGAGGTGTTAACTTCTCCCTCTTAAAGACAGACACTTATTGCTCAATACAGTTGTAAGCAGAATAGTTTTCACCATCCAGTTTTTAAATGTGCTGTTCTCTGTTAGATATTTGGGGCTGTAATTTAACTTTATTGCACTGTATGTAGGAAAGCATGGGGGGAAACTATATACAGAGAACAACGAGTCAAAATCTAAGAGCTTGTTTTCTCATAATATGCAGTTAGAAAGAGGAGATAGACAGTGGAGCATGGAATAGATTGTTGAATCTCAGAGGGAAAGTGGGATGGGTAGTTGGGTGGGAAGAGATCAACCAAAGAACTTGTATGCATATATGCATAATCCATGGGCACAGACAAGTGTGTGTGTGTTGGGGGGGAGGGGGTAAGGAGGGAGTTGAGGATGGCCTAGAAGAAGTCAATGGGGGGAAAGGTGACATATGTAATACTGTCAACAATGAAGATTTAAAAAAAAAGATAAATAAGGGGTGAAAAAGGAAAGAGGAGATTGGAATGAGATACTTCCCTAAAATATAGGTTCATTCAGATCAAAATTTTAAGGAATGCCAGAGTAGAAAGGAAGAGAGATGTTTGAGAATTGTGTTGGTATGTGGGTCCTCACTTTGATTCAATCCAATAATGGATTTTAAAAATAATATTTTTACATATTTATGCATTAAGTCAGTAGTATTGTAAAACCTTAGCCAAAACATCTAACTTTTAAATATTTTTCCAGTAAGCACGAGTAATTAAAATTTTACAGCTCAAATGCATGAATTAAGAGCATATCTTAATATTATACTGGGGTTCTCAAAACTTTTAAGAAAGCACATGTGAAATATCAGTATTCCTATAGGTAAAACTGAACCCTGTCAAATTATTTTACTGTCTATAGGTCAGCTAATATTTAGCATTGTGCTGGGTTATCACCCTTCATCTAAAATATATGTACATTTGTTGTTTGTTGTACGCATGTTCAGTCTAACATACCATTCAAAGCAAAGTAAAAAACAAACACCACAACCCCCTTCCCACCCCCCGAACTTGAAAGGATCCAGGAGATAACTAAATTAGATAACTCATTTTATGTTTGGAAAAAACTGAGAAATAGGCAATGAATATGACTTGTCCAAATTTGTTTGTGGACAATCCTCATGGATAGTCTAGGATTAGAAATAGAATTCTGATTTAATCCTGTGTGCTTTTCATCATATCAGATTAAACAGAAAGGAAAGGTACAGCTATTTAGACATGGCATTAGCCCAGGATAAGAGGTTCTTCCCAAAGTTTGCATTTACTAACTTTCATTTGAGATAGCACTGGGCAAGCCTGAAGTAAATAGTGAAATAGTGTTTGTTTATTGATAAAAGTTGGAAAACAACAACAACCAACCTTTCTCTTGCTACTTCTTTTACATTTGTGTCTCTTCTAACACCCATGTGCAATGTTGTGGGCATGATTTTAGTGCTTAAGTGTGCCAAAAAAATAAGCGAGGCTCTCTGGATTTTAATCCTGGTTCTGCCACTGATAAACAGTGTGAGCGACAATCAGGGATAGTTGCTTAACCTCTCTAAACCTCTGTTTTCTCTTCTAGTAAGTCAAGATGACAGTTGTAACATTCTAGTAAGTAAAGATGACAGTTGTAACAAGATCAAATTAAGTAACTCACGCACAGCTATTTCAAGAGAGTAAGATGGGCCTAGATCAGATTGGTGTCAAAAGACATACTACTGAAATTTCAAGTTAATCAGTTCTTCATTGCATGGGATTGTTTAGATCCCTGGCCCATATTTGTTAGACGCCAGTAGTGACCCTAGTCATTACAACTCAAAATGCTCCCATAAATTCCAAAGTAAACCTGTTTGAGAGAACCATCAAATGGTGTGTATTGTTCTTAGCATAGTGCTTGACACATACTAAATAATCACTAGATATCATCATCATTTGCATCTTCATCATCCCAGAAATTGCCAGAAGCAAATGTCTGGGATCTTTACAGCACCTCAATATTCTCCAAGATGGGAGTTGTGCCAGGACTTGTGTGAGCGTCTCTTGTGCCATGAGCTGTTTCAAAGTGGCCAGTTGGGCCTAGATAAGATTTGTGGCCCCACTTGAGCCTGATGTCCAAATAGTTTGGTTTGTTTAGTGATTAGATCTGAGATCTAGTTCCCTGACGCCTGGTCTACCTATTGGCCAGAATGGAATAACCTAACGATTCTATGTTTAGGGGAGAGATCTTCTCTGGGAAGTCTGGGCCACATGCTTGGCTCATTCCCTTTTAATCCCATTGCTGTCATCTGACACAGCCTAGCCCTTTATCTCAGCCAGTTAATTTGAGGCTTTCTTGCTGGCCTTTCCCAAGGCTACACTGCTGCTCTATCTCCCTGCAGCAGGGCAGGAACTGGAAGGGTTACATTGCCCCAGTCTGAACTTCTAGAGATAATACTTGTCCTGCCTCACCAAAAATGACAAGATTTGCTCAAATTGGATTAGAGTTCCACATTCTCATTTAGCCTTGTGTTTTATTGGTCAGCTCCTCCCTGGGGCTATGGTTTCATGGGTTTCTCTCTCCTGGTGGAGGTTCTTTTGCTATCATGCAAAGAGACTAGCCACATGGTTTTATTCTTCCTGGCCTTAGCTCTTATACTGTGGTCTTATGACTTGGCCAGAGAAGAAGTCAGTCAGTTTTATTCCTGGTCAGATGAAAAGATGAAAGAGCTTGGAGCAGAAAAGATTTACTAAAAATAATTATCCTCCTCATTCTCAATTAATCTGAAGTCTACATCAAAGAGATAGCAGTAGCTTTGGAATCTAGTGTATAGAAAAATATAAACACATCTGAGAACTGCCACCAGTGAGGATTTGGTGTTAGGACAGCTTTGGATAACTTAATATGGGAAAGAGATAACAATTGAAATGTTAGGGTAATGGGAACCAACAACCTATCTGGGAATGTAAAATTTTATTTCTTCTTAGTTTTATCAAGGATATAGATGAAATATGGACAACTATTTCAACCCCTTTTTTTCTGCTGTAATTAGTTTGGCAATGAGTTTAACTAGAATGATAAAAACTGACTTTACCAATAAATTTCAGTAATGATCACTAGTAACATTTCTCCTCTTACTTCTCCTCAGCCTCTTCCTCCTCCTTCTCTTTTTTCCCTTCTTATTATTGCTATAAAGCAGTACAGTGGTTAAGATGTTGGTTTTAGAGTTGTATAGACCTCAGTTTAAATCTAATTTCAAACAAATATAATGTGTATGACTTTGGGTGAATTATTTCACTTCTTTGAGCCTTAGTTCCTTCATCTGTAAGACAAGGACAATAATATCGACCTCCTGGGGCATTTGTGGCAATTAAATGAAAGAACATATGTGAAGTGCTAAGAAGAATACTTTCTTCAAAGTGAATGCTTAAAATAACTAACTAACTTACTGTATAGCTAAGGATTTGATATTTCCAAGTAGCTGTTAAAATGCTTTATTAAACCTCTATAAATAATGAAGTTGTCATCATACCTTAGAATATGCTTCTTTCATACCTCTTTGCCCTTTACTGTCATTTGCTCCATATTCTAAATGAATTTGAAAATTTTCAATTGGCAAGTTATCCAGAAAAGGGGGAGTAAATCACTGAAGATAACAGTGAAACATAAGATCAAGAACATATGTTTATGAATCTGAAAGACAATAAAACAATGCTACTCCGAAGAAATTTGCTGGAAGACACATGAATATGTATTGTCATTGAGTTAGCATATGCTTTTTTTAAGTAAAGACCATTAAAGATTTTTCTCACACTTTCACTTGACTTGGTTAACCATAGTCAAAGCTTTCATCAAAATGAAATACATGTGACATTTGATCATTGTCATTTTTCCTTTTAAGTCACAAAGGGAGGATTAAAAATTTATGTAGAAATAGAAATTGTTTATGATGTGTCCCAAGACCATAAATTCTGTAAGGGTAAGGATTGTGCCTGTGTATGTCTTGTTTTCCACTGTATTTTTACTTCATAGCAAGTATCATGCCTAGTACATAGTGGGTACTAAAAACCAAACAAACTAACTGCCTATTTTGTATATGAGTGTTAATATAATTAAGTATTTGTCTATAAATAGCATTTACGAAAGTATTTGTTGAAAAGTCTAAAGATAAGATGACATTCAGACAAAGGTTTCTGTCAGATTTGTCTAATAAGACTCCTTATATATGAACCAATTATATTTAGGTCATTGCTTTGCCTTAAGGGAATAGCATTCAGTTGTGATCAATCTGTGTGACTCTTTTCCAAAGGGTATTTTATTTTTAATGAAAAATTGGCCAGTGGTATTTTTCAGACTTGGTCATTAACATTTTAGCTGTGTTATCTAAAACGTTGATGTATGGTTAAATTAAGGTTGTAGTCCTAGGGGATAAACTAAAAAAAATACCAGAATGTTACATTATATATAAAGGACAAGGATATTTTAAATTAGTAATAAACCAATCGAAATTGGGTTGTCTTGAAAACCTTAATGATGATTATGCAAAGGACTAATGGTAAATATATTTTTAAAAACTTCAGCATCTATTAAAATTTATCTAAAATTAATTTATTTGATGGAAAGTCTTGAAGTTTTTAATTAAAAATATAAAAGAGTAGTAAAATACTAATATATATATATATATATATATATATATATATATATATATATATATACCAGTGGCCAGGTACACAGATTTGTGCACATTGAAAGGAAATTAATTAGAAGAAATACTTTAATATTGCTATTTTCCCTTTCTCTATAATAGAAGTGTCAACCAAATTCACGATCAACAATGATAGATTGAAATACACGTGTGCAATTGGCGCCAGAGAGATCTTTATACGTATAATGCATGCGCGGATCAATTTTTATTTTTAAATTGTTAGTGTACGTCATATGTACCGGCTGGCCAGCCAGTCAGATGGTCAGATGGTCAGATGGTCAATCACTTAGCCTTTTATATATAGAGACTAGTAGCCCATCGTGTGATATGGTATGCAGTAAGCTGCTTGCCGCTTCTGCGGGAGCCAGCGAGAATCGCAGCATGCTGCTGGGAGCTGCGCTGCTTCCATGGGAGGCAGGCCTGTCGTCTCCTCTCCCAGCCTGTGCTTGGTCGTGGAGGCTGCAGGCTGGCCCCTCTGTCCCACTGAGGCCCTCCGTTGCCGGGGCGATGAAGCAAGCATTCTGCCATGCCACTCACATTGCCTGCTCTCAGCGGCAGCCCCCCCCAGGACTGGGGACTCTGGTGAGGTTGAGGGGACTGGGCACCACTATCTTTGTGATGGAGTGGTGGTTAATTTGCATATTACCCTTTTATTAGATAGGATGCCTAAGTGACCAGATGACCAGCTGGTAGCTATGATGTGCACTGACCACCTGGGGGCAGATGCTCAACGCATGAAATCAAGAAATTACTGACAGATTAATCTCAGAACAACTGCATTATGATTATAGCTTATATATTTTGAATGAAGATTTGACTTTCCCTGTCAATTTTAAATGTCTATGTGAACTCATTAACATTTTGCCAAGTAGGTAAAATTATTATTTTCATGTTATAGATAAGGACATTAAAGCACAGAGAGGTTAAGTAATTTGCTGAAGGAGCACAGGTAGTAAGTGCCTGAGCACACAATCTGAACCCAGGCTTTAGACACAGGGTTCTTAACAACTATATCTTACCATCTCTCCATGTATCTAGAAACCTGAACCCCAAATTAATTAATTTTTGTGAAATTCTTGCTTTTTGGGAAAGTCAATTACAAGGAAATTAAATAGACATTTATTTATCCAAGGCAGTTTCTAACATATATATGATAGTAGGAAACAAAATTATTTGTCTACTCTGACCACAACATATCACAGTATTAAATGAAGGGTACATTAAAAAATTATAAAAATGACACTTGCATTTCCAGAGTTTCTCTGAAGGAGTATAGCTTCAGTTGTCCCCTATGATGGATGTCTTAATATTTTCTGGCTTCTCTCCTCTATCATTTTTTCCTTTATTTAAAAATATTGTCCTTCTATTCCCTATATATTTCCTGCATATCAAAAATAAACTATTTTCCTTGGAATATTCTTCTCAGAGTCAGCTTCTAGTAGAACTCTGCTAAGACAATGATGTTTATGGTTATTACCTTGGTTGCTAAATATTGAATAAAAAAAGCTTCAAACGTTTCAATATATTAACAAGAAAGAGTTAAAACACATTGGGGGACATTTTTTATAGTCACTGATTATAAACATGGCTCAGAGACCTGCTCTGGGTCTCTGGTACATTGCCCAGAAGGCCAATAGAGACATGAAAATATACTCTATCACAGAAATGCAAATTAAAATGACAATGAGACATCACCTCACACTTTTCAGAATGGCTATCATCAATAAATTAACAAACAACAAGTGTTGGCAAGGATATGAAGAAATGGAACCCTCATGCACTATTGGTGGGTATGCAGATTGATGCAATCACTATGGAAAGCAGTGTGGAGTTACCTCAAAATATTCAAAATGGATCTGCCTTAGGACCCAGTAATTCCATCTTTGGGATTTATCTGAGGAAACCCAAAACACTAATTCAAAAGAATATATGCACCCCATGTTTACCGTGATGTTATTTACTATAGCCAAGCTATGCAAGCAAACCAAGTGCCACCAAGTGATGAATAGATAGAAAAGCTGTTGTACATATATGCAATGGAATATTATTTAGCCATAAAAAAGAATGAAGTCTTAACAATTTGTATCAGCATGAAAGGACCTAGAGGGCATTATGCTCAGTGAAATAAGTCCATCAGAGAAAGACAAATACCATATGATTTCACTTATACACAGAATCTAAGGAACAAAATAAACAAATAGCAAGATTGAAACAGACTCATAGACACAGAGAATGAACTGGTGAGTGCTGGAGAGGATGGAGTTTGGGGGACTGTGTGAAAAAGCTTTAGGGATTAAGAAGCACACATTGGTAGCTACAAATAATCACAGGGACCTAAGCAAAGCATATGGAATATAGTCAATAATATTGCAATAACTATGTGTGGTGCCAGTTGGAGTACTGGAAATATTGAGGGGTGCACTATGAAAGTATATAATTATCTAACCACTAAACTGTATACCCTAAACAAATGAAAAGTAAAATTAAAATAAAAAATGTGAAATATACTTGTTCTCAGTTGAAAATTTATTGAATATCTCATATTTGTCTATAGCTCTGACTGAAAGTTTTTATATTTAATAAAAAGGGAAATTAGTTTTCTATTTAATAAATGCTATAAGTGAACATTTTAGCAGCTTGGAGTTAGGGCTGGGGGAGAAATGGGAGTGACAGAGTCCTTAGTGATCAAAATATTAGGATGTAATACCTCCTTCTGCCCCACCAAGCTCACAGCACAGGACCTGTTTTGTGAATTAATCCCTAAGTAATATTCCTGGGGAAAATATTCAAACTCTAGTTATTGTGTGCTGTGCTCCAAAGTGTCAGTTATAATTAGGAAAATGAAACCTTGGAGTCATTTTTAGAGCATTTCAGTTTAAGCCTACAGATAGAAGCCGAGTTCCTGTTTGGATGCTGCTCCAGATGGAAAGAGCAGCAAAATACTGAGCCCCCACAGAAGGACGGAGGGGAAAAGGAGGGATGCACGGTGGTATGTTGGAACAAGTCCAGTGCATCTGGCCTTGGAAGAGATTCGTTTGAGCTTTATACCTCAAGGAAGGTCTCACACACCTGGAGAAAGCTGGGTCTACCTGACATTCATAGATGATATGCATTGTAACCAGATGATATGCAGCTAATTAAAAATGTGATTTTTAACCTTTTTTCTGGTTTTAAAAGCATGACCTTTTTGGAAAATGGGGAAAACAAAAACAAAAATAAAAACAAAAACACCACAACAAATAAATAAAACCCAACTTAAACTCAAGTAAAGAAGAAACTAATGCTTCCATCCAGGGAGTTAAGAAATGTCAACCACAGTTTTAGTCCACTCTCTTCTCTATATTTCTATTTTTATGTGCTTGTAATCATGGTATACAAGCTATTTTGGGCCCTAATTTTATTTTACATTAGAAGCATTTTTTTCCCAAATTACTACATAGTTTTTATTTCATGCCTGCAGTGTTTCACTCAGTAAACATTTTCCTCTTGCTATATATTTATTGTTAGAACTTTTATTAATGTTATCATAAATAAGTTTATGTTTATGATTTCTTTTAATACTAGAGGCCTGGTGCACAGATCCATGCACCACTTGGGGTCCCTTGGTCTGGCCTGCAAGGATCGGGCCAAACCTGGCTCTTTGACATCCCCCGAGGGGTCCCAGATTGTGAGAGGGTGATTCTCAGGTGATGCACCCTAGAACTGGGCTCCCTCCTCTCTGGTTTCAGGTATGTCACCCTAAAACCACAGAATCCAAGTTACCCTTGGTGGTCAGTGCTCATCATACCTACCAACCGTGGGCTAAGCACTTAGCCTTTTTATATATATAGATTTAATATTTTATATATTATTTCCTAAAGTTATAGTTCCTTGAGAAAATGAAGCAAACTTATTAATATGAACAAAACTATCCTTATTGTTCACTCTCCTCAGGCCAAGCTCAATGTCTGGCATATGGCATACACTTCAAAAATTTTTGTTAAAACAGCAAATGATGAGCGAAGAGGAATTACTGGATTAAATGACATGGATACATTTTATTGCCATTTAAAAATCTTAATATTGTAATATTATTTTTAATTAGCTAGATATTTTTTACAAATGTTATTTAACCTATTTCTAAGAAAAACAGTGGTGTAGTTGAAGAAATAGAAGTTCGGGGATTAAATTATAGTCATATGGCTAGTATGGAGCTAATATGTATGCTTATGTCCTTTGATGCTAACCTAATTGTTCTATTCATTTTGCCACACTGCCCCTCATCTAAATTTTCTCATTAAAAGAGAATGAAGAAGATAAAGACTGTAGGCTTTTAACTACTGTTTGCCTAACAATAGTTAGTGGGAAAGTATAGCTGGTTGCCTTGAGCAGAGTTTGCCATTGTACTTTGCGCACCACTTTCACATAGCATTCTTGCAGAGTTTGTTAATCTGGCTGATCCCTAACCCCTTGCTCAGACCTATAGAATCACAATCCCAGAAGATGGGAGGTTCTTGTGGGGCTAGACCAGGAGTGGGCAAACTTTTTGACTCGAGGGCCACAATGGGTTCTTAAACTGGACCAGAGGGCCAGAACAAAAGCAACCTGACCATGCTGGCACTCTCATCTTGGGCTGCTGGTGAAGGAGCGGAGGGGAGAGCAAGAGAACCCTTTGCTCTTTCAGCTCCCCGGGCCAGATAGAACAGCTGAACTGGCCGGATCCGGTCTGCTGGCCATAGTTTGCGCACGGCTGGGCTAGACTCTGTACCTTAATCCATGTTTCTCAAATGATGTGCTGAAGTCCTAATTCCAGGTACCTGTGAGTGTGATTTTATTGGAAAACTAGTAGCCCTCTGCATGAATCTGTGTGCCAGTAGCTCACCAGTAGCTTGCTGCTGCCCTCCAGTAGCTCTCAACCCACTGCTCTGCCCTCCTGTAGCCCCCTCATAGCTTGCTGTCCTGCCCCTCCTGTAGCTCTCCGCCACTTGCTTGTAGCCAGTAGCTCGCTGCTGCTCTGCTGTAGCTCTGCCTGCTGCCTACCCTCCTGTAAGCTCCCTCTGTCCCCTGCCCTCCCTCATAACTTACTGCCCTGCCTCCTCCTGTAGCTTTCCACCACCTGCTTGTAGCTCACTGCCCCACCCTCCTGTTGATCCGTGATCTGGTCGTTACTCAGTCATCTGTTACTCTTCAAGGCATAACAGCCAGTTGCATATTATGTCTTTATTATAGAAGGTAAGGTCTTTGCAGATATAATCAAGTTAAGATGAGTTCCTGCCAAATTAGGGTGAGCCCTAATCCAATGACTAGTATCTTATAAGATGAGGCAACTTTGACAGAGGAGACAGGAGACTGCTATGTGATGGAAGACACAGAACACAGAGGAATAATACACTCTTTGAACACAGAGGCAGAGTTTGGAGTGATGCATTTACAAGCCAGAGAAGGCCAAGCATTACTGGCAACCACCAGATGCTGAGGAGAGGCAAGGAAGGATTCTCTGCTAGAGAATCCTTATAGAGAGAGCATGGCCCCTCCAACACCTTGATTTCTGTAACTTCTAGCCTCCAGAACTGTGATGGAATAAATTTCTATTTTAAGCCACTTTGATTATGGTACTGTGTGTGTGTGTGTGTGTGTGTGTGTGTGTGTGTGTGTGTATGTGTGTGTGTGTGTGTGTGTGTGTGTGTGAGAGAGAGAGAGAGAGAGAGAGAGAGAGAGAGAGAGAGAGAGAGAGAGAGTTCTAGGAAACTAATACACATCCCAAGACAAATCTTTTGGATGGTTAAATTTTGAGAGCCACTAGTTAAATTTGCCTGAATTTAAATCCTAAGATGACTGATTATTAACCCCAAATAGTATTTTAAAACTAGACATAATTAAGTAAAGGACAAGATTAATTTTGCTGTATCCTCAATGGAAATAAATCTAATACACATAGTAAGTTGGAATCTATAAAGAAAGTTATATTTTGACATATATGGATTGCTGTAACCTTTTAAAAAAGAGATAAACCAAATCTATTGGCATGTTTCACTCTGGAAAAGAAGCATTTGTATTTGAGATCTTTTGAAAGAAGAAATCCATCAATCTTTGATGATACAATTTCATTTTGATCCAAAGTCTTTAATTTTGGCCATTGGTTTTTTTTTTTTGTTGTTGTTGTTTTTTGAGAACAACAGCCAGTATCGAAAATGGTCCAATGACCCCCACCTCCTTTCATTCACATTATTTATTATTTCTTCCCCTTGATTGTTGGGCTGGACTAATTGACTTGCTTTTTAAAAAATATATGTTTTTATTGATTTCAGAGGGAGACAGAAACATTGATGAGAGAAAAACATCCATCAGAAGCATGCCCCTTACTAGGAATCAAGCCCTCAACATGGGCACATGCTCTGACCAGTAATAGAACCACGACTTCCTGGTGAATGGGTTAAGGTTCAACCACTGAGACACACCAGCCAGGCTTGACTTGCTTTTAAGAAATAGTATATGGGCACTTAGACTAAGAATCTCTTACCCTTTGAGAGAGCATGGAGGGGCCTGGAGATATTATGCTGAGTGAAATATGCCAATCATCAGTCCAACAACCCACAAGGTATTAAATCCCATCAACAACCAACCATAGATTACTAGTGTTTTTGTCTCTATTTGAGACTTGAGATGCAGGTAGCCCACTTAAAACCTTCATTGTAGTCTATTTTTAAAAAATCCTCCCCCAAGGATATGTTTTTATTTATTTTAGAGAGGGGAAGGGAGAGAGAGAGAAAGAGAGAGAGAGAGAGAGAGAGAGAGAGAGAGAGAGAGAGAGAATTGATGTGAGAGAGAAATATCAATCAATTGCCTTCTATTGCATGCCCCCATCAGGTTTGAGCCAGTGACCTAGGTATGTTCCCTGACTGGGAATGGAACCTACAACCTTTTGGTGTATGGAGGATGCTCCAACCAACTGAGCTACCTGGTCAGAGCTCGCTATAGTCTTACTGAGAACCTGAACCAGGGGACCTATTTAAGCTGTTCATGGATTTCTGACCCACAAGTAACTGTGAGATTATAGATGTCTTAAGCCACTAAGTTTTGGGGTAATTTATTATGTAGCAACAGATAGCTATTAAAATGCCTGAACTTGTTTCCATGTTTGGAATTTAGAGAGATATTGCATTCATCCTCACTACTAAGGTAGTTTGATTTGGTTTTAAATGTGAGTGATTTTATGAATCTCTGCTTACAAATTAGGGAATACAAATATGGTGAATTTTGACCCTTGCTAACCTACGAACCCAGTATTTTTTATGGAGTCTCACTTGAAGGTCATTCTGTCTAACCCCTGCACTTCTCGAATGATGAAGCCATCATTAGCTTGCCCAAATAGGATTGCCAGATTTAGCAAATGTAAATATAAAATGCCCAGTTAAATTTGAATTTCAGATATCTGGTGAATCATTTTTTTAAACATAAATATACCTCATGTAATATTTGGAAGATACTTATATTAAAACATAATTTTTATTGAATTGATATTAAAATGTGACAGGGTGTCTTGTATTTTTTATGGCAACCTTACAGCCACAAGTTAGTAGCAGAGTCTGCACTAACAGCCAGGTGTCTGGTTCCCAGGCCAATATTCTTCCTCCCAGATGACCCTGAGATGCTGATGAAGGTCGTGCTGTAGAAACGCATCCTGTGGTTGTGCATGTTCAAGTTTTAATGTAGTAGCCATTACTGAGCTGCTTTTGAAAGGAGCTCATGGGTCATTAAAGGACAAAACTGACGTTCTTTGACACAATCAATGGCTCTCATTCTGCAAATGAAAGCCCAGTCTGATAGCTTTAATGGGAGGCAGCTGCAGATTCTGATACCCCATAATAGAACAAATGATATTTGTTTCTAATTTGATTGCATTAATATAATGATTTAAGTATGCGACTATTTTAAAAAGGAACAATTTTAGAAGAAAAAAAAAACCTGAATCAATTTTAAGGAGTTTTTATATTTTTCTATTTAGCACATGCAGATCTATAAGCATTAAAGTAATTAGGTGAAATACATAAATATACACAGTAGGCATTAAGAAGCCCCTTGCAAAGTGGTACTCAGAAACCTAAGCCTGTGTGTGATTGCTCTCTAATTAAAATTAGTGGTTTTTATTTGTTGTTGTTGTTTTGCCTTTTTGGTTTTTTGCTTTTGCCTTTTTAACTTTGAATATCTGTTTAATTGGTTAAGTACACTTACATTAGAGGCCAAGTGCGCAAAATTCGTGCACAGGTAGGGTGCCTAGGACTGGCCAGAGGTCAGGGCCGATCGGGGCCTTCTGGCTGCTGGCCAGGGTGCCAGCTGCTGGCTGGGGCCTTTCTTTCCCAGCTGCCAGCTGCTGGCTGCCAGCTGGGGCCTCCTTCATTCTGTGACACCCCCTGGTGGTCAGTGCACATCATAGCAAGCACTCAAACTCCTGGTTGAACTCCCAAGGGGAAACTTTTCATATTAGCCTTTTATTATATAAAAGGTTATATAACAAAAGGTTAATATGCAAATTGGAATGATCCCTATAACACATGCACTGATCACCAGAGGGCAGACGCCCAATGCAAGAGCTGCCCCCTGGTGGTCAGTGTACTCCCACAGGGAGAGCACCGCTCAGCCAGAAGCTGGGCTCATGACTGGTGATACAGGGGTGGTGGCGGGAGCTTCTTCTGCCTCTGTGGCAGTGCTAAGGATGTCCAACTGCTGGCTTAGGCCTGCTCACCCCAGGGAGTGAGCCTAAGTCGGCAGTCAGACATCCCCTGAGGGCTCCTGGACTGCAAGGGGGTGCAGGCTGGGCTAAGGGACCTCCCCCCCCCCAAAGTGCACACATTTTGTGCACCAGGGCCTCTAGTAGATTATACATATAGATGGGTAATTTACATAATCTACTCTTCTTGATAATGGTTTTATGTATTATGGTCTTTTGAGAATAACAAATGCCATGAAACACACACACACACACACACACACACACAAACAAACAAACAAAAAAAGCAAACAAACAAAAAACAAAAACAAACCAAAACCCTGAAACTAGTGGAGTAAAAATTGGAAGGCCCAGTGATTAAGGAATTCGAATAAATGCCACTGAGATTGTGCCTTTGCTCATTCTAGTACATTTATTCCATTGCATCCCAAGGCCTAGAAACACTTTATATTTTATGGCTTTAATAAAACTGATTATTATTTTTCAGAAGTTTAACTGATAAACCTTCAGTAATTCTGTCTTTTTTGGGAGACAAACAGCGAAGTAAATATGAGCAGTTACTTGGAACTCAACAAAATGTTAAGAGTCTTTTATGTGGAAGAATTATATATATGTCATGTAATTCAGTACTAGGCTAGGTACACAATATTGATTACATATGTTTATTTGTGATGAATGTAGGAAAAATTCATTGATATTAAAGTAAAACAATTTACTTATATTTAATAATCATGTATAAATGAATAATGCTTTACCTTAAAAAATATTTCAGTTACCTTATCTCCTCAAATCTCCAAAGTAACCCTGTTTAAACCTGTTTAAAGAAACCTGTTCAAAGCACCCTGTTTAAACCTGTTTAAAGAAAAGATGCATTTGCCTAAGGTCACACTGATAGAACGTGGCATACATGTTTCAGCTCAGTTTTTGGCTCTAAGCCCAAGAATATTTTCACTGCCTCTGGATTTCTCTTACTCTTCTGCTAGAGACTGTATTCACTTTGCAAAAGCAGAGCCAGTGCTGTAATGAAACCAGGATTTATTTATCAGACGCTTAAGAGCCTTGTTTCCTGGAATTGATCATCTGAACCTTTTGAAGCCTGAAAATTGCTTATTTAGAAATACTAAAGAAGGTGGAATGGAAATTCACTTTTTCCATTTAAAATTCTCGTGGCTGATCTCATCTCCATTTAGAGTGGTGTATCTCTCTGAATATTTTGCTGGATTTCTGATGCAGCTGGAGTTAAAGTTGTGCCCACTGCCCTGAGCCAGTGCCTGGGCTATGTCTCATCATTTTTTGCTAACTGGCTGACTGACGCAGTCTTTCAGAATAGATGTGAGGAGTGCTAAGGCAGCTGAGAGAAAGTACAGAATACTTGAGCAGTCAGGCAATGAAACAGAATTAAAAGGATATGAAATCTAATCTCTGAAGAAAGTAAATTCTACACAACAGTCTGAATTATTAGTGTTCTGATTTTGTTGGTGTGGATAATGGAGAACTGAGTCCTCTTTTTTTGTTGTTGTTGTCTTTAGTGGTAGCCCAGTACATTATAATTATAAATCAATAATCCTCTGATTTTATCCTCCATTTAAAAATAACCTTTAGACTTTATAATAGAGGCCCTGAACCCTAGTAATTGATTTTTTTCCCTTCAGCATACTGAGCTGAGGAATTCTAGACATTTGAGAATCAGATTTATTTGAATTAACTGCTTTAATGTAGTTGTGTAGCCTCCTGTGCCCATATTCTCCCGTTGAGTGAAATTCTCATACAAAGTTGAAATTACAAAAAGAGCAGGACTGCAGTGCTCCTCCATAATTCATTTCTTTGTTAACATCCTCTCTTAATTTTCCCCGGGTCCTACCACACACAAACACTCAGACATCTCAATGCCATTCCTGTAGCATGCTCTTGTCTCCAGAGGAACTTGGAGACCTAATATTAGTGGTATGCCAAGTCCAGTCTTTTTGTATTTGTTTTTTTACTTGTACTTTTATTTTCTTGTACTTTAACAAATTTTTCTTCTAGTTGGATTTTATTTTCTAGTTTGTTTTTTTGTTTGTTTTGTGTGTGTGTGTGTGTGTGTGTGTGTGTGTGTGTGTGTGTGTGTGTGTTTTAACTCCTGGATTCCCAACAAAGCCCTGAAGTATATCTTGTGGACTATCTTTGAGTCTTTATTCTATTTTTATTTAGCTTGCTGTATTCTATTATGCTTTGCCACTTTATTGATATACGCTCTTTATTTATCTAATGACTAACTTTTCCCCTAGGCTTTTGGTAGTTTTGTATAATACTCTTTGAATGTAATGCAAGGCATTTCTTCCTGATCAAAGAAGACTAATGGGGAAGTTTGACCATTATAATAATAACAGATATTCGCAAAGTATTTCCTGTGTGGTAAATGCCATACTCTGTGTTTAACACTTATTTAATTACTAGAGGCCCAGTGCATGAAATTTGTGCGGGGGAGCAGGGGATTTCCCCTCAGTCTGGCCTGCACCCTCTCACAATTCGGGACCGCTGGCTCCTCACCACTGGCCTGCCTGCTTGCTTGATTGCCCCTAACCACTGGCCTGCTTGCCTCATCACCCCAACCTCTCACCTGCCTGATCGTCCCTAACTGCCTCTGCCTTGGCTCCCACCACCGTGGCTTCGTTAAGCTGTCTGCTCTAATTAGCTTATTATGCTTTTATTATTATAGATTACAACAGCCATAAGGGTATTTATATTATCACTCATAGATGAGGGGAGCAAGGCTTTAATAGACATTAAAGTCAACATAGCCGAAACTGGTTTGGCTCAGGGGATAGAATATTGGTCTGCAGACTGAAAGGTCCCAGGTTCAATTCCGGTCAAGGGCATGTACATTGGTTGCAGGCACATCCCCTGTAGGGGTGTGCAGAAGGCGGCTGGTTGATGTTTCTCTCTCATCAATGTTTCTAGCTCTCTATTCCTCTCCCTTCCTCTCTGTAAAAAATCAATAAAAATATATCTAAAAAAATAAAAAAGTATTCAACATAAAGATACAAAAAAAGCTTGGCTTTGGATCCATGTGTGTCTGACTCTAAAGATCATGATCTTAACCATTGCAGTGCCTCTTCTTCATTATAATTTCTCTTCTTGGGTATTGATTTCCTATTCAAGTTGTGCCCCCACCTTCAAACCATTGCATTTTATGTCCTTGTTATAATCAGAAAAAATGGCTTTTTATTTATATGTGAAAGGCAGTAATCGCTATCACCGTCTCTCTTGTGTAGGTGAGAACTTAAGCAGAGAGAGAGAGAGAGAGAGAGAGAGAGAGAGAGAGAGAGAGAGAGCCTGTGGGGATTTATTACTTAAAGGGTGCTCTGAGCATGTATGTAAGAAAGCCACCAATTTTGCCTCCAATTCCCTTTGGACATTGTGTAGCCCGCACAACCATTTATCTTGCACCTTCAGCTCACCAGGGTGAAGGCTAAATTTTCAAGTGGCAGTTCTCCTTATATATGAGGGAAATGCAATCTGGTCTTGCCTGTGGTTTTGATTTAGGGTAGAAAGACCACAAGAGGCTAATCAGGGTCCTCTTACTCGTAATTTTCTGGTGACCCTTGTACAAGGTGTTTTCTCTGGCAAAATGAAAGTCCCGACCTAAGGCAAACAAGGTTATTTCTAGAAATGATTTATTACTTTTCACAGATTCAGGCCTGGAATGATTATATGGTGTTTTAGCTACTACACTAGGCAATGGAATTGGATTGAAGCTATGTGTGGAGAATAAGCATTTATTAAGAACCATATTGATGTTTGAACAGAAACTGAAAATATAGGATCCAGGAAAGTGTCAGGACCCAGGAATATTAACACTACTAAATAAATATTTTTATAATGAATAAATTAATAAAAGGGAAAAAATCAAAGGCTTAATTTAAGAATCAAGTCTAATGAATGAATTTATAGAAAGGAGACTAGAATTAACTTTTTAATGGTCATTCACTTTATTTAAGCCTTCAGAGAATATATTCTGTAAAAATAAAAGTATTGGGATGTAAGAATAAGTGTAGGTGTTTTGTTGTTGTTCAGTGTTTCAAGAAGCAAAAGCCCAAAAAAGTATTTATTGAGAATTAAGCAGATAGAATAAATTGTCATATTTTAATTCTATGAAATATAGCTTTGAATGTATTTCCTGAGAGAGATATGCATGAAATATTAAGTGAGGAAAGTTATAGTGTAATTATATATGTAATATCCACACACATATACATATAGAGCTTTTTTAAGAGAGGAAGGGGCAGGAGAGAGAGATAGAAACATCAATGATGAGAGAGAATTGTTGATTGGTTGCCTCCTGCATGTCCCACACTGAGGGATCAAGCCCACAACCTGAGTATATGCCCTGACCAGGAATTGAACTGTGACCTCCTGGTTCATAGGTCAGTGCTAAACCTCTGAGCCATACCAGCTGAGAAATTATTACCCTTTAAAAAAATGTACAGCCACAATATGTATATAATGTATATATGTATATAATTATTTGTATGCACATACACAACCTTATCTCAGGAGAGTGAGAATGGAGGAGGTAAGGAAATTATAATTTGCTCTGCCTTTTACATATAACACCAACTTTGTATTATTCCACTGGTTATGATATGCATTATTTTTAATAAAGAAATAAAAATAAAAATTTAAAGGAAGTCTACACTTCTAGTTAAGATAACACTGATGCTTGAAGTTTAAATGAATTTCCATGATACCTTGAGTCTGAGGAGCTTCAGTTTTGCTGCAATATTAAAAGGCAGTTCCTTCTGACATAGCAATAGATCCTTGAGTAGGAAACTCAGCCTTTCCAAGGCTCAGTGTCCTTTTCTGAAATCTTAAAATATGAAACAGATGCTTTCTGAAATCTCTTTTGTCACAGATATTCCATCTTATTGTTTATAAATATTAATAAAGTATGTATGAAAATAGAGGTGGTAACAAGGAATGGTCTGCCCGTAATCCATCAGCCCATCTATAAACTGATTCAAATAGGTTTGTGATCTAAAGGAAAACAATAGGATTGTTATGTAAACTAAAATCCAAAATCATCAGCCTGACCCATCCCTTACTTCATGTCCCTATTCTCTGAGGTCTGCTACTATTAGAACTTGCTCATAGAATAAGGCAATGCATGTGATTAGGATCCAAATAAGTCTTTATTCATGAAGTTGGTTTAAAAGACCATTTCTGGCAGCCGGGTATGGCTCAATGGTTGAGCATGGAGCCAGGAGGTCACCGGTTCGATTCCTGGTCAGCCGATCGATGACTCTTTCTCATCATTGATTTTCTATCCCTCTCCCTTCCTTTCTGAAATCAATAAAAATATATTAAAAATAATAATAAGTAAAAGACTATTTCTTTGGAAATAATCTTTGGGAAAGATATACTTTAAGCCTCACTACTCATCTATACCTCAGTAGATAAGAGTTTTTTTCTTTTTATTGAATTTATTGGGGTGACATTGGTTAACAAGAGTATATAGGTTTTATAAAATTTTAAAGATTTTTTTTTCAGTAGAGCAAGATTTTGAGATGGAAACATGGGGGGAAGGGAGGGGTGGGGAGGGAATGGAATAACCACAGAGGGGAGAAGCTTCAAGAAAAGCAATTGCAAAGGTGATTGGTACCTCCAGAGTTTGCCTTCCTTGACTTCCATTTTTCTCTCCTACCTCACATCAGATGCATCTGTAAACCCTGTCAGTCTTCTCTTCAAATGTATCCAGAGTCCAACTACTTTTCACACCACCACTGCTCCCACCTTGGACCAAACCACCATTATCTAGATTATTGCAAAGACATTGTAAAATTTGTTCTGGCCTCTGTCCCCTTACAATCCATTCTCAACACTGAAATCAGAGAGACTGTTTGGAAACCTAACTGAGATGAGACACTCCTCCTCTCAGAACCCCTATTTTAGTACCCCTATTTCACCCAAAGTCAATCAAGTAACCTACAAGATCCTACAGAGTTTTTCTGCTTGGCTCCCATTAGAAACTATCTGGTGAGCTTTAAAGAAATACTCATGTTGGGGGTTTGATCCACTGAAATGTTAACTTCATTGGTTTTATGGTTGGGGCATTGATATTTGCTGAAAGATCCCCAAGTGATTCTAATGAGCATCTACTGTCCTCCACAATCTTCTCTCACTTTCATCATTACTCCTCTTACCTTCTAGTCTCTCTTTTATTAAAGCCTTCCTGGCTGTTTCTCAAATAACCAGGCACACTCCCACCTGTCTTTGTGATCTCTGACACTCCCTCAAGTGAATCTCCTTCAGGTCTTTAAAGTGTCAAGCTTAAAGATCCCTAACAAATTATGAGTGGAAGGACCTCGATTAGCCTCATAATCCAGCACCCCTCCCACCCCAATCAAACTCCTCAAACTAGACCAGATTGCATTTCCCTCATATATAAGTAGATTTACTATTTTTTGATAATTTAACTTTCATTCTGGTCCTCTGAGGGTGCAAGATAAATGGTACTATAATCAAAAAAACTATTGAAAGGAGTCAGAACTTGTATTCATGTATTTTCTGCATACATGCTCTTATTTAATAAAAGTCTTCATAGACACACCATACAGGAAAGGTATGTAAGAGAGACTTTGACCAGAGTTTCTAAGGTTTCATCCAGCACAGATACTCTATGATTCTGGTATTAAAAATTAACACTAACACAAAATTATAAAAATGATATGACAACAAAATCAAAAAATAGCTTGAAGGGATTTAGCCCCTCCATTCCCTATAATCTATCAGCCATCCTCGAATGACCTCAAAGAACCATATAATTAAAAAAGAGTACTAATTTTTTAAGTTAAAAAAGTGATTTTCAACAGATACGCTGCAAGAATTTTTAAAACATGCAATACCTGACTCTAGTCAGGGACACTGATCTCTTTTTCCTTAGGTTATAAAATAAAAATATGACAACAGCCCATACAACAATATCTGTCTGATGTGAATGAATCAAAATTATATCTTTGTTAGATTGGCAAAAAAAGATAGAACATATATTTTGGTGTGCCGGAGAATTTTAATAATTAATTCATATGTGCCATGAGATGAAAAAGGTTGAAAATCACTGAGGTAAAGCAGTGGTCTTATTGCTCATTGAAAGTTGAAAGCCCACTGGCTTCACCTTTAGAGCACACTTGTGTCTCTGGAGCACTCTCTGTAGGAGCCTCATGCCGTGTCTTCTGGAAAAGCTTTTGGGACTTTATTGAATACATCCATCTGTGTGATTAGGGTTGTATGACTTATCTGTGTGGTTTAAAAGCATTGTCTTTTAAAAATGAAAATCCCCATCGGGAAATGTACAGTTTAAGGCTGAAGAATCATTTATATTTCAGTATATGATTGTGTGTGTGTGTGTGTGTGTGTGTGTGTGTGTTAATACATTTGACTTAATCAAAATTTATAAACTGCTCTTTGAAAGGCACTATTAAGAACATAAAAGGCAAGCTACCAACTGGGAGAAAAAGTTCACAGTACATAGATCTAATACAGATCTTTGTACAGAATACAGGCAAATAATTTGATTTTTTAAATGGCAAAAGACTTAGACTCACAAAAAGAGATGTATAAATGGCCAGTAGATACATTAAAAAATACTCAACCTCACCAGTAATTCAGTATATGATGTTTTAAGAGTGCTTGCTACCTAGTAGAAGCTCAAGAAGCATTTGGAAAATAAGTAAACCAGTGGGTTAATTCTTGAGTGTTTTCTATGAGACAGATATGGGCTCCATGCCTCCAAGAGAGACCTGATCATAGTGATCTCAAGTTATGTCCAAGAAGGTACTAGAAGAGTGACCCCGTTACAATAGAGGAATCTGAGAGGTTCTTGACATGTCCAAAGATGAGGAAGGAGCATCAGCCTATGGCATGAAGAACTCGTCTCCTGTGTTACTGGCACTGCAGCTGAGAACTCTCCAGCTTCATGTATGTGGGTGAGTTTGTGTATGGGGTGATCTCAGAAGAACCCATAAAAGAGATCACTTGTTTTGTTGTTGTTAATCCTCACCCGAGGATATGTTTTTCCATTAATTTTAGAGAGAGTGGAAGAGAGAGAGGAAGGGAGCGGGAGAGAGAAAGAAGGAGAGAGAGAGAAAGAAGCATCAATGTGAGAGACATTGATTGGTTGCCTCCCACATGCCATTCAACCATGGGGTCAGAGATTGAACCTGCAACCCAGGTATGTGCCCTGACCTGGAATCAAACCTAAGATTCTTTGGTCTGCAGGCTGACGCTGTAACCACTGAGAACACCATCCAGGCAAGAACTCACCTTTAAACATATGACAAACCAGTTCACAAGAGTATTAGTTAAGTTGAGATAGGGTTTGTGGCAAAACAGTTGCAATGAATAGAAGCTATAGGAACCGTCAAGACCACCTGTTCCAATTCACCCTCAGGTGGGAACTTAGCACAGGTGACTGGGGTCCCTCAGCCAGAGAACTGGACTTATACGGGGTGCCCACAGTACTTAATTAAAATTGACCGAGTATAAACTAAACACAGAAACAAGAGTTAGAATGCATGAATCTCAAGGTTTATTTACCAGAGTCCTGGTGGTTTTCAGAAGCCTACGGAGATCACCTGGAGACCTGTGCCGACAGACACACTGGACAGGAACACACCGCTGCATCATCTCGGTCAGGAATGTGGCCTCAGAAGTTTGGCTCACAGGCAGAGTGGCAGTTCACTCAGGCAGAGTTTCATGCAGTATTTTGAACAGGGAGAGGGGAATGGAGAGATCACATCCGGTGGAGGGCCCCTTCGTGGTCTCTGACCAGTGCTTCTAGGTCCCTTCTTTTATGGCCAATTCTGGGCAGTTTCCCGTTCCTTCTGGGTGCAACCAATGGGTCTTCAGTGTGTGCTATCGGGCGCTCTCCAGGCACCTTTTGCCTCAGTTTCCAACTTTACAGATAAACACGTGTTAGGGCATCCACACAGTCACATCATTCCAAGATAAGCACATGTCAGGGCGTTCACACAGTTAGGGGCTCAAAGCCACTCTTAAAACTCAAGTTTTACAAAATGGATTCAAGTCACATTAAATGGAGCTACTTATACTAAGCCTAAAACACACTTCAAATAATTTCTTTTACTTAAAATAAAATCAGAATAAGATCAGAAATACAATTCACACTTAAACTTATAAGTCACTCATAAAAGTAAATGCTTTCACTCCTATTTTAATCACACAAATAATTATTCTCACACTGTTTTAAATCCTTAAAATGTAAATCAAACGTGGCACTGATCTAACTATAACATTATCAAACATCACACTGATATAACTATAACACCCCCCTCCCCACACACACACTGGATTTATGGCTTAAAATGGGTAGATCCACCATTACAATTAATTTCACCAACAGTAACTGTTAAGTCTAGGCAGGGGGGGAAGCCCAGAGCAGATTCAAGCATTTGCAGGATGGATGGTGACAAAGATAGCTGGCTAGCTGGCACCTTCCTAGGGCCTACTTAGACCCCTGGCCTGAGGCAGGAATTCCACACCTCTCGTGCCCTCCACCCTTCCCTCACTAAACAGCTGTATAAAAGAGATACCTATGCTGCTTTTTGGCGGGAACTTCCCTGGTCCATCCTCGGACCAGAGAGCTTCGCCCAGGAGTGCAGATTAAAACTCCCCTTCTTAATCGACTGGATTCCATGTCTTGCTTCTGAGTCGCAAACCTCTCAGTTGGGACCTTTTACAGTAACCACTAGGTTAATTATATGCTCATTGTACTACATTAACATGCTAAACAACATAACACACCATGATTGGAAATGGAAATCCCATATAAGGATACAAGATGGCCCACAAACCTTTGAGAAATCACCCTTTCCTGGGATGATCCTAAATGTTCCTCCCCTCATTTGAATATCCTTCCCCCTGATTAAATGAACCCTAATAAAGAAGCAAATTCTGCTAACTGGGGCTGCTTTGTGTGTGGAGCAGCCCATTCTCTGTCTTACTGCTTCAGTAATAAACTCACTTTCACTTTAAACTCTGCAACTCACTTTCACTCTAAACTCTTGCTGGCTTGTGTTTGAATTCTTTCCTGTGTGAAGCCAAGAACCTACAGCAGGTCACAGACCCTTGGGTCCCCGGACCCCTGGAATGCCTGCATCAAAGTAAGGTCTTTTTTGAACCTTCTGTCTTCTAGGTTTTTCCATTTAACCTCAGGGTGGAAAAGAAGAGCTTGAAGTGAAATAGAGAGAAGACCCTTTGCTCTTCTGTAACTGTATGTTTCCCTCCTACAGGCTTTAGCCTTGGGGAAGGAGAAGCTAAGACTTTAATTCAATTTTGGCCTTTTGATTTATTGATAAAATAAAATGCTGTTTTATTTTTAAAATGGCTCTAGTATTTTTTTTCCAGAGTATCCATAAAAAATAGTGGAGATGGTCTGAATTTTCATCTGGAGGCAGTGGAAATACTAACCCAATAGAATAAATTTGAAGTGACAATGGGAGATAAAATGAAGCTGTTTATAATTTTATCCCACGAGTCACACTAGTTACGTGTATCTACTTCACAGCTCTGTCCTGATTGGTATGATATTGATTCTTGTGTCAGCCTGAAAATATTTCTGTAGCAAGTCAAGCACGTTTTCAGCTGGTGCTGAAATTTCACACAAATGTTATTTTTAAATCAGCATGAAATTTTAAAGGTGGATTGATTTTTTTTTCAGTCTTTAAAAAGAAAGCCTTTTTCCCCCCCAAGAAAGTCTTTACTCTAGGATGGTCACTGGACTAAATCAAATTCCTATTAGAAGGACAATCTACCAGTACCAGACTCAAAGCTCACTTTTAAAAAAACCTCACACTCACACTAAGAACACCTTGTGCCGATTTGATCTGTGGAGATTCCTGGTTATAAAAGAATTGTTTTTCTTGGGCTATATTTTTTTTCTATGAGCTCCTGAGGTAATAGACAATATTGAGACTATCCTAAGAAAAATATTAGTCACAGTCCCCTCAAATCATTCTCTTTACATTTAAGGCAATACAACTTTATATTTATCTGACAGAGATACAATTTCAGCCCTTAACAATTGTTATCATCGTTTTTTATTTATTTTTATTTAAAAAAATATATTTTATTGATATTTTACAGAGAGGAAGGGAGAGAGATAGAGCTAGAAACATCGACCAGCTGCCTCTTGCACACCCCCTACCGGGGAATGTGCTCACAACCAAGGTACATACCCCGACCAGAATCGAACCTGGGACCTTTTAGTCCCCAGACCAATGCTCTACCACTGAGCCAAACCAGTTTTGGCACCATCATCACTTTTTATAAAATGGCCTATTCTTGTGGGGGAGACTTCCCACAGTGTCTTGGTCCTTTGAGACCAGCAGCCTTGTAAGCTGCAAGATAAGGACAGTCCTGGGTTTCTTTCCCTTCTGCAGACAGCAGCCAAGCCTGGTGTTCTGCATACAATAGGTGTCAAAGAGTGCTATTGACAGAAGGTCTGGGTGTTCCAGTCACTTGGAATTTGCCTATTGTTCATATTTGAAACACAAACAGCATTAACACTAATGTTCTGTGGCTTCTGCATTCCTTTCACAGCTCTCTCCTCATTTAGACTAATTACTGTAATGGACAAAGCACCCCATCTATTTTGACAGTTAAGATGGAGGAAATTGGAAATTCAAAAAGACCATAAATGACTGAGTCACATACACACACACACAAAAAGAATCCATTAAAGCCAGTTGAAAGTTATCTCAATTCCTCAGCAATCAGTATCTCTAACTTGAAATTTTCCATTTTGTTAAAGCATAAATGAAGTGGCTTCCTTTTTTCCCCTTCTGAAGATCACAAACCCCATTTCTCTTTGCAGATGATTTTCCTACCTTTGTGTGTTAAGTGTGAATAAGAATAGGTAATCTTTCCCTTTGTCATCTTGGAAATGAATTTTTTCCTTGTGCCTTTGAGAGGATGAATAGAGGCGGGAATATGAAGAGCTGGTGAGTGGGGCTGTTTATTTCTCAGCTGTAAGATTAATAACATACTAAGCAATTTTCAGTTATTACATTTATTAGGTAAAATGGAGAAAGTTATCTTTGCTACCAATGTTGCTTTATTAATCGTCACCTTTGTTAATCTCCTTTTCAAACCTTTCTGCTACCCCTTAGATGCCCAAGCCCAAACCTACCCTCAGCATACACATCATAATTTCTTCTGGGAAAGCTTTGTGACAAAATTTCCTTGACTCTCTTCTTTTTGTTCAAACTTCTTATGTATTCTGTCCTCCTAGGCTTTGATGGGTATGTGGCAAATAAATATGAATTCCTCAATTTAAGGTAGCAATGACCAATTATGACTCAATGTGTTACAGAAGTATTGCATCAGATGCACATCTAATGTAAGTAATTTGAGCATGAATACAAGGTTTAGGGATTGGGGAAGAGAGCGACACACAGAGAGAAACTGAGAGAGAACACAAGCTATAATATAGTGTCTTTCCCATTGTACTAGTCAGCTCAGACTCTGCTGGAACAAAGTACTATGAACAGGGAGGCTGAAACAATAAACATTTATTTCTCACAATTATGGGGGCTGGAAGAACCTAGATGGTTCTGGTGAGAACTCTCTTGTTAGCTTGCTGATTGCCACTGTCTGGCTGTCTTCACACGAAGAAGAAAGGTCTCTTCTTATAAGGCCATATATCACACTGAATTAGGACTCCACCTTATGCTTTTATTTAACCTTAATTTCCTCCTAAAGGCCCTACCCTACAGTCACACTGGGGATTAGCCTCAATATGTAAACTTTGGGAACACACAGTTCAATCCATAGTATCCATTCTGCTCCATCTGTGGATGATTGAGAATGAACGTGTGTGTGTGTGTGTGTGTGTGTGTGTGTGTGTGTGTGAACTTGTTTCTCTTTGGTCAGTCTCAATTTCTGTTTTCAGAGTATTTTAAAAAATATATATTTTACAGAGAAGAAGGGAGAGAGATAGAGAGCTAGAAACGTAGATGAGAGAGAAACATCGACCAGCTGCCTCTTGCACACCCCCTACTGGGGATGTGCCGGCACCCAATGTACATGCCCTTGACCAGAATGGAACCTGGGACCTTTCAGTCCACAGACCAACGTTCTACCACTGAGCCAAACCGGTTTCAGCTATTTTCAGAGTATTAATGTTTCATTGGGCTGAGCTTAATTATAAAATTTAAATAGATGTATATTTCCTAAGGTATGACCAACTATTTCATCTGAGGATCAGCTGAAGAAATAGTTCTATCTGTTCCAATAGTATTGGAGGGTAAAATAAAATAGACTGATCTGTTGAGAAATGACAACTGAGCATGCTACGTACTTCATGGGTGACTTAAGGTACTTTCAAGGGTTAATTTTGTCTGATTTTTCACATGAGGAATTACCTTTAGACCTAAACAGGACTTCACTATACATTTGGATTTTAACAATTCGACTAGTACTTCTTAGGATCTATTTGGGTAACGAGACCTGGGGATACTATGAAAACATGCATAGGCAATGATTGTAGTAATAACAAAACTATTTTTTAATATGTTATTTTGTGGTATGTGAAATGATTTTATAACTCTCTCATAAAAAAAATCACAAATTAAGGTACAAACTCCAGGTGACTTGTTTATCCATTTAGTCAGGAAGATATTTATTCATGTACCTTAGGAATGGTCAATAAGTTCTATGTGGTGGGACAGATGCTTTCAGATGTACTCCCATTGAGATTTGCTCTTTTTCTAAGTAAAAGCTCATTCTCCAGAGACTAATCCCCACGTGGGAGGTAGTTGCAGGAGAACAATTTTTTTTAGCTTTTACTTACTCAGGAAATATTTGAGTGCTGACTAAATGCCAACACTATTCTAGGTTCTAGGGACCACTTGAGAACAAGACCAACAGGGCCTTGTTCTAATGGAGTGCACACAGGGTGGGGAGGGATAAAGGCAATAAATAAATACAATAATCAAATACCAGTTGGCAGTACATTGGGCTGACATTACAGGGTACCTGGATTGCTGCTTTAGACCGAGCAGTTAAGAACAATCCTTTAGATTAGTGTCAACTATGAATGGCACAGAGCCAGTCATGCAAAAAAAGGAAGAGCACATTGCTACCACAAGGCATAGCTAGGAGAAAGGCTTATGGTGTAAACACGCTAATTTGTTTGAGGACTAGGTACAAAGCAGCATGTCCATCTGCAGCAACATTGAAAAGAGTGGCTAGAGTACTGGTCTTTCTTAAGAAAATCTGCAGAAATTTGTTCAGTAACCAATTAGAGATGGCAGGAGGTCAAGCTGTACAATAGATCAAATTATACAGAGCAGTTGAGGAAGACTGTTCAAACTGTATACTCTGAGCTAATGCAAGGAGACAGACTTCTATGAGACTGCTCAGTCATGGGCAAACCTAGACAGTGGTCACCCTAGTCATACACCTTTTTGGGCAACTGACTGCGACCAAAGCGTTTTGATGTCAATATGTGTTTCCTGTGTTCTTTATTTTCTTTGGTGTTTCATTACCATTGTATTTACTTAACAAACCTTTCTATGTGCTTAGTATCAACCAGCCACTATTTTAAGCTTTTTCAAGTATTTACTTATTTAATCATCGGCATCTGAGGTAGGCACTGTTATTATCCCTATTTACAGACGAGAAAATTGAGGCAGGGAGAGGTTAAGCAAGTTACAGAAGGTTCAGTGGAAAAGCCTGGACTCAAACCTTTAAATTCTGATTCTAGAACCTAAGCTGTTAACCACTTCCCTTAGGTTGCCTGTGTATGGTGTATGTATTCTAATTAGTAGTATCTGGAATCAAGATGAGAATTCCAGTTTCAGTTCTGTCACTGAATTAAAACTTGATTTCGTTCTGTACATCTGAGATTGGTGAGATGTATCCTGAGACAAATACTTTAATGAGGTGGTTAAGGGCCTTGAGCTTTATGGGAAAAGGGATGCTATGAAAGGCAGGAGAGTAATATTGGAAAATGATATTGAATTTTGTGTGTGTGTCTTTGGGATTCCTGTTTTTTTTACTTTTGCTCTTACTGATTTGTCATATCAAATATGTGCATATACCTCCACCCATCTGCACCACTAACTATATTGAAGAGCCTCAGGCTATAGTGGCAACACCACACAACTATTAATAAAGGTTTAGAGCAGAGCCACTTACCAGTAGTCAAGAGACTGACAAAGCTGCCTGCGTGTGCTTTTGGTATGGAGTTTCAGGGAGAGTTTTTATTTTTATTTTAAAAGGGTTACTTGATTCAAAATACAATATGATGTTTGGGATGTAAGGTGATTTGACAATTATGTGACTACCCAAATCCACAGAGAGAAAAATTTTTCTATCAGACCTCTCCCATGTTACTTCTTTCAAAGCAACCAGCTCATTCTAAAGATAAATATTTGATTAGAGTACCACCCTTATGAATTCATTAAACCTTAATTACCTCCCAAACATCCTGTCTCCAAATTGTCACACTGTGGGTTAGGAAAATTTGGGAGAGACATAATTTTGTTTATAGCAGTGATATCTTTCTCTGGTTTTGGTGTCAGGGTGGCCTCCTGAGTTAGGAAGTATATTTTGGAGGAAGGGGCTGTGAGGTTTGGTATTAAATCTTCTTTAAATGTTTGGTCATGTTTTCCTTGCTATTTTAAAGATTTTATCTTTGTATTTGATTTCCAACATTTTGATGTGTTTGGGTATGAATCTCTTTATGTTTATTTAACGTGAAGTTCACTAAGCTTCTTGAATGTGCTGATGTGTTAATATTATTCATCAAACTTGAAATATTCCAATCATTATTATTTTGATAGTTTTTTCACTTTTTTCCTCTCCATTCCTCTCTTCTCTTTTATTTCCTCTCTTGTTATGCTTATGTTGATGCTTTTAATTGCATTTCATATGAGATTATTCATATTTACTTAATTCTTTTTTGTCCCTTTGTTCTTTAGATTGTATAATTTCTATTAATATGTATTAAAATTCACCAATTCTTTCTTTTGTTAGTTCAAATCTATTGATGAGCCACTCAGTTATTGTACTTTTTAACTCTAAAATTTCTATTTGGGTTTTTAAAAAAATAACTTTTATGTGTTTTTTTAAATATATTTTATTGATTATTCTTACAGAGAGGAAGGGAGAGAGATAGAGAGTTAGAAACATCGATGAGAGAGAGAGTCATCAATCAGCTGCCTCTTGCACATCCCTACTGTGGATGTGCCTGCAACCAAGGTACATGCCCCTGACCAGAATTGAACCTGGGACCCTTCAGTCCGCAGGCCGACGCTCTATCCACTGAGCCAAACCGGTTTCGGCAACTTTTATGTTTTTACTATTTTTTATTTTATAAGACATTGTCATCACATCTTCCTTTCCTTTTTAAGCAAGGATTAATTTAAATCTTTGAACATATTTTTAATAGGTCCTTTGAAGTCTTTGTCACTATGTCTAACACAGGACCTTCAAAGGTAGTTTTTGTTGCTTGCTTCCCCGCCCCCCCCCCCACCCTACCCCGTAAAGTATGTAGGTCATAGTTTCCTGTATTTTTGCATATATTGTATGTTTTTGTTGAATATTGGGCATTTTAAAGAATATAGCAATTTTCTCTTACTTTCTTCTCCAAATAAAATAAGGTCCCCAGGAAAAATCTTCAAAGCTCTCTGTTTTATACCTGCCTTTCCTTCTCTGTGTAATTGCTCCTGATGTGGGTCTGGAGAGAGTGGCCCGCTTCCCTTAGGGTGGCACCCTGGCTTCACAAGCAGGGTGCTGTGCTCGGCAGCTTCTACTGGCCTTCTCAGCTTGCATGTCTTGGTACGGAACCTCTGCTCTATGAACGAGCTGAAGCAAGAAGGATCTCAGTCTCTGTATTAAAGGTGTATAAGTTTAGGAGAGAGCTTATACCCTATGAGTGGGGGCTAGCTAGAGGAAGAGACCCCCAGATCTCAAAACTGTTCTTCCTGGAGTAGAAGCTCTGCAATTCAGATCGAGGGGGTGGGTAGACGAGAGATGGGAAATACTGGCAGCCTGACCCTCCTGAAGAAATAATGTCGCCCTCAGTTGGGAGCTGGGAGGAAAGGAAACTCCAGTTTTTGGCTGCAGATACCCAGACTGGCGCATCCATCATGTTGAACTGGGATAGAGGTTTGTGATTCAAATGCCACAGATTTTACCTATTCCTACCAAGATGTAGGAGATTTTCTTGAGTGAATATTTCTTAATTTCGGTATTTCCTTAAATCCATTTCCAGAGTTTTGTTTATTAATTTTTGTTCAATTTTTTTTTACAACTTATTAATGTTTCACTGGGGAGAAGGTCTTAGAGCTTCTCATGCTTCCCTTCAGAAGTCATCTTCCTATACACTTAATTTTTTTATTTTTTAAATTTATTAAGGTATTATATGTGTACATAGCTTACCATTGCCCCCCTCCCCCACCTCATATACATGCCCTCCCTCCCCAGAGTTTCTTGTCCATTGGCTGTACTTATATGCATGCATACCAGTCCTTCGGTTGATCTCTTATCTCCCCCAGATCTCCCTACCCTCCCCGCTGTCATTTGACAGTCTGCTTGTTGTATATATCTATCTTTCTGTTCATTAGTTTATAATGTTCTTTATTATCCATAAATGAGTGAGGTCGTGTGGGGTTTCTCTTTCATTGACTGGCTTATTTCACTCAGCATGATGTTCTCCAATTCCATCCAGGTTACTGCAAATGATGAGAATTCCTTCTTTTTTATGGCAGCATAATATTCCATTGTGTAGATGTACCATAGTTTTCTGATCCATTCATCTGCTGACGGGCACCTAGGCTGTTTTCAAATCCTAGCTATTGTAAATTGTGCTGCTATGAACATAGGGGTGCATATATCCTTTCTGATTGGTGTTTATACACTTAATTTTAAAGCCTATTATCTTTATTAATCCTTAGAACAACCTTATAGTAAGGTAGTAAGTATCAGATCCAGAATTTGAATCCAAGACACTTGATACAATACCTTGCTTGTGGCAAGTGCTTAATAATATTTGTTGAATAAATTAATAAACCCAAAGAATCAGAATAGAATTTAGGGGAAAACATTTTCAAATAAAGGGTGTTATAATAAGACTCTTGTTGTTGAGTTGAGAGGGATATCATTAAACATTTTTTTCTGTTGTGGAAGAAATATGCAGTTTTAAAAAATTACAGAATTCTTAAACTTTGTACCTAAACTATTGGTCTTTGTGACCAAAATATGCCATACAGATAGTTAATTAATTCCCCAGACACATCTTAGTATAATGGTCTTTAAATTAGTTCATTGTGAAAGATGTTTCATTTGGCGACTTCACATATAGAGCAAAACCCTTGGAGAAGTGGCTACTTAAAGTTATGCCATTGGAATTCTGGCATCATGGGGCATATTTGGGAAAGTCAGTGGGAGTTTTATTTGCCCAGTGGCACTGGTGGAAATGAGAATGATAAGTGCATGGATGAAGGCAGAGAGGATGAGCCTTTCCTGAACTTAAGAGGCAGGGAGCTTACTCTGGAATGGTCAGGCTCAGTTCAGGAAAATAGACTGCTGGTTTGGATTGCTGTACTGTGGTGTTATACATATTGTCTTCTATCCTAACACTTAAGAAGAACATGCCCCCAAACCTCCAAAAGATGGTTTCTAGAGGCAAGTGAAAGAATGAGAGAGAAAGGGAGTGAGGGAAAGGGAAAGAAGAAGAAAGGAGAAATGAAATGACTGGAAGAAATATAACTAGGGATATTGTAAGCTTTCTTGGCCTTATGTAGTCTTATGTATAGAAATGAGGATATTGACAGGAGACCTATGAGAAATCAATGAAGTCAGTGTGACAAAGTCAAGTCCCAAAGCTTTGTCTTGCTGAGCTCATGCTATTGGATTTAAATCAAAGGCATAAATTGAGTTGTGGGATGAATCTTAGAGGTCTATATTGAATTGGGAAGAATGATGTTAACATGGTGACTCATCGCAGCTACCCAATTTTGCAGCACGTAGAGCAGTAGCTCAGAAAGGGGTATAATTTCCAAAGAACATGGTGCCAGTCCGTAACATGAAAAAAGATACAAGGCAGTGAATAGCAGTTTCAAGGGTGTGAATAGAAGTAACCCCAGCAATGATAAAGGGAAACTTTAGTAGCTAAGTGGGTCATCCCAGAGCCACACCAGCAAGGAAGGAACCTGGGGATCTGGCTTTATTTTCTAACTAGAAGCCCAGTGCATGAGTAGTGTCCCCTAGGCCTAGCCTGCCATCAGGGCCATGTCCGCCACCCCATGACCCTCGCACACTCTGCAGATGCTGCCGGTGCCATGCCCCATGACACCTTGCACTCTCTGTGGGAGCTGCAGGCACTGCCCCTCCCGCCGCAAGAGCTGCTGCTCTGTTGGTTATGACGCTGTTATGGTATCATGACTACAGGCCTTTTATGATATAGATTATTTCTGATGGAGGCTTCCCGCCCAAAATTATGGCTATTATCACTCCGTCCCTCAATAGTGCCTCAAGCAAAGGACAGGTCAAAGGCATTGTCTTTTGCAAAGTGGCTGAAATGGGGAAAAAAAGAAAAGGTGGAGACATTTTACACTCCGATTATTTCTGTGCTTTTTAAATTTTTTCTTTCTTACGCTGCCTTTTGTCCATTCTTTTGCAAGAACACTTTGTCTCATGCCTGTTAAGGATTTATGATTATATTTCTATCTGTCTGGTTCCTCACAGAGCAGGTAATCTTTCTCTTCGGGCCATAATAACTGTGGTGCTGCAGTTTCCTAGAAATGAAATCAAGTTAAACCTGGGCATGAAAATGCTTCCTACATTGAGTGGAAGCCTTGAAAAGCAGCCATAGTTGTTTCAGCCCCATTCAACTCCCAAAGCAAGTAGCAGTGTCCGCCAGATGGAAATAGCCTAATCTGTAGATGGGAACATTTCTAAGACTTCGAGACTATATTTCAAATGCTGCCAGTTGAAGTCTTCTGCACAACTAAGAATTGTATTCTCCTACACTGTGTAATTTAAAAAACTCCAAAAAGCACTTTTGGAAAACGGAATGGAACAGACAACACTTGCAAAGTTGGCTGATCATTTAGATATAAAACACACACACACACACACACACAACAAAACTCAACTTTCTTACCTACCTCTAATGAGTTAAAAGTATTTCTTAGATTTTTTCCCCCTGCCCTCAGCATATCTTTAAATGACATGCACAGATGTTTGCCTTCACTTTCTCATATCCTCTCCTTGGGCATTCACTGCCTAAGCACTGGAGATTTGGTCATCACATGAATCATTACAAAATTCAGCCAAGTCCACTGTCCTTGGGCACCTCTAGCTCTTGTGTGGGTCACTGGATAATTAGATATTTGAAAAGCACCTTGAAATAAGGGCTATAAATAATTCCTTTCTCCAATTTTAGAAAGCTCCATGGAAAGAAGGGTCATTGGAAAAAAATCCTTGGATCATCTGCATGAAAGACTTGCATTTGTTTTCCTTGGAATAATTTCATGAGAGGGAATGTGGTACAATGGAAATAGTCCTGATGAAGTGGAGAATGAGGGTTTGGTCTTGGTTATGTCTCTAATTAGCTCTGTATTTTCAAGGAAGTCCTTTCTCCTCATGAATGAGGATTGAACGTGATGATTTTTAAGATGTTTTTTTGAATATTTTGTGAATACTTATTTAACCTCTGTGCCACTTTAAAAAATGTTTTCTCAGCCTATCTGAATTGTGGTTCCTAGACTGTCACTAGGTCAGTGGTTCCTCAGACTTTGTGAGAACTCAGGAAGCCTGGACTGAGCAAGTACTTGAACACTTGAGGTTCCAAGTTTTCCATTAAGGGAGAGAGGTTGGTGTGGCACACCAAGGCAGAAAAGAGATAGAAGAATTGGTGTCTCAGGGAGCAGCTGGCACAGATAGCATGTACAATTTAAGATGCTAGCTCACTGTCTGAAATTGTTAAATATGTAACAATCCTTCACCACAAGGCCTACTGCTCATAGAAGATCCAGAAGAGAGATATGTTCATGGCAGAGGAAAAACAGTAATTAAGGCAGGGGGCTCTGTAGTCGGACAGATGTAGGAGCTACTATAGCATAATCGGTTGGCATGTGGTACTTACATGAAATCAGACAGGTCTGAGATTGTGACACCAAGTTGTGTTTACTGGCTTTGTGTCTCTGGGAAAATTTATTAGCCTCCGTAAGCCTCAATTTCTCTATTTGTAAAATGTGAATATCCCAGAAATTATCTGATGATTATTGGGAAAATTGTGTATGTAGTGTGTGCTTAGCAGGCTATCTGGGAAACAGTTAACAATGTGCATTAACTCTTATTCCCATTTTTTAAAAATAAGTTTACAGGATGATAAAGTTTGGGTTTACCTTATGTACTATTTAATAAATATCTATTACTTTTAGCACTCTATAGATAAAAAAGTGAAAACATGGATCTATTTCTCAAAAAATGTAGGATCCTATTTTGGGCACAAAATGTTTGGTTGGCTATTACTGTGCTGAGTGTACATACTGCAGATTTTGTTTTTCTTGGGGAGCTATTTGAAAGGCAATATATGGAATGTGGTAGTTCATCTAGTTGGTTATCAGAACAAAATAAAGCAAAGCAATATTTACCAATTAGCTACTATTTTTAACTGAAGTCTTATAAATACTATCATTCTGTAAAAAAGGTGTTTAAATTTTGTATTGATTATGAAAATATTTATGGATACATACATTTTAATTATATTGACAAAGTTAGCAAACCATGTTGAGAAATTCTCTAGTTTAAAAATTATATCCAATTGGATTCTGACCCAAAGATCACTGATGATCCTATATAATAAAAGGGTAATATGCAAATTGACCCTAATGGCAGAACAATTAGAATAACTGCTTGATCAGTCATTATGAGGTGCATTGGCCACCTCTCGGTCCCTCCCCCTGGCCGGCAGGCTCCCATCACCTGATAGTGAATGGGGAGCCAGAGGTGGGTTGTAGGGGATGCCGGCAGCGCCAGGTTAAGGCCCTCCACCCCATCCATCACCCCAAATACAGAGGACAACCTATGGCAGGTGCAGGGCCAACAAGTGGGCAGGAATGGCTGATCTCTTGGTCCCTCCCCCTGGCCAGCAGACTCCAATCGCCTAATGGCGAACAGGGATCTGGAGGTGGGTGGTGGAGGAGAGCTGAGCTGGCTGCCAGCAGCTGGGGAAGATGGCCCTGATCACAGGCCAGACCTAGGGGCTGTACCTGCACACAAATTTTGTGCATTGGACCTCTAGTGTAATAATAATCCTTGAAGATTAAGCCTTAGAAAAATTAAGCTGAGTTCTTAAAATATTTCTTAATCACATAAATTTGGAACTCTAGGTCCTTAATTCACATATCATTTTGGCATTGGGGTTCTCAGGGTGTGTGGATATCAGACACCTGGCAGAGATGGATTAGGTGTAAATCCAGCCAGACACTTAGTGGCAGATGGCTCTCAGCGCAGTTTCTCCAAACTTGGAATGTGTAAAAAGTTATATGCTCAGAGGCTGAAACCTAATCTATTATGGACATATGTGCACTGAGTTTGGGGAATCTATGGACACCAAGAACAGTGCTGTGTACCTACTACTGGATGAGGATCTGTGGTCTAGCATGACCTTTAAACGATCAAAATCTGCCTCTCCTAGGCCTCTAGGTGATTTTTCCAAGATGATAGAACATTATTCTCGAGTATTATGGATACACAATTTAGTTTATTCCCATTCCATTTATTTATTGGCCAAGTTTCTTATTTATTTGCCAACTTCCTTAACATTCAGCTTTAATTTTAATTGTCCCTTCTAACCTCAGTGGGTCAGTTTCTCTTATTTATTGTCAACCAGAGAAACTGTTGTCCTAAGAGCTCCAAAAGTTAGTCAGAAAACACTGTCTCCCATACAGAGAAACTCTGGTTGCCTCTTTTAGTCAGCCATTGCACTCAGTGGTAGGCACAGGTTCCCAGACATTCCTCATGACTGTGGGAACACATCACAGAAATGTGCCTACTGACCAGGATGCCTGAAGCTAGCATCTCTTCTCTTACCCTCTAAGATTTAATCCAGCTGATCATCCTGAATCAGAAAGTTTTGTCTCTGGGGTTTCCTTTATCTGGAAGCTCCAAAACACTAAGATTATAGTAGAAAATACACTATGGAGACTAGAGAGGAATCCTTTAGCCTAGATCAGTGGTCAGCAAACCGCTGCTCACGAACCACTTGCGGCTCTTTGGCCTTTTGAGTGTGGCTCTTCCACAAAATACCACATGCAGGCGCGTATGTATAGTGCGATTGAAACTTCATGGCCCATGCGCAGAAGTTGGTTTTTGGCCTGGGTGAGTCTATTTTGAAGAAGTAGCGTTAGAAGAAGTGGGGGTTGGGCGACGGGAGCTGTGGTTTGCCGACCACTGGCCTAGATGATAAGCTAGCTAGCATGTTTCTGATGTAACAGGAATAGGGCCATGCACTGGTGATACAGCTATTTGCTCGCGGGATTTGTAGTCCAGTACACAGGTGCTCCTCCCGAGTATGTCAGGAATAGATGGGGCTTAGAGGAATAGATATTTCCTTTACGGCAGACTTCCTCACGAGTGGCACTATTGACAGTTTGAGCCCTACATTTCTTTGTTGTGGGGAGCTGTTCTATCCATTATCTGATGCATGCCAGCATCTCTGGTCACTGCCTACCAGATGCCGGTGCCAGCCCCAGACACTGCCAAATGTCCCTCAGGTTCACAGTCCTCCCCAGCTGAGAACCCCTGTTATAGACCATGCACTCTATTCTCCAGGCTTCTCTAAAGTCACATGGGAAGGGGCCATTTTCTCAGTTTTCATTCAGGGTATAAGGTCCACATATCCCCCAAACCATGTTTTGAACAATTTGGATACATTGTCAAGATTCTAGAGCCGCTTTCTTCATGCTGATGTTTTACAAATGTTGTTCTCTAGAGTGTTAATTGATGCATGGCTAAAACAAAGAGTCCTATTGTCAGGTAAGATGGGTACCTGCTGGTTTTAAAAAGTTAAATTTCTTAGCTGCAAAAGTTCTCACCCCTTTTGAAATGCTCAAGTGAATTGTAACTCTCCACAAGAGGACATAGTGTTCAGTATCTCCAAACATTTCAGTTGCAAATCCCTTTTACACATGTTTATTGATGTTCCTGAGCATAGAATTCTGCAGAATACAGTTTGGGAAATGGTAGCCAAGGACATTCAACCTTAACTCCAGTTATCACTTGTTGGTCTAAGAAGAGTTCTTCTCTGAAGTCAGTTGAAGGAAACTTAGCAGCAGGTATAAGCAATAGGAGGTAGAGCAGCAAGGTGGTTGAGTTCTGGAATCAATCTGGTTTTCCAAATCACAGCTCTACCACTTTCTACTTCTGTGTCCTTGGTCAGGTTACTAAAGCTTTTCCTATGCCGTAGTTTTATCTGGGAAATTCAGGTATGAATGGTGCTACTCCAGTGACCTTTAATGAGGATTAAATGAGTAAACAGATGTAAAGCATTTAGAACATCACTTAGCAAGTAAGTGCTCAACAAATGGTAGCTTTTGTCCTCATTATTAAGCCTTACAACTAGTATGGTGCAGCCAGAACTCAATTTTATGATATTATCTCAGAGCCAAAAGAACTGTTCTAGCATGTTGAAGGAATCTGTTTATTTCATTGACGCTCTGGGACATGGGACAGTTTCCCATATACACAAGAAACTGAAAAACAGTCCTGGCTACAAACACTTAGAGACCATTTTAGTATAGAAAATTCCAAAAACAGATTGGTGAAAAAAATGAATTTTACTTTCTGTTCCCCATTCTGGTATGTTCAGAGCATGGGCTTTAAATGTTAGCTTGGATTCTTCGCAACTGACCACTTGGCTATGAAAGGATAAGGCAAAACCAAGATGGGTTTTGATTTCTCGGTATGATTTTCAGAAAACTAGTGATTCTGCTGTACTAATCTGGTTGTTAATTAATAACTGGAGAGGAGAAAAGGGAAGCTGCAATTTAGACAAATGTCTAATAAGGTCTGGGTGACATGAGAAGACACTTATCTGTCAGTCATACCTGTGAACAAGTCATTGGCCAGAATAGGCATGACCACTGCAAGGATGTTTACATCTGAGATACATAAGCCCCTGAACAAAAGGAATTCTCTCTTGGTGCTCTTGGCCCTCTGGCGCTCCTGGCTTGCAGGGCTTGCATGCTCTGCACTCCCACATGTGGCCCACAGACCTGTGGCCTCCACACAATGGATTAATGGGCTCTAGCTATCCTGATAATACATTGGACCCAGCTCTACCATGGGACAAAAACTCTGGACACTGGCTTTGCTTTTAGCTCTACTAAAGTCCCAGCTGCACATTTGCCAGGACTGGATTGAGAGCAATGGGACTTTGGAAACCAAGGGATATAATTTATCATAAATAAAAATAATTCATTCTGTGTGAGTCTTAGAAAACTCCTTTTCTCAAGATATTGCCAGTACCCCACTCCCACCAGCAAATGAGGAATTTCACCCATGAAATCCTCTGGTAACACTAGCACAGAAGTCCTTATAGAATCACAAAAGATGATGAGGGTGTTCAATGAAAGGAATGGGTAAAATGCTTTAGGGAGTTACTCTCAAGGTCTAGTTTTCTCTAATAGAGGAAGCCTTAGGTGAAGAGCTAACGAAATTACTTACTTAATTCCCTGCATTGCAGGCATTCTGACACAGGTGAGGCTGTTGAACCAACTATACATTTAGGCCTCATTTAGATTTTTGAACCAATGGGAAGATCTTATATTTAGGAAGCTTAGATCATGGAAAGTTGTCTCTTTGGAGTTCCTCCTGTTCCCCTCCTCCATCAGTAGTACATGGAGTTTTGTTAAATATCTTTGTGATCCAATCCCTCCTTTATATCAAGTTTTTCAGGAACTATGATCTGGTCTCCTCTCCCCAACAAACCCGCTTCTCTATCTTTAACCATTTAGGCTTTACACATTTCCTCTGGACCAGGGGTCCTGTCTTGTCCCTTATAAAGCCTTTTAGAATCTGTTCATGAGTTCTGAAAGGGTCTTATCTCTTCTGATAAGGCCAATAAAGCTAATTACTACCTTATCCTGCTCAGATATGCTCAAGGACTCAATATGTCAACCAAAGTATCAGGTACAACTTACTGGAGGAGGTACATTTGAACATGTTGGTTTTCATGATTTCTCTTCACTCATATTCCATGTGTTGGGTCATCCTTGGCTAATACACAAAGCCTGCCATTCATTATAACTCACAGAATTTTCCTTGTATACTTTAGTCCAATAATTGCCTCCATCTTATATCTGCAATGAGATTAATTAATATGCACTTCTTTTATTTCCTATAATTTTTTACCTTATCCCCAAAATGAGGTTGCAGAATATAAAAGTCAAATCCATTAATTCATGCCTGAGCTATTCTGAAAAATAGGCCAGGAACTAAGATGCAGAGGAGAAATGAGTTAAGGCATGCAGCTAAACGGACCATTGCCCTTCTGGACCATAAAAAAGAGTTAGTACACGATGAGGATAGCCCCTTGCTATGCTTATTTTCTCGGGCTCCGGGATCTGATCCTGATAGAGTGCTATTTACATTTGACTGACAAGGCCAGGTAGAAGGTGGTCAGCATTGGCTCCAAACTTTTCACACTTGGAGAAGTCAGCAACGGCTGGTATTGTAAAATGTGCTCAAAACTCAAACTCATTCTCAAGGTGATTTCTTAGAAATGAACACACAGCGAAGTCAAAGGATTCTTGTTTTATCTTGTTTCTTTCTTCTAGTTCAGACAAGTAGAAAGAGAAAATTCAATAATTCCTGGAGATTTGTCACCTCACATTCCTTCACAGGGAGTTTAGAACTCAGGAGAGCTTTTTTTTTTTCTTCTTTGCTAAGAAATTTTAAAATTGGTTAAGTAAATAGTAACAGCTCCTAAAAATGTCCGCAGAGGTCCTGCAGGGTCACCTTTTATAAGGCAAAATTTGTGGTGCAAGATGTGTTCAGGAATTGGATAAGCCAAAGACAGTGGATTGATATCTTTTTAAAAAAATGCGTATAACCACAACCTGTTTGGCTCAGTGGTAGAGCATTGGTCTGCGTACTGAAAAGTCCCAGGTTCGATTCCGGTCCAGGGCATGTATTTTGGTTACAGGCACATCCCCAGTAGGAGGTGTGCAGGAGGCAGCTGATCAATGTTTCTCTCTCATTGATGTTTCTGGCTTTCTATCCCTCTTCCTTTCTCTCTGTAAAAAATCAATAATATATATATTTTTTTAAAAAGGCTATAATTTTATTGTCCAGTGAAAACCAGCTCCTTGAGTCATCTTTGATGGCTGGACTGCCCTGGAACATTAAGCATTCATCAGATGGTTTGCAGAGTATTTTGAACTTTTATCCCTAGTTGGGGGTTGTGGGGAAGGGAGGTGGGATTGCAATGGCAGCAGGTGAGAGCTCAGAGGACACCAAGGATGCATTGTGGAAGACAAGCATGCTTGAGTCAGAATTGTCTCTGAGTTATGACAAAACAATACTAACTCAATGTATAAGAAGAACTGTCTGTTGTGGATAGATTGCTATTTTCTATGATAATATTTCAACAATTTTATCTTGATCAAGTTTCATATATGCACCAGCACATTTTCAGGAACACTAATAGAAGAAAAGATACCACTTCCTTTTAAAAAATTCATTAAGAAGCACAGCAAAGATTATCCAGACGCAGTCAGAATGCTTCATATTTCATTTTAAATAACTGCTTTGAGGGTGTTGAATGCTTCTTTGCAGAACCTCTGGTACTACCAGAAGTGATTTGTATGGAAGCACGAGAGATAAAGTATCCATCTTGAGTTAATCCAAGCCCTGCAGGATGGTGCACACTCTAGGAATAACAGCGGTTTCCTAGTTAGGCAGCAGCTGCTGTCTCTCTTGCCTCCTTATGATTGTGTTGATAGATCTTTGTAGTGTGAGTCAAATATTAAAGGCATAATGAGAAAAAGCAACTCTAGATTTTTTTTTGAAATACCCTTGTTTAGTTGTTTCAAAATAAAGAGTTGGAAGATGGATCTGTCCTTTTTACATCTGGGTCCAGCAATGCTTAGTGGGGAAGGAATATTCATTTACATGATGTTCTTTAATGAGGGAAAGCAAAGTCAGAAAGGGAAAGAAAAAAAATGCTGTCACTTAGGTTCCATTACTTATTAGGACATTTAGGATTCTGAATTTTTTTTCAGTCTGGTTTCTGAAAACATTGTAAACCGTCAGAAAGAGGCATTTGATCAATAGAATGTTATCTCTAAGGCTTTCAAGCCATTGCTAAAAAGAAAAAAAGGAGGAGGCAGGTAAGAGAAAAGGAAAAACATCCAAGGGAATAGAAAAGCACATGTCAGAACTCCAGATGTTAATTCAGCTAAAAGCCTCAGGAATTTTGCCATGGAGCATGCATTAGAAAACAGAGAAGGCAGAGCTGTGGTAAATTAAAGGTGGATGTTTGTGTGGGACGTGTCTGATCTGGTGAAGCTTGAAAACACACATGCTCAGATCCACAAGGATGATTTTTAAAGGCCAGAGTAGAGTTATGATCTTATGGTGCTGAACTTGAAATCTGCTTTGGGCTTGGGACCAGCTATAAAAGCTTTAAGCTATTTAAATCGTAGTAATAATGGCTTTATATTTCAAACATTAAACCAGGCAATTAGGCAGACAATTGATTTAGTCATCACAGCAGCCCTTCAAGGTGTTTGCTGTTCCCACAGTATAGATGTGAAACCAAGGTGAGGAGAGGGTAGGCAACTTCCCAAAGTGACATAGGAACCAGTCCATCAAATGTTTGATTCCAAAGCCCATGGCTCATGTGGCAGAGGAAGGGATTTGTGCTTAGTCTTTCTGAGCATGAGGAAGACTGTTTCCCAGCTTCCCTGCTATGAGACCAAGTTCTGGCCAGTGCACTGCGAGCAGAGGTCACCTGTGAGATTTCTAGGCTGAAGCAATTCAGAGTTCATGTTCCATATCCTGGTTCTCTCTTCCCCTTCTATGGGTACTGCAAAGTCTGTGTTCTGAAGATGTCAGTGTCTCAAGATGGAAGAACTCTAAGTCAGAATTTATGGAAGTTACCAAGGAAATCCTTCCAACACAATTTTTTCTGTGATTTGCGCAACAAAGAACCTTTGCTCTGTTGAACCCCTACATTTTAGGGTGTATGTGTTTGTTCCAACTGCATAGCCTATCCTGTCTTGACTAATCAATCCATTTTACCATTTACACTTTACCTCACATGCTTTACGTTATAATTGTTAATACAGTATACCCCATGTTTTATTGTTACACACACAGAGTTAGTAGATAATAAAATAAGTTGAATGAAATATCTCTAGGAGTGTCAGAGAGAATAGACACAATTAGAATGTCAGTTTTGGCCTGCAAATAATGTGTTTGGAGCTATCATCAAACTTGGTAGTCCAGGGGCCTGCTCATCTAATTCACGGAGAATCCCTCCCTGGTTTGATATCTCTTTTGTCTCCATATGGTTCATGGTCTCTTGTTAAAGTCACTCTAATCAGCATATTTATGAAGAAGGGAAAACTGTGAATTAAACTAGTCCTCTTTCAAATAACTTTCAAGGAAAATCTAAAGTACTATATACTCCTTGACCTATTTGATTACTCAACACTTTTGATTTCAGGAGATAGATTTAATAGAAGAGGACATTTATGACACACATTAATGAGCACATATAAGAGGTTGGCCAGCTGTTGTATCCCAAGTGCAGAGGGTCTAACTTAATCAGCATTCTACAGGTGGGAGCATGAGGTTATCCTCTCTTTTGTAGAGGCCAGCTAATACTAAACCTGGTATCTGACACCCTGCCCTTTGTTAGGTGTTCCAAGCCCTGTCACAAGGAACACTCCAAAATTTTATTGATAGGAAATAACATTTAACTTCTTTGTAATTTAACCACTGTTCTCTTGATTATGAAATGCTGATTGTGTGAATTGCTGATGCAGGGGAACAACCTCTTTCCAGGACAGCATCTTAAGTGGGATGTGGCAGTGGTAGCTGATTTAGAGATGGCCAGATAAAACACTTCAATTGATATTAAGGTTTTGTTAGAAAATCTTAATTAAGAAAAGCTTTTCTGCCGATATCAGTTTGGCTCAGTGGATAGAGCACTGGTCTACCGACTGAAAGGTCCCAGGTTCAATTCCGGTCAAGGGCATGTGCATTGGTTGCGGGCACATCCCTAGTAGGGGGTGTGCAGGAGGCACCTGGTTGATGTTTCTCTCTCATCAATGTTTTTAGCTCTCTATACCTCTCCCTTCCTCTCTATAAAAAATCAATAAAATAGCCCAAACTGGTTTGGCTCAGTGCATAGAGCATTGGCCTATGGACTGAAAGGTCCCAGGTTCAATTCTGGTCAAGGGCATGTACCTTGGTTGGGGGCACATCCCCAGTAAGGGGGGTGCATGAGGCAGCTGATTGATATTTCTCTCTCATCGATGTTTCTAACTCTCTATCCCTCTCCTTTCTTCTCTGTAAAAAATCATAAAATATATTTTAAAAAATCAATAAAATATATTTAAAAATATTTCTTCTTCAACACTTTCTTCTGTTAATTCCATCTGTTGTTTAATGACTTCTAGATCAGGAACACATGCCGCTGGAGCTTTGATTTGAATACTTTCTATTTCAGGTTTCTCTCTAATGTAGTCATTTATATATCTTAAACACATCCTCCCTCAGCACACATATCTTCAATGAGGGTAGACTGATTATATCTTCCTGCAACACCGGTAGAAGTTGAATGAAGATATATGATCTATACATTCAGGAGAAAGAGGAACTGATGCTTTTGGAAGGATAATTAAAGGGCTTGATTTTTTTTCCTCCCCACCCTCACATGACTGTTGGCCATCAGAAACCTCATGGTTCTGATTCTTCTAAATAGATTAGACATATGTCACTTTTCCCTTCTTTAA
Source organism: Vespertilio murinus (assembly GCA_963924515.1). Lineage (NCBI taxonomy): Eukaryota > Metazoa > Chordata > Mammalia > Chiroptera > Vespertilionidae > Vespertilio > Vespertilio murinus. The sequence continues at coordinate 30,791,285 of OZ004711.1, forward strand.
GAGTTATGTCAATAACTAGCACTGAAATTTCAATATATGCCTAACACTATTATGCAAATCACTGCTCAAAATTTAATAAATTTATTGATTTACTACCAATTCTGATTGTAGCACTGTTTTAGAACCTGATCCTGAATTGGGGCTCAGGGCATGATGCAGCAGTGTTAGGGGATGAGGATCTAACTATGCTTCTCTCCTTTCCCTTTGTGTGCAGGTAAAGACTTTCCTGATTTTGATAGAAAGTAAAAGTTGTGCCACGCTGACAGTACAGATGAGGCACCGCACAGCATTAGCTGTTCCATCTGGTGTTTCTTAAATAGGAGAAACTATTCCGGGAGCTCTGTGAAGTGCCTGCTTTATCTCACAGGAGTTGGAAAGGACTGGGCTTTTCAGTGAAAATAGGTGGAAGATGTGACTTACAGAGCTACATGAGAAAGAAATGGAGACACACAGCGTGTGGAGAAAAATGTCTAACAAATTATTCTGTTTCTACAAAAGCTCAGCAAATTGCAGTTTTCATGATAAACACAATCTATAAACCTAATCTTAATAAAAAGTTATCTACTTGTCTCTTTAGTAATCCTTTTGAGATTACAATTGCAATTTATCATTTGCAGCAATAAATTCACCAGTCCACAGGTGTTTAGCACAGGGTTTGGGGAGGTAAGTACCATTGAAATTCCAGTGCCACTATCTGTATGTGCATCATAAAACTTTTGGCAGCTGTTACTGAACCAAAGCTAACTTTCCATCCTCTTTTCTTGGCTCTGAATGAACTAATGCTTTGCAATGGGCTTTGTATAATTGGATGCTCTGTGAAGTTATCTCAGGTTATTTCTCATTTTTCTGTCTTACAACATGTTCTGTCTCACAAGAGCTTATTTCAAGTTAAATATAAACATTATTAGATTGTACATATGTTTCTGATCAAGAAGTCCTTGAATATTTTTGGGGATCGTCATTTTCTAATGCAATAAAAAAGACAAACTAAAAAACTACTTCTGGATTGTGACTTGACCTGCTGGGTCACTTTGATAATCAGGCCAAGAACATTAGAAAAAGGGGACATCTGTAATACTCTCAACAATAAAGATAAATTTAAAGAAAGAACATTAGAATTCAAATGTGCTTGGTTTCTTATATCTCTATTTATTTACAGAGAGACCCTATTCACTATAGCTCCAAAAATCTAAAATACCTAAGCATGTAATGAACAAAACATGTGTGAGGTACATATTTTCCAAAGACTATCAACCTTGGCTGCAGGATACAGAAAATACTTGAAAGCTGTGAGGTATATCATGTATCTGGTATAGATGATTCAATATTGTAAATATATTAATTATTCCTGAGTGGATCTATAAATTCAATTTAATAATTATAATAGAAATCCCAATAGGACTTTTTATCTAACCTTGATTCTAAAATTCACCTGTAAGAGAAAGTTCCTAAGAATAAGAAAAATATCAAGGGAGAAAAATGGAAGAAGGAAATGCCCATTGTGCTTTTATTTCTGATTCTTTGCATTAGTAATAATTTCCTGGACAATTTCTTATGTTTTAACAGCAATCCATAACTCTTTTTAAAATAATTTTTTAGAACAGTTTTTAAAATTAAGAACCAGTCTTGGAGACCATGGAGCTCCCAGAGGCAAGGCTGAGGACAAGGAACAAATCCATAATTTTATACCATAAAAATAAAGTGAATTAGGTCTATTAAAAAAAGAAAGAGGAAGCATACCCACTATTTTGTGAGGGTCAATGTTGTGAGTAAAATACAGCTAATAATGCAGGATATAGAATTGTGATTTGAGCCAGATTTGTAAGGAAGAGAAACTATCATTACGTAAGTTTATTCATTCTTTCCCCCCAAAAAACTACTCATTGAATACCTGCTATGAACCACCTTGTTAGATCTAGGGATATAGTGATAAGGAAGATAAACATGGAGCTTGTCATCTAATTGATGGAGTAAAGCATACTCGATTTCTTGTGAAAATTCTGTGTAAAGTTGAAATAAGGTAGCATTTGTAAAGTGTGCAGCATGCTGTACTTGCCCAATAAGCATTAGTCTTACCTTCTACTTTGTATCTTTACTTACAGGATAACTTACTGTGTTTGGCTGCCAAGATTTAGCATTCAAGCAATATTGTTTTTGATTACCAGTTAAATGCGGGTCATGAATTTGTGAGTGACACAGGGGAAAGGTGACAATACAAATGTATTCTGTTACTTGTGAACAAATAAGAGAAGAAGACACATATCAATAGCAGAAAAGCAGTCATTGCCGAGGTAGATAGTGAGACATGTCATAGAATAATTCTGAGAGCATCGGAGAGAGTTGTTAAGATTCTCTCCCAACCCAATCAACTAAATTTAAATGAAGTATATCCCTTTGCTAATATCAGAATAGAGTCCTTGGAAGTTGATAGTTCTGATGAGAATGAAGGAGGCCAAGTTTCAAGTTGCTGGGTTATTTAGATTCACCCTTAGGGTCCTCTAAACTCTCAGAGAAGGCATCACTTCCTGGAAAAATGGAAAATAAGGGATGTTGATCAGAAAATGACTGAGAACTCTTGAACTAGTAGGTAGATTAGAGATATTCTACATTTAAAAAGCAACAAAATCCTTCAGGCAGCAGTAGATAAGCAACTGCTGTCCTTATTTATTCTAGCAATTACTACCAACAACATAGCAAGTTCTGCTACATTAACTTTTTGACACTCTTTGCTTCTGGGTGCTGAGTGCTCCTTATGCCCCACTTAGCAGCTCTGAGCCAAGAGCTGTGTCTCTTTTACTTGGATGGCAAAAGAACCAATTTGCCAAATAATGTTAATGTCTTTATTTATTCTTTCATTTATTCATTTAAAAAGATTTCACTTACTGAGTATGTACCATGTGTCAGATAATCTTCAGAAGTTACATCAATGAAGGAAACAGACAAATATGTTTGCCATTGTGGAGATTCCATTATAATGTGTGTGGGCGAGTGGATGTGTGGGGGGAGATAGATAGGAATGCCTAAACATAATAGTTAAATTATGTAGAACTTAAGAAGCTGGTAAGTACCAGGTAAAAAATAGATGAGGTAAGGGGATCAGGTGTGTTAGGAGAGAGGACGGTGACATTAAAGGGATATTTAAGCAATATTTGGAGGAGGAGAGGGCTAGTTATAGGATAGCTAAAAAGAGCATTCCAAGCAGAGAAGATGCCTGAGACAGGAGTGTGCCTGCAATGTGAGAAGATAATCAAGGAGATAAGTTTGGCTGGAGCAGAGTGAAAGGGAAGAAACTGACAAGAAATGAAGTCAGAGACTGGGTTCAGACCTTGTAGTTTTGTAAGCCATAGTAACACCTTCTGGGTTCCATGCTTGCCTTGCCTATGGATGACAACCCTGCTACTTTGCAACCATCAATCAGTTGAATTTTCTCAGGAAATGGAAAGCATTTTGAGAGGAGAACAAGAGGGTTTGTAGTCTCCATAACTGATGACTGGAATGAAGAATGCTGAATCGATTGTTGCTATCTGATTATTGGTTTGTGGTTCATCATGCCTTCTCAAGAGATGAATGCACCCCTCTTGCTGGAAGCATGAATCTTTGGCATTGGATAGAAGGTGATGATGCAGACACTCCCAACCCAGGAGCTGCCAGAGAGACTCTGTCCATCAGAATAACTTATGTTTACAATGCAGACAGATGCCAGCCCCCTTTTAGCCATTTAAATACTACATCAGAGAGTCTTTTCTTGTCAAGGGTTATTTTTCCAATTGTTTGACCATGTGTAGTTTTAATTTTAGCAGTTACTTCTTAAAATGTTTTTCTTTTTTTAGTGTTATCTCTTTATCTACTTTATTATTTTTAAAAATCACAACTGCAGCCCAGCCAGTGTGTCTTAGTGGTTAAGCATCAAACTTTTAACCAGGAAGTCATGATTTGATTGCAGATTTGGGAATCAGTCCCTAGTAGGGTGTGTTCAGGAGGCAGCCAATCAGTTATTTTCTCTCATCATTGATATTTCCTCTCTCTCTCTCTCTCTCCCTTCCTCTCTGAAATCAATAAAAGTATGCTTTTTTTTAAAAAGTCATAACTACATCTTAATCTTTTGCTCTTAAAACGAGGACTGGGAAGCACCAGCTAAGAGGACATTCTGAGGAGCTTATCTTAAACCTCGGAAATGTGAGAGACCCTCTATTTTGCCACCTCCTGACTCTGTAGCAGTTTTTCAGTGAAATCAAAACATATCTGTTATTCCAGCCTCAGATGAGAAAAGGAAAATTTAAGAAGTCAGACTTTTAGGGAGTATTGCAGGTTCAGTAGAACTAAACAATGTAAAACAAATAGCTGAGCACTTGGAAGAATCTTCAAATATATCTATTTCTTCATCTTTATACTAGCACATGCTACTTAGAAATCCATGGATATTTTTATATTTATATAAAGACTAGAGGCCCAGTGCAAGAATTTGTGAGGCCCCTTGGCCTGCCTGGCAATAGGGGCTGATTGGGGGCGCTGGCCAGCTGGGGGGAGGGGCCAAGGGAGGTTGGCCAGCCAGCTTCCCTCTCCCCGATTGGGGCCAATCAGGGGTGGGGGGCTGGCTGGCCAAGGGGAGGGACTACAGGAGGTTGGCTGTGGGAGCACACTGACCACCAGGGGGCAACTCCTGTATTGAGCATCTACCCCCTGGTGGTCAGTGTGCATCATAGCAACAAGTGGACCTGTTGTTCAATAGTTTGGTCATTGGATTGCTTAGGCTTTTATAGATAGATAGATAGATAGATAGATAGATAGATGCCATGTATTTCAGGAACAATGCTCAAATACCAAAGCTTATATTAACATAAAATTTAGAAGACACCAAATCTAGTGAGACAAATATAAGCAGATTGATTCTGAGATTCAAATTTTTCCCAAGGGTGTTAGGTAATTTAGACAATAAGGTAATGATTATGAGTCTTTGGTGATTCAGAGTATGCTGAGGTGACATGTTATCAACCCATCTGAGTACAAATTAGTGCCAATGAATCAGTTACAGCTCAGAGAGGCTAGGGGATATGGCATTAAATAGAATTTTTAAAGTGTAGCATTTAAAGGGGGGATGAGGGCAGAAGAAAGGCATTTGCAAAGCAGGAAAACGTTTTAAAATATTCTATTTAAAACATAAATTTTCCTACCAATTATGGTCTTCTCCATCTTGGCCTTCACTGATACTGCCATACTAGAGATTGTGTTCCCTGACTGATGGCAAATTTTATTATGTTTTATTATGTTTTCATTTCTGAGAAGTTTGACTGTCTTCATATTAAATCAAATCTTGTTTTCTGAATAAAGGGCCACAGTGAGTTAGACAAAGGAATTTCTCTTCTAAACCTAACCACCAGGGGGTAGTCTAAATCTGATTTAAGAGTAAGTGAATGGACCAAACAAAGATGGGTTTGACAATTTGGAATGGTTTCTGGACCATTCTTGGTCTTCAAACTCTGAAAATCCAATTTTTAGACTGGAATTGGGCATGAAGAAAGTTCTCAAAGTTGTTTTGCCTATCACATTTTAAGAGGGTTCTTGACTCCTTCCTTACTCTCTGCTGTAAGGGTTTGATCTAGGGTTTGGGGTCCATCCCAGGCTTTACTTCCTGGGATGGACCCAAAAAGAACCTCAACTTCCAGCTTCAGAGGATGATCTTGAACTTAACTGGGTGAATTTCCTGAGGTCATGTTTACCTGGAAGAAATCTCCAAATACAATTTGAATGAGAATGCCAGATAAAGAAATTAACATTCTGAATGGCAACTCTCAAGTCACTCATTTTGGCTCTTAAGGACATTTAAAATGTGTGCAGGCTGAGAAGCCAATTGTAACTCCATATTCTAATTAGAATAAGAATTTCAGTGTATCAGATTCATTCAGATGAAGTCAATTTCATTTTCTTAGCTATTTGTTCTATTTTTCATTAAAAAATGAATGGTAAAATTTTCATATAGAACTGGAAGCTATACAATGAAAAAGTAATGTGTATTTCTACTTCACAGTTAATCTTCCTTTACTAGAACCAATTGCCACTACTCAAGGGTTCCTTATGTATCCTTCCAGAAGAAAAAAAATAAAACATATACAAAAACATATATATCCCCCTTTTATTAAATGAATCGGAGCCTCTTGTGTATACACATCTATATTTTTCCTTTTTTTCATTTTCTTTTAAAATATATTTTATTGATCTTTTACAGAGAGGAAGAAAGAGAGATAGAGAGTTAGAAACATCGATGAGAGAGAAGCATCGATCAGCTGCCTCCTGCACATCCCCCCTACTGGGGATGTGCTTGCAACCAAGGTACATCATACCCTTGACCAGAATCGAACCTGGAACCCTTCAGTCCCCAGGCTGACACTCTATCTAGTGAGCCAAACCAGCCAGGGCCATTTTCTTAAAGTATACAATATTTTCTGGAAACTATCCTTGAGAAAAATATCTTGATTCTGGTGTATGCCTATAAATCTAGGCAGAACTCCTAGGCCAATGTTTACACGTATTTTAATTTTTTTATGGATATTACCAAATTGCCTGCCAAGGAGGATGCCCCAATTTCTAGTCTCATTAACCAATTATGAGAGTGCTTGCTTCTTCATACCATGGCCAGCAAAGCACTTTGATCTTTGACACTATTGTAGATGACAACTTATATCTCACTATATAAGTTGAATTAGCATGTGCTTATTTATAAGTCAAGTTGAGTATCTTGTGCCTGCATATGAGCCCAATTTTCATTTGGCTTGTCATGCTTCCTTCCAGTGTCATTGAGAAAAAGAACAACACGCAACCTTTAGGGTCAGGAATGGTATTGTCTTTGGTGTTGCCAATGACATCTGGCAGCTATGTGTGAATACAGTATTGTTTTATTATGAAACTCTGTTGAAAGATAAGGATACTTATCATTTTTAGTGTGTGGGAGGAACTGTGCACTCCTATCTAACAGTCACTTGATTATTACAGCAATAAAACACAATCTGGACTCAGTAGCATGTTTGCATTTCCCTTTGAAATGAATTTTACGCTTCAAGTCAAAACATTCTCCATAATATATATACCATAAACTGTTATAGACAGCTTTATTGTTGCCAACTTACATGGTAAAGTCTTTTGCAACATTATTTTAGTCTTAGGAAAAGCAAATTGGTCATAATTTAGAGTTTTGGGGTTTGGTTTTTTTTTGTAAGCAAACATTTTCATTCAGTATGTTCTCTGGCAATGCCTTTTGTTTGAGCTGCTTGGCTTGTAAACACATAATATACACTAATTGTGGAAACTAGGCGCCTGGCATACTCTCTTATTTGGACAGAAGTGGCATTGCATAGGTTGTACTTATTAGCTGTTCTTGTGACACTCATTGTCTGTGACTCATGTGGAAATGCTAGTGGACAGTCCACAAGGAGCAGGTGAAAGAGACCTTAGGATGTGACTAGATGAAGGGTCAGTACAGCGTGAAAGAAATACAGTCCTCTTCTGGAGACCAAGAGAGGCAAAAGTAAAGAACCAAAGATGGTTTTTATCATTGTCATGACCAAGGATTTTCTTGAGTGGCTTTTCTAGCAAAAGAGGAATAGTAGCCCCAGGGCAGAGGAAATATGATGGGATTGAAATAAAACTGTGTCATAATCTCAGTTTGAACTATATAATCTTACATGTACAGGGAGCTATAATGTTTTCAGTAATCATCAGAATATTCTTCGCCATCAGTTTGAAGTATCTGTTAACAGTATTTCTCTAGAGGGAACCAAACAATTCCCTGCTCATTTCCTACCCCTTTTCTCCTGTGTTCTCCCTGCATGTGTGTGAGATTGGTGACTCACCTCTACACAGAGAAGATGGTAGAGAGGATGCTATGTCATTCCTACAATTACATTATGTTATATAACAGTGTGTTCTCCTAGCAGACCTGCTGTTGAGGCTCCCTCCCTGGCTTTGAAAAAGCGAGCTACCGTATTGTGGACTGGCTGTATGGGAGGCCAACATGGCAAAGAACTGAGGGTGGCCTGGGGAAGCAGAGGGCTCAGACCTACAGCTCCAAGGAACTGAATTATACCAACAACCATATGAACTTGGGTAGAAGCCCAAGGCTCAGGAAACTCTGTTTGACATCTTGATATCAACCTTATGACACCCTGAAAAAGAGAATCCAGATAAGTTGTGCCCAGACTTCCAGCCCCAGAAACTAGGAGTATTATTAATAGTAATAATACTAGTAAAAAAATGTGTATTATTTTAAGCTGCTAAATTTGGGGTAATCTGTTGTTCAGTATAGAACATAATGTACCACTAGACAAAACACACACAACTTGTGGTATATTGTATTCTTTGTCAAAATATTCACTGTCCTTCTTTGGGGGCAATTTATACTTCCATAATCCTCTGACATTATGAAATGTGTGGTGCCCATCCCAGTAGGAGGATTATATTTTCTTGCCCTTTGAACTCAAAAATGACCATCTGGTTTCCTTCAGCCCATGAAATGTGGATGGAAGCACAAACTTGAAGAGCCATTTTGAAGTGGGCCATCTCTCTTTTTTCCTAATTTTGATCTACATTGGACATATAATGACAAAAAAATAAACATTTCTTCCTATAAACTGCTGAGATTCTATGTTGCTGCAGCATAACTTAGTCTTTCCTCCTGAGGAGGAGTGATTCTATCGGACACAATTGGGTAAAGTTGCTGTGCAGAGTTTTAAAAATGTTGTCTTTCAAATGGCAGACTCTCATGATTGCTTTATGTATCATGCTGCCTGTGAGTCTTCCAGAAACAGAGTCAGGTACAGTAGGACAGTCTGGAGATGGGTGTTCTTGGGACTCTGATCTGGAAAGTCTTCTTGGGGTTAGTACAGAATTAAAGAGTTAAGGAAAGATGAAGTGTAGTTAGGAAAAGGCTCCTTCTGTGGGCTAATTTTTTGCATCCTCCTCCTTAACATTCTTGAAGAAAGATTTCAAAGAGCAAGATCAGGGTGGTTTTAGGGACTAAAGACCAAAGAGGACATGTATTTGGTATGTCTCTTGTTTAGAAGAGGGATTCCCAATATCATAAGTGATACAGCTAAGTTCATCAGGGTAGGAAACCAAGTCCAAAGTGTTAATAAAGACATGTTTTTCCCAGAATGTCCACTAAACGTTGACCCCTCACAATTTAGCCATGCTAAGTGGCTGGTCAAGTATTTAGGGATTTTTTTAGGTTCCTCACATCTCTATAATTGAAGGCACATTAAATGCTGCTGGTGATACTTAAATTATTTAAAAATAAGATAGTAGAGGAAGGCAAAAGAATATGTTTCACTCAAATGCTACCTTAAATTGATCATTTAATGGAGAACAAGAAATTTATAGACTTTTTGTTCTTGTCTTACCATACAATGAAGACTGTTCTCAAATTCTTTTTGAAGCATTTTTACTGGAAAGTTGGTGCATAGAAATGTGTGCATTTATTTCTACTTGGTAGTTAAATTTGATTTATATTGATTGACTTTATATCACTCTGGAATCAGACTACCTGGGTTTGAATTCTTATTCTGCCTTTTAATTACTTGTGTGACCTTGGATAAGATTTTTAAATTCTCTGTGACTCAGTTTCCTCATTTCCAAAGTTTCCCATCTCCCATGATTATGGTGAGAATTGACTAGTGCATTTAAAGTGCTGGCTTACTAAACACAATCCACTCTTATCATTACTAACTGTACCTCACAGTGAACAAACTTCTGAAGAGGAGTCCTCATATATTCTCATGTATCCCAAGTAAGCATTTCATTCATTTTCAGTTCTTTTCATGTGCTTCCAAATTGGCTACATCACACATTTATCAAAAGAACTGTAAAAATCACAGCTTTCTTTAAGCCTTCTTTCTTGTTATAGACTCTGTACCAGCTGTTTGCTCTCTAGCAACAAAGTTGTTTTTTTTTAAATATACAGTTCTGCTAATTTTTTTAAAAAAGGTCTTTGCTGTAGATATAGTCACTGGCTTTCTTTGCACCAGTACCTGAGTTGAACTGACTTTCATTAGGTGACTATCCATTAAACGCCAGTGTTCTGATATGCACCATATCCATTCATCTTTAACAGTTCTGCCTGGATGTATGGCATAGTGCAATTTCTTTCTAGGGCAGCAGGCTGGTAATGAATTGGTGGAGACTCAGGAAAGCTGGACATTAGGAGAGGACAAACAGCATACAATATAGTGTGAAGTAGAGTGTCAAAATCAGGCTGAATCTCAGTGAGATTAAAGTGTGAGAGGTGTTTTGTTTTGTTTTGTTTTGTTTTTATCATGGTTTGCAGGGTTTGGGCCAATGGGAGGTTACAGGAAGGCCATGCTCTTGTTGGCTTTTGTGTCTCAAGTGTAAGGATTGGAAGGCGTGACTGAAATAAGGTAAAGGATCTGGAGGCAGAGCCCAATTTCTGGAGAAATTCTCTCTCTGGGAGTTAGGAGTTACAACCATCCAAACTCTGGGATCCCGTTTTTGTGATGGGGAAGTGTGAAAAGGCTGTAACTCACCAATCACTTTAGGACCAAGGACACTGCTCATTCTGGGATGCTTCCATGTGCTAAAGAGAGGCTCAGAGAGAACCTCCTGGCCTGACTGCTCTGTGCCAGGGCCGGCCTGCGGCTCACCCTCTAAGAAGACAGCTCTGTTAGTGGCGGCTTGGGGGAGCCTGGGACAGAAACACAGAGTTTAATCTGTAATGCATTATTTCCTTTGCCTCCTCAAAGTATGGCCTGTTTTATCTTTAAAGGATAAAAAGTCCAACCTCTGCTATTGTTAGCATCCAGCTGTTTGCTGACATATGTGGAAATAGAAATGTGAAAGGAGCTGGTCCTTGACCTCATCAGCAGGTGGAGTTTCACCTTTTGTGTCTGGAAAAGAATTTATGTGAAAGCCTTTATCCAAAATTAGACTCGAATAGCGCGTTTGTGTCTAACCAACCAATTTTAATCTTTATGTAAGTGAAGTTAATTTAATTAGTTAGTGGGGATAATTACAATTGTTCTCTAACTTATAAACTCTTATCAAATTTATTGTGGAGATTTAAGGTAAATGGTGGTTTTTATCAGAAGACAACATTATTATACAAGGCTCAATTCGGATTTTTAAAATAAAAACCAGAAACGATTAAAAAACAACACCCTAGCGGTGTTCTTTCAATTTTCATATCTCATTCCTTTTCCATATGAAGAAATTTGCTTTGATTGATAAAATGATGTATCAAAAAAGGTTACTTTAAACAAATTGTTTTTTAAATGAAAAATTTCTGTCAAAATAAAATCATACTTTATTAGGATATAAGGTATGTTATTATTTATCATGGGAATGAGGAACATTCAAAGAATGACCCGAGGGATTTTATCATTCTTGGACTCTTCAGTAGTTATAAAGAGGAATATATGTTTGGCTATACAAATACACGTATTATAGCCAAAGTCTGGAACAGGTGATCTTTGATAGAAAAATTTATAATTAACTTAAACAGCTGGCTTAGAAACAAAGTGTCATACAGGAAAAAAAATTCTTTTTAATTTTGAGCCAAATAACTCTGCTAGTAGCCAAATGCTCCATTAGATGGCTAAACATAGACTTGCTGACTTTCAAATACATGTTGGTCATTGTCCAACTGAAGTCAACAATAACTACCGAATGTCACTTCATTTGAAATTCAGACTGTAACTCATAGCATTTTGGTGGTGAGTTATTTTAAGTCAGTAGGAAAATTGTTTTTGAAATACATTAATGAGTTTTCTCTTTTGCATTTCCCTGAACTTGATCTTCTGATGAATTAGTCTGATTTACCCATTTGTCTAATTTAGCTTTAGATTAAGAAAATAAGGTTTTGAGTAAGTAATGATGAAAGCTAGAATGTATCAAGAGATAAAATTATTTTCAAAATTCCTTTAGCATTTTTCATGTGCTCTTTCGTAGCCTAGTCAGAAACCAAGAATTTTCCTTTTTCCTTTCTAACAGAGCCCTGATTTGGGTCAGTTACCCCACTGGGGGAAAGGCTCACTCCACATGAGCCTTAAGAAAGATATGTGCCTGCTCCGGCCTAGATTGAATCATGGCTGGTCTGAGCCAATAATAGTGTTCTCTTCCCTCTGCCAAAGCTTAGATTAGGGATATATTCTTCTAAGAAGTGAGATACTGAGAATATATCTGATCAAAGTTTTCCTTGCTGTAAAAGTCAGCAATGTTGCTTTGGCATCAACTTGAATACATGAATTGGCTAAATGATTATGTCATTTAATTGGTAGTGAGGATGAGTTTAAAAAGGCAGATGGTGCCGAAGCTGTTTGGCTCAGTGGATAGAGCGTCGGTCTGTGGACTGAAGGGTCCCGGGTTCGATTCCGGTCAAGGGCATGTACATTGGCTGTGGAGCATATCCCCGGTGGGGAGTGTGCAAGAGGCAGCTGGTCAATGTTTCTCTCTCATCAGTGTTTCTGGCTCTCTATCTCTCTCCCTTCCTCTCTGTAAAAAGTCAATAAAATATATTTTAAAAAAATAAGTAAAAATAAAAACACAGATGGTATATAAAATAATTGAAGAGGAAGCACTGTCCATTAATCTAATTAACATTAACAACTAATCATTTAGAAATTTTTTAAAAAAAACAAAACAACCAAGACAACACACCACCACACATTGATGTACTCACTAGAATGAAGTCGTGGACGGATGGAGGCATAATAGATAGGAAATGTAAAGCAGAGCATTTGTTGCAGCATTTTATAGTATTTGATATTTTAGGTTAGATTGTATTTTAAAAGATCCTTAGGTATACCTGTGAGAGCCTGCACCAGCGTGAGAGGGTGGTGCCTGCAGAGGGAGGGCTTCTGTTCACTCCTCTGGCCACCTTTGTTTTTCACGTAGCAGAGGTAGGAATCTCAAATTCAAGGATTCCTCTGAAGTAGAGAGAAGAAAGTTAGCCAGGAGTTTGGGTGGTAAGCTTGCCAGAAAGATAGTGACTGCAAGGACAAAACTGTAGTAACTACAGTATCCAAGGACCTTTTGACCAACCACCTAGGGGTTTGCAATGCCATCAAGAGCTGAAGGTTTCGGGACAGTCAGAAGAACCACTGGTTCAAGCCAAACGCAGGTCATGAGTTTGTTCTCTAGTATAGATTTTAATGACAGGCACCAGCATGGTCACTAGTTATCAGACAGACAAGATAATATGAGTTGGTTAAAAGCAAATAGAGCAGCTCAGGGCACTTAATACAAATAAGAGAGTCTCTTTTCCTATGCCAGCCATGGATTCAGTAAGCCATGCCCAGATAACACCTTGGAAGGTGTATGTGGGGGGTTTCTCTCTTTTCCGCACCCATCTCCATCACGGAAAAGGAAACAGTCAGGTTCCTGAGTGGAGGAGCTGGGGATTAAGAAATTAAAGAAAGAAAGAGACCAGAGGCAGAAATAGATTAATCAAGCTGGGAGCTAGGTGGGCGCCATTCTCTCTGATGGAGAGGCAGCAAGCACTGAGCCATGCAGCAGGTTTATTTTTATACCCCAAAATACCAGGAAGTAACACCAATATTTAGGATCAAAGGAGCTTATTTGCATTCTTGGCTAGGGACTAGCATTACTGGATTTACATATCTAGACCCACCCCTGCTGACACCTGGACAAAGGTAAGTCAGAACTGACCACACACCCTGCCTTTTTGGGAGGGTTGTAACCCAGACGCTACTCTGCCAATGCCTGGGGTTCAGCTGACAATTTAAAGAATGTCCATGTGCCTTCTCAGGGGGCCCTCTACAGGAAGGACTAGGAAGAAGGTGAGAAATGTTTTGAAATACTACTGAGAAGAGGAAACAGAGGGTAATTAACCTGAGGAACAAGGATAAATAAAAGATGGATTAAGTCTAATTAAATTTGCAGCACAGTTTGATCATAAATTGTTTATTTAATTCCAGTGATTGGGCTCTTATCTGCCGAAGGAAAAGCTCAACCTTCTCTGGGAGAAAGTATTATAATCTGTGGTCTCTAAGATTCTTTTATATACAATGTCCAGCATAAAGTAAAAATTTAAAGGACATGTGAATAAACAATAAAGGTAGAGCCACAATGATTCAGCTCTTATGTAGTTTCTAGAAGAGAACTGTAAAGTAATATAACTAATATGTTAAAGGGAATAGAAGGAAAGGTGAACAAAATGAAAGCTATCAACAGAAAAATGCTATCTAATGTACATTCTAGAAAGAGAAATCTGAAATCTGAAATTAAGTACTCATTGGATTAGTCAGTCTACTGGCAGATTAGACACAGAAAAGCACTAGTGAACTCAGAGACAGGTCAATTGAAATATTACTGTACATTTACATAATATCTGTCATAATATCATTTACATTATATATTTATATCGTATTATTATAATAAATAATATAAATTATTTATATAATATCATCCTATCTAATAAAGAGGAAATATGCTAATTGACCCTCATGCTATCACAAAGATGTGTCCACAGCCAATAAGGAGGGAATATACTAATTGACTGCCCTGCCCTCAAAGATAGCAGCACCCACAGCCAATAAGGAGGGAATATGTTAATTGACTGCTCCGCCCTCAATCATGGTGGTGCCCACAGCCACAAAGTGGCAGTCCCCTCTGCCTCCAAGCTGCCCAGGGGAGGTGCAGGCAAGCCTCAGATGGTGGCTGCTCAGCCTCCCAGGGCTGGCCTGAGGCACAGGAAAGCCTCAAATGGTGGCTGCCCAGCCACCCAGGGTCGACCTAAGGCACAGACAAGCCTCAGATGGCACCTGCTCAACCACCCATGGCTGCCCAAGGCTTAGGTAACCAGGGCCTGCTGAGGCTTGCGCTGCTGGCAATGGCAGTAGCAGAGGTGTGATGGGGAGTCACCTTCCCATGATCACTGATCACCAGGTTGCCTCCCACCTGGACTCCTGGACTGTGAGAGGGGGCAGGCCAAGCTGAGGGACCCCCTCCAGTGCATGCATTTTCATGCACTGGGCCTCTAGTATTTATTATAAGAAAATTATACACTAATATCTTATACAAAAATACAAAAATCCTAAAAAATATATCTTCAAATTCAGAAATGAAGGAATAATATAGTTTGATCAAGTGGGATTTATTCCAAAAATGCAAGGTTGGTTTACTATTTGAAAAGTAATCAATGTAATTAAACAAATCAACACAATTAATAGATGCATTGAAAAACATTTGCTAAAATTCAATACTCATTCATGATTTTAAAAAAAAACCTCAGCAAAATATTAATAAAAAACTTTCTAAACCTAATAAAAACTGTCTACAAAAAAAAATCTACAGTTTAAATCATACTTAGTGGTGAAATAGTAAACATTTTCTTTCTGAAGTGGGGAAGAAAATGATGCCTACCATAACCACTTGTAATCACATTGGCTTAGAGGTCCCAGTCACTGCAATAAGAGAAAAATTGGAAAGAAGCAAGAAAAACTTCCATGAAGTATAGATGATACAGTTGTTGATATAGAAAATTCAGAAAGAGCTGCCATAAACTAGAATAATTAGCTAGAGTAGTTAGCAAGTTTGCCGAAAACAAATCAATGGTCTAAATCAATTCTATATAATAACAAGAAATGAAAAACAAAACTTAAAAAAAAACACATTTACCCCAGGATCAGAAAACATCAAATTCTAAAGAATACATATATAAGAAATATGTAAGACATACACTAAAAACTATAAAACATTACTCACAGAAATTAAAGATCTAAATAAAAGGAGCGATATTTCATGTTCATCAGTTGGAAGACTAAATAGAGTAAAGACATCAAGTTTCCTCAAATTGTAAATTCAATGCTATCTAATGTAGTCCCATTTTGTAGAAAGAAGCAAATTTTCATATAAAGTTTAAATCAGCACTCACATCAAATTTATTTGCTAGCTTTTCTAGTCTGTAGATTTTTTTTTTTTAATTTTCTACAATGTAGAATCTACATCCACATTCTTTCGGTATGCCTCTTATTTGATAGATTAAAGTGTACTAGTCTTGGAGTCAGGATATCTATCGCAGACATCCTGGGGAGACCTCTGCAAGTCAGACATTTTTCAGACCCTCAGTTTCGCCTAGACAGAGTGGAGATTGGGCTACACTACCTCTAAGGTCTTGTGTAGGTACACATTTCATAAATCTATCAAGAACAAAGAGATAAATTTATATCAATATCAATGACCAAACATAATAAATCTAGAAACTATTGTTCAAATTTTGATCCTTGAAAAAGAGGAAAATGACCAGAAAATTGCTGTTTCTTCACATACCAGTTTTATGGCTTTCTTATTGTTCTGAATCATAAAATACTAATTTCTTCACACTGAGCCAAAAATGTACATTTATTTATTTACTTACAAATATATTTTATCGATTTTTTTACAGAGAGGAAGGGAGAAGAATAGAGAGTTAGAAACATTGATGAGAGAGAAACCTCGATCAGCTGCCTCCTGCATACTCCCCACTGGAGATATGCCCGCAACCAAGGAACATGCCCTTGACTGGAATTGAACCTGGGACCCTTGAGTCTGCAGGCTGACGCTCATCCATTGCACCAAACTGGTTAGGGCCAAAAATGTAAATTTAATGTGAAATATTTTGAATTTGAATTTTGAGACAATGTTAAGTTTACCTCCTTTGGAGGGAATTAAAATCACCTGTTACAATATAAAAATGATGGGGTTATCAAAGAGTCTGCAGTGGTAAGTACCATTTGTGAGCCATTGGTGTGAGCCTGTGCATTAGCCCTGAGTCATCCTTGTTCTGACCACAGCCCTGCCTCTGGTCAATATTACCCAAGGATGGGGACCACCTTGAGCACATTGAGACTTCTCTTGCCTCCAATAAATTTGGTGTCATCAAGCATACCTTGACTGGTCTTAAACTCGGTGAGGACCTATATTCTTTGAGTAATCCTATATAATAAAGAGGCAATATGCAAATTGACCATCACTCCAATACATAAGATGGCTGCCCCCATGTAGATACATGATGGCTGGCAGGGAAGGGCAGCTGTGGGCAATCAGGCTGGCAGGGGAGGGCAGTTAGGAGTGACTGGGCCAGCAGAGGAAAGCAGCTGGGGGTGACCAGGCCTGCAGGAGAGGACAGTTGGGAGGGACCAGGCCAGCAGGGGAGAGCAATTGGCGGGAGGGGAGGGGCAGGCCTGCAGGAGAAGGAAGTTGTGTGTGTGTGTGGGAGACTAGGCCTACAGCGGAGGGCAATTGGGAGAGACAAAGCCTATAGGGGAGGGCAGTTAGGGGAGACCAGGCCTGCAGTTGGAGGGCAGTTGGGGGCAACCAGGCTGGCAAGGGAGGGGAATTAGGGGTGACTGGGCCAGCTGGGGAGGGCAGTTAGGCATTAATCACGCTGGCAGGGGAGTGGTTAGGGGTGATCAGGCTTACAAGAAGAAGCGGTTAGGGGCAATCAGGCAGGCAGGCAGGTGAGCAGTTGAGAGCCAGCAGTCCTAGATTGTGAGAGGGATGTCTTACTACCCATTTATGGATGCCTGACTGCCCACTGGGATCCAGTTTAAACGGGCAGTCGGACATGCCTCAAGGGGTCCCAGATTGGAGAGGTTGCAGGCTGGGCTGAGGAACACCCCTTCTCCCATACACGAATTTTGTTCACCGGGCCTCTAGTCCTATATAATAAAAGGCTAACATGCAAATAGACTGAAATGCAGAACAACCAAACAACTAAACAACTGGTTGCTATGATGTGTGCTGGCCACAAGGTGGCCTGTGCAGAACATGGTGGGTGTTGACTGTGGTGGGATGGTCAAGTAGGTGAGTTGGGAGAGCCTGCTCAAGGTGGGGCACCAGTTACTGTCACTGGGGTCAACCTCTGCTGTTTACTGAAAATTATTTGTTCCCATGTGCCACGGTCCTACCAGGCACTTGAACCCACTGCCAGCGGCAGCCCTACTCCTACCTGTAGCCGGTGCTGCTGTTTGCACTTGCTGGTGCACAGTGTCAGCCCTAATCACTTGGTGCCATTAGCAGGTGTGAGCAGCAGCTGCTGGCCCTGATTCACCCCTGAGTGTTTCTCCACCTCCCCCTGCTCCTGAGGGGCAATCAGGATAGCAGCTGTCACTTGCACCCACTGACAGCATTGACCCCGCTCACATCCACTGCTGGTGCTGGCCCCAATTGCTCTGCGCAATCAGTGAGTGTGAGTGGGGCCAGCACCATCACATGTGAGAGTGGTGGCAGTGGGATTGGGGCTGCTGGCAGACAGGGGACCAGAGGCCAGGCAGGAGGGGCTGGGTAGGGTGTGGAGGATGAGCCTAACCCCCCCCCCCCCACTATCCCTACTGCAGCCTCTTGGCCTACAGTTCCTTTCAAGGTGCACAAATTTGTGCACTGAGCCCCCAGTTACACTATAAAATATTTAAAATTGGAAACACATTAAGTAAAATGGCATTAAAGTAATTTCAAGGCAAAATTGGGTATAATTCAAAAATAACTTAAAATTTGGAGGTAGTAAAATAACAGAGAAAAAGAAGTAAAATGTAATGTTCAGTATGTAACTCACCATGTCAGATGCATAGCTCATGGATGCTAGTCCTGTAATAACTGCTTGAAGCAGATTATGTCCAGCTTTCTCCAACTGTAGGAGCTTTTACTTCTGGTATGACTGAAAAATAATGTATGTTGGGGGCAGGGAATCCCCTATACCTAAAATTACCTTTTCAAGTAACAATTTTAAAATAATGAATTTGTCTGGGAGATGGAAAGGGGAGAAAATTAAGAGTAGTAAAATCTTCATTTCCAGAAAATCAATTATCATTCCAATGGTCGGGAGAGTTGGAAGCAGGTTGTAGAAATGTGAAGAGCAGGTCATTTGCACACCTCAGCGTAGACCATTAGTGGCTACTATGCTGTGTGGAAACCATTTATGTGGGGTGTGACCGGTACAATAAAGCTGAAATGGCACCTTAAAGGACCTGTTGTCAGTTGGATTTGGAAATTAAGCTGTGCCCCTTGAGGACAGATACCTATTCTTAGTTCTCACTGGGAGCCACAGAAGCCATCTTCCTGCTTAAGATGTACCAAAATTTCAGGAAATACTTGTTGGAAGAATGAGTAAAAACACTCAACAGAACAAAGAAGGTTTTGTGATTTTGTAGATGGGGAAAAAAAACAAAATCTACGTCTACCAAAGTTGCCTTAAATTTCCATGAGAATGTTTGCATCCACTTAGACTGGGGGAAACACAAAAAACAAAAAGTGAGCTGATGTAGCCAAATAAGAGTTTGGAGTCACAAAAGACACAGATTAGCACAAGGAGCAGTGTCCTGCAGAAAAATTAGAATAGGTTTGTTTCTCCTGAGAACACCCATTTCCACAAAAAAAAAAAAAAAAAAAAAAAAAAAAAGCAGCATTAAACCCAGAGACTTACTGGGAGGTGATGTACTCTCTTACTGTTACTGTGACCGTAATTTTCTTATGACTCAAAACACAGAACTAACGACAGCTTTCCATTATGGTCCTCCTTATGTTCTGTCCAGAGAGTAAATAGATCTATTTCTGTTAGTAATTTCTCCTGAAATTCTTTTGTTTTCCTGATTCTTTGGTTAGACAGAATCACACAACTGCATCTGGCCCTACATCTGCTTGTGTCATCTGTGTGCCCCTGCAGTGGGAATAATTTTGCTCTCTGCAGCACTTTCTACGGTGAGCCCCGCAGATGTGGCATGGGAGACCTCGTATTGGGCTATGCTGCTTGGTCCAAGTTATATTAGTCACTTACTTCCTGTAGGGTGGAGGGGAAAGAGTGGCTGCTTATCTGTTCTGACAATATGGGTTAAGGAGAGCACCCACAGAGAAAGGAAGGCTAAAAAGTAAATCGATCTACATGTTAAATCTCTACACACTTACACACCCATGTTATTCTATTGGTAGTAATTGTGGGTTGGGATTGTTTGGTCATGCCTTCAAACTGATTTATGTCATCCACCACTTAGAGGCTTCTGTGCAAAGGATCTTTGAGGGTGCATGCTTTTTCCCAAAGCTGCTTCGCACAGCATGTAGGGAACATGCTAATCTCTGTGGCCCTCTATCTGGTACCAATTCTTTAATCAACCAAAACCACTCAATTTATATCAAAACACAAGAAATGAATCTACTTTCTAACTTACAGTGTAAATAGTCACATTTATATAAATGCGATTTCACAGGATAATGTATTCCTCACAAAATGGGCACCAAATACCATCTTGTTCTTGCCCTAGAAAGACTGCTGTGATATCAGCCATTCACTGAACATTTCCCTTTGGGATGTAATTCATGACTCATCCAAGGCAGATGTAGCTGAAGCTTCAGATCTGAGTCTCCATTCTCCTTCCATAATTCAAAATAGACAATGGGATTCCATGGGTGACCCCCTCTCTCTGCCCGCTTTCTTTATGATGATCTCTCTTTTTTAATATATTTTATTGATTTCTTACAGAGAGGAAGAGAGAGGGGTAGAGAGTTAGAAACATCGATGAGAGAGAATCATCAATCAGCTGCCTCTTGCACACCTCCTTCTGGGGATGTGCCTGCAACCAAGGTACATGCCCTTGACTGGAATCGAACCTGGGACCTTTCAGTCCGCAGGCCAATGCTCTATCCACTGAGCCAAACCGGTTTCGGCCAAGATTTAACTTTTTGAGTCACAGTTTAAGGTTGTGGAACTCTGTCCAACTATCTAACCTGCCAAACACAAGCCCCTTGTTGTTTCATATCTCCCCAACCTTTCATTCTCCTTATTTCCTAGAAAAGGCACTTCTCTGGTTTAATTAAACACAATCAATTCAACTTTAGCAATCTAGTCTATCCAATTAATCCAATGGGTGCAATCCAATGAAGACATTTTCATTCTATTTCATGCCGGTAAGCCTGACGCTGCACTTTTTCACACCTGGAGCTGCTTCATACATTTTATTGATCTCTATTTTTTAATCTAGTACTGTTTCACTTTGCCCTGAAAGTTGTCCCGATTCATCTCCATCAATTGAAATCATTTAATTTTAAAACCTTGTGAAAGACTGTCTGTTTTTGGAAGGTTATCCAGAACCTTTAGGACTAAGTTTATATATACTTCAGAGTAAGTGATTGTTAACTTACTAACATCCCGTGGTTTTGAAACACTTTTCCTTCTCTACTATATAATCAAAGTTAAAGCAACAATTACCTTCCTTTTCATACTCTCCTCAGAGTTCTCAGTAGGTCCTGAATTAAATAGGGGGAAAGGGGGTATCCTCATAGGAATGCCATTGACTAAAAAAGGAAAAAAAAGAAAGAATAATTGATTCCTCATTCATAAATACTGATAGTGTTTTTAGTTAGTAAAGCCAAAAGTACAGTGTATGCTGCCATAATATGAAGATAAGGTCTGAAATAATTTATGAAAGGACTCGAACGTTTGTTGTGATATTTAGACATCAGAATTCACTTTTCAAAATGGACATTTTTGTTGATGTTAATCCTCTCACCTCAGAATATTTTTTCCATTGATTTTTTTTAGAGTGGAAGGGAATGAGGAAGACAGAGAGAGAGAGAGAGAGAGAGAGAGAGAGAGAGAGACATTGAGAGACACATCAATAGGCTACCTTCCACATGTGTCCAGACTAGAGCTGGGAATGGAACCTGCAACCCAGTTACATGCCCTTGCCTGGGAATGGAACTCGTGACCCTTTGATGTGTGGGCTGATGCTCTAACTGCTTAGCCACACTGGCCAGGGGTTCAAGTGGACATTTTTACAACTGGTTGTATAAGACTCTTTAGTTCTAGGTGCTAACAGTAGTTCTGGAATAGGGCTGAGAAGCAAATTGGTGGTGGTAAAGATCATTTTGAAGGGTCACATTGAAAGGAACTTTGGTTTTAAAATATTGAATGGTAAGTATTACTGAAGAGCTCATTAGTTACAGGATTAGAAAGGGCAAAGAAAATTTATATCTTACAGGAAAAAATAAAGGTCAAGCCTCTTCGTACTTTTGAATTGTTGGCTATATTAAGGTTTGAAATTGTGATGTGTTTATTAGAGCCAGCTAAAATAAGCTCAAGAAACATTTTATTTTTGTGTGTGTGCATTTCTGTATCTCCTCACCATTTTTTATGGAAAGTTGTAAGCGCTCAAAAAGCTGTCAGGGTAATTTAATGCACCCCATTGTACCCATTGCCCAGATTCAACAACCACAAACTTATGGCTAATTGTATTTTATCCCTACTCCAGCTCTTAAATCCCTTTTCTAATTCTCATATATTCCAGTATGCATCTCCAGAAGATAAGGACACTCTCTATAGTCACACATTCCATACCAGTTCCAGACATAATTAAGAATACTTAATGTTATCTAGGGTTTACGTTACTCTCTCACAAACATCACCTTTCATTTATAGTTTGTTTGACTCATAATTTAGATAAGGTTTACACGTTGCAAATGAGTGATTAGGTTTGGTCTATAGGTGATTCCCCACTGCAGTTTTTCCCTTGTAATTAATTTTCTGAAGATTTGGAACATTTTTCTCTCAAAAATTGTTTCCCACAACCTAGTCTATGCTGGCCGCCTTCCCGTGTGTTTGACATGTTCCCCAGTCCCTGCAGTGACTGAATACTCTGGGTCAGCTCAGAGAGTGTGTTGTGTATATTTATTTTTAATGCATATTTCCTTTCTTCTATCCAAACACATATGATTGTTGTCTTTCTTTTTTGTGCTGTTAACAGCCTCTGATGACGCATCCCCAGGTCCCTAACCTACTCCTAAGTGGTGATACCTGACTCCATCATTTCTTCTTCATGTGTCAGATGTTACTTCTAGTATGAAAAACTTCCTCTCATCTGCCTCTGAATTACCCAGTGATACTGTTTGTTTAGGAAAAGCAGAATAAGTGATCACTCCTTTCATTTAATAGTATTTACTGATTCCAAAACGATAGCTTGGTTTACAGGTATTCTCCCAGGCTGACTAGCTATCATAAATGCTCATTTAAGTTTGCAAGGTGCATTGACATTATTATCTTCATAAATGCTCAAATAAAAACATATTTTTTTTTAAATAAATCTTTATTGTTCATATTATTACAAATGTTCCTCATTCTCCCCGCCCCCATTGCTCCCCTACACCAAGTTTCCATTCAATTCTCTGCCCTTTCCCCATCCCCCATTGTCCTCATCCATAGGTGCAGTTTATGTTCAGTCTCTTCCCGCCCCGCTCCATTCCCCATTTCCCCAAGAATCATCACCTTGGTTTTTAGACTCACTTGTTGATAGTTACGTGTTTGTTCATAATTTTTATCTTTATTTTCTTCCTCTTCCTAAAGAACCCCTTTTAGCAATTCATATAATTCTGGCTTGGCAGTGATGAATTCCTTTAGCTTAAATTTATTTGTGAAGCTCTTTATCTGGCCTTCGATTCTGAGTGATAGCTTTGCTGGGTAGAGTATTTTTGGCTGTAGGTTCTTGTTATTCATCACCTTGAATATTTCTTGCCATTCCCGTCTGGCCTGCATGGTTTCTGTTGAGAAATCAGCTGACAGTCGTATGGGTGCCCCTTTATAGGTAACTACCTGCTTTTGTCTTGCTGCTTTTAATATTCTCTCTTTGTCTTTAGCTCTTGGAATTTTAATTATGATGTGTCTTGGTGTGGTTCTTTTTGGATTCCTTTTGTTTGGGGTTCTGTGTGCTTCCTGGACGTGTAAGTCTATTTCTTTCCCCAGGTGGGGGAAGTTTTCTGTCACTATTTCTTTCAATATGTTTTCGGTATCTTGCTCTCTGTCATCTTCTGGGATGCCCATAATTCTGATGTTGGTTCGCTTGAAGTTGTCCCAGAGGTTTCTTACATTATCTTCAACTTTCTGGATTCTCTTGTCTTCTTGCTTCTGTGGAGGAGTGTCCTCTGGCTCTTTGTGTTCCAAATCTTGGACTTGATTCTTGCAATCTTCCAATCTGATTTTAGGACTCTGTATAATATTGTTTATTTCAGAGATTGTATTCTTTATTTCTAGTTGACCCTTCAATATTTCTTGTTGATCCCTTATCATATCCTCATAGGTCTCATTTATTTTATCGGCCTTTTCTAAGAGATTGTTGAACAACCTTATAAGCGTGGCTTTGAATTCTATATCCAGTCGCTTTTTGTCCTCCATTTCTTTCGTTTGTGATCTGTTTCCTCGTTTCGGCATTTTCACTGCTTCCCTGAGTTGGTAGGTTGGGAGGATCAGCTGTGTCTATGCCAGGAGACAACCTTATTCCACTAGACTTGGAAACCTGCCAAAGCCTCTCTGAGTTCAGCTTGGATGGGGCGGAGTTTCAGGGTGGAGCCTACAGCCTTGGCTTCCGGTTAGCCCCGCCCTCGGAGGTTCCTGAGTCTCAGTGTTCCTCAGTGTCCTTTGGTACTTGCTGCAAGCACCTCTGAGAGAAAGGCGCCCTAGAGCTTCGCCCGCTACCAGACAGTGTAGTCTCTCCCCCAACAAGCCCACAACTGGGGTTCAGAGCAGTTGGAAGTGGGGTTAAGAACAGTCCGGAGCTTATGTCTCCTTCCCGCCAGGGCAATCTCGCGGCCCAAACAACAGTCTGTCCTCTGCGTGCAATGTGCACGACTCCGGGGCTCTGCCTTTTCGCCACTCCGCTGAGCTTCCGCCTTACAGCCCAGATTCCCTCTGTATGAGCCTGGGACCCCCGGGGTCTCGCCCAGAACTGGGGTTCAGTGCAGTCGGAGTTGGGGTTCAGCACAGTCCGGAGCTTTTATCTCCTTCCCGCTGGGGAACGCCAGCCAGGCACTCAGCAGCCCCTCCTCTCCGGCTCAGTCCTCTCCCCGCGCGCGCACCGTGCCTCCGTACCTTAGGCTTTTACAGCTCCTCTGGTTTTCCTTCTGGTTTTCTCTTTCCTTCTAGTTGTAGAATTTCCAGTCAGTCAACTTTCCTGTAGTTCTGGATAGTGTCCACTCTATATTTTAGTTGTATTTTTTGAAATTGTTGAGTGCGGCTGCAGCTAGGCGTTTACCTCTGCCGCCATCTTGTTGTGAGTGTCTAGTTGTCTTTTGAATGTTGCTTTTATTATCTTTTCATATGCCATCCAAGTATTAGGCAGCAACATATGTAAAACAACTAGTAAAAAAAGAGTTGTGCACACCTGGACAATGTAGATACCGAGAAGGGCAAGGCTCCCTCCACAGTGTAAGTCGTGCTTCCTCTAGCACCTTGGAGGGTTTTTTGCTCCTTTACAATCAATCACTTGTCTACATCCCCAATCCCTGGCAACCACTCATCTGATTTCTGTGCCTAACATTTTACCTTTTCTGAAAAAAAAATCATATAGATTAAATATTTAAATGGAAACTCAGAGTATTTTTGGTGCCATTTGTGACCAGATTCTTTTCCTAGCATGAAAAGAATTAGGGCTGAAACACCTAAGCAAGCACACCCTCCATAAAGCAAAATCTACAACGTTTCCTAAACTATAAAGGCTGTAGGCAAAAAAGAAAACTCTTCATAATTATTTTGTACAAGCGACCCCATGTTCATTGCAACATTATTTATAATAGCCAAGTTGTGGA
This sequence comes from Vespertilio murinus, assembly GCA_963924515.1. Classification (NCBI taxonomy): domain Eukaryota; kingdom Metazoa; phylum Chordata; class Mammalia; order Chiroptera; family Vespertilionidae; genus Vespertilio; species Vespertilio murinus. The sequence goes on from OZ004711.1 coordinate 30,816,845, forward strand.
AACAACCTAAGTGTCCAAGTTGTGGAAACAACCTAAGTGTCCAGTGCTAGATAAATGGGTAAAGAAATTTTGTGATACATACACACCCATGTACACAGTGTAATATTGTTCTACCATAAAAAGGAATGGAGTTTTCCAATTTGCGACAACATGGGTGGATGTCAAAGGCATCATGCTAAGAAAAATAGGTCAGACAAAGACAAATACCATACAATCTGTCTCATATGTAGAATCTTAAACAAACGAATCAAGTTTGTTGGTACATAGAATAGATTTGAGGTTGCCAGTGGCAGGGGTGGGGGGAGTAGGAGAAATGATGATAGGGTTTAAAGGGTAAAAAGAAAAAAATAATAAATTACAATCTCCCTCCCCTCTCCACTTACTCGAGCTAGCATCACAGGGCCTCGGCTATTTGTGCAACTGGAAAATAAACTGATAACCGAGGGTGGCTTTGCAGGTCAGACCCTCAGTGAAACTTCAGAACTGGGTGACATCGATTAACCCATTCCTGACTGAGAGGTCAGCAGTGACCAGGCCAGGCCAGGAGAGAGGGGGGAACACTGCAAAGCCCTGTTAGCAAAGTGGGAGGATGGGACAGGGCGCTGATTACTCTTTAGAGCCTTAGGAAGTGCACAGTCCCCAAAGAGATCAACTTTCTGTCCCAGGTCTCTCTGAGGAAAGGCACAGGGAGAAAGCAAGCAGTGCCGTTATGGTCATAGACTCCTGTTAGAGACAACTTTCTCCTGTGGTCTGAAACTGCTTAAAATCAAGTCAAGGATAATTAATCATTTCCTTGTTATATTTTTAAATACAAGGGGGTAAAAAACCTAATGTCAAATTTCAGGCCATTCCAAATTCTTTGCAACACTAGTTGTTGTTTTGTTAAATATATTTTATTGATTTTTTTTACAGAGAAGAAAAGAAAGAGATAGAGAGTTAGTTAGAAACATTGATGAGAGAGAATCATCGATCAGCTGCCTCTTGTACACCCCTACTGGGGATGTGCCCGCAACCCAGGTAAATGCCCTTGACCGGAATAGAACCTGGGACCTTTCAGTCCACAGTCTGACGCTCTATCCACTGAGCCAAACCGGTTTCAGCAACACTAGTTTTTTTCCTGACTAGTTAATGCACTGATTCACCATGACGAGCTCTTAACAATTGGAAGGTCAACTTCTGAAAGAACCAGAAGGAAAGGAAAAACCCCTTGCGTCTGGGCCGTGCAAAGACCGGCCTCAATACAACATTCCATTCCCCTTGGACATTTTGATTTACTTGTCAAAGGATTTTAACATTTGTACAGAGTCGTGTAATGACAACACCGAAAACCAGGTATAAAACATTCCCATTGCTCCAGTAAGGTTTCCCCTGCTCCTTTACAATCACTCACCTGTCCACATCTCCAGTCCCGGCCAACCACTGAGCTGATTTTTGTGTCTGACCTTTTACCTTTTCTAAAAAAAAAAAAATCATATAGATTAAATATTTAAATGGAAAATCAGAGTATTTTTGGTGCTATTTATGACCGAATTCTATTCCTAGCATGATAACTTTTAAGATTCATCCAGGATGTTTCGTGTATCAGTAGATTGCTCTTTATTTTACCATTGAGTAAGATTCCATTGTGTGGCAGAAGCATCTTTTGTTTATCTAGTTGATGAGCATTCATCCTAATTCCAGTTTTTGGCAATTATAAATAAAGCTGCTATAAACATTTGAGTATGAGCCTGTGTGACCATTGATTTTCATTTCTCTTGGGTACAGATCTAGGAGTTGGATTAGTGGGTTATAGAAGTGCATGTTTAACTTTATAGATAGCTCTCACACTATTTTCCAAAGTGTTTGTACTGTTTTGAATTTCAAGCAGCGGTAGATGAGGGTTTTAGTTACTTTGCCCCTTCACCAGTGTTTGTATTAGTATTTTCAGTTCTAGGAATTTTATGAGGCTTGTAATGGTATCTCTTTGCTGTGTTATTTCATTTGTAAGAGACTTTTTCTATAGTTTCTTCTAGAGTTTTATACTAGTGATTAATGATTTTGTGTCTGTGTTCAGAAGATATGAACATGACCTGTAATTTATTTCTTTTTTTTGTGGTGAAGTCTTCATCTAGTTTTGGTATCTGGTAAATGCTGTCCTAAAAAACAAACAAAAAACAGTTGGGAATTAGTTGGTTATTTTTCAAAGGCTATGTCTACACACAGTAGAAATCTGTAATTTTAGTAGGCAATTTTATAGGTATAGAGAACCAGATCCTATAATGTACCCCAAATAAATAAATCAGTATGGGGGGCTTCTATTTCTACCATGATGATATTTATTGAGATGAGAAGTATGTAGTATTTGAGAAGGAACTCATCCTGGCCCTTGATCCTTAATAATGCTTGATAAATATTAGTTATTGGTAATACTACTACTACTACTACTAGTAACGACAATGAGCTGACTGCCATATTTGGAGCCTTTCACAAAATATAAAAACTCCTTAGAGAAGTTATATAAAAACTCCTCAGAAAAGTTTTGTGTATAAAAACTTATATAAAAATGTATTAAAAACTCCTCAGAGAAAACCAGACTTATATCCAATTATGTGGTAATTTACTACATAATCCCTTTGACTTTAATGAAGTTTTAAAGGTAAAAAACAACTTCAGTATAGCCCTTACAATGCTAACATTGACAACTATTGTTAAAACTTCTACCAAAATGCAACAGTTTTTCCATAATCCTATATAATACCAGTAAAAGGCTAATATACAAATCAACCAAACGGTGGAAGGACCAGTTGCTATGATGCACACTGGCCACCAGGGGACAGACAGTCAACACAGGAGGAGCGCAGTCAGCCAGAAGTCAGGCTCAAGGCTGGTGAGTGCGGCCCAGGGGCAGGAACCTCTCCTGCCTCTCTGGCAGTGCTAAGGACGTCCAACTGCTGGCTCAGGCCTGCTCCCCTAAGACATCAGTTGGACATTCCCTGAGGGCTCGTGAGAGAGTGCAGGCCTGGCTGAGGGATCCCCCTGAAAGTGCAAATTTCATGCACCAGGCCTCTACTTATAATATGGTTTCCCTCTTCCCTCTGCCACCCACCTGAATATTAATCTTCATGAGGAGAAGAGAGTAGAAGCTAAAGGCCTCCAAGTCTGGTAAACCATCTACTCCGCACTCTTGTTAACATGGAGGCCACAGTGATACTAAAAAATCAGCAACTTCAACCTAGGATCTTTTAGGAAGGCAAATCCATAGTCCCACCCACTACACTAAATCAAGGGACTGAGGGAAGGGTCTTACAAGTCTTCCAGGTGACTCTGATATTCACTAAAGCTTGGGGAACACTGGCTGAGCAGAGTTGGCAGGGTACGAGGTGGTTGGAAACAGTAAGAGTTAAACATGGTGCCTGAAGAAGAGGCCTGATTCCCCTCTCTGGAAGAGATTAGTCAAAGTTTTACATGCATATATGCATAACCCATCGGCACAGTCAGTGTGGTAAAGGTCTGAGGAGGGAGCAGGAGTAAGCTGAAGGGAGTCAATGGAAGAAACAGGGGGAAGGGACATCTGTAATACTTTCAACAATAAAGGTAAATTTAAAAAATAAAACATACTCATCAGCTGAAGTCTGATCCACAGAAAAAGGCACAGGTACCTGTGGCCGGTAGCCTGCTCAGGAACTCCTTCCCTCTTCTTTTCCCTCGACTTAGGCCATTGACGTAAAGTGACGCTGGGAAACAAAGTGGATTTTATGGGGAGAATGGAAAATTTTGTTTCAAAAACAGATATTTAGAAATCTGGGTGCTGGGTCTGTCTTGTACTTTCTTTAACGTTCAGCACGCTCAACTGTCAGATTCCCACCAGCTATTAGAAACTTGCCAATATTTGACAGGCCTGTTCCTTTCTTTCCAGGTACACATCCTTCTCAGCCCCTCTTCACATTACCAGTCTCTTAGAGCTTACAGACATGTGAATAGTTCAAAAACCTAACCTAGAGAGGAAAACATGAACTATGCTAAAATCCTTGCATGCCGGCTTCTTGATTTACCTCCCCACCCCAAACCCTGTCTTAATCTGCCTTCACCTTCTCTAAATTTTTAATTACCCCACATTGTTTTCTAAAGAGCAGTGTGCTCTTTCCATTGTGCACGCTGCACCACTGTGCTCATAAATTAAGTCAAGAGAGTTTATAGATTAGAAGTCTCTAATTAAAGAAGGCTTAATTTGAGAGCAGAGAAATAGAGGGTGATTAATTCTTGCTGATAGTTGCAGTATAATTTGCTTAAAACAATTACAGGTTACTTGTGACTCACCTGATGTGAGAATCTCTTCTAAGAATATAATAGATTTGGAATTATGTTAGAAAAAGCTGGGTGATTGTTGTATTTTCAGAGTCAAGTATTATATATTGTTTTTTTCATAATTAAACAGAATAAAATCTGAAATACAGTCTCATTGGCTTTGGGCAGAAGGAATCAAGGATGTTATTTATTTATTATAATTATAATTATTACTCGGATAACCCCACTGTAGTCTGGTTGCTCAAAATAGAAAATAGACTTAGTAGCTTTCCTTCTTTCTCGTCCTTTCTTTCTTTCTGTATTCTTATAGAAATCACAATCACTCTTAGTGTTATTAAAGAGATAAGGCCTGTGTGTGGCTGCTCAGCTGGTTGTGTCAAATCCTGCGACTGTAACAGAAAATGGATTACATGTCTATACAAAATACTCTTTAGTAACCTATTATTCACAATAGAGTTTTTATCCATCAATGGCTCACGAAATTGAAAAAATATTTGAATACTAATGTATTTTAAAATGCAATGGGTGTACTTTGGGTACCTGCTATTGTCAACAACTGTGAGGGGGTCTGCGATTCTGCCCGGCTTGCAAGCTCACACGTTAGCTGGTCACACAAGATCACTGGGGTTTTATTGCTCAGCACAGCAAGAGACATGGGCTTTTATCACTGGTTTGTTACCTAGGTTATGTTTCCCCTGATTCACTCCTACTCCACCCCCCTCAAGAAACCCCCATTAACCTCCCAATCTTCTGAGGAGACTGTGAGGAAAATCTGCCCAACCTTTACTCCACCGGGAGATACGATCTTTATTATCCAGGACTGGAAACAAATCTTCCTCTGCTCTAGAAGGAGACACTATATCTTCCCAGGCTGTTTGTTATACAAACATCATCAGAAAGGCAGTCCAAGGATGTGCAGAAATGCCATGAAAAATTCTCTCTCAACATTACGTACTTATTACACCAGATGCTGTAAGGGACAAGAGAAGAGGAAAGATACAAATGATACGCCTTGGCCTTGCTGAAGGAAAACAATCTGTTAACAAGAGCTTAGATGGAGGTTCTAATCCTGTTTTTGCTATTTGCAGCTGTGTGAGTTTCATCTGGCTTCTTTAGTTCTCTAGGCCTCAGTTCTCTCATCTGTAAAATGGACATAATTACCCATCTTTCAGGGTTTCTTTGAGGATGAAATGAAGTATACAATTAACTGAGTAGCATTCATTTACTGATACAATGAAAATATTGAGATGCTAGTAAGAACTAGTATGCATAAAGAGCAGTAGTGGTTTTAAATAAATAAAAATAGAGAAGATAATTTGCTGAACACAATTTATGTTTTCCTTAAACTGAATTCATTGGAGTGACATTCGTTAATAAAATTATATAGGTTTTGCTATACAAGTCTACAGTGCATCACCTGTATATTGTGTGTTTACTGTTGTCTGTGTCCATGAGTCTTTGTTTAGTCTCTTCACCAATCTTACCCAGCCCCCAACCTCCTCCCCTCTGACAGCTGTCAGTCTGTTCTCTGTATCCATTTGTTAGTTTATTTGGCTCATTGGATTCTACATATAAGTGAAATTATATGGTACTTGTCTTCCCTGCTGGCTTATTTCTTTTTAAAATTTTTAAAAATTTATTTTAGAGAGAGAGGAAGGGAAAGGGACAGAGAGATAGAAACAAACATGAGAGTGCAACATCCATTTGCTGTTTTATGCATGTCCCTTACTGGGGATCCAGTCCACAACCTGGGCATGTGCTCTGACCAGGAATTAGACCACTGACCTCTTGGTTCATTGGTTGATGCTCAACCACTGAGCCACACTGTCCAGCTCTCTACTGGCTTATTTTACTTAGCATAATAATTTCTAGGTTCAGCCAATACTGTTGAAGGAAGAAAAATCTCATCATCATTATGAGGTGACACTAATGCCAAACAAGAATGAATGAACATGATCTTGTCTAGTGAGAGGTCTCTATACATAATCATGTACTCTGAAAATATGTGCTATTGATTTAATATTTTTCTCTTATTCAGCAAGTGTCAATGAAGTATTTCAAAATAGTGGTTAGTCCTATGCAGTGGTTACAAATCCTATAAAATGTTGGATGAGGCCCTGGATGACAGAACTCCACACAGCATATTATACCCATTAATTTCCTTGGCAATGCTAGACTCCAGTGATGAATTTTATATTGGCAGAGCTAACCCAACAAAACTTAGGACTATTGACCATAGCTCATGAATGGCAGCATCCTGGACGGCCCTTCTGTATTGGAGCATGTCTGTGATGACTGAATGACCATGTGAAATGGGAAGGGGAACGCTTGCCAGGAGGTGATAAGACATGACCTATTCCTGCATCATGATTCCTTTTGCATAAATGTACCCACTTTTTATAAGATCAATTGTTATGAAAATCAGACTGCATGCTGTTGGCACACAACAGCATGTTGTCACAAGGTATGACAGCATGCTACATTCAATTGCCATGTACTGTGTGCTTTGTGACAGGCCGCGATGATGAAATGACTTCTTTCAGTAGCTGCTGTAAGGAAAGTTTTTTTTTAAATTTTTTTTAAGTAAATGGGAATTGAAACATTTGGTCAAAACTTTTAAGTAGCAAGGCCAATATTTTAATACTTCGAATAACACAGATAATTTAGGAATAAAACTTAGAAGTTGATGTTTTGAAAAACATTCAATTAAAAAGTAGATCATCTATATATGCTAGATGAGAAAAAAATGGAAGACTAGAAAAAAGAGAGCAGAGAGTTAAGCGTCTGCTTAATAAGGTTCTAGTGGGAAGGCCTTGATTTGTAAATATCTTTGAAAGTTACCTAAATGCTATCGAGCACTCAAACAGCATCCACCAATGAAACTACTTGTATGCTCAGATAATCTTTAGTAGCTGTATCTGAAGGTTAGAATGCACACGATCCACTTGAATCCCTCCTAACCTAGCTTTATTATGGAAATGCCTCTCTCTAGCACCACTACCCTTGGGATATCTGTCTTATAAATGCCTCTGAGTGCCTGGCCCTGGGATGGGCTCTCTATTTATAATTTATATATTTATATTTTTATTTGTATTTTGCACTATTAATTCATGCACATGCTTTATTGCCAACCATTATGTGAAAAGGGTCCCTCCTCTTGCCTCCCAACAAATTCCCGTTGTTCCCATGCCCACAGAAGCAGTGATCATAATTGCTTTCTTATTATCCATCAGAGAATTTTATATGCAATCAGATGGAGCAGGTGTCTACTTCCACACAGTCTCACCAATACAGTGTGCCACTAAACTTAAAATAATTTACACATTAATATTTTATTGCCATTTGATAAATGACTCTGGCACTCCATTAAGTTTCATAACTTGTTCAACATCATATAAGGTAAAATTGAAGGTGAGAGGATTTGAGATGAGGCCATCTTGATTAACTGAAAAATCCATGTCATTCCCTACATAATACTAACAACTTATTTTAACTTGGATGAAAATGAGAAGGTTAAGGGGCCTTTTTCTTAGGACACATAAAAAGGAGACACATGTTCAGGGTTAAGACTGAATCTTCTCATACTTTCTCGAATGTTCTTTTTATTGCTATTATCTCAATGCTTTTGGATGTTCTGATTCATTTTTATATTTTTACTGTTGTTGTTATTGTTGTTTTTTATCCTTATATGTCAGTTAGGGTGATTTACATTGATATATCTTCAAGGTCACTGATTCTTTCCTCAACTAAGCTTATCATAGGCACTGTTCATTCCTCCTCTTGGTGTTTTTTGTTTGTAGCATTTCCACTTGATTATTCCTTATGACTTTTATCTCTCTGGTGGAATTATCCATTTTATCATGCTATTTTTTCCATTAAAGCTTTTAAAATATAAATTATAATTATTTGAAATTTCAACACAATTAGATGTATTTCCAATATCTGTGCCATATATAAGTCTAATCTATAAAATGCCTTTTTACATGGCAACGTACTAGGTTCTTTACTTCCCCTTCTTTTGTATAATATGCCTCATTATTTTTGTTCTTAAAGCTTTATGCATTGTACACAGCAGTAGGGATTGAGGTAAAAAAGTTTTCATGTCTGGAAATGAGTATGCCTTTCCTTCTGTTAAGTCTGTAGTGTGGGGATATGAGCCAATTTGGTCAGGAGTTGAGCTGGGTTAGAGTTTGTTGTTGCTATGGATACATTAAGAGAACCACAGTTTCAAATTCTTTTGGGGATACTTGCATTTAGGGTTAGGGCTCATTTACCAGAAGGATTTCCCCCAATATATGTTCAACTCTCAGCTTTGGTCTTCCCTATGAGCTTTGCCTCAGAAAACTTCCCCACTTACTTGTCTTTCTCTTATCTCTCTCCAGCAATATTCCAGTGTTGCTTGTAATTAAATACTTGTTTTTCTGGTGATAATAGATGGGGTGGGTGGGTGTGTGGGAAGTTCTCTGAGCCCAGCAGGCATTTCTATCCATCTCCCATGAACACATGATATATATATAATTTTTTTTCTTTCTCAAATCAAATTGTTTCTTACCAGTATTCTAAGGGCAACAGCATTTGTTCTCTCTCCCCACCCCAAGACCTTTGTGACTTAGTGATGATAGGGAATGAGAATCCAAAGGTTTTATGTTCCTTTATGTTCTTCTCACAGTGGTTGATGTCTCCCCTTCCAGGCTTTTACCATGATGGATGTCCCCTGGGACATTATCAGCCTTTCTTTATTTTTTCTTCCCTTCCTTTCCCTTGTCTTTCCTTTTCTAGCACTTCCCTTCACATCTCTTTTCTTCCTTGTTCTCCCTCCCTCCTTCCCTCCCTTCCTTCCTTCCTTCCCGCCCTGTAAGAACTTGGTGAGGTTCAAGGAGAAGAGCTTCTAAGCATTTGTGAGCTCGTTCTGTATCTCCAGTCCCCAGGGTCTCCACATTTTCTCCATCTCACACTTGACCTCTACAAATTTGCTAACAATTCTGACACATTTCTTCTAACTATACTCTGGCAACATTTGCCACTGGTAAGAAAGTGTTCATGTTCTGTTTTCTATAACCTTAGAGTGTCGGCTAGTTGGTTGCCCCGTGACCTCAACTCTCCGGTGGGTATAACAAAGTGAAAAATGCTGCCGTTCTTCCCAGCTTTTATTTTTGTTGCTGTTGTAAGGGGTTGGAAGTGCAGTCTTTCCAGCTCTTTACAATCCAGACAGAAACTGAAAGTATGTCTTATATGTACATACAACTAAATACTTACATTTCAATAAAATTCAATTTGAGTCCCTCTTTAGGGTGGCTACGCAGTAGGATAATGAGTAGACTATATACCCCAAAGCATCCAATCCAATAAGGAATTTATCCTTTACCTATTTAGTCATTGCCTCTAAATTTTTTTTCAGGAAGTTGTCAAGAAATTAGGGCTTCTAAATTGTAGCATTGTTATTACTGAGCAGAAATGGAAACTAATAACATTCAGTTTTGAAAGAGGTGATTTTGGTAAGACAATATGAACTCCCATGAATTGAATGTGCTCTGTTTTATTGGCAGAAAATGGGAAATTTTCATTTGGAGTCCAGTCCATTTTTCTCATTTATTTCATATATATATATATATATATATATATATATATATATATATATATATCCTCAACACAGAGAAACCATCTGATGGTTTAATCCATTATTTCCCAGCAGAGCAGCCATCTTCAATCATTTGGAATGGTTGTTTCTGCACTGTAGGTGATTTAAGTGCTGAGCTAAGTGAAACGAGTATTAATTTTTCAATTTTATACTCACTTTAGACTGTGTAGATATTTGACTCCTGTAATATCAAGTTACCCACTCCTTTCACAGTGTACAAACTAGTGTCTACTTTTGTTGTAATTTTGTTTAGAATTGGGGAAATAATACTAGAACAACTAGTTATTGCAACATGATCCTTTTTCAATTGAAACTTTTTAGCTGACTTAGAAAGCTCTGGATAACAGATCTGTTTCAAAACATATCATTGACATGGGAAAAATTCACCTGTTTCTCTTTGAAAGTGCTCTAAGCTGAGTCATTGCTTGTAAGCATTAGAAAGTCTTTGCTATCAAAGTTATAGTTTAGATATTAGCTCAAATTCTTTCTTTCTTTCTTTCTCTTTCTTTCTTTCTTTCTTTCTTTCTTTCTTTCTTTCTTTCTTTCTTTCTTTCTTTCTTTTTTAATATCCCTTATTTTGTTCTCAAATCCATTCAGGCCTCCCTTCCTGGAAAAGACAAAGGCATAGCTCTCCCCCATTTTGAAATATGGTAGAAATCATACTTGGGTAAAATCTGCTATTTGAATTTTAACCCTGCTATTTCTGGCTTCTGCACCGGCTTAAACATAGGGTAGTTACCTTAGCTTCCAGGTGGAGACCTGGAGGCTAAAGCAATTTTCCTGTACCTGGGACCAGAAATACAGGAGATTGATTCCCACTGACTCAGTAGCTTCAGGGGTAGAAACTGTAGATAACCTTTAGAGATTAACCACTCTGCTTCTGTATGATCAGCTATCACATGATAGGGCCACATTCCAATGTTCCCAGCCTTTAGAATTTAGAACAAAGGAAAATTCCTGTGGTTTGGACCTTTAAAAGGACTGCCCACACCTGGAAAGGTGCAGTCCTGTGGACTCCACCTGCCCATGGTACTCTCGCGGCTGTCCTGGCCAGTTTTTCAATAAATCCTTGCCTGCTTTTTTTAATCAATCATCAGCCTCCGGTGGTCTTATTTTGAACCCAGGGTTCGACCCCACAACAATTTCCTGGCTGGCAGTTAAAGTTTAACAGGTTGTTAAAACCATAGACATTCCTGTAGGAGACAAGACTTAGTTTTACACTACTTTCCCACAGGCATTTGAAACAGCCTCCACCCCTGTTGTCCCGCCCTCCTCAGGTTAGACATTCTGGTCATATTGTGAAACCATGCCCTTAAACCAATCATGGTATGGTACAGTGACAAATCAGGGGTAAAAAGGAGAAGAGACTTCCCACTCTTTGTGCTCCCTCCACATTGTTGCTGGCTGCAGTGGCACGCTTCTGCAGAAGTAAAGTGCCTTGTGAATCCTTCTTCCCGCGTCTGTTTTATCCCCAGGACATCCATTAAGAGCATTTCTAGCATAGCTGAATCAGAGGGGGAAAAGTACAGAATGTCTCAATTCCTTTACAGAGGAGTAAAAATATTTGGTCTAGTATTATTGATAGAGGATGCTATAGAATTTACATGCCCTGCATTGTGGTCTCTGTCCTAAAACTAGATTGTGAAAACTTGAGAAAGTCATTTGTCCTCTTTGATCCCTAGTTTTCCTAAAATAAAAATAATACTGCTTGTTCTTTCTGCTTTAGAAGATCAAAATATCAAGTTAGGACCAGGTTAACTATTAACAAAGCCTTAAACAAGTGTTAGTGAAAGGAGTTTTTAGGGGTGAAATAGGCAGGTTTAGGAAATTTTAGAAATTAAGGCATCCATGGATAAGAACACAGGCTACAGAGTTGCAAAAGGGTACATTTCCATAAGACAAGGGAGCAAGGAGCAGCAGAAATAACATTTACATAAGACAGGGAGCTGGGAGTAGCCAAAGGTACATATTTATAAAATAAAGAGAAGGAGGAAGATAGCCCAGAGGGAATAGGAGAACAATGAGGGAGGAAGGTCTCACGTGTCACGTGTGAGGTGTGACTTTTGAGCTCAGGAGTTGCTACAGTGACCAAATCAGAAGGGGATGGTACCCTAGCTGGTTTGGCACAGTGGATAAGAGCTTTGGCCAGTGGACTGAATGGTCCCAGGTTTGATTCTGGCCAAGGGCACATGCCTAGGTTGTGTGCTTGATCCCCAGTAGGAGGCATGCAAGAGGCAGACAATCAATGATTATCTTTCATCATTGATATTTCTATCTCTCTCTCCCTTCCTCTCTAAAATCAATAAAATAAAATTATATATATATATATATATATATATATATATATATATATATATATATTAAAGAAGGGGATGTGACCAATCAGAGGGGATATCAAGGCATAAAGCTCTGTAGCCTTTATAAACCATACGGAAAAGGGACTCAGTGGGACTCTTCCCCCTCCCCACGTGGGAGTTTGTGCTTGTTTCTCAATAAATTTCCACGTTTGCTATACCATTTTCCCTCCATGCTTTCATTCTTTGACTTCAAGGGACAAAGAGCCCGGGAAACCATCATGCCCAGGGGAACACCACACATTTCCAGTCCAAAAATTATGTATCATTAGCCAAGTAGTAGATGCTAAATTAATATTGGATATAGTAAAATAAAATTTGATAAATAAATAGATAAATAAATATTGGGTGACTAATTTATAACTTTATTAGAAAATAGCAGATAATATGATCCTAATACACCTTTTCTTATTCTCTCCAGACAGGTAGATTTAGCTACTATGTATTATAACAATTATCATAATATGTATTAATTATATGATATATCTGTTTTCCTTTCTAGATAATTGGCCCCTTGAGAGCAATTTAGTTATTTTTGTAGTTCTTAAATATAATGTAGAACCTAGAGTTGCTATTATTATAACAGTAAAATTGACCACTTATTGAATATTATGTACTAACAATAAATTCAGTGGTTTAAGTAAATATTCTTACATGATGCTTTCAACTACTTTGGGAAATAGTTTTAACTCATGGGGCTTTAAGTTCTAGGGGAATCCCCATACTTTTATGAGTTATACCTCCAGGAATTCATGGTGAAGGTCTATGAAATCTCCTCAAGGCTCTGGCAGGGATTGCTAATGAGTAATCACTTAGAGATTCTTCCAGAGTATTCTGCCTAACAAAGATCTGCTCTCTAGGCAAAATACTGTCAGAGTTTTATCCCGGCTGGAGGAATGAGATTTTTTTAATTCCAGGACCCTGCAGCTTTTCTCTCTCACCTAAGGGAAGAAAATAATCAGCAGAGTTTAGGGCTTCAAAGAAACAGATGATGAACACTGCAGCCAAGAAGGGAGTAATGAGATGGCCTTGGAGAAACACATGCAAGTCACAGCCCAGAGATACAATGCCACAGAAAGCTGAGACTTCATCAGAAGGTTACGCAACGCTCCTCTCCCCCACACTTTAGCAGCATCCTAACAGGTTATAGTATAAGAACAATGGATTTCAGCTGAAAGAGCTGCAGACATTTTTGGAGGAGTACTTAGGGAAGTCTGAAGTCAAGATGAGACCCCAAGAGAAACTGAAGACTCCGGTAAACATTAAACCCAATATAATTCCTAGACAGATTCATTTAATCCTCGCAAGAAAAGCTTGTTTATTTGGGTTTCTATACCCCAGGATGTAGCTTTCAACAGAAAATTAGAAGACGTGCCAAAGGCAAGGAAAGAAAAAACACAAAGCAGTATGAAAGCCAAAGCAAATAATCACCACCAGACCCAGATGTTAAAATTATCACACAGGGTTTTTACATTGTAATGAATGTGCTAATGGTTGTAATAATAATAAAAAAGTGGACAACATATAAGAACAGATGAGCAATGCAAGCAGAAAGAGTTCAAAGGAATGCTAGAAATTAAAGATACTGTACAAAAAAAAAAAGAATGCCTTCTGCATACATATCAGTAGACTACACATAGCTGAGGAAATAACCAATGAGCTTGAAGATAGGGTAATGGGAATTTCCCAAACTTAATTGCAAAGATAAAATAGTATAAAAACAAAGCAGAAAATTCAAGAATTTAGGGACAATATCAATAAGTAACATATGTATAATTGGAAAGCCAGAAACAGAAGAAAGAGAGAATAGAGCAGAAGGAATAGTTAAAGTAATAATAGCTGAGACATTTCCAAAATTAAACCATAGATCCAAGCAGCTCAGAGAACACCAAGCAGGATAAATAGATGACCAAGTCACACATATCTGGATATATCATGCTCAAACTGCAGAAACGAGAGATGAAGATAATCTTGAAGGATGCCTGAGGGGAAAATATCTTACCTATAAAGGAACAATGATAACAAAGCCAACTTCTAATCAAAATCATGCATGTAAGAAGAGAGAGGAGTGTCCGATCAAGGGCATGTACTTGGTTGCAGGCACATCCCCAGTAGGGGGTGTGCAGGAGGCAGCTGATCAATGTTTCTCTCTCAATGATGTTTCTAACTCTCTATCCTTCTCCCTTCCTCTCTGTGAAAAATCAATAAAATATTTTTTTAAAGGAGAGGAGTGAAATGTTAAAGTGTTGAAAAAGAAAACCCACCAACCTAGAATTAATAATTTAGTGAAATTATTCTTTAGAAGGAAAGGAGAAATACTTTCTCAGATGATGAAACACTGAGGGGATTTATGTCAACTGATATTTTCTGCATGAAATGTTAAAAAATTCTTTAGGAATAAGAAAAAATAATATGGATCAGAAACATGGATCTAATAAAGAAAGGTAGAGCATCAGAGAATTAGCGATTGAAGGTAAAATAAAATTGTTTTATTTTGTTATTCTTAAGCTAAAAGATAACTGTTTAAAGCAACAACAATAATAATGTATTGGTGATTATGGGAGATGAATAAGTGAAATCATTGTCAGAAATATAAGAGATCAAAGGTAAAAATTAGGAATATTTTGTTATAAGGTACTTATATTACATTTAAAGAAGTATAATGTTATTTGAAAGTAGATACAGGCTAACTTAAAATATATATTGTAAACTCTAGGTCAACAACTAAAATAATTTTTAAAAATATATTTTTATTGATTTTTTTACAGAGAGGAAGAGAGAGGGATAGAGAGTTAGAAACATCGATGAGAGAAGAATCATCAATCAGTTGCCTCTTGCACACCTCCCACTGGGGATGTGCCCACAACCAAGGTACATGCCCTCGACCGGAATCGAACCTGGGACCTTTTAGTCTGCAGGCCAATGCTCTATCCACTGAGCCAAACCAGTTTCAGCTAAAATAATTTTTAAAGTATATGTGACAGGCTAAAAGAGGAGATTAAATAGAGACATGTAAATTATTCAATTTGAAATAGAGAAGACAGAAAAATTGGGGAAAAGAAGGACCAAATATGAAACAGTAATAAACATTGTAGATATTAATCCAACTAAGTCAATAATCACTTTAAGTGTGGATATTCCAAATACACAAAGTAGAAGACATTATCAGCATGGTTAAAAAACAAGACCCAACTCTATGTTGTCTACAAAATAATCCACTTTAAATATAAAGACTCAAATAGATTAAAAGTAAATGGGGGAATAAAAATACATTATGACAACAAAATCAAAGGGAAGTTGTAACTGCATCAATTTTAGACAAAGAAGACTTCATAATAAGAGTATCTGAATAAAGAGGGTCATGATATAAGGATAAAGGGGTAAATTCTACAAGAAAATAAACTATCTTTAATGTCTAGGCATCTAACAAAGAAGCATCAAAATACATGGGGCAAAAACTGATGAACTGAAAGGAGAAACAGCCAAATCCACTATTATGGTTAGAAATTTCAGAGAGCTTTCAGTGGTTGAGGGGCAGAACCTGAGTCTAGTGAAGAGAATAGGTATTAAGAAAATGAAGACAATAAGTGAAGACAAGTTTAAGAAGTTTGTCATTATTGGAAGAAGAGAAAAAATACTAGCTTAAGTGGCACACAGGGTCAATGGATGGCTTTGCTTATAAAAAAAAGTACAAGAGAACATGGGAAGTTTTATCAATTTAGGAAAGAGATAATAGTTCACAGAGGCTGAAGATACAGAAGGGGAAGGGATCATTGGTGTAGGGATGTGTCAGAAAAGAGAAAGCCAGGGTGGGCAGTTATGAAATCTGGAATACAAGCTGGTTTTGAGCAGGAAAGTGACCACCTCATCCTCTGACACTGGAGGGAAGTAAGTACAAATAGAGGTCAGCTTTTTTATTTCTAGGAGGAGGGCACAGGGACAATTCAAGCCTATTATCCTGATTTATCTATTCTTTTTGTGTGTGTGTGGCGAAGAAGATCATCATTTGATGAGAATAAAAAATATGTTAGATTGAGATACTTGAATAAAGTGGTATCATTCTTAAAAAGATAGCAAAGAAATAAAAATGAAATTTGCCAGAGGGGACAAAAGAGATTTGAGTGGACCACTAAAATTATAATTCTTGAATCTGTGATGGCCTTGACCCAAGTGATGGTATGGTATTTTCCAGGACACGCAGGTAGATGAATGTGGGTACACAGCAGGTGAATCATAGGACGGACTTCTGTCTGGGAATTTGTAAGGCCAATGCAGTGGAAGGAGAGGGGGTGAGGAGGTTGAGATTGCTTGTGAGAGAATTTTTCAGGGAAACACCCATGATATTTGGAGTGGAGGGGAAGACCATTAGAGTTGATAAGGTAAAGGAATTATAAGGGCCTGAATGAATAGATCACATGGTTGTTGCAATTGCCCATGATAGTGATTTTCAACCTTTTTCCTCTCATAGCACACAAAAACTAATTACTAAAGTTCTGCAGCACACCAAAAAAAATTACCTTTTTTTTTTTTTTTTTTTTGCCAATGTGACAAAAAGCATAGTTATCATTTTGGTTCACTCACACTGAATAGCTTTTGTTGTGTTAGCTGTTATTTTTTAAAATTATTATTCAACAATCTAAGGGAAAAGAGGTCAGTGCCCCCAAATAAATAATCAGGTATTGCATGTTTTAAAAATTCTATGGCACACTGGTTGAAAATTGCTGGCCTGGGATGATGCCAGCAGTTGGCACAGAATTATGTTTATGTGGGTAAGAGCTGGCACAGTTTAATCCATAGCTTTTGTATTACGGTTTGTCCAAAGTTTTGAAATCCCACTTAAATCTGTTTCCTCCTGCTCTTAAGCAGTCAGTCATGTCACAAAGAATACTGAGCTTTAAAATGCAATACCTAGAGTTGTTGAAGGATGTAAGACAAAACACAAACAAGCAGACAAACAAACGAAACACAAGTGAAGCATCTATGTGTAGGTAGAGATGTCTAGAATAAGAGTTATAAAATATGAATTATGTGCTCTGGTTATTAAAATCCTGCCTGGTCCTGGGTAAGTGACCCTGTAGAGCGGTAGTTCTGTGATTTATAAAATAAGGGGATCCAGCAAAGAAATATCTGCGATCCTTTCTAAATTTGAAATTCTATTACTCTTCTGCGTCAAAGGCATAGATTACTTTGTTTGCTTTAAATATGGAAAGTGCATGCATTTAATTATTTGGGCTACCCTCGTGAGCAGAGAGAACCTCAGGATATGGACAAACAAGCGTTACAATTGCATGAATCTGTATTAGCTTTCAATTCCAATCTGGACTTGCACTTATTTTACTCCACCTCTAAGTTCTTTTTGTTTAAGTAGAGAAAATAATTCTTATTGAACAATGCTAGGACTTTCTGAATAAGAGAAGGTTATAGATGCAGAAATGATTACAAATTGCCGAAACCGGTTTGGCTCAGTGGATAGAGCGTCTGCCTGCGGACTGAAAGGTCCCAGGTTTGATTCCTGGTAAGGGGCATGTACCTTGGTTGGGGGCACATCCCCAGTAGGGGTGTGCAAGAGGCAGCTGATCGATGTTTCTCTCTCATCGATGTTTCTAACTCTCTGCCCTCTCTCTTCCTCTCTGTAAAAAAACAAAAATCAATAAAATATATTAAAAATTAAAAAAAGAAATGGTTACAAATTGACTACTTTGCATCCAAATCCAGATGTTTGAGGCAGGAAATGACTTTGACCAACTGTGTTTTCACTAAACAGCAGGGAACTGTGGTCCAAAGGCTCTCTAAGGTACAGTGAGAACTGACATTTTGGTTTTTTTTCATTGTATCCACTGCTTTCTCTGGGTAAATTTATTCTGCAAAGCTATACTTCTGCTCATGCTCTTTGCACCAGATCCTGTTTCAATTATGAGTGGTGCACACTCTAAAGCATAGCTTTCATCCTTCTTCGTCGCACTCGCCATGAATGAGAGCTTGACTTTGAGAATTCTCCAGCTTTCTATCAGAAATGCCATCACTCCCTCACCCTTCCCCTTTAAGACTTTAATCTCTCAAGTAAATAAGCAAGCTGGTTCTAATATTGAAGCCTGTGACATCTGGCTGGTCACTCATTTCTAGGCTAAATTGCTTCCTTACCCTCTGTACTTTAGCCAGGCTGTTTCCTATCTTATCCCGGGATCTTACTCTTGAGTCCATATTTACTAACCTTCTGGGTAAATTCTTTAGATAGTATTTAATCAGTAGCCCTTTGTAAAGTGCAAGTAAATTACAGACCACTTATCTGGGGCAATCATCAGCCATTTTTCAGGCAAAACCAAATTATATTTCCCCGAAAACGATCATTGGTCAACTGGGTCCATACAGGACACACTTAATTTTATCACTTATTTTTAATTGTTCCTTTTATTACAAGTATGATTAGTATTTCCAGTCTGGTGTATATACTTTTCTTTCTTTCTTTTTTCCTGATGACTTGAGAGTAGTCTGAAAAGCTTGCATTTGGTGAGGGTCAGCCAGGAACAATGCATTGCAATTTCTATCTGCCCAGAAAGCGCTTGGCAATTACATTCCTTGGAAAGTCTTTAAATCTCTCCTCCATTTCACAAGTTGCCAGGTCATTCGATTTGACAGAGAAATGCACTGTAGCAGTTTAATGGCATGGCAGAGGGCGAAGCCAGCCTCTCAAGGTAAGAGCACAGAGAACACTGGCTAAACTCTGCCCTTTAATGTAGTTTCGTGACTTTATATTCACTCAGCACCCTTGGTACTGAGATGCCCAGTGAAATCACTGTGCTACGGTTGTCTGACAATATTAGAAATCTTTGGGCTCTCCACTCTAAGAAGTTAGATAGAGGCGTTGAATATTTGATCAAATGAATTCCTATGTGGTTCCTCTCTAGAATGCATGCTGGGTGTCTGTGGGAAGTGGGAGTGGGGAGGATTGGCTTAAGCAGTGAAATTTCAGGCCTGCTAATTTATTTCTATGAGCTAAAGATTAGTGTATGTTGGGGATAGGGGGATAGGGATGGGAGAACCAAGACTCTAGTAGAATTTGGAGAAGAGTTGCTCTTATTTATTTATTTTTAAATGTTCTTATAAACTGATACTGATCCTCATCTGTGATTCTTTTCGGATTAGATCAATTGGATATACTCAGAAGTGTGGAAGTATTATGACACAGGGCATTTTTACCTTTTAATCCAGTATTGGTGAATATTTTCCTGCATTGTACCCACTCGTAAGCAGCTCCTTTTGTGACAAAGTCGTGTCTTACTGCATTAAATCGGCCTCTGCCTGATGCTGACTTAATAATGGCATGCAGCCACAATCTTATTAGCTGTGATATGGAGGAGCCCCAAATAATTCATCATGATGTTATGACTAATTTCTATTATGTGGCTCACAGTGGTTGATAGAGAGCAGTCAGACTGCAATAAAGCAATCACCTTCTCCTAGAATGATTGTACTGCGTGATTCAAATACATACTAGAACATATACATCTGGAAATAATTTTGAAAATTAAGAATGAGTATCCTTCTCTCTAGTAAGTTTACTGGCCACCCCTATATGCTCTTTATTTTCCCCTCCAACACCCTCCTTTTCCTACTAGAGTTAGAATGGAAGAACAGAGCTTCCAGTTTTGGATTTGGAGAGTTTGCCCATGTATACATTCCTATGAAATCCACAAGATAAACTTTAAATCTTATGAAATTTTCTGAGGGAAATAGAAGTTTTTTTTAATCTTCTTGCCTATTTCCTTTAGGCTAACCCACATTTTTTTAGTTATGGACATGGAACCTTATTAGGATGCCTTTCCCGATGGTCCTAAGGCGTGGTTGACTGGAGATACTGATGAAAGGTCATCCATTACGTTACATGTTGGGTGTTTTCCCTCGTCTCCAACCTCTTTGGTTTGAGCTGCACTTTAGCTTTTCCACCTCCAGGTAATGGAGACACTCCCAGGAATACAGGGCTATGATACAGAGGCTGGAGCTGTGCCAGCAGACGCATTAGGTTTCTTCTCCCACCCCCAAACCAATTGTCTGACGTTTTTAATGAGAATTTTGAAATTTGAACTCAGTTAAAAAAAAAATAGAGGCAAATTGCTCCAGGGTATGAGATTTCACATCTTCCTAGGTTTTTCACGTCGGTCCTTTTCAGGGAAGAGTGTGCAGATGGCAAACTGATGCGATTGAGCTGCTAGTATGGAATGGGGCTCTCATTTGGACAAGATCAGAGTTGGTTTCTTTTAACGTTCTGCACTGCTTTTGCATCTTGTTCTTGATAGGGAAATGTAACAGCTTAATTTACAGAAATTTTATTTATAGGAAGATTATTTAATAAACATCAGAGTGGGCTGTTAGGATTCTAGCCTAATAATACATGTTAACAATAGGGTAGATAATCCTTCTGTTACCCAAATAGGGTCTCTTTATCTTGTCAAATAAATGATAAAAACTCATCAATTGTCAACTACCACCTCTATAATTCTTTCTTATCTGACTTTTTCTCTTATTGAAAAAAAATCACAAAGATTTCTGTCTATTATTATCCTGGACTTCAAAATAAAAAATAACCTTCTCTAGATGAGGAAGAGAGGACAATTTGCCTCTCCCCTTTTTGCAGGCGTCCATGATCAAGAGAATGTTTAACTTCGGGTTAAAATCGATTGGTTTCAGCAGCTCTGCTTGTGATCTTTGAGGACCTGACTGACTCTTGGTAAGGATCTCTTTCCCTGGTCCCTTATGTCCCATTGTTTTCGGTGGTGCTGAGGGGTGGTTTTCGACTGCTGGGAAAAATAATGCCAGAACCAGCACTGATCCTTGTCAATGCCCAGGGAAGATGTCAGAATAACATTAACCTTTCATCCTAACTTCAGCACTTTTCTTAAAAATCAATTTCAATGCAACCCAAATACATGCTTTGATGTCAGAGCTAATAGATTTTAGTAAAATAATCTGTGGTAAAGACATAGGAAGTAATACCTCATTCATAGAACAGAGTATGTGTTGCAAGAGCACAAAACCTAAACTTGAAACACAGATCTGAATAAAGTAAGCTATTTTAAAAACCACAGATTCTCTCTGTTTTAAAAACCGTGGAGGCAGCTTAGAGAGTGTTTTAATTGTCATTAGTTATATGGTACTGCTTAGGTGAAATGGATTTGTTTCTATCATTACCTGGGTAGAAATTCTAATAAACAGAATTTGCTTCTTTCATGTACAGGCCTCTTCTCTTGGGCCACACTCACCACAATGGAAGTCTATATCATTTAAGCCTTCTCCATAATTCTCCCATACATGTCCTGCAGGTAAGCAAAAGAAACACTAATTCAAACTATAGTTTAGACTCCCCGCATTACGTTATGCAACCAGATGAACAATAATAGGTCCACAGTTTTCTCCTCTCCAGAATCCGATGACAGTGACCCAAATTTTGTTCCCTTTCTCCTCCTTGAGAGACACTATGTTTAATTAATAAATGTTTAGGTCAACGTACAGCATATGATGATGAAATTGTAAGAGAGTAGAAAAGAAGAAAATACCTGCATGGGGGCTGGATATGGAGGGAAACCTGGGAAATTTTTGATGAGGTTGTCTGAAATATCTGGAGTATAAAAGAACTAGATAGGAGAATAAAGAGGATTCCGGAGGACTATGAAGTAAAAGTAACTGATCTGAATAGCACTAGGAAGAAAGTCTGGTTCTAAATGCTGCTTCTTTGTCCTTTGTCTACAATTACCTTAATGGTTTTAATTAACTTGTCTCCAATATGCCGCTTACTCTGTACGTCCAATTTAACTGAGTCCAAAGGGTAGCGCTCAGTGATGAATGGATTTGTTATATGTTGACACAGTGCCATGCTCTGAAGGTGATGCTAGCGGTGGTCGTAGTTCTTATAAATAATTATGATAATTAAAAAGTGTCTGAAGGTTCATGGGTGGTACAGAAATATTTATATGTTGGTCAAGATGAAATCTAGGGGTTAAAATGGCCTTGTTCATGAAGGCATCACAAGGAGGCTTATATCAAGCTACTGCTGCTTTTCAATGACTGTCACAGGAGGGTGAATTTTTCATTTAGTTGTCTCAACTGGAGAGCAATCAAATGTCATAGCTGTTGGTCATATAATAGTGTGTATGTGTGTGTGTGTGTGTGTGTGTGTGTGTGTGTGTATTTCATATTCTTAATTTTATATATTTAACATTGAATTCCATTCTTTTTACATTTCTAATTAGTTCTCAAATAAATGTCAGAAACTGTGTGAACTCTTTTTCATTTTTAGCTCAGTTTATTTTTTATCATTTACCATAGGCAGCATCTAGGAAGGCTCCTTGGGGATGCTCAGCAGGTACATATCTGGTAATTCTCATAAACGTTAAGATAATTTATAGCTTTTGGTCATGGCTTGGCTGCCATTATTTGAGACTCGGCTCGGTGGGTGTTTATGTCAGTCAGTGAGAATGCCACCCCGGGGACGGTGACTGAGACTGAGGCGGTGATCATTTCGCAATGGGCAATGGCTACCACCTTTCGTCCTGTTCTTACTGTTTTGCACCAAGACATTCTGTAAAAGGCAGAAAGGGTCAGCTGAGCAACGATGCAGGAGGAAACGCTTACAGTGGGAGAGTTCTGCAGAGAACGGAGGGGAGAAGAGGCCTGGTGATAAAAGCCTGGGACCTCAGTCCCTGACGTCAGTTGTGACTGCTCCGTATACTGGCTTCTCTGTAGCCAGGGGCTGGGAATTACAAAGTGGGGTTTGGTGAATTCAAATGCCTGTATTTGGCAGAGTCTGCATTTGGAGGCTTTCTTCTTTCTGTGCAAAGCTCCTGGTTTTCTAGGTGTGAATGCATTCTCTTTGCTCTGACCTCCTTTCTCTTACATTTGCTGCCAGGGGTGGAATGCTATTAAAGATCTAATGTCTCCCACTTCCATATTCTCAACCTCAAATCCACTTCCGATTCTTATTGCCCTCGGGGAGAAAGATTTTTAAGGTGTACACGATGAAGACTGTATCACAAGGGCTGCCTGTATCCCATCTTTCCAAAGACTGTAGGTGTCACAAACATTGTGGTCAACCAGGCTTAGCATGTTAGCATTCTCTTCTTCCTATGATTTCCTGTTTGATGAATTACAAATGGCTAACCCTAAACATATCCTTTTTATTTTTTATTTTAAAAAATATATATATTTTATTGATTTTTTATAGAGAGGAAGAGAGAGGGATAGAGAGTTAGAAACATCAGTGAGAGAGAATCATTGATCAGCTGCCTCTTGCACACCCACCACTGGGGATGCGCCCGCAACCAAGGTACATGCCCCTGACCGGAATCGAACCTGGGACCCCTCAGTCCACAGGCTGATGCTCTATCCACTGAGCCAAACCGTTCTCAGCCGTATCCTTTTCATTTTTGAATTACAAATGTAAATATGAGATACCTGATAGATATCAAGTCAAATAATAAGAAACTTAAAGTCAACTTTTTTTTCCCTAATTTTCTTGGATATTCCTAGCTCAGTTCCTCAAAATTCACCACTGGTAATAGTGGTGTATATTCAGTTCAACCTTTTGAATGGAGACATACACATTTAGTTTAGGGTTTTATTTAAATGACATCATAGTAAACTCTTCTTCTACAATTTGCTCTTTGATTTTAACAATATGTTAAAATTGGAGATTACTTTATGCCTTCCTCTCGTGTCTCAATTATATAGCTACATCATTCTTTTTAATGGAGGAAAGTAATCCATGTTAACGCAATATCATGATTTATTAATGTGTTTAAGTTTGTTCTTGGTTTTTACCATTACAAATAATATGCTTTTATGTACCTGTGTTTCTGTAGGGTAAATTCCAGGAAATAAACCTTGAGGTTAAAGTAGAGACAAATTAAAATTTTTTCATTGATCCTGCAACTTGAAATTGATACACTGAAATTGCCAATGTATCAACTATATTCCTACCAAGAGTTTATGAGAGTATCTATTTCCCTGCATCATCACCAATATAATGTCTTCAATATAGGCTACCATTTATCTTTAAATATTTTTTCTTTCTTTTGTTTTAATTTTTAAAATTTTTATTTTATTGTTTAAAGTATTACAAATAGCAGTAGATATGTCTCACCCCCCCATTGACCTTACCCTAGACTCCCCTTCCCCTCCCCAGCATGCCCTCACTCCCCTCTTCCCAGTGTCTTGTGTCCATTGGTTATGCTTATATGCATGCATACAAGCCCTTTGGTTGATCTCTTACCTCTCTCTCCCCCCACCCGCCCGCACCTCCCCCAACCCTTACTAGCCTTCCTGATGTAGTTTGACAGTCTGTTCGATGCTCCTCTACTTCTGTATCTATTTTAGTTCATCAGTTTATAATATTTTTAAGTTATTGGTAATAATACACTTGTATAATCACCATTGTGACGACGCAGGAATTCCACACCACCGCAGTTGCTCCAGGCCTCTGGGCAGCATGGGAAGATGAAAGGTGGCTCTAGGCTGGAGGGAAAAGGTGGCTCTAGCCAGAGCAAAGGTTGTGCCAGCAGCCAGGGGAAGGAAGGCTAATTCTTACATGAATCTTCAAGCATTGGGCCTTTAGTATTATTATAAAAATACTGGCCTATGTAATTAGACAAAAAGAAAAATAAGTATGAATACTAGAAAAGAGAAGTAAATTTATTCTTAATATTAAATGACATGTTTAACATTAACCAATCCACATTAATAAAAGAAGAAGATGCAAACTGACTATACCTTCACAATGCCCACCAGCCAATCAGGAGTGGGTATGCAAATTAACCCAACAAAGATGGTGCATTAATTTGCATACACAGGTGCCAAGTGGCCAGGGGTGGGATGCCATGGGGATGATGCAGGTGTTCAGCACTGTCCCAGCTGCTCCAGGCCTCTGGGCAGTGTGGGAAGGCCAAAAGATGGCTCCGGCTGGAGCAAAGGCAGTGCCGGCAGCCAGGGGAAGGAAGGCCCATTCTTTCATGAATCTTCATGTATCAGGCTTCTAATATAATTAAATAAGCATACAAACTAAAAATATAAAATGATGATTTTATCGGTAATTTATATTGTTGTTAAATCACATGATTGATCTAGAAATCACAAAGAATAAATCTTAAAATTATTTTAAATAATTGGATAATTTAAGTGGCAATTAATGAAATTAATTTATGAGAAAATATAATGACTAATAGAGAGAGACTCTTAAAATGAGTTTAACAAAATCATTCAGAATTCATATAAATTAAATTTAAAGCTCTAGAAAGTTATGCAACTAAAGCCTGCCTTAAATTAGTGAAAAATATAACCCATTCAATTGTAAAATACATGAATTTGTACCAATTTTTTTATTAATCATTCTAAAAATTATAAATAGTGATGGAATCACTAACATATGTAATGTTTATCATATGGCAGGCATGATACTAAGCATTCTATTTACTTTTGCTTCTCCATATTCCTCACAATAATGTTATGAAAAAATATCACTATATAATCATTGTGTAGATGAGAACACAGGCACAGGACATTTCAATAATATTCTCATGTTCACACAGCTAATAATAACCCAGCTAACCTAAATATGTTGCATTGTCTCACAAAATGATCTATCAGACTTCATTTGCACTTAACAAAAGTTTACTTAGAATTTGAGATTAGCTGAGACCGGTTTGTTTTAAAATGTTTTTAAATTGTTGAGGAATAAAACAACTCATAAAGATAATCAGAAGGTAAAGGAAAATATAAGAAAATATTTAAATGCTTTCAAAGGTTAATTTTAATTTATCAGCAATACTTTAAAAAGGCATACAAAAACTTTATATAAAAAGTCTCTCACAAAATAAATATATTAAAACTAGAGGCCCGATGCACAATATTGGTGCAAGGGGCTGGGCCCCCGCAGCCCCAGATTTGTCTGGAAGGTCATCCAAAAGGACGTCTGGAAGGTCATTTGGCTGTCCGCTCTAATTAGCATATGCTTTTATTATTATAGATGAGTTCATTGTAATTCACAGAAAAAGATTTATAAAGGCCAAAACATTTTTCAGCCTCACAAATGATTAAAGTAATGCAGTGAGTTTACATTTTTCTCTTTTCCATTTGTCAAATGTAAACAGTAAATGGAATGGTTGAGAGTAAATAGTCATTCATACACTGTTGGGGGGGATGTGCCACTGTTTGGAGTATAGCTGAGAGAGACTTGTCTGAGACTTACTTAATGTATTCTAGAGATAGAGCTTTAGATATGTGCGAAGAATGTTGTTTGTTGCAGTATTGTTATAATAGTCCAAAAGGGTTTTAAGATGACAAAATAATTCTGACTTAAGAGCAGCACAGAGATGTTATAAAGAATGTGCTATATTTAGTATAAATGTATGCACTTATATATTTGTATATACACCTCCATTGTGTATGTAGTATTCCTTTGCATGTACATCTATATTTTAGTTAAGTAGCTATATAAAAATGCTATCTATATATTTAGATGTTATAAAAACTTCTTTGGATGAACATGAAAAGGAGTCCAGTAGTAATTATCCCTGGAGTTTTGTTGGAACTTTAAGTCAGATGACTTATAGTTTTATTCCTATTACTCTTTGAATTTAATTTTACCATAAGCATATATTTATCTTTATAATTAAAAATCTAGTTAAACATTGATTACTTTTCATTTAGCTCAAGAATATATTGATCATACCCTTTAACTTTAAGCTTCTAATCAGCATTCACAAAGATGGGTAGAACCATATCCGGGAGAGACAGCAGAAGGGTTCTTTATTACCTTACCAACTGACCTCATTTCTTCAGACATTGTTAACTTCATTTTCAATCATTAGCAACAGAAAAAATAAATAAATTTTTATTGAGAATCACTTAAATGACATCTTTTGTCAGAGGGTTTATCTGTATAATCTAATTAAGCCTCATCACACTCAGTAGAAATGGTAATACTAACTCCATTTTATAGGTGATAAAACTGAGGCATAGATGGTTTTAGAGACTTGCTCCAAAGTAATCAGATGAGGATCTGTATCAGAGCTGGTGCTCTTTACACCATTTTCCAGTGATCCTTCGTGAGTTATTTAAGTTTTCTGTTCTTCAGTGCACTCTCATCATATGGGAATAGCATTGCATTTCCTGTTAACCTTTGGATTCATTCTGAATAGCAAATACAATATGAGAAAGTACTTTAAAAATAATTTGAACTAAAGTTTACATTAAGTCAGAGATTGCAGTTCAAATACCTTCCCTTTCCCCCAGGCAGATAAATGAGGTAGGAAGGAGGTAAACTGCCTGCCAAATAAAACACTTTTGGAATCCCATTTGGCCCCATGAGGCGCTATGCAGAACCTCTAGTAAACAAATTCAATTATAGAAGTCTATTATTTTAAGATGTTTTTGTTATATTTGGGGGACATACAGCAAGATGGTGAGGAACATGAAAATGGAGTCAGGCATACAGGGACCAAAACTGTAGCTGCATCATTTCCTAACTGTGTGATTAAGGCAGGTTGCTAACTTCTGTGAGCTTTGGTTTTCATCTGAATAATTTTAAGCAATTGATTTAATTTGAAATAAATGTCTGTTCTTGTACTTTTATTATTTCCTTCTTAGCTTCAAAATCATCTTATTATCTACTAGTGGCCCAATGCACAAAATTCGTGCAAGAGTAAGCCTTCCTTCCCCCAGCTGCCGGCACTGGCTTCTTTCTGGCACCTGGGACTTGGGCTTCCCTCTGGCCACCAGCAGGCACTGGGACCTGGGCTTCCCTTGCAGCCCTGGTTTCATCCAGAAGGTCATATGGAAGGACATTTGGAAGGATGTCTGGTCTAATTAGCATATTACACTTTTATTATTATAGATTAAAACTCCAGTTATGATAATTATTAAATAAATTAATTAAATAAGACATAAAACAGAGACCTGTTCTAATTTGCAATTGATAGTTTTGCCTAAAAATTGTCAGTGATATTTTAAAATATTATAATTACTAGAGGCCCAGTGCACGAAATTCATGTACAGGGGTGGGGGTGGGGTCCCTTATCCCAGCCTGCCCCCTCTCACAGTCTGGGAGCCCTTATGGGATGTCCTACTGATGGCAGGAAGCAACCGGGCTGATCAGGGGAAGGTGCCACCCCATCACCCTGCTGCTGCTGGCACTGCTGGCTGCCTCAGCTGCCAAGGTGTTTTCATCAACACGGACTACAGTCCCTAGACCATGAAAAAATGACAGCTTCCTTTAGGCATTTTCTAGATGTCTCTTTCGAAGGATATGACCTTTTCTTTTCTTTTCTTTTCTTTTCTTTTCTTTTCTTTTCTTTTCTTTTCTTTTCTTTTCTTTTCTTTCTTTTCTTTTCTTTTCTTTTCTTTTTTCTTCTCTTCTCTTTTCCTTCCTTTCTCTCTCTTTCTTTCTTTCTTTCTTTCTTTCTTTCTTTCTTTCTTTCTTTCTTTCTTTCTCCCCTCCCCTCCCTTCCCTTCCCTTCCCTTCCCTTTCCTTCCCTTCCCTCCCCTCCCCTCCCCTCCCCTCCCCTCCCCTTCCCTTCCCTTCCCTTCCCTTCCCTTCCCTTCCCTTCCCTTCCCTTCCCTTCCCTTCCCTTCCCTTCCCTTCCCTTCCCTTTCCTTCCCTTCCCTCCTTTCTTCCTTACGTGAGGATATTTTCCCATTGATTTTTAGAGAGTGTGGAAGAGAGAGGGAAAGACAGAGAGATATCAATGTGAGAGGCACACTTCTATTGGTTGCCTCCTGCATGAGCCCTGACCTGGGCCCCTGCCAGGGAGGAGCCTGCAACCTAGGTACATGCCCTTGATCAGAATCAAACCTGGCTCCCAGCCAGGGTTGCAGGGCTGGGGTTGGGGGCCGGCCCCCTAAGTGTTGTTCTCTCAGGCTCTGGGCCGGGGCAGGCCACCCAGTCTGTTGTCTCTCAGGGTCTGGGCCCGCACATGGCCCCTCCTCCTGAGCTGGTTGTGACTATTATGGCGTCCTAGCCTAATTTGCATATTACCTCTTCATATATATGATTTTTAGCTGAGAATTTTAGTATAGGGTAAGCTAGGGTAATTTTCATCTAAGCAGAGATGTTTCAAATACCAAAGGGTTTTCCAGCATAACTATTTCACAAAGTATTATTTAATGTTTTCCATTATGTTTCTTTATGGCTATTACATTTTTAAAATAAAATGATTTCTTCTCTAGAAGTTACTAAAGAATTTTGTTAGAACTGATTACCAAAATTTTGTCACTGCAAACACTTACCTCTGAGTGCTATTGGCTTTATTATACATCATCACCAGTTACTATTACGTACCTACTGTGTTAATAGGGCCCAATGCAACATACCAGTCTCCTCATTGTTTCTACTGCACTTCTGTGACTTCATGTGGCAGAACTCTTTTCCATGTTGAGTACTCTCTACAGAATAACTGAGGGTAAGACCAAGGTATGAGTTTTAAAATTCCTACATATTATGCCTCTCTGTCCCTTAAAAGCTTTATTTTGTACCTTGTGTGGAGAAGTTTCATAGTTTCTTTAGTAAAACTTATGATATACTTCAGTGCTACAACTTTATATGTATGAGAAATGCAATATTAGATCTATTAGCATTATCCATTTGGAAAAATATTACCTGATGATGCAATTAATTATCATATAGCTTTATAAACAAAACAGAATATCATTTTTTAAATTGTTAGCTATGAAATTTAGAAGACCTAAATATAAACATTGTTGTGCATTTTCCTTGCCCTTTCTCTTGTTTGTTAGAAGTTCTTTAAATGTCTTAGTCAAAAAACCTTCCTGTGTGTTTTTTTAAAATAATCAAAATGGATTTCAGGGGATTTATTTGACAGATGTTCAAAGATCCATCACTGCTGCTTGTTGCTACCAGTCATGACTGTTAACCAGGCAGTATTTATAGGAATGCTAAGGTTAAGATGAAAGCTGTAGTTACAGAATGATACAGTGTCTGCATCATTTCAGAAAAGAACCCTGATACTACTCTTATTTTACACCATTTGTGTAGTAATCTGCTCCTTAAGTTTTAGGTTGAAAAAGAAAAGGTAATAACATCTGTACTGTGAAGAGAGATAATGTTCAAAATAACATCTGTCTTCCATGAAGGTGGGGCTGTGATTTATCCATTGTCTTTCTCATCACCCAGGGTTGCATAGAAACATAGTTCAGAAGATCTTGTATGTGGGCATTTCCCTCTCCTTACTCTGGTCAGTGCCTGAGCTCTGTCTCCCTAAACCACCATCCCTGGCACCATGCTTGCTTGAGGGTTACCCCAAAATATCAGGAGACTTCTGGGTCTTAAACACCTGAGGCATCCCCCCTGCTTTGGAGTTTCTGGCAGATATTCTAGTCTATGGAATCAAAACCGTGCACATAGCAGAGCTATTAGATATTCACTGTTAGGCTGCTTATCTTCAAAAAAGGGGGAAAAGGATCATTTTGTGGGTAAGAAAATAAAGTACTAAATCTGTTAAATTTGTATAAAAAACTATTCAGATATATGTAGGACAAACACCTACCACTTGATTGAATTGAACCCTATGTGTGTGTGTCTTTCTATGGGAACGGTAATGCTGTCTAGCTGGTGTCCTGTAAATAATAGCTAGAACTCTCTCTGAAAGACATATAAACCAAATTAAAAAGCATTTTGAAAATAGAAAGCTCATTACCACAATGCCACTACAGTAACAAAACTATCTTAGATTTTCTATAGAGGCTTCTGAGGCATGCTTATACTGCCAAATATATTTCACATCTCTGTGATAATAGTTCTTATATAGTTAGTCATTTCTATGCTGACTTGGTGATTAGTTTTCTGAAGCATATCACTGTTAGCATAAAGATATGGGCTCTAGCTAGTTTGGCTCAGTGGATAGAGTGTCGGTCTGCGAACTGAAAGGTCCCCTGGTTCGATTCCAGTCAAGGGCACATGCCTGGGTTGTGGGCTTGATCCCCAGTGGGGGACTTACAGGAGGCAGCCAATCCACTGTAATTCTCTCTCATTGTGGATGTTTCTATCTCTCCCTCTTCCTGCCTCTCTGAAATCAATATATATATATATATATATATATATATATATATATATATATATATATATATATATTTTAAAGGATATGGGCCAATGACTACTGGGTTCTCACTGCTAAGGTTCTATCCTGGAAAGAGTGATTGGCAAAGGGGTGTGATGAGGCCAGAAGCACCCTCTATATTTCTATCTGAGAATAGAAGAAAAACTATGCTGACTGTATTTTTATTTAAAAAGTGGTACATTTACTTATTAAGCACATTGACTAAGAATTATTCTTAAGGGCGTCATGTCAAATGCTGGGTATAGCAATCCCTGCCTTTATGGAGATATAGTCTAGTGCCATGGTCAGCAAACTGGGGCTCACAAGCCATATGCGGCTCTTTGGCCCCTTGCGTGTGGCTCTTCCACAAAATGCCACAGCCTGGGCAAGTCTATTTTGAAGAAGTGGCATTAGAAGTTTAAGTTTAAAAAATTTGGCTCTCAAAAGAAATTTCTATTGTACTGTTGATATTTGGCTCTGTTGACTAATGAGTTTTCCGACCACTGGTCTAGTGGAATGTCAAGACAGTATGAAATAGTAATGGAGGTATTCAGGGGACAATGGAGGGCTTGGTAGGTGGTCTAGCTGCAAG
This sequence comes from Vespertilio murinus, assembly GCA_963924515.1. Lineage (NCBI taxonomy): Eukaryota > Metazoa > Chordata > Mammalia > Chiroptera > Vespertilionidae > Vespertilio > Vespertilio murinus. Next base: position 30,848,810 of record OZ004711.1, read on the forward strand.
AACCATCAAAAAGATCAGTGAGAAAAGCCAGAAAAGACCCGAGGTTTGAGAAGCAGGGGGGTTAAGGTGGTAGGTAGGCAATTAGAATGATATTTTTGAATGTTGTTTGAAAAATGCATTAAAAGAACAAACATGAAAATAAGAGAAAATTTTAGAGGGAGAAGCAATGTAACCTGGACTAAGGCAGTTCACAGCAAAAGGGGAGAATATTTAGAAGGTAGAATCCAGAGAAATTACAAAAAACAGAGGAAGAAAAAATTATTCATATGACCCTACCAAAAACAAGCAGTATAATTCTCATCAGGTTTGGGTATATGCATATATATTTAAACTAGTGGCCCAGTAAACAAAATTTGTGGGGGGGGGGGGTGAGAAGGGCTGGACATGCCCTAGAGCCAACCTCCATTGGTCCTTCTCCAGCATCTGCCGGGTGAGCCGGGTCCCTCAGGTGGGGTCCCTCAGCCCGGTCTGCAGAGATGGGGCTGAAACCAGCTCTCTGACATCCCCCGAAGGGTCTCAGTGTGTGGAGGAAACTCTGCAAGGTTGCTGTTGAACAGGGTGTAGAGCACAAATGCAAGTGTACAGTAAACCAGATTGGGGGCTGACAGTGCCTCAGCAACAACATAACCCATGGCCGAAGGTGGAATCATGTGGCCCTGTGGAATCAGGCTGCCTCCTCTCTGGTTTCGGGGTATGTCAATTGAGAACCAGCACTGCCAAGTCACTGCAGCTCGACAGCTCCTGCATTGAGCATTTGCGCCCTGGTGGTCAGTGTGTATCATAGCAACTGGTTGGATGGTTGGACACTTATTATATTATTAGCCTTTTATATATATAGACTAGAGGTCTGATGCATGAAATTTGTGCAAGAGTAGTCAGTCCTTCCTTCCCCTGGCTGCCAGCACCAGCTTCCCTCTGGCACCTGGGACGTGGGCTTCCCTCTAGCTGCTGGCAGAGACCCTGGATCTAGGCTTCCCTCACAGCCCTGGCTTCATCTGGAAGGTCAGAGGAAGGATGTCTGGTCTAATTTGCATATGATGCTTTTATTATTATAGATAGTGATGAGCATTTTTGTGCTATTACCTATATATTTTTATTTTGTAGCAAGCTCTATGAAAACTATGAAAAACATTTTTTTTTTACTTAATCACTATTTACCTTTTTGTTATTCCCCAATTTGGGAACACCTTCTCTTTCTCGGGCACTCAATATCTTTATTTTGGTATCCTACCCATTTCTATCCAGGTCCTGCCTTCTCACTCCTTACTTCCTTTAGCAAAACCAACCCTTTATACTGTTGTTTTCTAGAAATCATGGTAGGCAGAATAACAGATGTTCCTGAAACCTATAAACATGTTACCTTATATGTCAACATCGATTTTGCAGATGTGATTAAGGACCTTGAGATGAAATTATCCTGGACTACCTGGATTGGCTCAGTATAATCTCCAGCGTCCTTAAAAGGTAGAAGAGGGAAACAGAAGAGGCAGAGAAGTTATGAAGATGAAAACAGAGCTCAAAGAAAGAAAGAAAAATTAGGCTATTGGCTAGGATTCAGGAAGCATTCACGAGCCAAGGAGTGTTGATAGCTTCTTCAAGCTAGACAAGGCAAGGAGATGGATTCTCCAGTGGAGCTTCCCGAAGGAATGCATCCCTGTGGAACCCAGTTTTGACTTCCGGCTTCCAGAACTGTAAAATAAAGTAATTTGTGTTGTACTGAGCCACTAAGCGGGTGGTAATTTGTCATAGGAAACGCATTCAGAAATCTATGTGAAAGAAGCACACAGGCTCACTCACAGGGAGGAGCAAACCATTGACAAAGTTTAACGTGTACTCTGCTCTTTCTTCTTTTTTTCTTTTGTTAATCCACACCTGAGGATATTTTCTCTTTTCCTCCAGGGACAGTTTTTAGTTTTTAATGAACTTGTAAACAAAAAACTCCCATTTCAAAATAAAAAAATCCCAGATCATGTAGATGTTTACAGTGATCACATGTATCTAAGCAACATACATTCAGTCTTAAGACATTAACTAAATTTCTGTGACAAATTACCATATGCTTTTTTAATACCAAGATTGTACAGTGAATGCTGAGTCCTAAGGATAATCTAGTAGTCACTATGTTTTTCTTAAGTCTTCACTTTAGATGCTGTTATTTCTAGCACAGGTTAGCAGGCAGTGTTTCAGAGGCTCAAACACTGGAATCTTTGGCTGCTACCACATCAGCTGGCTTGCAAACAAGAAGCCAAACATCTTAAGACTGTTTTCAGTGAACAACTTGCCAACCCCGGGGGTGGGTAAACCCTAAGCATGCACAATGGTGAGCCTGTACAACCATCACCACTGTGGCTGAAGACCGTTCATGCCGTTCTTCTGAGAGGAGATCTCAAAGCGCTACAGTTCAAAGAAAAAGACTTTCACAAAAATAAAATTGGGCGTGCACACAATCTCTCCACCAATCTGCGGTGTCAACCATTCGGTTAACTTCTCCACTTGGAAAAAAAAAAAAAAGCAATAGAAAACTGGGCACCGTGTTTCACTATCTCGGTTATTATTCACAACGACAGCGGACCACACCTCGGGACACAGCCATCATCACCACATGCTGCCCCAGAGCCCGTGTATACCGAAATTAGGTTCTTTTTACGCCAAGTCAGCGGTCGTCCACAACCACTGGCCAACCGTGTTCATAGGAACTAAATATCTCTAGATTTGGGGGGAGAAGCAGGTTCTGCTCGGGCTTATCCGCGCTGTTCCCTTCCATTCCCTTCCTTCATCCACGCTCAGAAGCCCGTGGAGGGTTGGGCCTGCTGGACCGGCCCGGGCGAGTTGGCCGCCTGCTGGGCAGCTTTCTGCTTTAGCATCGTCCAGTCGAACGTGTAGTCGTACTGGTGGTTGAGGGTCCGGAAGAGGATGCGGAAGAGCTGGCGCAGGTACATGTAGTCGGGGGCCTCCTCGAAGCGCAGCCCGCGGCAGTAGTTGAGGTACATGGAGAACTCGGCCGGGAAGCCCTTGCACAGGACCTCCACGGGGATGGACATCTTCTTCTCGCTGATCTTCTCATACTTCTGCTTCTTCGTGGCCGCCTTGAGGCCCTGCCAGGGCAGCGTGGTCCTGTTGAAGTACATCAGGACGTAGCCCAGCGACTCCATGTCGTCCCGGCGGCTCTGCTCGATGCCCAGGTGGGCGTTGATGCTGGCGTAGCGGGCCGTGCCGGTGAGGTTCTTGTCCTCGCGGTAGGGGATGTGCTGCTTGGTCCGGTTGTCCCGGTACTTCTTGGCCAGGCCGATGTCGATGAGGAAGAGCTTGTTGCAGTGGCGGCCGATGCCCATGAGGAAGTTGTCGGGCTTGATGTCCCGGTGGATGAAGTTCTTGGTGTGCACGTACTCGACGCGGCTGATCATCTGGTCGGCGAGCATGAGCACGGTCTTCATGGTGAAGCGGCGGGAGCAGAAGTTGAAGAGGTCCTCCAGGCTGGGCCCCAGCAGGTCCATGACCATCACGTTGTAGTCCCGCTCCTGGCCGAACCAGCGGATGTGCGGGATGCCCACGCCGCCCTGCAGGACCTTGTAGAGCTTGCTCTCGTACAGCAGCTGCGGGTGCCGCGCCTTCTGCGGCTCCAGCTTCACCGCCACCTCCTCGCCGTTGGTGATGTTGATGGCCAGGTAGATGTCCCCGAAGGAGCCCGACCCGATCTTCCGCACCAGCTTGTACTTGCCGCCCACGATGAACTCCGCCTTGGACTCGCTGCTGCCCGCCGCCGCCGCCGCGGCCGCCGCCGCCGCCAGCATCGCCATGGGGGGGGGGGGGGGGAGGGAGGCGAAGGCGGAGGCTGGGGTCCGGCCTCCGCACCTCGGAGAGGAGGAAGGAGGACGCGGGCCTCTGGGCCGCCGGTCCCCGGAGCCGGGCTGCGGGGATGGGGGGTGGGGGGTGGGGGTGGGGACACCGCGGGGAACGGGGCGGGCGCGTCGGCTTCTGGCGTCACAGGGCCCCGAACTCGCCAAGGGGAACCCGGGCACCGCCGCCCACCCAGTCAGGTTCCCTTGTGTTGCCGTTTGTGCCGGGGGTTCTCTGGGCTCCCAGGCTGGGCCACTGGTGGGCGGTGGCCTCGCTTTTGCTGGAAAAGGGGCATCGCGAGTTAGGGCCCCGGTGCCCCTGCCACCTGGGCCAACGCCCCCCGAGGGACCCCTGTCACCCACAGCCATCTGGTTACTCAGGCTCCAGCCCTGAGGGTATTTTTTCACATTGATTTTTAGAGAGTGGAAGCGAGAGAGAGGAGAGAGAGAGAGAGAGAGAGAGAGAGAGAGAGAGAGAGAGGAGAGACAGAGAGAGAGAGAGAGAAAGAGAGAGAAACATGGATGTGAGAAAGACACACCAGTTTGTTGCCTCCTGCACACACCCCAACCAGGGCCAGCAACTGAGAGACCAGTGAGGGATCCCTCCCTCCCTCCCAACCTCCCTCCTCTCCCTTCCTTTCTTCCTTCCTTCCTTCCTTCCTTCCTTCCTTCCTTCCTTCCTTCCTTCCTTCCTTCCTTCCCTTCTTTCTTAAAAACAACAACAACAACAACCTTCTAAAGTTACAATGTCAGGAATAAGGCTGCTGGGGAAGCTGGTCTCCGGCGAGCGTGTGTGAGGGGAAGAACTTTCCGGGAGACCTCCATCACACTCAGGCTCATGAGCCATCTTTCCTCCTGCAGGTCTCACAGAGACCCACCGACTCCTCTGAGCTCAGTGCAGCCTCTGCTTGTGAAACCCTTTTCCGTTATAAAAGATTTCAAAACCTCTTTCGCATGTACGTGTGCATGTGTTTGTGTGTATGTGTCCATATTTTGGCCTGAATGTGGATTCAGATACTATGCAGTCCATGTTTACATATTCAGTTTCACTAGTTTATTTTTTAAATTCATGTTTTGTGTTGGCTCAGATCATTATTTCCAAGCGACTGTGCGCTCACATGTCTTTGGATTATGATCGCTCCCAAAAGGGAATTTCCCTGCATCTTGAATAAGCAACAGATGTTGAACGTGAGGGTGCTAGGGTGGAAGGGGAGGCCCACAGAAAGATGAGAGGACGTATTCTGCAGGCCGATGGGACTGTGAGATTGAATAGACGTTCAATGAAATGGAAGAAATGGAAGAACTAGAGTGTTACGTGATACTTGCATTGTTTTCAATTTATCAAAAACAGTGTCACCACGTTAGCCTCAGAAACGTAGCAGATGCAAGCACGAGGGCCACTGAGCCTCTCTTTTTCCTGGGCAGGGAGGGAAAAAGAAAGTTTCATCAGTGTATCATAAGGTCTTTAAACCAAAGCTGTAGGTTTGAAGAACAAAAGAATATCAGAGATATTACTGGAGCATGAAGACTAAAGTGATCTTTCAGGGGACAGGTGCTTGATGGGTTCAAATTTGCATCTGCAATTGTTCTGATAGCCGGCACTGACATGGGTGGAGCCCGCCTCTGACCGGCTCTGCTAAGTAGATTTTTGTGTGTGTTTCTCAGCATCTGAGGCTTCCTGGGGAGGTTCCAGAACTCCCTCAGAACATATTCCTGTGATCCTCTTTGACTATTTCAAAGGACAGAAAAGCGGGGCGGGCCCTCCATCAGGCAGAAGGTGGTGACATCCTAGTATCAAATGATCTGGAAACGATTTCCGAGGGCCGCCAGAAACTTACCTCTGGGTAGCTTGTGAACATACAGAAGGATTCAGCAATATGAGGGCACCGACAGAACAGACAATACAAAACCCATTTACAGTTTTGGGGAACTATGCCTAGAAGATGTTAAATTACTTATTTCAGATAAAAGATTACTTTTATCACAGATTTGGTAGATTGTAAAGCCAAGAGTGGCTGGCACCTTGGTCTGACATCTTGTCCAAAGTTGTATCCAGCACACCCTCAACTGAGGCCTGGGCTTATCTGAGACCCTCAGGGCATGGACTTTGGACTCTGCATTTTAAACAATTTCCCCAGGGAATTCATCTGCACGTGAAGAGTCTGAGAACTTCTAAGAATTTCAAAGTGTAATCTGTGGACCAGTTTTTGACCAGCATCACCTGGGAGGCTGTTAGCAATGCTGAATCTCATGCCAAATCCCAGACTCAGGGGATCAGAAGCTGCACCCTAAGACGATTCTCGGAGTCGCAGATGCATTCAATTCTGAGAAGCACTGATATAACCTGAACATTAAAAGCTAATAAGTGTCTTATCAAATTGAGGAAGATACATTTGGGATTTAATATGTCTGACTTTCGGTTTTCCCCTGAATGAAGCTCCAGTCAGCTGTCCTCATTTCTGTGTCTGCCACAGGACAGGGCTAGGGCTGTGTTAGAAGACCTTTACTTATCAGACAAGCGTATGGAAAATGTTGCTCCACTATCCAGACTGCTGGAGCAGTGAGGCCCATCAGATACGAAAACTCTAGCTATCTTACTATCTCTGCATGCAGCCTGCTACACAAAACAGAACCCCGAGATAATCCTGATCAGCATTAATCACTGAAACTTGAGGATGGAGAAATGGAGCAAGTGGAAAATTCTGGAAAGGGGACCTCAGGTAGGAATTGAAATTAGCACCAATAGGAGGTAGAGCCTGTGTTTCCTATTCTGGAGAGCTTCTGTTTTTTTTTTAAACTCTCATTGTGCATCGAAACCTATCCGCTGAGGATAAGATCTCTGAGGAATGACTTGTGATCATTGGCAAAATGAGCAGCTTGTTATCCCTTTGGGGAAATTTAATAGTTGTTCCAGGAAATCCGAGTGTTTTCCATCTCAGGAAATCCTAGGATTTAATGTTGTTTTAGGAATTGGAAGTTCATTATGGAGAGAGGAAACTCAGCAGCTCTTCTGAACTATTTCCAATACATAATACATGATTCATATATGATAGGTCACCCGTGAAAAGTTATATCAAATCACCATCAGGCTTATCTGGCAGGATGTTTCTTGGCCGATGCAGAGTGAAAAAGCATGATTTTAAAGGGCCAGAGATACAAACTGTGTTCCCAGTAGTTCCAAGCAGAGGCTGGGTAAATTTGACTTTACCTAAAATATTCAGATAGAAGAAAGAAAGAGATCCACACAGGAAGAAACTGGTAAATATACAGACCACAAGGGGATTTTGGAAAACATGATGAATGAAAAATATTACTTTAATTACCCACATAAAGTTTTTAATTTAAAAATTCCCTCAACTATTGGAGCTCCCCACATTTCAAGAGGATCACATGATGATGTTTCCTAAAGGACCACATGCTTTACATTTAATTTCAAATAAATGTTTAGAGGCTGCTTTAAATTTAGTCTTAAGGGGCCATTCTAGAAAAATGGAATGGAAGAGGCTGTATTAAATCTATTTTGAGGAAAAAGAATTTCTAGCAAAGCAACCAGATTCTGGGGTAGCATTTGCATCACTTTGAAGAGTTAAAACAGACAGTATTAAATTTGTAAAAGCTTACCTTGCAGGAATGTGGAATTGGTTAATATCATTGTAGTCAGGAGGAAGGAAGAGAGTGTTATATTATTTATCCCAGGATCTTTGAAGGCAGATTTTTTTTTTCTCAGCTGGTTCATTTTAGTGTTAATGAGCATTAAGCTCATATATCAAAGAGAGAATAATAAACCTTTAAATGTCAACGCAAAGGAGGTCTTTATTTTTCTACTTGAAGCTGTGAGGCAGTGAAGATAATTTAAGATATGAAAACCAGGAAAATTACATGAAGATTCATAAAGGGGAAATTGAAAGAGGCATAAAATTGCAGAGTATTTGAACAAGAGAGTCTCCTACCTGTATATTTAGCACACAGTGCTGAGGGGAAAGAATACTTTAAGTAATTGACCATGTGGAATTAGAAACTTGCAGTAAAAAAATTGGAAAAGAAGACCCTTATGCTTGCCTTTGAAATGACAAAGGTGAACATTTATCATTAACTTTATCATAATCTCTAAGGATGATTGATGGTTCAGACATGTTTTCTGTCTTATTACATGGTTCTAAATTAGAAAAGAACGAATTAATGAAGGGTCATAGAGGGTGTTAGTAAAGGACTTAAATCATCACAGTGCCATTGCTGAGGCTAACAATGGTAAATGGGCTTAAGAGGTTAGGGCAGAATAAAGTATTCCTCTGCTGACAGCAAGAGCAGGTCTCTCCGAATGACAGTATCACAATGTGCCAACTGAAAAGAAGCTTGAGTTAGAACAAATCTTTCGAACTGAGTGATTCAATAAATTCAATAGAGAGAGAGAGAAACATTTTATTCAAGAACAAAACATACATGGACATAAAGGCATCTAGAGAGGTCTGTGGCTCTGGGCATATCGTTTAGGAGAAAGTTGGAACATATTCAAACAAATGAGCAGGTCGTCTCAGAGAACTAACGGATGTGCCTTCTTTCTCTCTGACACTGAGCTTTTGTTCGAACTGCTTTTGTTGTGATGTGGTTATTCTGGGCATGTCTCTACTATGCTTCCTAAATCTGATTCCATTTTTACTTTCTTGAAGCTTAGGTGGTGTCTGGTTTTAAGCTGTGGGACCTAGAGAGCTGAAAGTGTACACCCAGGGAGGAACTTGGGAGAGAAGCCATGCAGATAATTGCTGATACCCAGGTCAAGGCCGGCGCACACATTTGCAGGCTTTCTGGCCACCTTTGCGTGTGAAGGACCGAAGCTTCCTGATGCTCAAACCATCTGTCACTAGGTCGGATATGCTACCATTCAAAATTCGGTCCTTGAAGACTTTTTTCAGGTCTTACAGTTACCCATGTGCCGGTAAAAGCTTATGAGAATGACGATCTTCTACGTCTTTGTGAGTTCAGTTTTCAGCAACAGGTTAATGAACAATTTGTTATGTCACTGGTAGGGAGTAGGGGAGCCAGAAATTATTTCATAATTTTAGTTTAGGGTAACTGACTCATGGAACACTATCTGGATTAATGGAAGGCTTCAAAGGAAATACTTCCTTTTCTTGTTCTCTTTGTTCTTTTCTTCCTTCCCCATCTCCTTCTTTTTAAGGGTTTTCCTGAGAAACTTGTGCTGCTCACCTTCAGAAATATCATGTGAAGTACACCAGTTATGAAGCACAAGAAGCATCCTCATGCCGTCTTTGCTCTTTGCTAGTCCAGCCTCTCACATTTACAGAGGCCGTGTTCTCTTAGGCAGCTCAGGTGCCTGACTCTTGCTAACAAGTCAAGATCTGATAGAAAATTCACTCTACGCTGTCAATGATTTAATGTGTGACTCCTGCTTTATAGGTAAACTAGAGGCCCGGTGCACCTCAGTCCAGCCTGAACCCTCTCCAATCTGGGACCTCTCAGGGGATGTCCAACTGCAGGTTTAGGCCCGATCCTCTGCCAGCCTGATTGCCCCTAACTACCCTCCCCTGCTGGCCTGATCACCCCCAAGGTTTTTATTAGTATAGATATGACCCTTCACAGAAAATTTTACTAACCCTGCTTTACAATAAGGGCTTGACAATTGAATCATTGGGACCAGACACCAAGATTTCCTTTCTTTGAATAGTGGATGGAATAGTTATCTTGTCTTGAAGTTGCCTAGAAATTAAAATGAGATAATGATTTAGTAAAGTATAAAAGCACCATATAAAGACAACTATCTTTTTCATGTACTTAAAAGACAATACAGTGGTAAAATGAAAAACACTATTTTTTAATTCTCCCCCATCCTTCCTTTATTTAAACTTTTAAATTTATAAAAGTTTCACTCCCATTTTCATTTCTTTATATTCAACATTATTTTGTATTAGTTTCAGGTTTTATATTAGTTACAGAATAGTGGTTAGACAATCATATACTTTACAAAGCATCCCCCAATATTTTCAGTACCCAACTGGCATCCTTACAACATTATTGACTATATTCCCTATTTCAGTGACAATGGGTTTACAGGTTCCTTCCAGTCTTTCTTTTGTGTTGTTCAGCTTTCCATTTCTTTCTCACTTCTTCCCTCATTTTCCTTATATATTATCTCAATTGGCCATCAAAGCTCAGTGAAGGCACTGGGACATGCTAGTTAGTACTGGGAGCTTCCAGTCAGTCCGGTACCCTTTAGTGCGGCACCCCTCCACTAAGGTGGCACTGCCCCTCAACCCCTGCCTCAGGGCTGTGGGTCCTTGCCCCTCTGTCTTGGGGCCACTGCAGAACCTCTCTCTCTGCAGGTGATGCAGATCCCTGCCCGCTGGTCCCCTGCCCCAGCCTGAGCCCCCTCAGGTGCACCCTGCCTCGCCAGGTTTTTGCCTCTGATCTATGGTATAGGTGACAGCACACTCCTAGCAAGCCTGGTGCCCAGAGGGGCACAGGGTCAGTTCTTTGCCCAGAATGCTACAGGTTGCAGCAGCATTTACATATGTTGCCCAGAGCCTGCTGGCAAAGGCAGCGCCTGTGTAGGGTGTCCTTATAGAGGGATGGTAAGGCGCTGCTCTGCGCCCCTTGGAACACCCGCCTCCTGGCCAGCCACTTTGCCAAAGCTGTGGCACTCGCCATACAAATGCCCCTCAGGCAGCCCCACATTGGGCCTCGGGCCTCTTCTTCCACATTTGGCCTCATCCATCCCTCTCTTCTGTAGTGCTTGGCTCCAGGTCCCAAAGAAAAGAACCAATACCAAGAAGGACAAAGCCCAAAGGAAGTGAGTCTTGAACCCCTACATCCCATTCTCTGGATTTCCTCCCGCAACTCCTCTCTGTGTCACATCTTGAATGGGCACCCTGTGGCCCCGCCTCCTGGCCTCCCCGTGGCCTGGTAGAGTCAGTCTTCATGAAGCCGTGAATCTGTGGCCAGAGGCCCGGTCTGGGTCTCAGCAACCCCATGCCTGTCGTGTTCCTGGGGCCCCACGGAGCTGCTAAGCAGGCCCAGCCACTCCTCCGTGGGCAGCGATGGTCCCAGAGCCCCACAGGAGTGGCTAAGCGGGCTGACCATGCTTCCCCTGGGCAGTGATGTTCTCGGGGCCCTATGGGAGTGGCTAGGCAGGCCACTGTCCCTCCTGGGGCCTATGCTGGACCCAGACCCAGTGGTTGGACTCTGTTGCTGCCCACCCTGCCTCCCAGGGCCCCAATGGACTGGTATCTTGCCAGCTGTGTCTGGCGCTGCCTGCCAGGCCTCTCCTAACCCCAAATGGACCTGGACCCTCAGGGGCAGGCCATGGTGTGCCCACCCTGCCTGAGTATGCAAATTTCCCTGCCATATTTGATGGGTTAATTTGCATACTCACTCTGATTGGCTAGTGGTCATAGCCTGGTGTAGCGGAGTGATGGTTAATTTGCATGTTTATCTTTTATTAGTGTAGATGTATCTGCAAAGAAGAAGGAAGAGAGCAAATAGGAAGACGAGGGAAATGCTTACCCAAACCCAAGGAATAACTAAGCAAAAGCTTTCAAACATTTTAACACTTCAAGAGGGAGACAATTTGGGATTATTATAGGTTCCCAGAATACCCTTTAAATAATTCTGTTTCTGTGCGAAGATAAAACAACTTGTATTTATGAGGTCATTCATGTATATTTTACAAGGAGGTAAGGGCATTACTTTTTAAAATTACCGTCATATTTTCATTTCAATATCATTTTTTTTTTTTTTACAAAGCAGCAGTCTTCTAAAGAGCCCATTTCATTCTCAAAATTAAATTGATTTTGGGGCACAAACACAAGACATTGTTAAAGAGAAATGTATTCCCCAGCTCAAATAAAAGTAATGCAATGCAAAACTAAATAATATAAATGGCATTTTTTTTTATTTTATGGCATAGTTTTCTTTTATCTTGGGTATCTAAGGAAGTAGCATACTTAAAGAATATTGATGGGAGAAAATTATGGGAAGTTGATGTATGGTAAGAATAAGGAAAATTTGTTGGGAAATAATTTTTAGCGTCAGTTCAGAGCATAGAAATCTGTCTTTGTTTAATTTAAGAAATCTGAATTAAGGCAGTGTCAAAGGGAATGCTAGAAGTTGCAGTAGCATTTGCAGATGTTGGCCAGGGCTTGCTGGCAAAGGCTGCGCCTGTGTGGGATGTCCTCATAGAGGGATGGTGAGGTGCTGCTCAGCGCCCTTGGAACACCCGCTGGCCAGCTACTTTGCCAAAGCTGTGGCACTCGCCCTGGAGACGCCCCTCAATTCGTAGTTCAAGTAGCAAACTTGAACTACGAATTGAACTACGAATTGAGGGGAATGAGATAAAGGAACCCATACCAAAGGGCCAGCAAGAACAGGCAAGGTGGCACCCAGCTAGAGGAACTAGTAGCCATGGGCAGGGCTACTAGGCCCATGGCCTTCTGTAGTGGAAGCAACTAAATCATGTTGAGCTGGTAGAACAGAGTTGGAAAACCAAAAATTTTAGCCAGTCTTACTCTCTTCCCATCCAGCTATTTCTTGCCCCCACTTCTCTTTGGCAAAAACGGAAGGGAAACCAAAAATGCAAGTGAGCTCGTGCACAAAATCTGTATAGACCAACCCTTTGGAGAACAGAGCTTGGTGTGGATCCAGAGGGCTAAAAGGAAGCTATCCAATGCAATTGCCCATTGTCATATTATCAATTTAAATTCAATCTCTTTCCACTTTTATGCCTGAATTGCTCATTTCCCCATCTTCAAGACTAGTTTCGTTGCAGCATTGATGTTCTCGCTAAGTTTTCAGGCTATTTCTTTTGTTCTCATTTTGTCCTTACAATTTCACAAAATTTTTATCGTCTTTCCTCTGACTAACATTATCCCTCGGTGCTGAGTACAATCACGGTTGCTATTCTTGGATTTCACAGCTGTTCTAGAAATTGGGAGGACCGTATTCCATAAAATGTATAATACTTTCTCAAATTACATTTATTGAGATATTATGCCAAGAAGATAAAAGTTGGTTATTAAGAAACAGGTATGTAAGAGAAACACTAATTCAAACTATAGTTTGGACTCCCCGCATTATGTTATGCAACAAGAATGAACAATAATAGGTTCACAGCTTTCTCCTCTCCAGAATCCTATGACAGTGACCCAAATTTTGCCCCCTGTCTCCTCCTTGAGAGACACTGTGTTTAATTGAGAGGAGAAATGTTAGATCAATGTACAGCATATGATGATGAAATTGTAAGAGAGTAGAAAAGAAGAAAATATTTGCATGGGGGCTGGATATGAAGGGGAAGCTCGGAAAATTTTGATGAGGTTGTCTAAAATATCTGGAGTACAAAAGAACTAGATAGGAGAACAAAGAGGATTCCTGAGGACTATGTATTTTTAAGGTATCACTATTATTTGCTTCATGCAGCAATATTTTAAAGTGTGTGTGTGTGTGTGTGTGTGTGTGTGTGTGTGTGTGTGTGTGTGTTTTAATTCCTTTGGTAGTTAATTGTATTCCCTCAAACCAGGCCACCAATTTAAATCAGGACTATGTAGAGATCAAATTTATAAAAATTAGTCTTTTGGAAGTTGTCAGTTGGGTTCTAGATCTTACTTTGGCACATGGATGGGTATAAGGAGGTACCACTAGTCTTAATTGTAGGATGCCCTTCAGCCAGGCCTGTGAAATTAGATCATTAATATACTGCCAGTGAGACCTAAGTAGCATTACTATGACTTGTGATGTAAGTGGGGTATCCGGTGGCTAAATACTTGCATGGAATCTCCCCTCCCCATGATGAAGGCAACGCCTTAAGGAGCGAAGTATTAAATGCTAGAGTCTCATGTTTGTTTCCTGGGAAGTTACCCATTTTCCAGTTGGGCAAGTGTATCTGAAGATAAATTATTAATATAGACATGGTCATAGATATCTCCTCTCCTAATACTAATCGTGTTATTTTAACATCAGTTTTTCTCCTTCCTTTCCTCTCCTCGAGAGGAAGGATTCATAGTGCAACTGATAACAAAAAGAATTTTCCGAGAGAGGTTTGCAGGTGCTTTGCATAAAGTTGTCTCTTCTGGTTAACAGATTTTCCATCCTCATCAGTATTCTGTAATAAACCATATAGCTTCTGGGTTTATAAGGTTTACAATAGAAACAAACAAACAAAAAAAATACAGGCAAATTTTGCCTTTGGTGGCCTGGTCTTATTTTTCTATGCATTTCTCTGGAGCCTCTCTTATCAAACACCTTCACATTTTGATAGCTTATATTTTGCTCCCTCTTTGTGATCTAAAAGTCTGTACACTGCTATTTGGGGGAAGCTTCTTAATTTCTTAAAACTTCACAGTTTTTGATTTATAAAATAAGGATTCTAATCTGTGAGCTCTAATTATTGTGTTGCTAATGAAGCTCAAATGAGATAATGAATGAGAAAGTGTTCTGGAAATTGTAAAGTGCTGTAAAAATGTAACTAATTAGGAGCAGAATTGTTTACAGCCTGGCAGTAAAACCTGGCTAGACCTTAGAGTAGGGGCAAGTTTCAAAAATGCCCTTCTCTGGAGATCTAATCTAATTGACCTAAGGACTTGGCATTGGAATATTTTAGAAGCTCCCCAGTATTTCTATTGGACAGCCAGTGTGGACCAAATAAACCAATGGTTTCTTCCTGAGAAAGTTTACTCCTTCCCCATGATGTCTTTTTTTTTTTTTAAGTTTTACATTTTAGGTTTTATCATGAATTGTGAAATTAGGGGCTTTGTCTTTTAAAGGAATTTTAGCTTTTAGGAAGATACTTGCTAGAGTACCTTCATAGAACTTTTGTACTTCTCATGGGATTTGTTTTAATCTTCCCCTGGTGAGGGCCAACCTTGGAATAGTCATAGAAGTCATAGTAAGAAAATGAAAAGGGCAGATTACCAAGTTGAGAACACTCTAGGAAGGACTAATGTAGGGGTATTTTAAGCCTCTGAATCATAAAACACACACACACACACACACACACACACACACACACACACACACAGAGTAGAATCTGTGATAAGAACTGTCTTTATGACCCATAGCTTTTAGAATAATCTGGTGACACATTTTCCTCCAGTAGTCTCCTTTGCTGTCTTGCTCCCCTTCCCCTGCAAGCATAGTCACATTGTTCCCTGTCTCTTTCGGTGCATGAAGTTAAAACAAGCCAGCCATTGAAACAACTTGGTTAGAATTTTATCATTGCAATCATGAGAGTATTGAAAAAAACTTATTTTTCTTCTGCCTGATGAAGAACTATTCATGTATAATGCAATCTTTGTTAATTTCATATATAACATATATGTGTATACACTGAGTGGCCAGATTATTATGATCTCTGGACCTATAATAATTTGGCCACTCATTGTATATCCTATATAATAAAAGGCTAATATGCAAATTTTCCTGTCAACCAGGAGTTCAACCAGCAGGCAGTCCAGCCAACTGCCCATGTCCCATCCCCCTGGCTAGGCTGGCCAGACCCCATCTGTGGGGATCCCTTAACATGACCTGCGTGGTTCAGGGCCCACTCAGGGTCCAGTTTCTGGAGGAGGCCACACACTAAAATGAAGAGAGAGACTAAAAAAGAGTTAATTTAGGAAAATGGGGGGCCAGGCGGGAGTCAACCTCTAGTGGGAAGACTACCGCTAGGCTTTGGCCTTGTATCCCTTTTATTGAGGCTATGGGATACACCCATTACCCTTAAACAGCTTTGGGAAATACCCATTACTTTTAAGCAGGTAATAAGAGGATTATCATATCAATAAGGATATACATGATTACAAGATGGGGAAGTTGCCTCAGTTACCATTGTCTCAATTAGATAGGGAATGGTTGGCTCTGACCTTTCAGAGCTTCAAGGTTGACCAGCCTCTTTCTATTAATGAAACAATGATTGGTTTCCAGCACCCATCCATGAACAAATTTATGCATCGGGCCTGTATTATTATGGCCACTCAGTGTATTATGCATATGTATGTATTTAGAATGTGATGTTTAACCTTAATCTTGACAACTGACATCAAATTTCCAATTACTCTTTCTATGCACCTGCATACTTTATCATTTAAAACATATTTATATATTCTTTTGGTAAAAACATACTTCTACCTTTAAATTGAATTTTGATCATTTATTTGTCTATCTGATGGTGAAGATGAGTCTGAAAACTTCCAAAATAATTCAAAATAGTCATTCTAACACTTGCCAGCAATTGCCATGCCTGCAATTGCAAAGCTTCTATGATTTAAAAATAATGTCATAATGACTAATCTTAAAAATAAAAATGAAACTATTAAACATTGTAGACCCTGTCTTGTTTTTATAGGAAGTAGTAGAGAAGTGATTTATTCTGTATGTCAATGGTATTGATTGTGCATTGGAGAACTTTAGTTTTTAAGCAATCATGTATGCCTTGACTTAAGAGGTTCTGAAATATAAAAAAAAATTTGAATGAACACATCCGATAACTAGAAACAAGTATTTGCATTATGGAAATGATCTTCCATAGAGGTCTTTGAAAGTTAGCTCTGAAATTGTTAGGCTCATACATTGCTGCTGACATGGTCAATTGAACTAGTTACTCATTTGTGGGAAAGTATCTTAAGAAAAAAAATTAAGAACCTTACAAGATATATAGATTTATTCATCATCATATTATATATATTTGGGAAAAAAGGAAATGGCCTAGATATCAAACAATTGGACAATATAACAATTATAAAATTTTTAAAATGAACACGTAAGAAATCTGAAAAATGGCACGTTTTAAAATGGTTAAGATAGCAAATTTCATGTTAAGTGTATTTTACCACAAGATATATATTTTATATAATATGGAAGCAATACCTATTAGCATGTAAAGCAAATTAGATATAATAGCAAATTAGATATAATAGCATATTAGATGAAAAGCAAAATAGATTATACTTGCAGCATAACTGCAATCATAACAAATATGCAAAGACAGAAAACATTAGAAAAGATATATTAAAAATCAAAATAGTATTTAAACTTTTCTTCCATTTAATACTCAAAATTTTAAAACATTGTATGAGAAAATGAGCTTTAAAACAAAATATGCTAAAATAAATTGAATCTATGTACAGAGTTCATGGAACCATTTAAAATTATTCTCATCATCAATCCTATCACCTAAATGAGTGTGTAAAGAAACTAAATAATTTACTTTCATTTTTGTACTACCAAGATGTTACTGCAAATAGGCATTTTTAGATACAAACAGAGAAAAAAAACTACATATATTAAAATTTATGTGGGTGAGAGGTGAGATATTCAGTATCTTGTTTGAAAAACAAGACAAAAATAATCAGAATGAGATGCTGCTGATAAAACTGATGAAATCATAGGAGCTACTTTTCTTTTCTGTGGTACAGGAATACCTCATCATCGTATAGTGCTGTGGAGTTCTTAATAAAACTCAAACTTACCATTTATGCTCTAAAGCTAAGTAGCAAATAAACACTAAACAAATATTTTGATAGGAACCTTTCTGAAATGTATTACACACTTCCCTGCCTTCCTAAATGGTTTCCACTGAATTTAATCTGACCTTTTTGGTTTGACTTACATTAGTGGCTCTATCCTGCTGAGCATGTATAATTCTTCTGTTTTAGTAGTTGCTCTGTCTCTTCCCTTGCTATCAAATGTCACTTCTCTCACAGAAAACACGAGTGGGCCTCAATAGAACTACCTCTTATTTCCACTTGAATTGCCTATGTTCAATTTTTTTCTGATTAGGTAATCTCTATACTAAGCTTTTTTTGAGCTTTGCATATCATCTTATATGATAAAAGCCTAATTTGTTAAGTGTCCAGTTGAGTGGTTGGCCGTTCAACCAAAGCATAACATGCTAATGATATGCTAAGGCTGCTCACTCACTCACTATAACTTGTATATAACCAGGGGGCAGAGTTCTGACTGGTAGGTTACCTTGCTGCAGGGGTCTGGGCTATTGGAACTGAGCAAGGTGGTCCGGACACGTCCTAGAGCCCTCCCACAGTCCCTTCCTGGCTGGCTAACCTCCCTCGTCCTCCCTGGCCCTGATCATGCACCAGTGGGGTCTCTCAGCCTGGCCTGTGCCCTCTCGCAATCCAGGACCCCCCCGCAGGGGATGTCTGAGAGCCAGTTTTGGCCCGATTCCACAGGCCAGGCTGAGGGACCCCACTGGTGCACGAATTTGTGCACCAAGCCTCTAGAGTGGTTAATAATGTAAATCATCTGGCATCCCAAGGAATAAAGAACTTGAGTTTTTGGAAAGTTTTTTTGACAGCTCAGAGGCTGTGTTCTTCATTATGAATGTATAACTATGTGCTGGAATAGCCAGGCTTCCAGAAGTCTGGCTCCCAGATAAATGTAGAATCACAGAACGATTGTAATACTGAAGTAGTAGAAAAAAAAAGGGAAACAATGGTAATTAGCAATTATGCTTTGTCAATATTGTCTTAATGGGTGAAATGGAGAAATAATCTAGAAAGGAAGCCAGGATTTGGAAGACTTCCAAATGGGCAGAAGTTGGCATATGGAGTGGTGAAATGTAGATGAGAAAGGGAAGAGTCTTTTTAAAAACCATTAAATCAGTATTCAATATGTGTGGGACTTTGCCCATAGCCACTGAATATGAATTTTTCTAAATGTCCAGCAAGCTATACTTAAGGAAAGATTTAGGAGACAGACTACAAAGGTCCCCCCCCCAAAAAAAAATGAGAGGAAGAGACTAAAAGTTATAGAGTGTTAATCAAAACCTGACATTTCTAATTGGTATATTCTGAGATATGATAGAAGACCTGTCCAAACTCACAAAATTTAACAATCCCACTCATGCTGACCAGAACAAAACAGTTATGATTGTAAGACTGGGAACATTTTGTGTCCATGAATTGCAAGTCTTTGTTTTTGGAGTTCCAGTGGAAGAAGAGGGAGAGACAGGAGAATCACAAATTTTTGAAGAAATAGTGTCTGAATAACATGCGAATTTAGTTTAAAAAGTATATAAGCCTTCATCTCAAAACTCAAAGAATCTCAAGCAGAATAAATACAACCATATCTCAGCATATCATAGTGCAATTGCTAAAAATGAAAGGTTAAAAAAAAGTCTTAAAACAACTAGAATAATAAGAATTTTCATTGGCTTCTTACCAGAAACTATAAGGCAGAAGGCAATGGAATGGCATCTTTAAAACTAGGATTGGGGGGTGGAGGGAGGGAGAAATACTGTCTGTCTAGAAGTCTATTTCCAGTGAAAATATCCTTAAAAAATATAGGCCAAATTTTCAGACTAACCAAGTTGAGAGAACTTGTTTTCAACAGATCTGCACTAAAAGAAATATTAAAGAGAGTTCTTAAGGCTGAAGGAAAATGGTATCAGGTAGAAATGCAGATTTGTGTGAAGAAATAAAGAACCAGAAATGGTAAATATGTGAGCAAGAATAAAATATATATTTTAAAATTTTTCAAATATCTTTAAAAGATAAGGGACTTTTCAAAGAAAAATAATGATGAAATGTTATTTTGGTACATTTATAAAGTATATAGAAACAAAATTTATGACAATAGCACAAGGAAGAAAACAGCATAAATGCAGGTATATTATTAACTAGGTGGTTCGTATAGAATAAGGAAATTGGCATTATATTAACTCAAAATAAGTTAGGGATGCTTATTTATAACTCCAATAAAATTACTCTAGATAAAATTACAAGAAAATAGAGGATATATAATGGGATAATAAATAACAGCATTCAATATATACTTGTATTAATTAATAATTTTCAGAACTAAAGAGAGAACTAGACAAATCTATAAATATAAAGATTTTAAACCTCTTAAAATTGTTGATAGATTAAGTAAACAAATAAACAAACAAAGGCTAGAGAAGACTTGAAATCTGTCAATCAGCTTTGCTTAATTGATATCCACAGAATACTAAACCCTGACACAGTAGAATATACATTCTTTGCAAGTGTACGTTAAACATTCGTTAAGATTTGTCTAAACAAATTCAAAAGATTAAAAACTGGATTTAATAAAAATTTAAAACTTTCAGAAAATGAATAAGCAAGATATATACTAGGAGGAAATATCTGCATTATTTATATCTGACTAAGAATCTGTATCTGGATTCTATGAAATACTACTAATGGTCAGTTATAAGTAGATTAAACAACCCCCCAAACAGACAAAAACCTGAGTGGACATTTCAAAAGGATGATATACATGGCCAATAAGCACATGAAAAATGCTCACCATCATTAATTATCAGGAATATGCAAATGACATAACATATAGAATGGTATAAATTGAAAAAACTGAAAATACCAAGTATTTTTGAAGATATGGAGCAATTGTAACTTTTCTGTATTGCTAGTGGGAATGTAAAATGGTAGAACCTGTTTGAAAATGTCTTATAAATTTAAACTCCTATCCTGACTCTAAGCCAGCTTTCCCACTCCTAATTATTTATCCCGCAGGGCTGAAAAGATATGTCCACAAAACCACTAGGACAACAATGCTCAGAGCACTTTCATTCATAAAATCCCCAAACTGGAAACGATCCAAATACACACCAGCAGGAGAATGAAGAAACATGAGATACCACTCAGCAATACAATGGAACAAAGTAATTATCCTAATGGGGCTTTGGGTCTGAGTGAGGGGGCAGGTGGCATGGTGGAACTGACTTAGCTTTTCAGAATAAAAATTCTGGTGTGACATAAATATTCTATGTAGGTTTGTGGGTTACATGATGTTTGCATTTGTCAAAATTAATTGAGCTGCACTCTAAAAATCTGTACATACCTTCATAAATGATAAAAGAGAAATCCTTCTTGAGACAGGATAGGTTATAAACAAATGTAAATTTCTATTTTTCTTCTCACCAAATATAGTTTTCTTTCACTCACTTTTAAGGTTACACCAGAGACAGAATGAAAAATTCAAAACTCGTGGTTAGAGAAAATAGTTATATTTAGCAAGTTGGAGAACAAACACCTTAGAAATCCAGTATTAGTGTTGGGCTCCTTTTGAGAACCTATAGTTTTACACCTCAAGAAGGAAGTTAGGGTTTATTCAACGTGTGTTATGTTCCAAAAATGGCTGGTTACTGAAATGGTGCTTCTTGTATTCCCCAACACCTGCGGAGGTTTCATAGCACGCTCTATTGTGTTTTTAAAGTTTCTGGTGGGTAAAGATATGAGAAATATTTAAAAACTTTGTGACTTTCTGCTTGTGGATTTTAAGTGTAAGGAGAATCTTTAATCAAACAAACTCTTAATTCTTTGGGGAAAATAGTTTATATATTTTTTGCTTTCGCTGTTTCCATTCCATGGAAATAATGCTGACATTTTGAATTAATCTTCAATATTCTATGAGAAATTAATAATGATAAAATATTCCTCATTAAAACTAAACCTAGGATCTTTGAATTTCTTTTTTTTTTTTTTTTTTTTTTTTTTTTGCTGGCAAAGAATTCTTGGGGGAATGGCCCACTGCTATTTCCACCTTGACCCAGAGATCCATTCTCCCTCCGCGAAGATTTATTAGACAGAACACAATTTCTGCCTTTATAGAATATAGACATGGAAGGGATAGTTGCATCTACATACAAAGATGATTCTGATACAAAGGATCAGCATTTTTTTATTTGGAGATTCAGATCACCTCCACTCCTCACTCATGTCATCTAAGTGCAGCCCTGCTCACAAGGGCTCCGACATGTGAAACATCTAAGCCAATCAGGGTGCCCCACTCTATCACCACTGACACGTTCTGAAGTGGGCAGGGGATGTAAGCCATACCAGTCAGTAAATTCTTATAAAGAGTTCCCAGAACAGCCCAGCTGGTGGGGGTCAGTGGTTGAGAGCCCACCTATGAACCAGGAGGTCATAGTTCGATTCAAGGTCAGGGCCCAGGTTGCAGGCTTGATTCCCAGTGTGAGGCATGCAGGAGGCAGCCTATTGGTGATTCACTCTCATTATTGATATTTCCATCTCTCTCTCCCTCTCCCTTCCTCTCTGAAATCAATAAAAAACATATTTTTAAAAATTTTTCAGAACAAGATACTTTGTAAAATGACTCTTTTTCATTTGGACTTGATTTTCCCATCCTGTAAACTCTGGCGGCCATTCTGCAGCCATGAGGAAAGAGCCCTTAGAATGGGTGAAGTCAGATATGGACGATATTATTTTATTTGCTTCCTACTGGACATGATGTCAGACATACTCTTGTACTATTTCATTTTTTTTTCTGCTTGAGGCTAGTTCAAATTGGGTTTTCTAGACAAACTAAATGAATTGGCACTGATACAGGGAATATTATCTATGAGACAAAATTAGTCAAATTATTGCTGTAAGAATATGCAGAAAATATCTTGTGATAAGGCTATGGAGAAAAGGTAGAGCTTACATTCTCGAGTACTGATTATCTGTGTTATATTTTATTTTAAATTTTATTTATCAAGTAATCATTCTCTGTCCAGCAATTTGAAGGTAATTGTAGACATTTCATCAAGTTTTTTTATTTCAACTATCCAGTGAAGTAGTTACTATTTATCCATTTCACAAATTGGAGACCTGGGCTTCAGAGAGGTTATATAACATTCCCCAGGAAATGTAACTGGTGAATAGGAGAGCCAGGATTTGTACCCATATCTGTATAGCTCCAAATATGTGCCACTTATTATCATTTGACTTCTTTGAGTAGTTTTCTGTAATTTGTGACCAATAATATTTCCTAGCATTAATACACTTCAGCCATAATGTAGGGCTAAATCATATGATTAACTTCTAAAACCACCATGTCATGTTCACATTTATTATAGCAGATTCAAATTAACAAGATTGTTTCCATCCTATGTGTTTAGTTTTCTTATTTGAGCTACAGAAAGATATCTACGAAAGTCATTGTTAATATAAATGTATGATCTTTTACATCTGTTACACTCCACTTTTATTTCTGACCCTGTGATCTGAATGTCTTCAGCCTACTTATCTGAAGAACACAAAAGTTTAACTAGTCTTGAAAAAAATGCATTAGCTTTCATGGCCCCCATTTGTTAACCAAGGCCTCAGGAAGGAGGCGGGGTGGGAAAAGAATGGAAATTAATACTCAGAGATGAAAATACAGGGATATTTTAGAGAAAGAACTGAAGCATAAAAGACACAGAGCTGAAAAAAAGTTCTGTGATTAAAAGATAGAGGTCTAGGTGCTATTCTCAACCCTGGCGACACAATGGAATTACCTGGGGGTCTTTTATAAAATATCCATACTTGGGTCTCACTCTGGACCAATAAAGTGAGATTGCATTGCTGAGGAAGCTGGTATTATTACTTAACTAGAGGTCTGGTGCACAAAATTCATGCACTTGGAGGAAGGGTCCCTCAGCCCAGCCTGCGCCCTCTTGCAGTCTGGGAGCCCTTGAGTGATGTCCGACTGATGGCTTAGGCCTGCTCCCTTGCAGCCTGCTCCTTAGCAGTGCTGCTGTGTAGGCGGGAGAGGCTCCTGCCATTGCTGTTGTGCTTTCCAGCTGTGAGCCTGACTTCCAGCTGAGAGGTGCTTCCCTGGTGGTCAGTGCACACTATAGCAACTGGTTTTTCTGCCATTCAGTCATTTGCATATTGGCCTTTTATTATATAGGAAGCTTCACAGCTGATTCCAATGTGCAGGCAGTATTCAAGGCCATTGGAATAAAGGAGGAAAAAATGTTGCAAATGGTAAGAGTTCTTTCTTTTTTACAGCTGTGTAAGTACTCCATTGTATAGATGTATCACAGTTTTTAAATCTATTCATCTGCTATTGGGGACTTAGGCTGTTTCCAAATCTTAGCCATGGTAAATTGCTCTGCTGTGGACATAGGGATGCATATATTCTTTCTGATTGGTGTTTCTGAGTTCTTGGGATATATTCCTAGAAGTGGGATCACTGGGTCAAATGGGAGTTCCATTTTTAATTTTTTGAGGAAACTCCAAACTCTTTTCCATAGAGGCTGCACTAGTGTGCATTCCCACCAGCAGTGTAAGAGGGTTGCCTTTTCTCCACATCCTTACCAACATTTGTCTTTTGTTGATATGTTGATGATATTCTGACATGAATGGTATCTCATTGTTGTTTTGATTTGTATCTCTCGGGTTTATTTTTTTTCCAATCACTTATTTACCAGTAGAGTCAGTCAAGTAGTCAGTTTACAAGCACTTGAGTACCTAAGCTCTTGCTTCCTGAGATACAGACGTGAACATCACGGAGAAGGTCATTGTCTCCCTGAGCTATGGTTGCTTTTGCCAGTGTTTCTCACAATTTGTCCTGAGAAATAGTACTCCTTTGTCTTATTAATAAAAATTACAGGAAACACTAGTTTATGGGCCAATTTTGAAATTATGAAAACTTTCCCTTTAATGTAATTTGCATAGAATGATAATTTCTCTGCATCTCTGAAACATTTAAGGATACTGGAAATTTTAAATTTAAATTTGCTGAAGTGAGAGGCTGACTGAGGAAAATAAATAAATAATATCTAATTACCACTTTCCTCCCACCTTATACCAAATAAAGTTTGCTTTAATATCATCAGCTGAAAGATGCAGAAAATGACTATAATTAACTTTGGTTCAGTTCTTAGTCCTTTTTCTATTTCTAGATCATTCCAATTCCCCTATAAAAGGCTCAGTTATGTATCTTTTAATCCATTCAACTAGAAGTTCTTCAACCTCCCAACTTATCATAATTGAGCCGAAGTTTGGGTTGATATACTCTGTTTTAGTTGCTGCTTATTTATCTGTACTAATGTTCAGGGCCTTAATATAGCTCATGTTACAGAGGCAGTGGTTGTGGTTTATTTTTGAGTGAGAACAGGATGTCGGAACTGCATGTTCTTGGACACCAATACCAACCTGATCTTTCTCACTTGCTGAATCTCACAATTATTAAAGAAGTTTTATCCTAAGGTATGGCATACATTTTGAAGTAATATTTGTGTTTAATGTAAAAAGAAGGATTTGACAGGCTTTATAAAAAATCAGCAATGTCCAAACTGCACCGATTTTATACATTCTTGAATTTTCACAGCTCCAAGGTTTCACATATAATTTCTCCCCAAATAAGTTGCTTAGAGATGTCCATCCGAGGTGCTGTAGTCTTGACAGCCTCAGAGCTTAAGGATTCTTTTGGTTTACCCTGCCTTCATAAAATCATTATTCTTTTTAATGCATTCATTAAATCATTTTTAGTTAAGTATACTATAAACACATTAAATTTTTCAAATGACAAAAAATGAATAAATGAAAATATATTACTTTTGTTTTCTTGTTAACCAGTGTTGTTTCTTAACTACCTCTTACAGAAAAATTATATGTAAATAACATTTGTAGCCTGAGTTCCCCAATAGGAAGAAAGGAAGAAAGAGAGGATTTATCTAACAGCCTCTGCTTCCAATTGATGAAATTTTTAACCCAAGAAACTGTAACTCTCCCAAATTTCCAGGCTGAGCATGAGTGTTGAGCAGTATCTCTTGGGGAAGCCGCAGTGCAGGATGTGAGAGATAATTGGTGTGGAGATGAGTTAAAATAATGTCAAATTAAGCCCCATGGAGGCTTTCTCCTCTTCCTAGCCATCACTGGAAAAAAAAGACAGTTGAGGCTGAGAGGCTAAGCTGATGCTTAATGTGCTTTCTATGTATTGGTGTGTGCACGTGTGCATGTGAGTGTAATCTTAATTTTATGTACTAAAAAATACCAATTTTAATTTATGGCATTCTATTTTATATTTTTTTTGGCAGATTACATGTTTTTCTTTTCACAAAAATCCCCAACTATCATCCACATTAATGACCATAAAAATTATGGCCAAACTTAAAAAAGCTATTTATGGCCAAATAATTTGAAAATCAAAATGATAAAAATCTGTCCATTTTTTAGAGCAAAGATTTTATTTATTGTGGCATGTTGGATGTATTTTGATGAAACTGTTTTAGTTCGAGTGTTGCCTCCAAATGTCAGAAGGATCTTAGGTTCAGTGAGGATCTTAAAAAGGCCTTGTGCTTACAGGGCTGTTTTTGAGTCCTAGAATGGATACATATTTTCCATGGGTCTTATCTTTGTTTGAAGATTCTCCTTTTAAAGGACTCAGATATAATAGAAAAAACAAGCTATTGGCTAGAAGTTAAGGGTATAGCTAACATGCATGCATGCACACATGCACACGTGCAATACTTAGAACACATCTTAAGAAAAATGACACAAAGATCTGATGCTCTCAAAATATCAATGAAAGAAGAAATGAAGGAAGTAGACCTGATGACCCAAGGAAACCTATGTGAGGAGATAATTTTCATTACATTGAACTGAACGATGCAATGGGAAACGTGGATGTCTGCAGTCTCAATTTAGAAAGCCATGGTGTTGGTTGATGTAGGTCATTGTGTCAAAAACACAGAAAACATTGTTCATCTAAAGAGACTTTCTTTATTGGACTGGAAATAGAAGTTATGTTCCCAATGAGGGTTTCTGTGGACAGCAGGATTCATGACGCTTGAACCAATTCAACAGCTTTCCTGAATTGTCTCTGCAACTGATGAAAGTTAATGGAAGTTCAGGGCTTCTCCTTATTGATTGCTTTTACTCCAGAATTCCTCCTTTCTAGTCAAAATTATGGACATATGTTTTAAACCACTGGAATCTGAACTAAAGGATATATATCTTATAAAAAAAGCTAAAACTTAAGATGGTTTTTGAGAGTTTATTTGCCTTTAAAATGTGAATCCTTTATGCTCTAGTTGAATTACAGATTAAATAACTTGTCACATTATAAAAATGTAATAGTCTAGGAACTACTTTGATTACATATTTTCTAAATTCTTATTTTTTCTTTAAACACAGTGTTCATTTCTCATTGCTTCCCACACATGAGGACTATTGTCTGGGTGATTAAGCTTGCTCTGTGCATGGTGAGTGCATAAAATATGTGGATAGGAATAAGAATTTGTGATTAACACAGGGTAGGTTTGTGTGAGACATCATAATTTGCAAACAGCCTGAGAAGTAGAATTTCTGTAGATTCACAATTTAGCTGTAATCAGTGGGCATGTGAAGAGGCAGTAACCTTATCACCTCCACAAACGCTCAGTGTAGTCACTCTTTTCAAGCCGCCTCCTTTACTGAGCTTTCTAAAAGCACTGTGAGAAAAGTAAGTTCCTGTATATTTTACTAATGATGGGAATAAATAATACATGTTTCAAGTCAGAATAATTAGAAAAAGGAAAAATATGTTCAATCCACAACACTCAGAATCTGTTTTATTCAGGTTAAGAAATAACAACATTTCTCCTTCCAGTATCTTATTTTTAGCAAGTTGAATGAACGTCAGCATTTGTTTTTCAGTTTTAGGAGTAGCATTAAGCTATTTTATTTTTCAGTAAGCTTTTAAAATGTTTGTTTGGTTATAATTAAGACATATTCAGATAATCAGCTAATGCAATCTAATTAGTTACTATCCTTTATTTAAAAAGAATGAAGATGCTCAGTATTGGAAAGACTGCTGCTGGAATGTAAACTGATCCAACCTATTCAGAAAGCAATTTGTTACTATCAGTCAGAAGCCCCCAAATGCTCATGTTCCTTGACTCAGTAATTGTACTTTTACGATTTTTACCTAAGGAAAAAATTATAATAGTCTAAATAATGCACAATGTAGGAAAATCTTTACATACTAGAGGCTCGGTGCATGAATTTGTGCACAGATGGAATCCAGCTAACTCCGATCCTGATCAGGGTGGGGAAGCCAGTCTGGTGTGGGTCAACTGGGAGGGGCCATGGGCGGTTGGCCAGCTGACCCCACCCCCTGGTCAAACTCTTAGTTGAAGTCCTGGTCAAACTCCCAGTTGAGGGGACAATTTGCATATTAGCCTTTTATTATATAGAATAATGATATCAATAATAGCTGAATTTACTAAACAATAGGAATTGTGATAAAATTTTAAAATTATTATCCCATATAATCATTTTCAGAACAATTCTATAAGATATTTACTATTATTGCCTCTCTTTTATTGATAAGGAAACAGGTCCAGTAAAGTTAGTTACCTAATAATTACACAGCTAAGTGGTGAAACTGGGATAAAAACCTAGGTATATAGAATTTAAGGTTTATAGTTTTCTTCCCATTTTGAAAATTTTAAGTCTATAGAAAAGTTGAGAGCTGAGTACAATGAACCATTCATCTACTCAATCAGATTCACCAGTTGTTAAATTTTTGCTTTATTTATTCTTTTTTTAAAATATATATGTATATCCCAAAATATTTTAGCATGTATCACAAAGAATGAAAATATTATTTTGCTTAAGCACATATCATTATTGCAGGTAGGACATTTAACATTAATTCAAAAATATCATCTAACATACCCTCTATATTTAATTTTACTTCCCAGCCATCATTTTAAATTGTAAGATTCATACTTTCAATTTCTCTGTTATACTGACCTTTTTCTTTCTTTCTTTCCCCCCCCCCCCAGCAACACTGTGCTTTGTATAGTGACAAAAAGGGGGATGGGTGATTAGTAATATAAAAAAAGGTTAAAGAAATCACAGTATAGCTATATAACAAATTATTACTGGTACACCTAAAAAAGGAATTTCTGAGAGAATTTAATGACATGGGATAATTCTTATGATATAATTTTAGGTGGAAAAGATGGATATAAAATTATAGTTGAAATAATTTGTTCTTTTCATATTCCTGGGTTTGATGTTTGTAGGTGCAGTGTACTTGGTGCTATCTACAAAGAAAAATTAGATATGATCCCTCCCACTTAGAATTCTTTGTACAAAAGGATGGGAAAACATTTAAATAGATGTTTAGAGTAAGATGAAATAAATAAGTGAGGGAATATTGATATCTTGAGAGAGGAAGCTAGTCTGGTCGGGATGAAGGAGACAGAGCAGCTTCCCAGAGGAAGTGTTATATTCGTTATTTAAAAATATGGAAATGATATGCAAGAATGAGCTTAATATCCAAGATGTTAGAGACTATTTTTAGGTAGTGGAATTATGGGTTCTTTTTATTCTCTATGATTTATTTATTTTCCAATATTTTAATAATAACTTACACATTCTTTCATAAACAGAAAAATGAATTTGTTGAAGATTTATTAAAAATTAATTATTATTTAAGATTTACCTAATGCCCTTCATGAGTTGGTCTGTTGCAGAACACTGAGATTAAAGTCTCCTCAATCTTAAAAAAATAGTACTTTTAGTAATAAAAATAGTAGCTGTTAAATTTCACCACTTTCTTTCATTGTTTAATAATAGTATTTAGTTAGAGATGTTGTATTGACAGCACCTCTCTGATTATATGTCCATTTTTTCCAGCTTGGTAGATAGCTGGTAATATAGAAGTACATTAGCCCACAAAATAATGAGGCTAAAATTAGATGCTCTATAATCCTGAATGGATGTTTCTGCTATAACCATAGACATAGTACACGCATCAGCAGTACACTAAGTAGTCTAATTAGACCTCAACTCATTCATCACTTATATTTAACGAACATTGTGATGGCAAATGCTCTGTATTTTTAAGGCAACTTTCATGAAATTACTAGAGGCCCGGTGCACAAATTTGTGCATGGGTGGGGTCTGGCTGGCTGGCCCCAATGGGAACCCTTGAGCTGAGCTGGCAGGGGGAGGTGCTGCAGGTGGTGGGCTGGCCCAACCCCTGATTTAGGAGCAGGGGGTCAATTGGGTGTGGGGTCAGCTGGGAGGAGAGGCTGTGGATGGTTGGCTGGCTGGTCCTGACCCTGATCGGGGTAGGGGTGGCCGATTGGAGGCCTGGCTGGCCAGGGGGAGGAGCCAAGGGAGGTTGGAGGTGCTGATCAGGGCTCTGATCAGAACAGTTGCTGCTGCAGTACACATCATGGTGACCAGTCATTCTAGTCGTTCTGGTCATTCCATTGTTCTGGTTGCTTGGCTTTTATATATATAGACTAGAGACCTGGTGAATGAAGTTTCTGCATGGGTGGGGCCCCTAAACCTGGCCAGAGATCAGGGTTGATCAGGTTCTCTCCGCCTCCCCAGCTCCTCCTTCCCTCACCACCCACACACCACCACCATGAGGTTCCCACCATGAGGTTCCAACCACCACTGCATGGGTGGACAGTGGGCCAATCAGTGCCTGCCAGCTGGGAGGAGGGATGGGGGAGGGATCTGGGAGGTTGGCCACCAGCCCCAAGGAGGGAGCCAGTCCTTGGCCCCCCTGGGAAAGGAGCTATGTCCACTGACACCCACCCTTGGTTCCCTGTTCCAGCCTGGGGGGCCCGGCCCCAATGGGGTGATTAGACCTGCTAGCCTGGGGGAGAAACCAGGAGGTTGGCCAGCAGGCCTCATTGGCGATCGGGGCCTGTGGGCTGGCGTCTGCCCCTGGTGGTCAGTGCACATCATAGTAACTGGTTGTTCCATCATAACAGTCGCTTAGGCATATATATATAATGCCTAAAATCAAACACTTTATAATCTAACATCATATATATATGATGTTAGATTATAAAGTGTTTGATTTTTTTACTTGCTTACAATATTAATTCTTTTTAAAATTTAGGCTTGCTCTTTTGATCTTTCTCTTAGCATATGTGTAATGTTTTGCATAGCTGTTAAAATACAGAGTGGGGCAAAAAAATAGGTTTACAATCGTTCATATGGAAAACAATACAGTAATCGATAAATAATAATACAAGAATGATTTTTATGTTCTGTGTACTCACTTCTATAAACCTACTTTTGTTCACCCCCGTATGTGGTACAAATGCCTCGTGTTTAAAATATTTATAATAAAGGAGATATATGTAATACTTTCAACAGAAAGATTAAAAAAGAAATGACAAACAAAACATATTTATAGTCTTTGATATGGAATGTTGATGTGCAAAGAAGGAGTAACTAGGATATTTGTGAAGCCAAGTATGCCAAAGGCAAATTAGGACCTTGAGTAAAAATGCCAGGGTCAACATGATGATGAGACATCTATATTACTGTCAACTTAGAAGCAAATAAATCAGCGGCCGGAGGGAAGAAGAGGAAGGAAATGAGAATCTTTAATTGATCTTCTCTCCAGTCCCTTTACCACCTACAGTGAGCCTGACTCCTCCCCAGCTCACTGTATTGTGTTTATTTGAAAAAGTCAAATGGCTTCTTTAAAGATAATTTAATTCCTTTTAATTAAGGAAATGTATTTTAATAGCTACTCGTTGATACATGTGGTGTTCATAGCTCCCAATATATTGAACAGCACTGCTCATTAGGAAACTCTTTAAAAAGTCATTTAGTGCAGACAGTATCTTGTGCTTAGCAAATGCAAGCCTATAATTCAGGCTCAACGTAATTGCAACATTATTCAAAAACACAAAGACAAGTATTATAAACATCCAAGAATGTAAAGCTTATGTGTACACGATCACTGGAAACAATGACTGGAATATATCTTCTAAATGGGCAGTAGACAACACTCACCATTTTCATTTTTCTTGCTTTTATTAGAAATGCATGCATTGGCAAGAACCTAGCATTATCTAGAAGCTAAGATATCAGTGCCCCTGAAAATGGCTTTAGATTTAAACATTTCTGTTTTTGATGAAAACAAAGGTTGTCTAAACTCAATTCAGTGATGTAATCTCTTTGCTGAGCCATTGCCTCACCCAGACAGGTGAAAGTGCAAGGGGAATGATTTGATCTTATTACCTTGCTGCTGCTAGCACTGGTGGTTATCACAGATGGTGAGGGCTTTCCTCAGGGGCCCTGCAATGGGAGACCCTGAACAAAAGGGGCCGCCCACCCTCCAGGTGGTCATTTCTGGTCATTAATGCCTTGGGGAAAGTTCAGCTCAGTCACAGTGTAATAGGCTGGTAAGCCTGCCAAGGAAGCAGCCTTTCCAAAACAATTATTATTATTATTATTATTATTATTATTATTATTATTATTATTATTTTAACTTTTTCCTGTTAGTTATATGGCACAGTACACAAGGGATTTGTTTTCTAACAGAGGAGCCAATTAGAAGGAGAGCCTGGGCTTGTTTTTCTTCTCGATCTTGCTGACAAAACCCAGTATTCTTTATCTAAAATGTTCAATTTTATTCATCACTTACCGCTGCCTGGATTTCCCTGGGAATGGCTCATCCACGTTAAGGGCTTCCTTTGTGTCATATAACAGCCTATTGGGGCTAATCATTGATATGCTGTGAAAGGAGTGTTTGCTTAGTACTTAACAGACTGTAACAGTTTCTTTAGTTGCAGAGAGTTAATTGTGTCAGGAATAGTTTTCAAATTAAAAAAATCTGTAATAACTGTCACTTCTGATACCAATTTAGAATTATATGTTAGCTGCCGAAAAGTCTTATGTGATAAGAGTAAGGAGAATTAGCTGTTTGTGAAGCGTTGTAAATTAGAACTTTCAGGATGAACTATCTATCCTATGGCAATGACTACCATTTATTGAGAACTTGTGTATCAGACTCTTAGCATAGAGATCTGGGAATTGAACTGTGATCTTCTGGTTCATAGTTTGATGCTCAACCACTGAGCCATGTGGGCTGGGCCATAATCTTTATGGCAAAGCAATTAAATAGGTGTTATTTTTCTTAATTTTTCAGAGAAGAAAAATGGATCCTTGAAGAGGTTAAATAATTTACACAAATTCACAAAACAAGATATGGACTGGGACTAGAATGCAGGTCTTCTCACCAAAATTCATTTCTTCCTTTATATGAGTTATCCTCATGGGAATCACATGGAGCTCTTGTTAAGACACATACAACGTTCTCTGTGTTTTTGACACAATGGCCTACATCAACCAACATCATAGCTTTCTAAATTGAGACTGCAGACATCCACGTTATGTAGGATTACAAAGCATAATTCCTTTCTCTTGGAAATCACACCATTCAGTGGAGGATGTAGGAGCTATACAAATTCATTCGTTATATAAATTCAAAACCACACATGGAAGGCTTTTCCTGAGATAAGGAAAATCCTCATATAGGTCTGATGTTGGGGAAAAGACTAATCCTCACCTTTTAGGCAGTCATGCTACTGCAGGCTTCTCGGTTGTCATTAGGCTTCAATCAAAAGATTTTGACCTGCATATTGTTGTCTATATGAAAGCGTGCAATATGAGGTTTGTTAATGCATTGCTATTATTGCTTGGGAAAAAAATTTCCTTATTATGGTGAGCTGGACATTCTTCTCTGCAGCCTGTTAATTACTAGTATATCCTTGACCGTATGATTGTTGGCCCCTGACCATACGATTGTTGGCCCCATACTGTGGTCATCCTGGATATGATGGTCAACCTCGCAGAGCAGTTAGGCTGACGTCCTCTGTTTGAGGAGGAGCTGACTCCCAGCCCACCCCACTCTGCCGTTATAACCTCATGACAAATTTCCATATTGAGTTCAAATTTCATCGAGGAAAGAACAGCAGATTCACCACCGGACCTGCCCGTTTCCCATTACCTTTAATAAAACATATTCCTCCGTGAGGAGTGACATTTTAAAAGAACAGACCTTTCAGCCGACTGTCTCCCTCTGCCATTTTGCGGAGCTGAAACCTGCCAGGTCACAGAGGGAGGTGCTGGGGGAAGTGGATTAACATGTAAACCAACCTAGGCGACCTGAAATGATTAATTCTAACGCGTGAAATTCATTTCACCATGAGAGCAATTGTACCTAGAAATGGATTTATATTCAGAAGGCTTCCCCAACCCCTTTCCTCTTTAGAAAATGACAGACTTTGTTCTCCTTGAAATGTTTGCTTTTAACCATGTGGCACATTAATTCTGTGGAGTGAATTTTTGTCACTAAAACACGATACAGAAAACTATGGATGGAAAAATAAAAGATGTTTTCCAAGAACATAGAGATTCCCAGTTCTTCTGCGGCACCTAATTCAGAAATGCAGTGGGTATATAGTTTGTTGAGTGTTTCTGGATTTTTAAAGAACAGATGAAAATCCATATAGGTAAGCCTCGCTTGTTTTATTTTAGCATGACAGACATTAAGACACTCTTAATTATAAACAAATCACAGAAGCTAAAAGCATTGGGGGTTAGTTATCGCCCTGTCCTGAGCACACAGCATTCCTCCACACCATGTCGGAGCCTGTGGGGCGGAGCTTCGGAGACTTGAGCTGTACCCCTGACGATGGGGGTGGGGGGGTGGGGGGGGTGGAGGTCTGCGGAAGCTGAACTCATTCCGGAATCTTCTATGTTATATCACTCCAATCAATGTAGTTTATTTCTAGAGGATGGGAAAACATTATCTAAAACTCCAAACTTCCAGGGGAATGGCTGTGATAAGCACATTTTAAACTCCTAGACCTCAGATCCCACCTCAATGAGTATCAGGGAGAAATATGCAGCTTCATGGGCAATGGTTTATCGCTGGCAACTCCCTCGCAGCATCTTCGTAGTATGGTTTTCAGAGGGGAAATGTTCATCAAAAGACTAGGCTCCATGCACCATGCATTTAAAAAAAAAATTAAAGATGCCTGTGATTAGTTGAGGGGCATGGCCAATGCGTTTGATTATGTGACAGGCACGCAGGCTGCTGTTGGTGCAGTGACTCAGCTTCATCATTTCTCCGTCCTCTAGTGTCTGGTGTTATTAAGACAATAAATATTCCCACGGATTTCAAGTTAATCCATTGACTAGAAAAATTTGCATCGTTATGGCTTCAATAAAGGGAGTATTCAAGACAGGGCTTGGAATTGACTACACAGAAGAGGAAGAACCGTCGGGGGAAGTAAGTCCTAAATGACAGCTCTTAAAAGTGGAGGCAGATTCCCAGAAACGATGTTCTGAGTTGAGCTGCGTTTCTGAAAAAGCACTCAGAGCTCTTTGCTCTTTCATGCTGCCAAAGTGAAGTCACTTCTAAATTTGTCTCAACCTATCCCTCAACAAAATGAGGTTTATCTGCCCCATAGTTCCACACAAAGAAAAGTCCGTACACCACGTCAAAGAAATATGCTATGGATGTCAGATCTTCCTCTTTGCCAACTTCTCTGGCTTGAATTCCACACAAGTCCTTGCCCTTGTGCGCTGGAGGTGGGTGATTAACCATAGAGTCCAATTAAAGCCATCCAGGTGACAGGGAATTTGGACCCGGAGTTTAACTGAAACATGGTGTCTTCTCGAAATTTTTAGTACACCGATTACTTCATGGTGAGACTTACCCTCACAAACCTACACCTCTTCACACGACTTGTACTGCCTTTCTCCCCCCTGGCCTGAGCGCTGTGCTGACACTTCCCTAGGCATGGCCCTTTCTTCCCTGGTTTTTACACACACAATCGGGGAGTGGTTAGATTTTATGTGATTGTATGGTAATCTTTACTCTCTTCTTTGTAGTCATGCTTTTATGTTATAACCATGCATTTCTTCCACAATCAGGAGTGTTTTAAAAATAAGTAAAAATAAGTTAAATTAAGGGATACAAAAGAGAAATGTTCCACTTGGTTTTCTTGGCTTAGACCAGAACTGCCTCCCACAAGTATCTTTTCAGGAGCATGTTACTAAGTATTCTTTATAGCCACATGTGTCACAGGGTAATCATTCATTTAGTTAAACAGCATTGGTTTTTAACCCACATTACTTCAACGTTGTTGGCCTAGTTGGCAGCAGAAAGCACACTGACCTAGAGGGTGCAAGCCTCAATGTGGATGAGGGAGAGAGTCAATGGTAGTGCTGATGATGGCATGCAAGTTAAGAAGCTTAGTCAAATCGCTCACTTTTTAAGTTCCTGAAGCAAGAAGAGAAAATGATCTTTGACCCAAATTTCTTAACATAAAGGTGAAAACAGTATTTCTCAAATTCTGCGATCTTTTGTTAAAATTAGCCAAACAAACACAAATTTTCAAATGATTTTGTGGATTGTGAAGAATGATAGACTATCCTTTTAGGAAAAAGTCTCTGGAAAAAACTAGATAAGCACCATCTAAGGTTAATGTGTCCATAAGATAGGACAAGGGAGAAAAAGGTAGTGTACACAAAATAATATTTAGGATTATTAGCTGGTGTGTGTGTGTGACCAAATTTATTAGAGCTACCTAAGCTAAGTAACATATGTTTTATCTATCTCATTTTTTAACTGACTTGTCTAGAAAACAGGTGATTATGAAGTAAGTAATAAAGGAAATCACTGGCAAGGTATATGATTTGTCTTATGGGGAATAAACATAAAAAATAAAGCCATAGCCCTTTTTTAAAATGTGATGGTTTTTAAAAGAGTTTGACTATTTCTCCTGAAATGCCAGAGGTTGAGCAAACACCACGAAGGTGGTGGGATCTCAAAGGAGC
Source organism: Vespertilio murinus (assembly GCA_963924515.1). Taxonomy (NCBI): domain Eukaryota; kingdom Metazoa; phylum Chordata; class Mammalia; order Chiroptera; family Vespertilionidae; genus Vespertilio; species Vespertilio murinus. The sequence goes on from OZ004711.1 coordinate 30,885,015, forward strand.
GGGGACCATTTCGTCATACCCATTACAAAGGTCTTTTCAATCCTGGACCATTTTGCCATGGCCAGAGAAGGTTAAGTTGATTTATTGATTTGCCAGCAGCAAGTGTCCTTTAAATTCATGGTGAAACAATATTCCATGTCCCAACTAGCTGAAGGGTTGAATTTTATTATGGGAAGAAGGAAGATGTGTAATGCATTAAGATAACATGAAATGCTAAAGGTAGTATGGAACTATGGCAAGCATGTGAGAAACCTTATAAGGGCTGCTCCATGACCATAGCAGGTTCAGAAACAATTGTAAGAACCAGTAGTTATACTGTGAAGAAGCTTTTTATTTTGATGTAGTCTCATTTGTTTATTTTCTCCTTAGTTTCAATTGACAAAAACAAAACAAAACAAGAAATCCCACTGCAAGAGAGAACATATTTGCCAGTGCTATCTCAGATAAGGGTTTAATCCCCAGAATGTATAGGGAACTCACACATTTTAACAAAAGGAAGATAAACAATCCAATCAAAAAATGGGCAAAGGACCTAAATAGATACTTTTCAAAAAAGGACATTCAGAAGGCCAAGAAACATATGAAAACATACTCAAAGTCACTAATCATCTGAGAGATGCAAATCAGAAGGAGGACATGAGGTACCATCTCACACCTGTCAGAATGGCTATCATCAACAAATCAATGAACTACAAGTGCTGGCGAGGGTGTGGAGGAAAAGGAACGCTTTTGCACTGCTGGTGGGAATGCAGACCGGTGCAGCCACAGTGGAAAACAGTATGGAGTTTCCTCAAACAATTAAAAATGGAACTCCCATTTGACCCAGTAATCCCACTTCTAGGAATATATCCCAAGAAACCAGAAACACCAACCAGAAAGGATATATGCACCCCTATATTTATAGCAGCACAATTTACTATAAGATTTGGAAACAGGCTAAGTGCCCATCAGCAGATGAGTGGATTAAAAAATTGTGGGGCATCTACACAATGGAATACTACGCTGCAAAAAAAAAAAAAAAATAAAAAGGAATTCTTACCATTTGAAGCAGCATGGATGGAGCTGGAAAGCAATATGCTAAATTAAATAAGCTAGTTGGGAGAAAGATAAATATCACATGGTCTCACTAATACGTGGGATATATGAACAACAAAAACTGATGAACAAAAATAGATCCAGAGACAAAGAAACACTGAACAGGCTGTCTAACCTCAGCGAGAAGGCAGGGAAGGTGGGGGGAGAGGGGTTGTAAGAGATCAACAAAGGACTTGTATGCATACATTTTAGCATAAGAAGTGGACACAGACACTGGGGCAGTGGGGGGCTTGTCCTGGGGGATGGGAGTGGTGGTGGTGGTGGGCAAAGGGTTCAACCAAGGGAAAAGGAAACATATGTAATACTTGAAACAATAAACATTTAAAAAAAAGAACCAGTAGTTATAATTCACTCCTGGTAAAATGGACAGGAACCTGGCTTGCTCACAGATTTCCTGCCTCAGGTAAACCAAACTGACCTGCTATGTTTTGGTCCAGTCATGTTTATCACCCTTGTGTAAGCCCAGTTCATCAAAAACAGTTTTACTCAGTATTTTAACCAATTCAGTTTGTATTTGATAACGAAAGTTCTAGTTTCTATGCTAGTTTTATAAAGTCACCAGTTACACTTGACATTTCAAGATCGCTACGATCATTATGTCTTCATGTACATGGATAGGAATAGCTTTTCAATCTGTCTTATCCTTGGTTAGCACTCATAATAAAGGCCAGTTTTCCATTGATGCAATCAAAGCCCAAGGAAAAGTTTAGCCAGGTGCTTTCTAAACTGAAATGTCCAAATATATTGGATTTCTCAATTCTCAATCTATCAAATCAAGAGCATTCTCCAGAGAGGAATTGACTGACACACTTTCATCCAAAACAATCCACACCAAATATCACATCACTCAGTAGAATAAAAGGAAACCTTATTGATTTTTTTAAATGGGGACTGTGAAAATAGACTAATAATTTAGCTAGACTTTTCAGTTAATCTTGACAAAGATAATATTGCAGAAGAACTTTTCCTCTTAAAAATATTATTAAGCCAGAGAAGTTTGGAACAAAGATGATACAAATATGATAAGTTTATGAAATATACTATATTTTAATGAGAAGATGCTATGGATAAATATATGCTAATTTTGTTTAATAATCTGCTCAAGTTTTTCTGTTCCTTCATTATGGATAAGATGCCCAACCATAATCAATCTCTTTATATGCCTATTACAGAACATTTTAATCATCATTACCTATTTTCCTTCACAGACACTTTGCACATAAAATTTTTGTTTTTTTCTGTTTGTGAATCCAGCACATTTCATAGTATGGAAATTAGGGAATAAACATATTAATAAGAAAACATTGAATCAAAAGCAGTATGGTTTGTAATGTCATGCCTGATTGTGATTTCATCCAGTGGCTCAGAGTTTGGATTCCTTAATTGAAAAGCATGTAAACCTGAAACATTCCTTGCCAACCCTGCGACCCTGGGCAATTTACTGGGCCTCTTGAAGTATTAGTTACTTGATGTGTATCATGAGAGCAATTGTAGTGCCTACAAGGGTTTCTGAGGATCCAATGAGCTCAAAATCATTTATCACTTTTTTTTTCTTTTTACAGTTTATAGCTTTGTCCCTGTAAAATAACATAAGATCATAATAGAATAAACTTTGGAGTTAAGACACTTGACTTTGAGTTCTAACTTTGCCAATTCTGAACAGCCATAAGGGTCCTTAGGCCTGCTTTCTTATAAGAATTTTAAGGTTTAAGTCACCTATTTGTTGTAAGAATTGAATGTAATTATATTTGCAATGTGCCTACATTAGTGCAGTAACAATATATATCTTTGCAATTACCTAACTCTATCATTGCATTAATTAGCTTTGCAGTACAGAAATTATAGATTATCCAATATAATAAAAGCCTAATATGCTAAGTGTCCATTGACCAGTTGGCCATTCAACCAATCAAAGTGTAATATACTAATGATATGCTAAGGCTGCTCACTGTTCACTATGACGTGCACTGACCACCAGGGAGCAGAGGTCCAGCTGGTAGGTTACCTTGTTGCTGGGGTCCAACTGATTGGGCCTGAGAGAGATGGGCCAGACAAGCCCTGGAGCCCTCCTGCAGTTCCTCCCCAGCTGGCTAACCTCCCATGTCCCTCCCCAGCCCCGATTGTGTGCCAGTGGGGTCCCTTGGCCTGGCTTTTGCCCTCTTTAAATCAAGGACCCCCACTGTGTGCACGAATTCGTGCACCAGGCCTCTAGCCTATATAACAAAAGCCTAAGCTACCATTAGGGGGAATGACCGGTTACTATGATGTGCACTGACCATCAGAGGCAGATGCTCAATTTAGGAGCTGCCCTCTGGTGGTCAGAGCACTCCCACAGGGGAGCACCACTCAGCCAGAAGCTGGGCTCATGGCTGGTGAGTGCAGCAACAGTGACAAGAGCCTCTTCCACCTCCGTAGCAGGTGGGCAGTAAGGAGCAAGGGTCTTAGACTATGAGAGCCCAGATTGCAAGAGAGATGTCTGATTGCTGGGCCTATGCCAGCAGGTGGAAATCCCCAAAGGGATCCTAACTGCAAGAGGGCATAGGCCTGGTTGAGGGTTCCCCCCTCCAGTGCACCAATTTTGTGCACTGGGCCTCTAGTCTACACTAATAAAAGAGAAACATGCAAATTGACCATACCTGCACTATGCCCACAAGCCATGCTCACAAGCCAATCAGGGACAAGTATGCAAATTAAACCAACCAAGATGGCTGCAGCCACGGAGTAAGCAGGAGGCTTGAGTTGCCCCTGGCAATGGAGGAAGCCAAGCTTCCCATAGCCCTTGACCTCCCTGGCTTCCACTCAAGACTACAAAGTTTCAGTTCTTGAAGATAAATAAATCCCATATACCAGGGCCTCTGCTTGGGTCGCCGTGGGGTGTGACCAGCCTGCAAGCCACCACAGGCCCCTTATCCAGGCCACCCCATGCCCCAAGAGAACTTCCACCCTGATCCAGGACACCTTTCAAGGCAAACCAGCTGGCTTCCCCCAATGCACCAGGCCTCTATCTTAACTAATAAAATAGTACTATGCTAATTGACTGTCACTCCATCACACAAGATGGCTGCCCCCATATGGTCAAAGATGGCTGTCCCCATTTGGACACAAGATGGCTATCAGGGAAGGGCAGTTGGGAGAGATCAGGCCTGCAAGGAAGGACAGTTGTGGGTGATCAGGCCAGCAGAGGGAAGTTGGGAGAGACCAGGCCAGCAGAGAAGGGAAGTTAAGGGCAATCAGGAAGACAGGGGAGCAGTTAGGCATCAATCAGGCTGGCAGGGGAATGGTTAGGGGGTGATTAGGCTGGCAGGCAGAAGCAGTTAGGGGAAATCAGGAAGGCAGTCAGGCAAGCAGTTGGGAGCCAGCAATCCTGGATTATGAGAGGGATCCCAGATTAAAGAGGGTGCAGGCTAGGCTGAGGGACACCCCCCAAATTTCATGCACCATGCCTCTAGTATCTATATTTAAGTATATAAATTATATATTATTTGCCCAAAGAAATTCATAAAAAATAGAATTGAGGACTCTATATAACAACAGAGTTAAACAGATGTATATTGTATTGCTGAGAGCAATTATATTGAAAATGACTAAAACCTGACATTATTACAGGTCAAAGTTATTCTCTGCTCCTGTTTAGGCATTTATCTTCTTCTGGTGAAGTCATTGGGTGGGATAGAAAGTTTGATTTTGTGACAATTTATTGGTTTGAAGACAGAGAGGCTAAATCTAATCACTTTCCTTTATCTTAAAGTGTACCTCTCAGTGAGAAATTAATAATCATTGGTGACTAATTAATTTATATTTTGTCCAGAACCGAAAGACTGCTCAATATGCCAAATATACTAACTGGATAAAAGCAAGTATAATTGTATAATGCTTAAAGCCCAATGTAGTTTTTTATTTTTGCTTTTTATCATAAAATACTTTACAACTAATATGTGAATTAATTCCTTAGTTGTAGATTGATGGTGATTGGCTTAAAGGGTGCTCATTCTTGCCCCAGATTTAGATAAATGGAGGACAGAGAACTGGGTGTACAGAATACCAGTGAAATAAAGATCTGGAAACTTTCCAACTAATTTGATCATTGTAGATAGTAGATATCTAATCTGCCTTGTCTGTGTAGGTATATCCTTGCTGTGTTGGAATTTGATGCATGCAACCATAGGCAATAGTTTAATTGAATACTTTCCATTGCACAAATAATGTCATCTTGATTCAGAATTGGGAACACATTTAATGGAAAATATTCATATTTAAGTACTATACCTCATCAAGTAATTTGGGTAAAACCTGATTACTGAAGGTATTTATTTCACTTTGATTATTCTTTATTAAATTGCTCTTCCAAGTTATACTGATTAAAATGCTAATGATCTATGTTAATAATGGGTTATAATTAGGATTTTTAATTTTTCCAAATTAGCAGGACTGAAATATTTACAAGAAATTCTACTTACCTGTGTATGAGGTAATGAGATATGAAGTTTCAAAATAAGACAACCAGAAGCCATTTGGGGCCATAAGCTGTTCTGGCAGTTTGTTGTTATTGTTGTTGTTAGTGTTTGAGACAGTTGTAAAGCTTGCTGTCTAGAAACTTTTATGACATCACTTCTATAAATATTGAACTAGAGGGATGGAAGCAGAATCTTGAACTATATATAGCCATTCTAAGCCTAATTTTCCACTTTCTATCTGTCGCCACTCTAAGCCTAATTTTTCATTTTCAATCTACTATTGGGGTCTCTTGGCCTGGCCTGTGGAGACTGGGTAGAAACCAGTTGGTCTATTACATTGGCTCTTATTTGTGTTGATAGTATTAAAATGACATTTTGCATTTATAAACATTTTTGTCAGATTGATACATTTAAAAATAGCAGATATTGATTCTAATTAGTTACATTATTTGTAGTGATTTTAATGGGAATGAAGTCCCAGCTACAGTACTAAGTTGACATAATTTTTATGCTGTCATAATAAATCCCTATAGTGGGATATCACTGCATGTTCTACTGAGGGGCACTTAGGGACATACAGCTGTTTATTGCTGAGTTGGATATTCACATATGCACACAGAGTCAGAGATTAATAATTTACATGAACCAAGAAATGAGGTTTTCAAATGGAAAGGGGAACATACCCGGTCGCTGCAGTTCTGCAGGCTACTTAAAAGTCCTCTGCAAAGGCCTTTAAGCATATCTCCATGCACCATGATGTGATGTTTGACAAATAAAATTATATAAGCAATTGGCCAACTGTTCAACCGATAGCTATGATGCGCACTGACCACCAGGGGGAAGACGCTCAACACACAGGCATGGAAACATGGAACAGACTGATGACTCTCAGAGGGAAGAGGGGAGGGGGTAAAATGAGAAGAGATTAACCAAAGATCTTACATGCTTACTAGGAGCCCTGTGCATGGATTCATGTACCATTGGGTCCTTCAGCCTGGCTTGTAGAGACCGGGCAGAAACCAGCAGTCTGACATCCCCTAAGGGGTCCTGGATTGCGAGAGGGCACAGGCCAGGCCAAGGGACAAATCCGTGCACTGGGCCTCTAGTTTAAATATAAATCTGATAGGGATCTTTATAATGTTGCTCAGATATTGACAAGCTGATTCTAAAATTTATCTTTTCTCAAGCTTCTGGTGATCTTTGGATATCATTTAAAATCTAAGATTTAAGATTTATGTTCTAAAAAGCTCAGTGAAACCTCTGTGTGTCTGGTGCAGCTTGCCTATTAGTAGGCTTCATTTCTCTACAGCAGAGTTGTACCTCCTCATTTTATGGGAGGATATAAATGCTGTTATTCATTGAACTCATCTCTGGGCTCCTTAATCCCTCTTGTGAAGAACCATTCAGTTATGACTTAGTATTTGCTCATCAATGCCTCGCTATTAACATTTAATCACATGAGCTGGGGAATAGGATGGCCGGCAGGTATGTAGTATTCTACTATCTAATACAGCCTTAGGCCAACTACGGCCCAAGGGCCAGATCTGGCCCGTTCAGCTATTCTATCCGGACTGCGGAGCTGAAAGAGTGGAGTATATAATATACTCAATTATATACTGTAGCTTGTGTTCTCTTGCTCTCCCCTCTGCTCCTTCACCAGCAGCCCAAGATGAGAGTGCCAGCATGGTCAGGTTGCTTTTGTTCCGGCCCTCCGGTGCAGTTTAAGAACCCATTGTGGCCCTCGAGTCAAAAAGTTTGCCTACCCCTGATCTAATGGATATACTCTCACTTAACTTCTTATTTTTATTTCCATGTCTGACCCCCACTTTCAATGAGTGTCTATGAATCTAGAGCTACTATAGGTTAATTTCTCCATGGGAAAAGCTTCTGGTTTTCCCCACAGGGAGGAATAAACATGTGGTTGGCAGGGAAGTAGACAAGACCTTGGTTTTAACTCCATTTTGTGCTCACTTTTTTTTTTTAATCCTCATTCAAGGATATTTTTCCCCATTGATTTTTAGAGAAAGTGTTGGGGGATGTGAGGGAGGGGGCAAGAGAGAGAGAAAGGGAGAGAGAAAATTAGTTGCCTCTCAAAAGCATCCCAATCAGAACCGGGAATAAAACCTGCAACTGAGGTACATGCCCTTGACCAGGAATCAAACCCCTGATCCTTTCATTTGCAGGCCGATGCTCTAACCACTGAGAAAACCAACCAGGGCCATTTTCTGCTCACTTTAAATGGACTTCCATGCTTTCTACTACATCTTTCATCTCCCCCTTTGAAAGTAGATGGTGCTTCTATCCTGAGCCTTTTATAGTTGTTTGGTTTTTTTTGTGAATTAGGATGCTCTTTATAGGTATCTTCTGTGCTGGTGTTGAGGCTTAACCTCTCATTATCCTTTTATATCAATTACCATGCATTTATCCACTTTCTATATTGCAAATATTTATGATCATTAGTCATTGACTGTTGCTTTTTTTTTTTTTTTTTTTTTTTTTTACTGATACCCATTTGCTGTTATTTTAGTGAAGTTCTAAAAGGCAGCAAAGAGATAAATGAACATTTTAATTCTAGCCATTTAATTTTTTGTCTGAGGTTGATATGATTTTCATAAGATTATTACTCATTTTTATTTTCTCTTGTAAATTATAAATTCATAGTCTTTGTCCATTTGTGTGTGTGTGTGTGTGTGGTGGGTGTGTGTGCTTGGTGTGTGTGTGTGTGTGTGTGTGTGTGTGTGTGTGTGTTTGTATGTGTTATTGTTTGTAGGCAGTCTTTACTTCCTGGGAGGTAAAAAATAATTGTTACTAAAAACAAAGTTGGGTGAGGAAGACATATATATATATATATATATATATATATATATATATATAGCCCCTCTTAACTAAGAAAAGCAAAATACATTTGCCACAAATTATTTAATTATTAAAAAAAGATACATGAAGCTCTTACTACATATCACACACTATGATAAGAAAGGGAAATTGAAAAATGGAGTTTTTATTGTTCTTAGTGTGCAAGATTCCATTTCTGTGCCTCCTCAGAGACACTTAGCCCCCTCTGCCCGTCTGGCCTCATTGTTTGTCTTGCTTCTGACTTGAGCATCTCTATATACAATTTTGACTAAGATTGCATTTGCCTCTATAGATCAATTTATAGAGAATTTACTTTTTATAAATTGGGTTTTATAAAAAATGAGCATGTGCCATTTGAACCCCTTTTAAGTGTTCAGTTTGGTGGCATTAATTCTATTCTCATTGTGCATCCATCGCTCTCATCCATCTTCAGAACTTTTTTCATCTTCCCAAGCTAAAACTCCATATCCATTAAACAATAATTCCCCACAGCCTCCTTCCTCCAGTCCCTGGCCACCACAATGCTGTTTTCAGTCTTTATGAACGTGACCACTGTAAGTGGTCTCATGTAAGTGGAATCAGACAGTAGTTGTCCTTTTAAGATGGGCTTATTTCGCTTAGGAAAATGTTTTCAAGGTTCATCTCTGTTATAGCATGTATCTGAATTTTCTTCCTTTCTAAGGCTGAATAATGCTCCATCATGTTCCATACAATCTGTTCACCTGTCAATGCACACTTGGGCTGCTTCCTCCTTTTTGCTATTGTGAGTAATTTTGTTATGAATGAGGATGTACAAATATCTGTCTGAGACTTTGCCTTTAATTACGTTGGAAGTAGAATTGCTGAGTCAAATGGTAATTCTATTTTTAATTTTTTTACATATTCATAGCAGCTAAATCATTTTACATTTCATTAACAGTACACAGGGGTGTGACTTAATCCACATCTTCATTAATACCTGTTATTTCATGTGTTTTTGATAATAGCTATCCTAATGAATTTGAAGTGATATCTGACTATGGTTTTAATTTGCATTTCCCTAATGATTAGCAATGTCAAGAATCCTTTCATGTGCTTATTATCCGTATGTCTACCTTCTTTAGAGAAATGTCTCTTAAAGCCTTTTGTTCACATTTAAACTTAGTTGTTTGTTTTCTTGTTTTTGTTGTCTTGGAGTTTTTTATTCTGGATATTACTCCTTCTTTAGATATATGAATTGAAAATATTTTTTCAATTTTGGGGTTGCCTTTTCATTCTATTGATGGTGTCTTTTGATGTATAAAAGTTATACATTTTGATGTAGTAAGTCAACTTATCTGTTTTTGTTGTTGTAGCTTGTGATTTTTTTATCACATCCAGGAAATCATTACCAAATGTAATGTCATAATATTTTTCCCTATGTTTACTTTTGAGTTTTGTAGTTTTAGGTCTTACATTTAAGTCTTTGATCCACTTTGAGTTAATTTTTCATATGGTGTGAGATAAGGGTGCAGCTTCATTTTTTTTTGTATGAGATTATTCAGTTTTTCCAGCACCATTTGCTGAAACATTCATTAATTTTTGAAAATTCTTTGAGAGGATTCTGGCTGGGGCAGTGTGTGGAGTGGGAAAGAAAAAGATTTGTGAGAGAAAGGGATGAGTTCAATTTCAGTGAAGTTGCATTTGAGAAGTCTGTAGACTTGATGCATATGAATTTGCTAAATATATCTATGTATTAGATTCACTCATTCATTTATTTATTCAGTAAATATTGATTAAATGATTTACCTATGTTAAACACTTCCTTTCTGGCTGGAACATACATTAGAATATAATAATTGAGATAGGATGGCAAGAGTAAACATATTTGTAATTTATATACTTTTTATTTAAAAAGAAAGCAAAGTGACAGGTATGGGCTGAATTATGTCCCTCTAAATTTCATAAGTTGAAGTTTCCAACCCCCAGTACCTTAGAATGTAGGTGTATTTGGAAGTAAGATCTTTAAAGAGATAATTAAGTTAAAATGAGGCCATTAGAATGGGTCTTTAACCCAATAAGACTGGTGTCCTTCTAAGAAGACAAGAGACACTGAGGTGACCCTAAACAGAAGGACAACTATGTTAAGAGGCAGCAAGAGGGGGTGGCAACCTTGAAGCCAAGGATAGAGGCTTCAGAGGAAGCTAACCCTGATAGCACCTTGATCTTGGATTTACAGCCTCCAGGACGGGGAGAAGATAAACTTTTGCTGTTCATGCTAGCCAGTATGTGGTATTTTGTTATGGCACCTCTAGCAAACAACTACAGTGTGTAAAATTTAAAACATGAATTTATATACACATGGAGCAAATGCATTAATGGTAGAGACCAATAACTAGACAAAAAAGATACAGAAGTCTTCTTTTCCCCAAAAAATTCATTAAGAAATAATTGACAAATATAATTGTATAGTTTGAAAGAGTACAGTGTGATAACATGATATACATATACATGTGCAATGATTACAAATATCAAGATGACTAACACACACATCACCTCATAGAGCTCATTTTTCATGTGTGTGTGTGTGTTGGAGGGAGGACAGTGAGAATGATTAAAATCTAGTCTCAGCAACTGTCAAGTATACAACATCAATTTAATCACCATGGAAATTTGTTCTTTAAACATTTTTTCAGAGAGTAAATATTTAAATTCAATATTAAATTGGACTATATTTTTTTCAGCTAGGGTTGTAATGTATTAACAAAACTTTTTAAATGTTTGATTCACTTCTTTGTTATCTTTGTCACTTTCTTTAGTGCCAACTGAAGTTTGGATTATTCTTTAGAGTTTCAGAATGATTCAAATCCAGGGCTGAAGTGTGGAGATTAAAATGTTTCCTATTCTGTGACATGGAGTAATTGGGTGATATGCTTCAGTATGTCGACCTTTCATTTTTATGAGCTATTTTTTGAAACATTATTCTTAATATATTATATAGAGGCAATGTTCTCAAAAGGGTGAATAACATTTCATACCTTGTACTTTTCCAGTAAATGTCAGTTCTTTGGGCCGTAAGAAAATATTGTTAGGAAATAAACTCATAATTCAGTGTTTTTGGAACATACAGTTGTGAGATCAATATGAAATAACAGCTGTGAAGAGAAAGTAACTTTTTCATAATTAGCTCAGATTCTTTGAACTGAAAAAGCTGGATCAATAAGGCCAAGTAGTGAGAGAGGATAGCTTCTCTTTTGTAGGCCACTGTGATTCAAGGTACTCTATTCCCATTTATTGCCTGTCTTCTAGAGGGTACACATGTTGTTCAGCAAAGTTCACCCTTCAATGTTTCCAAAGGCCAAGATTTAAGCAATAATCCTTCCCGTTGGTAAACTTACTTTTTAGGAAGTATTAAACTATGTTTGAAAAGCATCTTATTTCTCCTTTACGTGATTAAAAAAATACGATGATGGCTCAGTTGTGGAGGTGAAAAAGGCCTTTGTGACTTTGGGCCTTTGTTTAGGTAATTCATTAGTTTGGAAGCTTAACCTGGCTTAAACAATGGAGTTAATTTGCTTGTGTACATGTTAAAATGTCCAGAGTGTTAGCGTACTATGGTGTTGGCCGACAAGGTAATCATGCTTCTGTTCCATCTTTCTGGGATTATTTTGGCAATTCCTCCTTACTTTTTGGCCATATTCCCTCAAGAACTCAATGTGTTATAGCAGGACTCTCTACCTCACTAAGTGCCCAAATAGGATTTACTTCCTAGCACCTGGAATAGGGATAATTCCCAGAAATAGCCCAAGGAAAGGAGATACATCTAAATTATCCTTAGATGTAATTGTGCACCAAGATCTTTTAGATTTTATGTTTGTTTGTTTGTTTGTTAATCCTCACCTGAGGATATTTTTCCATTGTTTTTTAGAGAGAGTGGAAGAGAGAGGGAAAGACACAGAGAGAAACATTACCATGTGGGAGAGACGCATGGGTTGGTTGCCTCCCACATGTGCCCCACCGGGGCTGGGAATGGAGCTTGCAACTGAAGTATATGCCCTTGACCAAAATCAAACAAGGGGCCCTTCAGTCTGTGGGCTGGTGCTCTATCCACTGAGAAAAACTAGCTAGGGCCAAGATACTTTTTATTTTAAATTAAAAAAAAATGAGCAAAGTTCATTTAGAAAGACTCAGCAATTCATGAATTTGATTCTAATAATGGCCCGACTAGTTTTAGTTTTAGAATAATGCACAATGATGCACATATAGTACATCTGCCTCATAAAAACCAAGCAAGACTACAACAGAATATCTTCATTTCTTGGTATCAATACTACTGTGCTTCTTTTAAAAAGGACAAGAGATCATTAAAGTGAGCCTAGCGTTTTTAAGAAGAACCCACTAGTTAATTTAATGTAGAGATTGGGCAATTAAAAATAAACACTTACAGAGCTCCTTTAGGGAGATACACTTTATTAGGTGCTAATCTAGCTGATGAGGCAGCAATCAGACTTCTTTGTATTCAAAATAAAGCAGTTTATATGACAACTTTTTTCATTTACTCTGGTTAGGACTCCTAATTAGGTCATGAAGGGTATTTAAGATAAATGATGACAGGTCTGGGAAGAAGCTGGGGATCTGGTTTAGAGCCAACGTTGTCTTACTTAACTATAGTTAGTTCCACAGAAGGACAAAATGAGATGCCATTTATACTCATGTCTTGATATTTATTGCATAATTATCATGTCTTGATATTTTATGCATACTATATCTCCGTGGCACAGAATCTCATGTACACACTGATTCAACCATCATTTCTCGAATATCCATTATGCATATGAAATCTTTAAAGGAACCAAAGCAAGAAAGACACAGTCATTACATTAAAAGATCTTATAATTCAATGTGGAAGATATATATACATTCATGAATACCAGCCCAAGTACTAAAGAGAAATATAAATTAAATTCTGGGAGAGAGGGAAGAAATAGCAGTACAAATAGCCTGAGAGATAGAAAGTCTTTCCAAGGAAGCAATATTTCAACTGGTGCTTGAAAAATGGAAGCAGTAGTGATAAGTGGGAGTGAGGCAGGACTCTGCCTACCCCCAGAGGAAGAAAGAGAAATGGATATCATGGGGGATGATGGCATAAAGGTGTGTTAAGACCAAATCTACAATAGAGAGTCTTGAATGTCGTGCTAAGGAATTTGAACTCCATCTTATGGATTAAGGGGAATCACTGAAGAAAGGACAATGAGTGCATAAAGGATTATTAGAATAGTGATCATATAAATTCGTAGCTGTTGTAGCTATGTGAAGCATAGAACATGAAGAAGTCCCAATTTTCAAAGGAGGGTGGAGGAAGAGCAATTATCAAATGATTGCAATCGTCCCAGTGAAAAATATTTCCATAGTATCATTGGGTTGAAAAGGAAGAGTCAGAATGGAGACACATTTAAAAAATGGAATTAATGAATATTGATAATGTGAAGGACCAGGCAAATGTTAAAGTCAAACCTACCTGTGACTAAAACTGCTGTTTACCTTTCAATGTCTACTTTCCCTTTCTTATTTAATATCATTGCCCAGAATTTTTAGCTGGCAGGTTGCCAAGCAGCTGGAAGATTTGTATTTCAGAGCTTCCATGCTGGGTGTGGCCATGGGATTAAATTTGAGTCTATAAGACAAAGTGAAACTTCTAGAAATTCCCATGTCCTCTTCTGCCACTTCCTCCTTCCAGGTGCTGACACGTGGTTGGAAGGGGTGACAGCACCCCTGACCACCTGACCATGAGGTGAACATGAAGGGAAGCCGAGTGCTGCCGCCCACACTCCTGCTCTGGGGGGGGGCAGGGCAGTAGGAGCCTCAGAGACTGCAGCGCAGCCCCGCAATGCTTGCTTCTGGATACCTTTCATCTGACAGAAGGAAAGATAAAGGCATGTTTTTGTCATTTACATTAAAAAAAATTTATGTCACATACACTTAAGCTTATTCCTGACTAATCCAGTGACATCAGATTTCGTGGCCGAGAGATTACAAAGCAGCCAGAGGGAACTCAGTCACATTTTACTAGCAAGCAATCCCCAAATCTCAACGGCTCAGAGCAACAAAGGATGTTTTTCCCCTCACTATGTCACCTAGCCATGCCTAAGTTTAAGGGAATGCAGAAGTGGCATCTTCTTATGTGCCCAGAAGGAGGACAGAACCAGAAATATTAAATAAACATCATTAATACTCTTTATCACAGAACTTTTTAGAAATGATGGTGGCATTAGCCAGAAAGAGGAAACAAGAAAGAATAAAGGATGAAAGAAGAGATGATGAATTTAATGAAGGCTTCTTTGTATGAAATATGGATTTGGAATCTGATTGATGCCAGGTATAATGCTGAAATTCATCTATATACATATAGCATTTGAATCAGTGGGTAACAATGAGACCATCCGTGGCAGGATTGCAAAGAGACGTGACAGAATCTTGGAGAATTACTGCAGTGAAGGCTTCAAGGAGAAGAAAAGGATCTTGTGAGAGAGTGAAACTGGTCAAAGAACTAGCAGGGAAGTCAGGGAAGAGCCCAGAGGAGGACTTTGCAGAGAAGTCATGTCAAATTTAAAACATTTGAGAAAGCAAGTTTGAGAGCCGTAGTGGTGGGGGAACCAGATTGTAGTGAGTTATGAATCAAATGGGGTAAAACACATGAGCTGGAAGCCCAGTCAACCTAAAAATATTTAGGAAGTTGTGAATTTTAGGGATTAACATTTTGTTGAACAGTCATCTAAAGTTAATAAGTACCCACTTGAAACCAGCATTACCTATTGAACCAATCACTCTGAATTTATACTGTTATTTGTGAGACCCTTTCCTTCATAGAAACAAAACAGTTACACAAAGAGCTTTCCAATCATTTTATCCCAGTGGGATTGTCATGTGCAAGAAAATAACGCCATAAACCTAATGACAAAAAAAAAAAGAGAAAAATTCCAGGTAGTCCAGCAAGTATCTAGAAACAAGGAATGCCAATTACCAAGACTGAACTTCTAAACAAACTAAAGTGATTCTCAGCATGGCTAATAATAACTCCGTCAGCTGGGAATGGTCTCTTGATAGAGTCAATTTCCTCCTTGGTCCTACCCTCCTTTATAGTATCCACCTACTTCAGGACCAAATGATTTTTATTCAGCAACAGAGTAAACTTTCTTAATCCAGTTATTTGCTTCAACTTTCTTATCTATTTTATTTTTTACTGAGTATATAACTAAAGTGTAACATTGAGGTCTGGATAATAAGTGTATAAATTAGGGGCAAATCTGAAATGATAGGTAATAAAAATACTTTATGTAAGTCCAAATTAAATTTCAGTTTTACTCACTGATAAAACTGTGTATAGGATGAGTGTGTGGCAGACTGAAAAACTGATCAATGGCCAGCTGGTTAACAATTGGAAGTGTAATGGGTTATTAATAAAGAGCAATAGTTACAAATTAGGTGAATCAAGCTTAACTTCCTATTTAATCTTACAGGAATATTCTCTGTTGAAGGCACTAAACAATATCATTATATACATATTGCAATTGGAGGAATCTTTAAAGAACTAATTTTGCAATTAATTTCTGAAGCTATCCATATTTTAATAGATGTAGGAAACTGGTTTGAATGTTCAGGTTTTTTTAGTAGCAGATTCATAAACTAGGCATGTTGCCTTACTTTGAAGTGCATTCGAATTAAATAACTTTACCTTGTAAAAATAATGAGGTCCCAGGAAGAAATGTACAGTACATATTATGATATGATAGAAGGAAATTCCAATATCTTCTAAAAGCCTAGTAACTATCACTAAGGAAACCAGTTTCTTAGCATTGCATGGAGTTCACAATTCAAAGGATCTATCTGTTGAGCTTACAAAAAATCTATAATGATCACACACACACACAGGATTTTAAGAAAATGATATGTAGCAGAGTCATACCAAATATTTTTATTTTGAAAAGTCATATTTAACCAGTAACTGTTTAGTTAGATTAATTTCCTAAATGAAAAATTCAATTTCATCAATCTCCAGAGTGTTTAAAAAATTAACTAAAGTTAATTAAATAGAAGCATAAGCTTCAATTAGATTGGGAATTGCATTATGTCCTGAATTAAAGAGGTATCTGAAAACAACCCCAACTGTATATTAGTAGGGAAAAAATCTCATATTGGGGTGGAAAAGAGAAATATATGGTATGTCTCCAGGTTTATCACTGGATTTCTGCATTGCCTTTTTCAAGTTACCTAAGAGGTCTATTTCTAATTCACATAAATTGCCATGATAACACATACACCCTAAGAATAAATTTGTTTTCTGATTGATTGTTTAGTAAAACTTCCAATTTACAATCACCGTATTTGCCGGCGTATAAGATGACTTTTTGGCCCTGAAAAATATGCCTCCAAGTGGGGGGTAGTCTTATACGGCGAGTATATAACAAACTCTGTATTTTTTGTGGAAATGTTAGGGGGTCGTCTTATACACCCAGTCGTCTTATACGCCGGCAAATACGTATTTTTCAGGGCCAAAAAATCGTCTTATACACCGGCAAATACGGTAAGAGGAACCACAGTATCAATGAGAAGGGGGCATTACCAGAGCACTGTGTACTGACTTATCTGAGCCCAATGAATGGCAGAAAAATCAAATGGACCACAATTGTTTATATGAGAGAAGGACATTTAGATTAATTGGGCAAAGATACTGAATATATTTTAATGGACTATGGTATTTAAAGTCACGTGGTGGATTAAAAGAGTGGAAGTGGGTATTCTTTTTAAATATAAGATTTGGACACTGGGACAGAAGTTTTGAATTCTCACCAATGAAACTATGAAAAGAAGTTGATTATGAAAAAATTTAGATAGTAAACACTATTTTTTTTCCTGTTTCTTCACTTGTAAGTTACCAGGTACATTTTGTGTGGGGAAAAAATATTTAAAATTTGATTAGTTCTTTTCTTCTTCCTCTTCTCCAACCCCCTCTGACCTCCCTGAAAATAGTATTGATTCCCTGGGGCAATTCTCTGTTTTTCCACAAATCATTCTGTGGAACTGATTGAGTCATTGAACAGGCAGGTGATTAATTACTGTGACCAAGTGAAATCTGAAGACATTCTATTGCTCTGCAAACAGCACCCTTAAAGGCTCTTCTTGGGAAATACTGACAGCAGATAGAATTCTAAAGACCACGTGTATTTCAAGTGATGAAGAAATAGGATATTTTATTATTATTTACAGAAGTATTCTTAATCAGGAAGGTAATATAAATGAGTGAAGCAGGGTGGGTGCAGGGCAGCAGGAACTGTGGAGGACAGTCAACTGTAGAAGGTACAAAGAAGAGACCATTCCAGCTGATCGTTGTCATATTGAAGTTAGACTGGTTTTGCCAGATCCACTAATTTTTAAAGCAAGACAAAAATCTAGATCTTTATGTAAACATCTTTTGATTCTTCAAAGAAACTCTTCCAAAAACTCTAACGCGTAATATTCCATCCAGACAAAACACATCTGTGCACCCAGTCTAGTAGCTGACAGGCTACAGCTTTACATTCTCCGCTTTGAGACATGTTTTGTTCCAGATTTTTAAATATATTGGGGGAAAAGAATATTATCTTTATTTTCAAATCAATTCACAAACCAGTTATTAAATATGTAATTTAGGCATGGCAATGTCCCAGGGGTCATGAGATGTACAAAAAGTAAGATATACTTTGAAGAATTTGAGAGGAGTACTGACCCTGTAGATTCCAAATTAAAAACATACAATGGAGCCCAAATGGCGTGACTCAGTAATTGAACATTGACCTCTGAAATAGGAGGTCATGGTTTGATTCTGGTCAGGGCACATGCCCGAGTGGTGGGCTCAATCCTCAGTGTGGGGCATGAAGAGCCAGTTGATCAATTATTTTCTAACCATTGATGTTTGTATCCCTTGTATCCCTCTCTTCCTCTCCTTTCCTCTCTGAAATAACTAAAAATATATATTTTTAAAAAACACAAAACATATCATGGACATTCATGCTGCCTACTTCATTGTACATATATTTTTAACAGCAAATTAATCTATTTAAAATCCACTTGATATGGAAAAATAGAGTTATGTTGTATCCTATCATATGGAAGCAAATAGGTACTTCTATACTATGCTAAAACTTCTTGATTCTAAGTATTTATGCTTTGTGAGGAATTAATGTCAAAATACCATCCTATTCTAAAAGGAGAATTCTTTCTTTTTATTTATTTGGTTTTTTTTGTACAAAGTCCTAAATTTAGTATTCAGTATTCCACATACACTGGAGATTTGAATAACTTCTAAGCATGCAGAAAAAATTTCTGCTAAATTGATGTGACAACAAAACAGTGAACTTTTATCATAAGAAAGCAGAATAAAATTAGTCTTAAACTAGTTGACTTGAACTAAAAGCAATTTTAATTGGGAAGTTCAAAGTCTTTCTCTTTGAAGTTAAGTGAGGGAACTGCATTAAAGGGAATGAGCAATTTTTAGGGAACTAAAAAGCATTGACACTTTCCTGGTATGGTTTTGAAATGGGCATTTCTCCAATCTACTAAAAGAGGCAGTATTTCTCTCCTATGAAAGTCTCTAGCAGATTCCTCTTTTCTTTTTTTAAAAATATACTTTATTTGTTTTTTTACAGAGAGGAAGGGAGAGGGATAGAGAGTTAGAAACATTGATGAGAGAGAAACATCGATCAGCTGCCTCCTGCACACCCCCTACTGAGGATGTGCTCCCAACCAAGGTACATGCACTTGACCGGAATCGAACCTGAGACCTTTCAGTCCACAGGCCGATGCTCTATCCACTGAGCCAAACCGGTTTTGGAAGATTTCTCTTTTCTTTCTCCAACAAGAACAATCCTCCCATTTTCTGGATCAAGTGTGGACCAGGGTCATTGGAGCTCCAGGTGCCATGCACACTGGTGAAGGTTTTATACCTTCCTTTCCAACACACTAACTCTGGTTCACTCTTCCTTCTTGTCCCCCAGTCATTATCTAATCTCCTGGGGCTCTGAGCTAAGGGGTCAAGTCAGCTCTGTGTGTACTTCCCAGCTCTGCCTTCAAAAACCCTCTGAGACTCTACCTGTGAAATCAGGATAAAAAATCTATACCCTGCAGGATTGTTGTAAGAATGAATGTAAATGATAATGCCTAATGTTTTACAGTGCTGGACTTTCTTTCCTTTCCTTTTCAACCATATTAATCACTTTATTTTTACTTTCCCCTTTTACTGTTAAGTTTGGGGGGAATGCTCTGCAGGATCTGAAGGAAAAGCTTTGCTCTAACAGTGGCATAAGATGTTGAAAGGCTTTGAGGGACTATGAAGGGCCTTTGTGACTGCACTGCAGAATATAAAGTCTGGAGCATATCTAGGTATTGCTCCATTATTGTGGTCTTTCTTAAAAAACAATCTATTAGCCTGGGCCAGTTTTGCTCAGTGGTTAGGGAGTGGACCTGCAGTCCAAAGGGTCTTGTATTTGATTCCCAGTCAAGGGCACATACCTTTTTTTTTTATCTTAAGTTTTACATATGTCTCCTTTTTTCCCAGTTGACTGCCCCAACCCAACCATTCCCACCTTGGGCAGGCCCCCACCACCCCAGTGTCTGTGTCCATTGGTGATGCTAATATGAAAGCATACGAGTCCTTTGGTTGCTCTCTAAGCCCCCTCCACCCCACCTCCCCTGCCATTTGTCTCTGGATCTATTTTTGTTTATCAAATTATGTGATCATTATATCCCATATATGAGTGCAATCATGTGATATTTATTTTTCTCTAACTGGCTTATTTTGCTTAGCATAATGCTCTCCACTTCCATCCATGCTGTTGAAAATGGTGAAAGGTCCTTCTTTTTCATAGGGCTATAGTATTCCATTGTGTAGATGTACCACTGTTTTTTTTAATCCACTCATCTGCTGATGGGCACTTAGGCTGTTTCCAAATCTTAGCTATTGTAAATTGTGCTGCTATGGACATAGGGGTGAATACATCCTTTCTGATTGGTGTTTCTGGTTTCTTGGGATATATTCCTAGAAGTGGGATTACTAGATCAAATGGGAGTTCCATTTTTAAATTTTCAAGGAAACTCCATAGGATTCTCCACAGTGGCTGCACCAGGCTGTGTTCCCACCAGCAGTGCATGAGGGTTCCTTTTTCTCCACACCCTCACCAGCACTTGTCGTTCTTTGATTTGTTGATGATAGCCATTCTGACAGGTCTGAGATGGTACCTCATTGTTGTTTTGATTTGCATCTCTCGGATGATTAGTGACTTTGAGCATGTTTTCATATGTCTCTCAGGCTTCTGTATGTCTTCTTTAATAAAGTGTCTATTTAGGTCCTTTGCCCATTTTTTTTATTGGATTGTATCATCCTTGCACACCCCAGAATAAATTCCACTTGGTCATGGTGTTTGATCTTTCTATGTAATGCTAAATCTGATTTGCTAGAATTAAAAAAATATATACTTCTATTGATTTCAGAGAGGAAGGGTAAGGAAGAGAGACAGAAACATCAATGATGAGAGAGAATCATTGATTGGCTGCCTCCTGCATGCCCCATACTGGGGATCAAGCTCACAGCCCAGGCATGTGTCCTGAGTTGGAATTGAACTTGGGACCCTTCTGTCAACAGGCTGATTCTCTCTCCACTGAGCCAAACCAGCTAGGGCCAATTTGCTAGAATTTTGTTGAGGGTTATAGCATTTATGTTCATCAAGGATATTGGCCTGTAGTTCTCTTTATTTGTGATCTCTTTATCTGGTTTTGGGATTAGGGTAATGCTGGCTTTATAGAAAGAGGTTGGAAGGTGGTTTCCTCTTGAATTTTTTAGAATAATCTGAGGAGGAAAGGTTTTGGTTCTTCTTTGAATGCTTGGTAGAACTTCTCAGACCAGGGCTTTTATTTGCTGGAAGATATTTGATCACTGCTTCAATTTCTTTGGTGGTTATCAGTCTATTCAGGTTTTTTGATTCTTCCTGATTGAGTTTTGTATTTTTCTAAGAATATGTCCATTTCATCGAGGTTATCCATTTTGTTGGAATAGAATTGTTCACAGTATTTTTTTTTCCATAATCATTTATGTTTCTGTGGGATCGATTGTTACTTCATCTCTTTCATTTGTTTATTTGGGCCCTCTCTCTTTGCTTCTTGGTGAGACTGACTAGAGATTCATCAATCTTGTTTATTCTTTCAAAGAACAATATCTTGGTTTTGTTGATCTTTTGTATTGTTTCTTTGTTGTTGATGTTGGTATCTATGCCATCTATCTCTACTCTGATCTTTATTATTTCCTCCCTTCTGCTTACCCTGGGCTTTTCCTGTTGCTCTCTTTCTAACTCTTTGAGTGTAGGGTTAGATAGTTTATTACCATTTTTTCTTGTTTTTTGAGGTAGGCCTGTAAAGCTATGAACTTCCCTCTCAAGACTGCTTTCACTGTTTCCATAGATTTTGGATTGTTGTGTTTTCATTGTTGTTTATTGCCATGATGCTTTTTATTTCTTCTTTGATCTCTTTGGTAACCCAATAATTGTTTAATAGCATGCTATTTAGCCTCCAGGTGTTTGATTTTTAATATTGTTTTTACTGTGGTTGATTTATAATTTTATGCCATTGTGATCTGAGAAGATGGTTGATATTATTTCTATCTTCTTGAATTTGAAGAGACTTTGCCTGGAGGGCACATATCTTAGTTGCAGGCTGGATCCCTAGGCCCTGACAGGAGGCAACCAATCGATGTGTTTCTCTCACAGCAATGCTTCTTTCCTCTCCCCTTCCCCCCATTCTCTCTTTAAACAAATCAATAGAAAAAAAAATATGCTCAGCTGAGGATTGAAGAAAAAAAAAATCTATCAGATGGCAAGTTAATAATTAATTTAAAAGTGCCATCTCCAGAGAGAATCGACACATACCTAGATAGGTAAAACTGGCTTTAAAAATGATAAAGCAGTGGAGGAAAAAAGATTTTTTTAAAAGCTGACATAGTGTGGTGAATGCACTCCTCTGGACTCTGTGAGCTTTAGGAATGAGATGTGAGTGGGAGGCTGGAATAGGTGGTGAAGGTGGCTTTGTGGTAAATGTGAGATCTGGTGCTTAGAGGAATAGAAAGGGGAAGCAGGAAGGTGTAGGCTTTATCCTGTTTATTCAGGCTTCTACTCTCTGCTTGGAAACTGTTAGATTCATCATCGCTAACAAGGCCTGGAGGCCCGGTCAATATGCTCTGTCCTCATGTATTTAATATAATTGCGAGCGTACTTGGACACAGTGCTTTATCTTCACAAGTATCAGTGCCCAGGTCTCTGGGGATATATATTTAGATCCAGGCCTCCTAACAACTGCTTTCTTTGCCTATCCCCTGATTACCTGCACCTGTGCCATTCACCCCCACTCAAGCCTGGGATGCTTTAGATAAAATAAGAATAATAATGTCAAGTAAGTAGTTCAGGTTTAGAGTGATGAGCACACTTTAAAAAAAAACACACAAATATCTGTCTCCTCTCCCCCAAAACACTTCATTGTTGACAACCTAGTCTCAGAAATTCTGACTTGAGAAGGAAAAAGAAAAACGATTGTATTAATCATTACCTCATAGCATTTGGCTCTGGCACTTAATTCTAGACATAAAAGTGAAGTCATGCATTTGAAAGAGAAGAGATGAAAGGTAATCCCTGAAAGGGAGCCACTTTTTTTCTTAGACAAGGAGAAGACAGGATATATGTGACTCTATGAAGATCTCCTACTTATTTTAGTTTCCAAGCAGATTTAAATAATATGCAGTGTTATGTTTATCCCACGATGATCAATTTAAACAGCAAGACAGAGTAGGAGTTTGCAGCAAGTGTAAGACACACACACACACACACACACACACACACACAACCAATCGATGTGTCTACTTCACATCTATGTTTCCTCTCTTTCTCCCCCTCCCTCCCTTCTAGTCTCTCTAAAAATCAATGGAAAAAAATACCCTCAGGTAAGGAATAACAACAAAAGAGCAAAAGAAAGTGTTGTACCCCCTTCTCCCCACTCTGTGTCCTGGCAGCTGAGCTTCTAATCATTGCATTTGTCTCAGCTGCTTTGTTTTGATTTTAATTGACAAACTTTGTTATAAATGAGTTTTATTTTTACCACTTAATGTATCAATGTAGATTTTTTCTCTTTAGAAAAGTAGACATTAAATATTATTAGTAAATTAATGTATTATTAGCAACCACCGAATTTATATGTTGCTCTGAGATGCTCACATCTGTTTAAGGTGCAGAAAAAAAATGTTTATATATGAATAAAAAGTCACTCACAACTTTTAAATAATGCTAAAACTAATTGTTATGTCTTCCAGTCTATAGATTTTGATTGTTCCCTTTATCCTTGTGTATAAAGAGATGAGTTTTGGAAATGAGATGATGTAATTAAAAAACTCCTGCCATAAAAGTTCCCTATTCCTCTGGTTTAAATATTGAGTGTTGATGGTAGTGTCTACGTAGGTAAGGAAATAAGAAGGCCTGCTGTACTATTATTCAAAAAGAGTCATCAGTCATCCTGAGAGGAAAGGGATATTTCTAGTACATAATAATTTCTTCTAATATATGTGCCATATCATAGATACTTTGGGAATTGTGGAATAAATGGTAAGAAGGAAGGAGGGAGGAGAGAAAGGAAGGAAGGAGGAAAGAAAGAAAGGAAGGAAGGAAGGAAGGAAGGAAGGAAGGAAGGAAGAAAGGAAGGAAGGAAGAAAGGAAGAATAAAGGAAGGGAGGAAGGGAGAAAGGAAGGAAGGGAGGAAGGAAATATGCTTTGTTATTTTTTGCTTTGTTATTTCTAACTTACTTCAACTTCCCTGGGTGTCCTTTTCCACATCTGTAAAATTAGGGGCTGAAATACAACTTCAAAGTTTGCTTTAGCTCTGCATTTCTGACTCATTGGTTAATCTAAATAAATGGAAGCAGTATTTTCATGTTTAGTTCCTTAAAGTTCCAGTGGTCATAAAAACTGGTGGTTACGAGAGGCTATGTGGAGTAGTGGGAATAAAGAGAGAGAATCTGCCTCTGAGTCTGACATCCCTTAGGCAGGTTTCTCCTGTGCCTTAGTTCCCTTGGCTGAAAAGCAGGGGTAAACCAGCCCCTCAGAGTCACCATGAGCACTGCAGGGTAAACATTTTGTTTGGCTCATTGTCAGCATCTCAGACATATGGCACATTCATGCTACATGAAAAATCTTCATTACATCTTCCTGGAGCCTGTCAACAGAGAGCGCTAACCATGAATTCATCAGCCTGAGCATAGATTAACTGGAGTTTAAATTTTGAAATGACTTCGACCTTTGCAATTTAATCCAAACCTCTTAAAATACAAATGAAGGAACAGAAACTCCAAGATCTGGTAACTTTGCTAAGGCCACTCAATAGTTTAGTTGCAAAGCCAGGAGTAGAAATATGGCCTCCTAACTCCCAGTCTAAGGTGTCTTTCTTTTTTTAAAAAAAAATATATATATTTTATTGATATTTTACAGAGAGGAAGGGAAAGAGATAGAGAGCTAGAAATGTCGATGAGAGAGAAACATCGACCAGCTGCCTCTTGCACACCCCCTGCCGGGGATGTGCCCACAACCAATGTAGATGCCCTTGACCGAAATCGAACCTGGGACCCCTCAGTCCACATACCGACGCTCTACCACTGAGCCAAACCGGTTTCGGCAAAGGTGTCTTTCTTGATATAACTCTAAGCCTGGAGATCCAGGAGGATTGACTGTGACGATGTAGGTTCCTCTGCTTTGTATCTGACACTT
Organism: Vespertilio murinus; assembly: GCA_963924515.1. Taxonomy (NCBI): domain Eukaryota; kingdom Metazoa; phylum Chordata; class Mammalia; order Chiroptera; family Vespertilionidae; genus Vespertilio; species Vespertilio murinus. The sequence goes on from OZ004711.1 coordinate 30,910,201, forward strand.
TTCTCCACCCCTATAACACCCTGGGATTGTGATGCCTGGGGTCTACTTGGAGTAAAAGACCCTCACATAGTTCTACTGGGCATTTCCTTAGGGACCACAGTGAAAACTTTTGACCATAAGGAAGTGTGTTGGGTCTGCAATAGAATTAGATCCTTGATAATATGGCTCATATCAATAGGGTTCATCATATTCTCTGAGGATAGTGGCTCTCATTGCTGCCTACATGTTGCCTAGAGTTGTTAATACTTGCATAAAAAATCTTCATATAAAGCTGATTAAACTGTGTCTTTCCTGTTACTAATTTATGTGCTGTATTTGCAGCCCAGATATTTGAATTATTATTGGGATGTATATGTTTTGAATTTGAATAATCTCATTAGTGATGATTTGTTCAAGTTTGTCTTGCTCTCCCTGGGTGGAAACTTACATAGAAGTAACACAGGTCTTAGCAGGGAGATGGAACTGGGAAATGGCTCACATGAGTAGCTCTAAGCCTGCACTCAAATTCACTGACTCCCAACTGGAGGTTCAGCTTCAACAAGGTGAAGGTCTATAGCCAATTACATTGTTCACCAATCATGTTGGACCCCTATTACACGTTATAACAACATGTCATAGAAGACTTCTTACATTGTACAGATAGGTGCTAGCTAGACTAGAGTGCAGATTAAGCAGCAGCAATTAATATTAATATTAGATTTTTATGCTAATTATAATATTAGTACATTATTATGAATCTTTCTCCCTCCCAATAACTCACTGAATTTCTGCCCATTTCCCAGTTACTGCAATCATTCATTCATCCAATATATATTTTTGAGTGTCTGCTATGTATCAAATACTATTCTAGGAGATAATCCAGAGGGTAAACTGCCCCACTGGGCTCACATTCCAGCAGAGAGTTGAAGATGGGAGGAGATGATAAATATGAAAAATTTCTGCCCTAACCGGTTTGGCTCAGTGGATTGAGCATAGGCCTGCAGACTGAAGGGTCCCAGGTTTGATTCTGGTCAAGGGCATGTACCTTGGTTGCAGGCACATATCCAGTAGCGGGTGCGCAGGAGGCAGCTAATCGATGTTTCTCTCTCATTGATATTTATAACTATCCCTCTCCCTTCCTCTCTGTAAAAAATCAATAAAACATATTTTTTTTAAATATGAAAAATTTCTTTAAGTTATGTAACACATTGCATAACTATTATTAAAAATAATGTGGAACAAAGTAAGGAAAATTGAGTCAGGGTTGGGGGCATTTTTATAGGGTGATCAGAATTGTCTTTATTGAGAAGATGACATTTAAGCAAATAACTCCAGGTGGTGAGGAAATTTGCGAATCCTGTATCTGGGGAAGAGCATTCTGGGCAGAAGGGCCAGAGACATTGTAGAGGGCAGGGTCATGTATGGTCTTGTAGGAGGTTTTAAGGACATGGGCTTTTACTCCAAGGGAAATGAGGGCCTGTGGGAGGATTTGGGCACAGATGGGACATGATCTACCTTATATTTTAACAGTATCACTCTGACTGCTCTCTGGCGAATAGACCTTAGAGATGACAGCAGGGTAGTAGTTGAGAGGTAAATTCAAGAGTGTAGGAGCCAGATGGTGGTAGCTCATCCCATCCTGTGGAGATGGATACGTTTGGAATAGAGCTATGTGACTGCTCACCTGAAATACTGTCTGTTGGGTAACAACTGCATCTTATGTTTAGGTTCACTTATATCTATGACTAGCAGCTGAGGTTGACTTTAAAGGTTCATCCTGAGATAAGAGAGATTGTATATTTCTACTGGCAATATTATGTGTAGGTATTTTTTTAATTAAAAAAAACTGGTGGGATGTATCTCTAATATATCATTTTGAATTTGAAACATGAAAAAAGTTTTCTTAAAAGGTCTTAAAATCAAGTCAGGGTGACACAGGGATAGAGATTGTCTGTCAGTCACACCTGAGACCTTTCCTCTGTCCAGGTAATGATGCCACATAGCAATGCCCGACTTCCTCTCCCTAGCGACAACCAGCCTCCTTGCAGTTTCTTCAGCCCAGCAACGAGACTTACTTTATAACCAGGTGGAAACACTTTACACTGGAACCAAATGTCTGTGAAGCATTTTCCTGTGCCTCATCTCATTTGATCCTCACAGAAGTCCTGGAGTAGGTAGATAGGAGACTTGATGGAATCCTATTTTCTTTTCATTAGCCGCGAAACAGAAATTTAGAAAGCTTAGAAACTTGACCCTACTGAAAAGAAGTAAGAAATGGTTGACCTTGAAAATGACTTCAGGTTTTCTCACTGCGCAGAATATAGTCAAATAGTATGGGGCTAAATACTTTATCCTTTGTTCTTCCTGTGTGACCTACGATAATAATCTGCTTTGTGTTTATGTTTATTGCTATGTTTCTGACAATTACCTAAAAGAGAAGTTGGGGTGCTTCACTGGGCAGGAGAAAGTTTAGCTAAATCAGAAAGCGGGTCTAGTTAAGCCACTAGATATAATTCTATATCTATAAAAGGCTAAGGTGACTCATGCATGTGCAATACATATAAAGCTCTCGCTGGCGCCAGTTGCACACATGTGTTTCCATCTGTCATTTTTGATGGTGAATTTGGTTGACACTTCTAATATAGAGAAAGGGCAAATAGTGATATTAAAATATTTCTTCTAGTTAATTTCCTTTCAATGTGCATGAATTCATGCACCAGGCCACTAGTTATGTACATAAAAAAGGAGTCAGCTGATGAGTATTTCGGGGAAGAAGTTAGAGAATTGACAAGATTGTCTTTGTATTTTAGAATGATATATTTTGGGCCAATGCAGAGGGGAATAGGGTGGGAATGTGTGTATAGAAACAGAGGTGGTGTTACTGGACAAAGGGAAATTACTGCAATTGACCAGGGATTGGAAACATTATAATAAAAGCCCAGCAACCGAGAACAGCAGGACAACCAACAACTACCACCTGAGGGCAGAAGCTCACTGCAGGAGCTGCCCCCAGGTGGTCAGTGCGCTCCTACAGTGTAGTTGCTCAGAAGGCAGGTCCACAGCTGCTCAGCTGACTGAAATGAGTGGTGCTCCTACAGTAGGCTGATCCCTGCAGGTCATGCCCCCTCCCCACCAGTGCATGAATCCCATGCACCAGGCCTCTACTTTTCTATACAAATCAGGTAATAAATATTTTATATTTTGTGGTCCAAATGTGTCTTTGTCACAGTGATTCACTTCTACTATAGTAGTGTAGAAAAGAGGCTATCAATTTATGTAAACAGATGATATGGCTTTGTTTCAATAAAAATTTGCTTAACAATCAGGCAGCAAGGTGGATTTTGGCCACTATTTGCTGACTCCTGTAATAGCCTGAAGCCATGACAGAGAAGTTGGACAGAAGATGGAGTTGAGTGGCTCAGTTCTATATGTTTGGAGCCCTTGCTTTGGGTTGGGTGCTCTCCTAGATTCGGGAAATACACAGTGAACAAAACAGACAAAAATCTCTTGTCAAATAGTTTTATTCTGCAAAATTAAAAAATATAAATATTCTACCAGGTATTTCACCCATTAGTAAGCAAAGGTTGGGGAAGGGGAAGTTGAACTTCAGTTGACATAATCCATTATGACCATAAGGATTGTGCAAAAAAAACACACACATGGTATTAGTTAGAGAAAGCTTCCTCAATTTCATATCGACTCACTTAAAAAAATCAATAAACATATGTTAAAATGTGTATTCTGCTCAACGCAGCATCTATAAAATAATCAGGATATATAAGAAAATATTTCCATGTGAATAGTCTGGAGCCTCAGCCTGAGAACTAATTATTCATCACACCAGGATGAATAATGTGACCACACAGTGAACTGTACAAAAGCTGCACAGCAAAAATGAATAAATCCATAGATATGAAGTATGCGGTCGTTCCTTTGGGTCAAGTGATGATTTTCATCGAAAAGCTAGATGATTTCTCACCCTTTTAGGAAAAGCGGGAAGAGGGTGCCAGTTTATCAGGAACATTAGATTCCCTCTTTCTTGCTGATTTTGGCCGTGCCTTTGTGCTGTTCAGCTGCCCACTCAGGAGGCCTATGTGAAGGCTCCTCATAGCAAATTAATGCCAGAAAAGTGTGTGTCCACAGATGGCATGTGTTGAATGTTAATCTGATGCTAAAAATGAGGGGAAATAATGAGAAGCTCTGACATAGATGACAGGAGAGTAAATTGGGGTAGGTTATGTCATCTGCTTTCATCCTCTGAGTAATATTTAGAAAGTAACCATGGTCTTTTACTAATTGTTTCTTCTATAAGCTCACAGTTAGTTATATACAAAACATCCAACTAATGGCACTCTAATGAGTACCTGCTCTAATGAAAAATGCCCTCACCACTGTTAGTGTCAGAGTAAAAGGCTGCTTCTCATTTCTGGCTGTGGGGTCTTTATTCTTCCCATGTATCTTGGCTTATCTTCAAATCAATGCATTTCCCATAAGGTATGTTTTCAACCTCAGGAGACATTATATATTTTATTACTATTTTATTAATGACAAGTTTCAAAGCTTTTTTACTTACCGCAGAGCATAAGAAGAACTAATACAAATCAGAAAAAGCTCTCCAAGCCAGCACTCTATGCCACCAGGAGAACTGGCCTTCTGTGAAGGCCATATAGGTCACAACCTATCTGCTGATATTTTCAGAGTGTAGAGGAAGTCCTGAGAAAAATTTCTCTCACTCATTGATGATAAGTAGACATATATATATATATATATATATATATATATATATATATACATACACCGTATTTGCCGGTGTATAAGACGATTTTTTGGCCCTGAAAAATATGCCTCCAAGTGGGGGGTAGTCTTATACGGTGAGTATATAACAAACTCTGTATTTTGAGTGGAAATGTTAGGGGGTCGTCTTATATGCCCAGTCTCTTATACGCTGGCAAATACGGTATTTTTCAGGGCCAAAAAAATCGTCTTATACGCCGGCAAATATGGTATTTTTTTAAATTGATTTGAGAGAGAGAGGAACAGAAAAGGGGAGAGAGAGAGAGACAGAAACATCGATGAGAGTGAAACATCCATCAGCTGCCTATTGCATGCCCCCTACTGGGGATCCAGACTACAATCTGGGCATGTGCCCTGGCTGGGAATTGAACCAATGACCTCTTGCTGCATACACTCAATCCGCTGGGCCCCTATGGCTCAAATATTTTTAGTAGATGCTCCCAGCCTTACACCCCTAGTTGGAATTGGGATGAGAAACCTGGGCTTTGCAGTGCGTAGGGGAAGAAGTGCTTGTGGAGGCAGAGTAGGAAAGGCATGTGATTCCCTAGAGGGAAGCCCTCAGAGTAAAGAGCTAAGAAGATAAAATCTTCCCCTCTTGTTGTTACTGCTGGTTGGTATCCAACATCAGTGTCATCTGCATTCAACCCAAAATAAGCCAAATCTGTTAAGATATTCGCTCTTCTTTTGTATGACTCACAGAACTGACCTCATCCCAACCAGTTATGGATTCTGACCCATTGGCACATTTCCAAAATTGCCCTGATTATAAGACTCACCTGAGAACCTTGTTAGATGTGTAGATGATCAGACTCTCCTATTGAAATTTTGATTTGGTAGGTCTGAATTGTGATAGAAATCTGTCTTTTTACCAAATGCTGGAAATCCTTTCTGCCATTAGGGAAATTGTCATAAATACTGATTTAGGCTCACTGGTGCTCTGTATAACCACGGTGGCTCATAACAGACCAGGGGCGGCTGGCCGCTTAAATTGGTCCAAGGTGATTAATGGGAAGGCCTTTAATTTCAAGGTATTTGACAGAGGATTTTCTTTCCACTGTTTTTCCTGAACAAAGAGACATGTAACCTTAGCTGTTGGTAGCAGATATCTTGCTAAAGCAGGGATATTTACGCTTAGGATGAATCTCACTAATGAACCAATGTTTATTAGTGAGAACAACAAAAAAGAAAAAGAAAAGAAACCTGAGATCTTAGTACAAAATGAGCCTTTAACCCCAAAGCATGCTCTGTCTCTGGGCTTTTGTTAAATGCTAATTAATATCCTTATTTGTTAAGCAAATTGTATTTTCTATTTCTTGCACCTACTTGTGATCCCCCCCCCCAAGGTATGTGCTCTTGCCATTAGAAAAAGGAAAATTTAGGAATTGTATTTCTCAATTTACCGCTATTATCAAGTAAAATTATAATAAACTGTCAGTCCATACCATTTCTTTCTCATAGTAAATATAGCACCTAAGGGGAAATGATTTTTTTTTACAATTATACAATGAACAGCATTTTAGGATCAGTATCCACAATATCTGTGTCTTTAGTATTAGTGATTTTGAAAACAATTATGCCAACCCACCAATATTTAAAACCCTTCAAAGGGTTTCAGGTATGAAGAAGATAAGACTGATGGGTGATATAGACTAGTAGAGCAAGTATTTCCCTCCTTGATCTTTGAACCAAGGAGGGGGAAGTTGCTGAAAGGCAAATGTTAGAAGCAGCTATGAGCAAGCATTCTAAGATATTTCCCCCCCAGCTCCATAAGTTGTACTGCAATAGACTAGGGGAACACAGAAGAATTTCCAATATAATTGTGGGGGTTTCAAGGGAGGTTTGACATCTTTCATCCTTGATGGTGGCTTTTGTGCACAGGGAAGATTACCCAGAGGCTTCTTTCTTAAATTATTACTTGTCCTATTGATATTTCTAATTGAATATTAGCTCTTTCCTGTAGCTCATGTACTAATATAGGGTTGGGATATATCTCAGCAGAGGAGTAATTCTTCCAAAGGAGACAGAATAGTCAGGACCTGAACAGAAATCACATGGCCCACACAAATTAGGATAATTCAAGAAAAATTTTCTATAAAAAGTGACTATAAAAATGTGGGCAAGTTGCAGGAGAACTATAAGGAATTGTAAACTGTCAAATGATGAGAGGAAGGAGACCTCACCAGAGCCCAGAAGAAGAGAGTTAGATGCTCAGGGTGCCTTGAGAGGAGCAGTGGCCTTCTGTTTAGAGACATGGGTAGCCCAAGGCAACCTCACTGTAAGGGAACAGAGATATAAACACCTTAACCTCGACCCTTCTCTTCCATATTTTATCTAAACTCTCCACTGGCCAAAACCATGTAGAGAAATCTATTGATACCATTCTTATAGGTCAGCCTCCTGGGGCAGGCAGCAGAGTAGAAAAGGTGTTTGGTTCAGGGAGTTGTAGCGAAGACATAATAGTTAAGTGTCTACTACATTGCCACATAGAATATAGTCATTAAACTTTCATTGCTATCTTACTTTCATAGTACAATCCACTTTATATTCTTAATGTATATCTAAAGCATTGTAATTCATATATATATACGAACTATAGTGGGTACAAGTGGATCGCAGATACAGATACTCTCCTATTTGGAAATTTACTAATTTCATATTTTTCCTGTTATGAAACAAACTGCATGTTTTAGAGATGAATTGTATGTTTCAGTTATATAACTGTCATGGTTGGCCTTTATTGAGTCCATTTGAAATAGAACCTCATTCGTTCATATCCCACATACTCAAAATGATTAGACTTTAGTTGGAAAATTCAGTGAGCATTATTAATCTTTAAAGCCAAAGACATTAAGACAAATGTTTGTAAAAACAATGTTATTTTTCTGAGAAATTTCATTGTATCTTGGCTAAAAAAAATTGTATGTGAGTGAATGCTGTCTTATTCACACTTTCAATATATATTTTTTGAGAATTATAATCTCATAATTTAGCATCTAAGCATTACCTTCAATTGATTTAGATTGCTTGAGAACAAAACATTATTATATATTTGGGACAAATTTACACATTCTGTGATTATTCTAAAATCAACGAATTCATAAGGGATGGTGGGAGAAAAAGGGCAAAAGCTTTAAAGTTATTTGTCTTTTGGAGTAAGTTATATGAAAGAAAACTAATGCAGCCCTTTGCTTTTTTTATTTTAAAAATGACACAGTATCCGTTTAAATTAGATTTGATAAAGTGGGAGGCATATGAGTTAGGAATGCTAGCAGGGTAGAAAGATTTTTTATATTTGATCTCTACAGCTGCCACAAAAATGAAAGGTGAAGTCTTGACAAGAACCACTAAATGAAATGCATGCAAGTAATTAAAAAAGAAAAACCCTATCAATCTAATTGGTCCTCCGACTGGATTTTATATAAATAGAAGGAATTAGACATGCATACATATTGGAATGGAATCTTAAGATTCAGAAACAAGAGATTCTAGTTTAACAATCTATTTATTCATTAGCTTTTGCAGCTTGAAAGTGCTTTTTATTCTCACTCTACCCAGAGGGTCCTTCCTTCTTAACCATAAAAATATACCCCCACCTTCAAACTTTGTAGACATTGAAAGGTTATAATGTGTCATTTTCACCAGAACAACTGTTGATGTTTACAAACGAAAGCACATTTTTAAAATGTTTTAGGTCAGCCAAGGGAGCAGAACCATGGTATACCCAGGGCAGTGTTCTCCCGTGGGAGCAGAGTTGTAAAGACAGTAATTGCTTTGCTGTCCCAGGCAATAAAAATCTCAAGACATTTTGGGAAGGTGTTGACATAGTACTATTTATAGTCTTGGTTTCTTAATATGTCAATTTTCTGTGAAACTAGTTACAGACTAAAAAGAAATTTAGGTTTAAGATTCAGAAGACATTGGAAAGGATTCTGGCTTTTTAATATTTTTCAGATATTAGAAAAGTCACAAATGGTCTTGCTCAAATGGGCCATCCAAGGCCTGGGCCAGAAGTGTGTGATTCCATTATTAAAAGGATGCCAATTGGCTGAGCCACGATCTCACTGTATCTGGGAGGCTGGCTATTCACAACCTCTGACTAACTGTCATCCAAGTCTGAGCCAGGATTACCAAGGAGAGCAATGGGCTGATGCATTCTGTGTGGCCTGACTATATCCACTGGCCTGGCTCCTTGTATTCCAGGCAAAGCAGTTTAATAAAAATGGCACTTAGTTCTGGTTGCATTCAAATGAAACCTTTGATTCCGGTTACTTATAAAATATGTGTTAAGCCTAATCAGTTCCATTTAGGTCAATATTAAAATAGGGGCACATGATCAGTTTTGTAATGTAAATAAAAACCTTTGCATTTATAAAATTAAAACTATGAGTTCATATATATTTTGAACAACATGATATGAGAAAATGTTCACAATATAAAATTGAATTACAAAATCAAGAAACAAAATAATATTTACAAATAAGATCCTAGCTTTGCTAAAATATAGCTTAAATTTTACTGTAACCATACAAAAATACAGTTTATGTAGTGATAATAAGGAAAACTTATTTATATTTATCTATATATTATATTTATTTTACAATGAATTAACAGAAATTATTTTTGTAATCATAAAAGAATTAAATGAATGTGTTTGCCAAAAAAGAAAAGAAAAAAATTGGCCATAGCAGTACCCACAACTGACTTAGGAATGTTTAATCATACTATGTAATTATTTAAAGAACATGTGCTATAAATAAGCAAGCCTACCAACAACTCTATTGGAATTAGGGCCTATATTAGAAAAAAGTATATGAATGTTGCTTATAATTAAAGATCACAGTACAAAAGTAGCTCCCTGGTTTGTAGCCTATGATTCATAAGCAGTCATTTTTTTTCCAACAGGATTAGATACTCCTAAAATTACTATTTTATGAAGAATAAGAAAATATACTTGTGTACTTCTTGAAAAATATGAAATCCAAAGCCATGTGTCTGCTTCTGTTTTATGAGAGCAGTCCATAGTGTCTCGGTGTTCCAGACACCTTGGAATAGAGCCAACATAATAATATTAATAAAGAAAAAGTACTGATCAAAATAACTTAATTATCATTTGTTAGCTTCTTATATCAAAATGACATGAATCTGTATTCCAAGGGCAACAAGGCATATTCATTAAAGCCAGCAAATAACTACTTACATATTTCCTATAGAATACTTAGACTTTACCTTGTCTGTTTGCATGGGTTTTGTTGTTGTTGTTGTTGTTGTTGTTGTTGTTGGGGAAGGGGGGAAGGGATTTTGTTTTTAAATTTTGGTTTTGTTTTAGTATATTAAAGCATTCAACTTTTGTCCGTCAAAGTCAGGGCAAATATTTTCCTATACTACTTACCATTTAATTCTGTTTATAGTATTTTTTAATATAAAAGTTATTACTTTTATAGAGTCATATCCATGGCCTTTATATTTGTCATTGAAACTGATTTTTCTTTTCTTAAAAGATATATTTTTATTAATTTCAGAGAGAAAGGGAGAGGGAGAGAGAGAGAGAGAAGCACCAATGATGAGAATCATTGATTGGCTGCCTCCTGCCCTACACTGTGGATCAAGCCGGCAACCCAGGCATGTATCCTTATCAGGAATCAAACTGTGGCCTCCTGGTTCATAGGTCTACACTTAACCACTGAACCAGCCGTCTGGGCTTACATAATTCTTTAAGAGAAGGAATACAAAAGAAGGTATAGGGCCTTGGAAGAGACCCACGCAAGTGGAGAGCTTCTGGGTCTATCATATTAGAATTACTGCTGTGGAGAGAAATATACTGGGGAGAAGGCTAGGACGTTCTATGGAAGAGGTAAAGATCACAACATCCCATTGGGTCAGAGAAGGTATCTGAAGATATCGCCAGGATCTCATTCTTACTTATGTCTGGGAAATCTGGTCCATTAATTCCCGTGGTATCAGAAGGAGCCCAGGAGAAAGTACTAGAAGATGAGTCACAGAGGTAACAAAGGAAAACTGTGGGAGGGGCAAGCAGATGTTCTAGGGCCTTTCAGGCTTCAGTAAGTTTCCTTGCGTTTTTCCTCTAAGAGGGAGGGGAAGATACTAGCAAAGAAATTATTTTACTTAAGTATTCATTCACATTGCTGAGTTAAGAATAAACCATAGAGAGAAAGGATGCAAACAGGGGATAGGTAAAGGGCTGTTAAAATAATCCAGGCAAGAGACCATGGAAACTTGGACCAGTCTGCTCCTGTGGGTGACAAAATGTCATTTGTTTTGGGATATGTTTTGAAGATAGAACTAACAAGATTTTCTGGTATCCTATCTAATAAAAGAGTAATATGCAAATTGACTATCACTCCAACACACAAGATGGCTGCACCATGTGGACACAAGATGGCTGCCACAAGGTGGCCAGCAGGGGAGGGCAGTTGGAAGCAATCAGGTCAGCAGGGGAGGACAGTTTGGAGGGACCAGGCCTGCAAGGGAGGGATTTGGGGGTGACCAGGCTGGCAGAGGAGGGAAGTTGGGGGCAACTGGGCCTGCAGGGGAACAGTTGGGTGGGGGATCCAGGCCTGTAGGGGAGAGCAGTTGTGGGGGGGACCAGACCTGCAGGGGAGGATAGCTAGCTGTGACCAGGCTTGTAGGGGAGGGCAGTTAGGGGCAGGGGAGCAGTTAGGCATCAGTAAGGCTGGCAGGGGAGTGGTTAGACGGTGATCAGGCTGGGCAATCAGGAAGGTAGGCAGGTGAGCAGTTGGGAACCAGCAGTCCTGGATTGTGAGAGAAATGTCTGACTGCCTGTTTAGGCCCTATCCTGGTAGGATTGGGCTTAAACAGGAAGTTAAACATCCCTCGAGGGGTCCCAGATTAGAGAGGGTGTAGGCTGGGCTGAGGGACACAACCCCCCATGCACCAATTTAATTGTATATAAATTGTTGTAAAAGACATAAAAGGAGATTCTACTGGTTTTGTCAAGAAAATATAGAAAATCTAAGTTAATGAGTTGAGAAATTCAGAGAATATGCATTTAGATACAAAGTAAATGAGAAGTTTTATTTGGGATATATTAAATTTGAGATAATCATTGGAAAACAGTGGAGATGGTTAAATATGCAAATAGTATTCAATATAGAAGTCTGGACTGGGAACATCATCAGTATATATTTAGAAATTGTAAACCATGATATATAAACTACATGCACACTGTATCAATTAATCTAAGGAATAAATATAGATAGAGAAGGAAAAAAGATCTGAGGATTGAGCCCTTAGAGCACACCAAAGTTTTGATTAAAAAGATGTGGAAAAGAGTAATAATTAGAGCAGAAATTTTAAATAATGTATAAGGAAGCAGTAGATAGGATAAACAATCCAAAGTTATTTTTTTTTAGAGAAACTAGTACAATAAAGAAATATCTGATAGATTAAGCAAGAGAATGAGGGAAGCTCTTTAATGAAAATGAGACCACAATTACAAAGTAACATTTTGCCAATAATTTCTTAAAACATAAGTTTCTTAGGAAAATGTAGTTCACAGAATATATTGAAGAAGAAATAGAAAATCTGATTAATCCTAACAAAATTAATGAAACTGAATTAGCAATCAACAATTTAACCATTAGGAGAATCTATAGCAAAAACAATAACAAAAACCTCCCAAACAAGCAAAACAAAATGAATCCTTAATATATGCATTTACAGGATAATTTCCCCAGACAATTAGGTGTTAGATAATTTCTATTTTATTTACACTGTTCTAAGAAGAGCTAAAATAAGAAAGCACCTCAACAATTTTATGTTTTAGTATAGCAAATGTAATATTAGCTATAAACATTATATAAAATTGCAACGATGGTTAATGAAAGAACATTTCAGACCATTATCTATATTAATAATTGAAAAATGTGTAAATTGATTGTACCTTCACGATGCCCATAGCCAATCAGGAGTGAATATGCAAATTAACCTGACAAAGATTGTGAGCCTGTGAGCAACACACACACACACACACACACACACACACACACACACACACACACACACGAGCGCAGGCACCAAGTGGCCGGGGGTGGGATAGGACACTGTGGGTGGCATTCCCACCATCCAGCTGCTCAGGGCCTATGTGCACAGGCGCCGAGCAGTTGGAGGCAGGGTAGGACACCCACCCACCCTTTGCATAGCCAGGGTGACCTGAAGAGCATCCCCAGGACTTTTCCCACTTCCAGACTGTGGCCAGTGTGTTCGTGCATCGGCGCCAAGCAGCCAGGGTCCCAGGGACACTACTGGAGTGTCCAGTCCTATCAGCCAGGCCCGGGGACAGTTGGTGTTCGCAGTGTTTTTGGTTTGTGCAGTCCCTGGACCAGAAGCAGAAACCAAGACTGGTCCCTACCAACTGCTCTCCCCTACTGGCTTGGTCATCCCCAACTGCCCTCCCCTGCAGGCCTGATCTCAGCCCCAGTTGTCCTCCCCTGCTGGCCTGATCTTGTCTATAATGGCCATCTCCTGCTAGCCTGATCTCTCCCCCAGTGGCCCTCCCCTACCACCTGATCTCACCCCCAACAGTCTTTCCCTAGCCCCTAACTGCCTCTGTCTGCCTTGATTACCCTTAACTGCTCTCCCCTGCTGGCTGATCACCCCTAACTGCCTCTGCCTCAGCCCCCACCACCATGGCTTTGTTCGAAAGGAAGTCAGACATCTGGAAAATGGCTGGTCTATCCGGTCTAATTAGCATATTACCCTTTTATTAGTATATATAGATTATATATGATAGGATTGCTTAATTTGGGGAGGGGCAGGCTTTTTCAGCAGTAGGAGATGCTCTTGGCAGACAAAAATACTTAATCCCTATATCTGGACTGATAGCCAGCCATATGCACTATATTGTCAAACAGATCATTAAAAAATTGAACCTTACTCCTTACACCAAAAAACTGTTGCCCTTAAAACCCCTCCTCAGCCCCCACCTTAGGTTCTGCCTTCTTAGTTCACCTAGATTTGGTTCTGATTGGTTGGTTTCAATGTAAGTCAGCATCAGAAGCTCCACTTCCTAGGCAGCCATTGGCTCCTTGCAGTTCACCCAGATTTGGTTCTGATTAGTCAGTTTTTATGCCAGTCCGTGTCTCCCGAGAGGCCTGTTCAGAGAGGCAGGGCTGATCAACAGCCATCCCAGGCTGCTGGCCAGTTGGCTGAACTGCTGATCTTTTGGAGAGAGAGAGGCGTGGCTCCTGGTGGGGCCCAGAGAGAGAGGCTACAGATCAAAGCCTGCTGCTCTCTCTCTTTGAGGGCCTTGCCAGCAGCCATGGTAGCCACTGATCAGCCCTGCCTCTCTCTCTCCCCAGGAAGCCAGCAGTTCATCCCTCCTGCCAGTCTCAGCCCACTGGAGCGAGCTGCGTGCACAGCCTGGAGTTAGTCAAGCCTTCTGTGGTTATGGACCCTGGGTTTTTATATAGTAGGATTATACTGAAATCTCTGCTGAACGGTAAGATATATAAAATGTATAAACATAAGGATTCGAAAAAATAAAAGTGTCATCATTTGTAGATGCTGTGATTATGCGAGGACATTCAAGAAAAGCTACAGAGAAGGATCAATATTTTGAAAAATCAAATAAATTATTGTATAGAAATAATAAGCAATTTTAAAATATAGCAATTGCCACAGTTTAAAAAAAGAATGCACTAAACATTGTGACTGCCTAAACATTTAGGTTCCGCAGGGCCACTGAGAACTAGACATGAAAACCAAATATCGGGTATCAGGGAATGTGGAAAAGCATTTGGATTTGATGCCCATGGATATGTGTATTGAGGAAGAAGTTAATACAATGGACAGGAAATTGATAAAGGCATGATTTCTTATAGAAATAAATGTTAAAATTCAGACTCATGAAAACTTCATTTACTCTCTTGCCACATCAAAAAAGAGGAACACATATCTGAGATCGCATATTAAGTCTATGGAAAAATGATACAGAGTACACCTATGCCATTTACATGGAAGTTTTCAGTAAAGTCACAACTGTGAAAAGTTATTAAATAAAAACAATTTAATAAGCCTGGCAAATAATGCCCTAAGTCATGGTCTAAAAACTTATTTAAAATGTTACAAAGCGTGATGAGCAATTATAATCGATACTTCTCTCGTTACGTTCTATTTGAGTTTAGTAATATGAGATTGGCTTTTTCTTCTTCTGAGTCATTCGGCTTTACTATCTCATCTTTCTTCAGCAGTAATTATTCTGATAGGTCATGGTGTTACAGAAAAAAAAAGCTTCTTGGCTCATCTGGATGCCCTAAATTTCCTTAGATTTTACCATTTTCTTTATTAGGTCACATAAGGGCTAATTCTAAATTAGCTGAGTTTATGATTTAATACTAATAGTGAGAATGAAGATAAAATATGAATAATGACTTGATCATTACATTATCCCATCAAGACAGAAAACTATATAAACGTAGCCAGGTTGTGTTAGCTCCATCTAGTCTGTCTTTGTTGCCATAAATCAGCACTGGGTATTTACAGTTTATAGATTATTATTTCCCGGATTGATATTCCCTCAGTTTTGTAGCCTTTGTGTCTTGAAAACACATAAAGCTGAGATATTCAAAGTATAAGACCACAGAATTTCCACTGAGTAAAGAGAATGGGCTTTTTATATATTTTATTTTGCTAACAATGATTAGCACCAAATACAGATTCAGATTTTATGTTAACAATGTGAGATTCTTCACTAACGGCGCTCCCAAATTCTAGAACTTTATGTGTAGAAAATTCAGTGGTGCAAATTAAAGCTAGCATTGTAAGTCTTGGGTATAGGACTTGTGTTCAACTAGACTTCAGGTGGCTCTCAGTGATGGTTGTTCTGTAGTTTAATTGTAATTTTGATGTGGTTATGGGAAGATGTGAGTACCACATTCGCCTACTCTGCATTTGACCAGAAGCCACAAAATAGTTAATTATATTATCTTGATATGAGATTCCTCTCCCCCCCCCCATTAATCTACCCAAGCATTCAGAATTTTATAAGTGAACTATACTTATTTAAATCTAAATTCTCACCAGATCCTGGTTATATTTTTATGTAGATATGATACTATTTAGGATTATAAAGAGGAATAACATTTAAAAGTCTTAACACAGTTAGGAACATTCTATTTTACTAGGACAGTTCTTGTTGATGTTATTAACTGAAACTAGGCAATCTTAGGGTTTGCCTACAACCTACTTTTAACTTTCTGTGTGTGTGTGTGTCTGTGTGTGTGTGTGTGTGTTTTGTTGTTGTTGTTTTGTTTTTGTTGTGTGTTTTTTGTTACCTCAAGCAATTGTTCCAGATTTTCTCTGCTGAACTCACTATTATTTTGGCCTTGAGCTTTAATGTGTCAGAGGTAAGCACAGGCTGCGTCATGTGTCAAATCCTTTCAACTAATGAATGATGGTTCTTCACACTGAGCTTGTAAGTGGCGGCTATTCAGATGAGGTGCGTACTCTCTGCTTGACTCAAATTACAGTTGCACAGACAGTAAAAAAGAGGCCAGTTGTTCTGTCCTTTGGTTCCTATGACCATGTTTCAGCCCATTAAAGATGACACTATGTGTGAGTCATCCTCCCTTCTCCTTCTGGGCTTCTAGCCTTTCTCTCTTTGCTTTAAGTAAGAGCTCTCCTGAACAGACAAGTGGTCTGGGACTGGAATTTATTCTTCAGCTTTCTGCCAAAGTGATGGGGGCATATTTTTTCCCCAGTCCTTTCTTAAAGGAGATATTTTAAAGGGATCACCCATTTCTTTTAAGCATCTACTATATTCCACATGCCTTAGCTATAAAAAACTAACCAGTTACATGCATAACACTATTGTTTTCTCAGTGATCGCTGAAGACAGTTGTATTTACAGCCAGGAGATAGTCACATTATATGGAATGACACTTGCATACTCCATTCATTTCCCCTTCCAGCACTACAGCTGGAGTAGCTGCTAGAAAAGCTTTAAACATCTCCCAGAACATTAAAAACCTCCAGGAACACTCAGACTCCAAACTACTTTTTTTTTTCTTGCATAGCATCTTTACATAATTAACTGGGGTTATTTTTTTGTTTGTTTGTTTTGATTTTAGTCTTTTGGTTTGGGAAATATGAAGTTAATTGGAAATGAAAGGGAAAAAAAATCACAGAGGAATTTATTTTTGATTTCTCAATTTCCATAAAATCAACAACCTTGCTTTTGAGACTGCCAGTGTGGATTCTAACCGAGGTCAATAGGACACGTGTGTGCCATTGAAATATGTTAGCTTTCCTAACTATCGGCCGCAGCACAGGGCTCCGAAGCCTGCGGGAAACCAGGGCTCCCCGGGAGTGTGGGTTTCTATTACCATGAGTGTATTTTTTTTTCCCAGGAGCGTGTTTTTGAGATGTGGCTTATGTAAACCAGCAGCAAATGGTTTGGAAAGAACCTGTTTTGTTGGAAGAAGGGGGTTTAATTAACTTTTGAGCTGCACAAATTAATCTGGACCTGAGTGAGGGCCTGGAAATTGATTAAACTGCAAGTACCTATTCAGAAAGTCTTTGACCAGGAGATAGATTTATTTCTTCAAGGTCAGTGACACCACAAGCTGATGGGTAGCTTAGATGAAAGCACACCACGTCTCCCGGGTTAACCACTGCTTGGCAGAGCTCCTCCTCCCCCTCGGCTTGTGGCCTACCTGATCTTGCTGTCAGTTTGTTCTCTGGACCAATGTTTTCTCCCAGAAACCCTCGGCAGCATTCTGTTTGGACCTGTTTTGTTTGAGATGGGGTGGGAGGGTGAGTAAGACATTGCAACCGGTGCAGTTTCATTTTATTGTTTTATTTTTTTTTTAAAGAATGAATCATAGCATGCTTTGGTTTAAAAATAAGACAGTTACCCAGACTAATTTTTTCCTTCTGAAAAATATTAAATGGCTATCAGAGAGTTTCAAAAGAGCCTGCTTGATTTAATGACTTGCCTATTTTTCAACAGTGTCTTTCCTTTTTATTCCTTGTGGTTAAATGTATCACACACACACACACACACACACACACACACACACACACACACACTGAGCATTTGGAGACTTCTCTGTATATTATCTAAGAAAGTAAGCAAGGGGTGAGTAGGGATCAGGTATCAACCACAACAGAATATTGAAATGATTTGAGAAATTTTGTTTAAGGAATGAGTGAAAAGTCTCACTTTATTTTAAGTGGAGAGAAATGACACACACAAAAAAGTATGTCTCATTAATGAGTGAAGAAGAGAATTTTAAACACAATTCAACCCTGCTGCTCTCATTTAAAAAAATAAGTTATGGTTGTATGAGGTTCTCATCTGCTATATTTTCTCATAGTTTACATGAAGTGGCAATGTGATGATTTAAGGTGTTTCTGTTTCCCCTTGATTTAATGCCAAGTATAATTTAGTGGACAAATTATGTGTATTTGGTAATTAATGTTCCACACCAAATTAGGTTTTGGCAACCTTTTATTTTTAATCACTGTATTATTTTTCTTGTCAAATATTCTATACCTTCTTTTTGTTTTCTTTCTATAAGTAAATTGTTATTGTTTTGAAATAACTATTTACTGTCTAATGTAAGTTCTAAGTAGCACCTTCATATTTTAATAATAAATTTGTTTTTTATTATGGAGTGAAATATGTTCTTTGCAAAAAAGAAAGTTAGCAAATACCTAGAGAAGCAAATCAGATAAAATAGAGTTTTTCTTTAATTTTTAAAATTAAGTCAACATTCTGTCCTTTAACAACTTCCTGCGTTCCAGGGAAAAGAGTTTTAATGTGGATAAATTTAAAAAAAAATTGTAAAAAAAAAAAAAAAAAAGCAGAAAAAATTCTCTGATTTAAAAAATAGAAAACTCTATTTTTATTAGAATATTTGTTATTAGAATAGCATCTCTTCTGCTATCAATAGCAGCTTGAATCTGTGGCCAGAAGTATCAGATTAAACACTATTTTGCTTGCTAATTTTTATTTTAAGTACATGACTTTGGTCCCCAACCAAATTGTAAGCTTAAACCAGAGACATGGTATAGTCTTCTTTTTTGGATTTCCTATTGCATTAACGTGATGATCAGCAAATAACAGATTCTCATTTAAAAATTGTGAATTTAGCTGAAGAGGCTTGGATAGCACTGAGAAGCAGTGAGCAGTGGACCAAACCAGAACCTGAAATCTCCTATCTTTGGCGTCTAAAACTGCTGTGCCAAGTTAGGAGACTAAAGAGAATACCAAATAAGATAAAAGGTGCCAGGGATTAGCAGTGATTATTTTCATACAGTTGCCACTGAATAGTGGATGGTCAAGATAAAAACATGCACCACAGCATGTGAAAGAGAAAACCACAGGCCCAAACTGGTGTCACTCTTGCTAAAAGTCCAGGATACTAAACTCAAACTTAATACCTGATCCAATTGCAGTTTCAGCCTCTACCAGAAATGTAATCTTAATCAATCAGTCTGGGATTTTCTGGTGGAATCAGTAAGGTAATCTGTCACATGGGACCCCTCCATCATGATATGCCTTCCCCCCCCCAAGAAAGAGCAGGCAATCTGCACAATAAAAACCCTTGCAAGAATGTCCAAATCCATAGGTGTTTCATGAGCTTATTGGCGTTTATTTGAGCCAAACTGAGGACGTGACTGGAAGCTCGATCTCAAGGGATTGAGAAAATGTTCCAGAAAGGGGCAGTTTTGTAGTTCATTTTGTACATTTGGAATAAAAGGAAAAAACATAAGGAAAATTACAGGAAATCCGGTGGTAAATTAAGGAGGCCAGAGAAAGCTAAGTGGGGAAATCTGATCTGATAAAAAGTAAAATAGAGAGATACATACTACATTTACATTGGCAGCTACAGAATAGTTAGCATTTACAGTGAATGGAGATAGTATGAGGGCAACAAGAGAACAATGAGGAAGAGTTTGGGTGCACTTACTCCCATGAGGGGAGTTACACCTCATCTTTAAGAGGCCTGGAAAAGATTTCTCTGGCATTTTAAAGGTATGGATGCACAAGAATGATGGGCAGGGCTCATTTAAGGCAAAGATTAACTATTTACTAAGGTAGCTATAGGCTGGAGCAGGACTACCCACCATGACCTGCCCACTTAGGAATTGATGATCAGATCATCCTGTGTGGTTAGTGCTTTGTCTCCCCGAAAATAGGTCAGTGTCATATTAATTTTTGCTCCCAAAGATGCGCTAGGTCTTATTTTCAGGGGATGTCTTATTTTTCCATGAAGAAGAATACGGTACACATTTATTGTTAAATGAAAATAAAGGAAATGTATTGCCTGTATACAGTACAGTAGTACGGTAGTTGTCAACACAAACCAGACAAACTGTGAATCCTACAATATCAAGAATTTACTCATTTATTCAATGACAATCATGTCATCATCTTCTGGAACATCATCATAACAATCCAATTCCTGAATTTCCTGGTGAATTTCTTGTGACTCCATTTCTTTCAGAATCAGTGGACCAAATCTCTCCTGTTTAGCAATAGCACTGTCTTTAAATGAGTACTTCTTGTCAAGGTAGCCTGCTCGCAGTGCATTTGCAATGCAACTGTCAGTGATTTTCTCCCATGAATTCTTCACCCAAGTCACAACTTCTTGCAGTTTAGGTTTCACAAAGTTTCCACGCTGATTTCTCTCCATTCTATTTTCAATGTAGTCATTAATTTCCATGCACAAATTGTCTTTGAATGGCTTCTTTATTGCAATATCAAGAGTCTAGAGATAAAGGACTTGAATGCAAGTGCTCACTTAATAACTTGAGTATCTTCCAACCTAAACAATGTTGTAGATCTTATTAAAGACAGTTCACTTCTCTGAAGGAAATTATCCAGCCAGTGTTGTGATGCTTTGAAGTCTTCGGGGGCTATGTCAAAATGTGGTGACATTGCAAGGGCAAATTCTTGAATCTGAGCCCTATTCACAACCAAAGCCTTTGCTGTCCTGTCAACAACCCATTCACAGATCAGGTCTTCCAGCTTGGAAAATAATGGTTGCCGACCTGATCCACACTTGCGCTTTTTAGCATTTTCCTTGTCCACTTGTTCAATGAGGTTACCATACTCTGCTCGCCATTTTTAGACCAATCGGATACTCAACATTTTCTCTTTGTAGAAAGCAGTAAGATTTTGGCTTCAAGAGTCTTCCATGATTCCTTTATTGTACTCCATGGAGTAGCTTTTTCTTTTTGCACTCATTTCTAGGGATAAAAAAAAAGGAATTGGGGTATCAAGGTGGGGGAGTGGGATCACTTAAAATGACACAGGGGGGATCAGATGGGGTAATCAAAATGGCACAGGAGAATCAGAGGGGGGATTACCATTTTAGTGACCCCTTTTGATCCTCCTGTGTCATTTTGATTGCCCCCTCTGATCCTCCTGTGTCATTTTAAGTGATCCCCCTCCCCCCACCCCTGTGCCACTGAACATCTTCACCAGACATCCCTACCACTTTATTAGACATTTTACCCCCTGGGGCCTGCCTGGGGACTGTCACTGGGCTTGCTGGGCCTGGATCTGGGCTGGAGCAGGGTCTGCCACTGACTGAGAACCTTCAGTCATCATGAAGGCGGCAGAGAGCATCAGGTAGTATCACCAGAGACAGACCAGCACTCACCCCCTTCACTGCATCCTGTCCGCTCTAAAACTCTAATCCTCCTGTTCTTCTATAGGCATCTGCGAAAGTCTCCTCTCTCCCGTCCCATGCTCACCATTCACTCTGACCTCTGCTCCGCCTCCACACAGCAGTGATGTCAGGACTCCATGTAAAGTCACTGGTTGCTAGACGCCAGTCAGTGAGGCTCTAGCGACCAGTTTATGCTAAATTAATTTTCATTCTGAGATAGAGCCTGGGGTCCTTATTTTTGGGGGGGATGCCTTATATTTCACTCAGAAGCAAACCTGTAGGTAGGTCTTATTTTGGGAGGATGTTTTATTTTGGAGGAAACACGGTACCATATAGCTCCTTTATCATTCACACTCCCGCCCGCCCCCACCTCAACACACAAAGAAGATATCCTGGTCTAAAAATAGTCCTTTGTTCTTTTGTTAATAGCTCCTTTGCCCCATCCTTCTTCCTATAAAAACCTCCTATTTTGTACAGCCCTTCAGAGTGCCCTTCTTAGTTGCTGGATAGGATGCTGCCTGATTTATGAGTTGCTTAATAAAGCCATTAGATATTCAAATTTACTCCACTGAGTTTTTTAAAATTAGAATAAAGTACACCAGGAAAGACATCCATAATGCTAAAACTCAACCATCATTAACATTTATAGCATTACAGCTTAGTAACACCCGCTACATTTTTACCCTGATTTTTTTCCCATATAACATTGCTGTGATAGTATGCTATACTTGTGCTTCATCATATTATAAGCTCTTCTTATAATCATAGATTTTATTGGTTATGTAACAGTCTATTACTCTAAATATCCCTGTATCATGGGTTCCATAAGCAGACTGTGATATTGCTATCCTATCTACGTAATAAAAGAGTAATATGCAAATTGACATCAACACACAAGGTGGCTGCCTCCATGTGGTCAAAGATGACTGCCCCATGTGGATACCACATGGCCACCACAAGATAGCCAGCAGGGGAGGGAAGTTGGGAGGCACCAGGCCTGCAAGGGAGGGCAGTTGGGGGCAATCAAGCCTGTAGGGGAGAGCAGTTAGGGGTGACCAGGCCTGCAGGGGAGGGCAGTTAGTGGCAGGGGAGGGCAGTTAGTGGCAAACAGGCTGGCAGGGGAGAAGTTAGGCATCAATCAGGCTGGCAGGGGAGTGGTTAGGGGGTGATCAGGTTGGCAGGCAGAAGTGGTTAGGGGCAATCAGGAAGTCAGGCAGGTGAGCAGTTGGGAGCCAGCAGTCCTGAATTGTGAGAGGGGTTCCAGATTGGAGAGGGTGCAGGCTGTGTTGAGGGACACCTCCACCCCCTGTGTGTGAATTTTGTGCACTGAGCCGCTAGTTTATTATAAATATATATTTTATCTTTATCCTCATATCTGGCAGAGCTCCTAAACCCTTTGAAATTTCCTAAGTGATGAGAGCAAGAACGGTGTCATTTGTTATGGTAATAAGATGACTTTTGGATGCCCACTCAAGGATGCAGGCTGGCTACCAGCAGAGCCAACATGTGATTAGAAGGTTGAAACTTTCTACCCTACCCGCTGACCACCTAGGAGAGGAGAAGGGGCTGGAGGTTGAATCAATTGCCAATGACCAATGACTTAGTCAATCTTGACTACATAATGAAGCCTTTAGAAAAACCCAAGGAGAGCTGCAGTAACTGACCTCTTTTTCACAGAGCTTCTGGGTTGAACTCCTGGAGGAGCAGCGAGAGTGGTGCCTCTGAACGGGCATGAAAGCTCTGCCCACTTTCCCCATAACTTGCCCTCTGTATGTACCACTCTCTGACTGTTCCTGGTTATGTCTTTTTAGAATAAATTTGTTATCTAGTGAGTAGATGGTTTCTATTGAGTTCTGTGAGCTGTTCTAGCAAATAAATTAAACTTGAGGAGGGGTCATGGGAACCTTTGATTTGTAGCCAGTCTGTCAAAGTAGAGCTAACAACCTGAGCTTGAGATTGGCATCTGAAGTGGAGGGTGGTCTTGTGGGACTGAGCCCTTTACCTTTGGCATTTGATTCTATTTCTGGGTACATAGTGGTAGAATTGAGTTGAGTTCTCAGATACCCTGCTTTTTGGATACCTGAGATTGCTTGTTGGTATGGGAAAGCCTCCAAACTCACATTGGAATTGGGTCAGAGGACCCTTTCACATTTCCTATTGTCAAAAATACTAGTTTATAATTTATAATGTCATAAGTAACGACTTAATGAACATCATTATGTGTAAAGCTTTTTCAGAATTTTAATTTCCTTAGATTCCCAGAAATGAAATCAATGGCTCCAAATATATGAACTTTACAAGGCTCTTACATATACTGCCAGGTCTTAGGTCATTCATTGAGATCAAGTTGAATCAGAAGGCTCTGTGTCCTAGCAAAGCCCTTAAAGGGCCATGTACTCTTCATATGAATTGTTGATTTTATTGATAATCCTCATGAGGATATTTTTCCCCCACCCCTCCATTAATTTTTAGAGAGAATGGAAAGGAGGGGGGAAACAAACAGAGAGAAAGAGACATACTTAGGTTGGTTTCTTCTTGCAGGCACCCTGATGAGAGCCAGGGATAGAGCCTGCAATCTAACTATGTGCCTCTGACTGGAATCAAACCCGAGAGTCTTCAGTCCCTGAGCCAACCACTGGGCAAAACAAGCTAGGGCAGGATTGTTGTTGATCTTGATTAACCATATACATTTCTTTCTTTGCTACCTGAATGTTATCTGTTAAGTTTAGCCTAAAAGTGTCTTGATTGATTTACGTATAGTAATTGTAGCTTCTCCTGAGAAGTTTTGCAAACCCACTGTGTTAACAGAAAATGAGGTTTGTGCATTTATGTTTGGGTTTTGATTTCCCAAATTTAGGGTATTGATTGGGATGAAATACTTTTTTGTTTTGTTTTGTGGTCCTAATTAAGTGAAGAGTATTGCTTTTTTTATATTTTTCAATAGTATCTGCACTCATATAAGTGGGTAGGGTGGGGGATTAATAAGAAGATATTTAAAACAACTTATTTTTATGTGTTTTTTAATTTATTGGAATAGAACTCTATTTTTATTTTAGTCCTAGGAGTGTTTATGTTTTCATCAGGCTGACAAATGTCTATTGCCAAAAAACAAAATTTCTACAATGGTTCAGTAATCATAAAGCTTCAAGTTTGGGAAGGAGGTATTTTTGGTGATAAGTTAGCTATCTTCTGTAGCTAAGAATTTGGTCACAACTGTCAAATCTGCCAACATATATTGATCTGCCATTATAGTAAACAAAAGCACAAAATTTGTGCATTGGAAGGGGGGGTCCCCTCAGCTCAGCCTTCACCCTCTCCAATCTGGGACCCCTTGGGGGATGACCAACATCTCTTTCACAATCTGGGACCACTGGCTCCTAACTGCTCACCTGCCTGCCTGCCTGATCACCCCTAACTCACCCCCCCCTGCCTGCCTGATCACCCCTAACCACCTCTGCCTCCTGGTCTGATTGCTCCTAACTGCCCCCGCCATCTGCTGGCCTAGTCACCCCCAACTTCCATCCCTGCCAGCCTGGTTGCCCCATGCAGTTTGCTATTCGGTCATCTGTCTGGTTGTTTCAGTCGTGATGGCCCCTGGCTTTTATATATTAGAATAAGGAACACATATTTCAGCAAGTTATATTAAATATCCACTCAATTCTACTATTTTTCTCCAAATTCTATAGAAAATCAGACTAAAATAATACTGAAACTAGAATTCAGGGGTGGGCAAACTTTTTGATTCGAGGGCCACAATGGGTTCTTAAACTGCACCAGAGGGCCAGAACAAAAGCAACCTGACCATGCTGGAACTCTCATCTTGGGCTGCTGGTGAAGGAGCGGAGGGGAGAGCAAGAGAATCCTACACTCTTTCGGCTCCTTGGGCCGGATAGAACAGCAGAATGGGCCGGATCCGGCCCGCCGGCCGTAGTTTGCCCACGGCTGTACTAGATTGTACAAATTAACACCCTCCCCTCATTTTCAGTAACTCAGAAACTTACCCAGAGTCCTTTGCCCATTGGCATCTGGGTAATTTCAGCCAAATGCAATATTATGGATGAATATTTGTTTCTACCCCCCAATTCATATATTAAAGCCATAACCCCCAATGTGGTTTTATTTTGGAGGTTAAAATAGCTTTTAAAAATAGGATTCAAATGTGATAGGATTAATGTCCATATAAGCAGGGGATACCAGAGGGGTTCTTCTTCTTCTTCTTCTTCTTCTTCTTCTTCTTCTTCTTCTTCTCTCTCTCTCTCTCTCTCTCTCTCTCTCTCTCTCTCTCTTGCCATGTCCCAAGGAAAGGCCATGTGAGGATATAGCAAGAAGGTGGTCATGCAGGAAGAGCAATCTCATCAGAAACTTTGACTTTAGACTTCTAGCCTCTAGAACTGTGAGAAAATATATTTCTGGGTTTTTAAAAAATATTTTATTGATTTTTTACAGAGAGAAAGAGAGAGGGATAGAGAGTTAGAAACATCAATGAGAGAGAATCATTGATCAGCTGCCTCTTGCCCAACCCCCACCAAGGTATATGCCCTTGACCGGAATCGAACCCGGGACCTCTCAGTCCGTAGGCAGACGCTCTATCCACTGAACCAAATCGGTTTTGGCAATTTCTGTTTTTTTTAAGTCACACAGTCTATGGTATTTTGTCATGACAGCCCAAGCAGACTTACATACATAGGCAGGCACATACATACTCAGAGGCTTGAGAAGCCTGGCTCTTTTTGTCCCTTTCTGCTTCCTGCAGTGTTTCTATCAGTGGCTGCTTTTCTGTCATTCCCCTTCAGGAAGCCTTTCACTCCGAGAACCCAGTTCTGACCAAGACATGTCACTGTCATTGCCCTCGAAACAGCACTGGCTCCCTGTTGTTACCTTACTCTCCTCGGTTTGTTCCTAGACAATTGCATCATCTGTGAAACAATGTTCTCCTTTAACTCCTTCTGGATTAAAGACCTGGAGTGGCTCCAGCTTTCTTGGGTGGAGTTTGACTGCTACAGAGGCGTTTTACCTCACAGGACTTCTCTCAGGGTTAGAATGAGTTCTTTAGTTCTTTACTTCATCTTTTAGGCAATGATATTGACAGGTCTTTACAATCTACTCTGGCTTGGCAAGTTAGTAATGTGAATGCTGTCTCTTGTTTTCTAGTAATATCTTCTTTTTTCTCATAATTCATATGTATTAAAAGAGCAAAAACAGCAAGTTAAAGCTTCTGCTAGCATATTATAAATGACTTCATTCTTTTTTTATTTTGTCCCATCTTCCCCTACTTCTCACTTTTTCTTTTTGTTGTAAATATCTGTCAGTTTGAATAAAAAAAAATGATTGAACCAAAATGATCCATGATACAATTTACTATTAAGAGACTTAGAGAAATCATGAACTCAGACACTGATTTTTGTAACTGTGATTGCTTCTCTAGGATCTTTGATGGTCCTTCAGATAGTGTATTAGATGATGAGTTCTGATTCCGACAGATAATCGAGTTCTACATCCCTAAGTTTAAAGGGTGTTCTTTTAAACCACACTTTAAATTGCACCCAGAATATTTTCTAGATAAAATTTGATTGCAGACATCTATTATATTCTGATGAACGCATATCAGCTGAGTGTTCCAAAAGAATTTTCTTTTGTAGTGAAGCTGACCTTGTAATATAATAGCATGGTAATATAGTCTCCCTTATGTAATGGTAGTCAGTCTCAATTAACTAAGAGAAACTGATAAGTGTCCACTTGGAATCTTGTCTGAATATGTTCTTCACTTTGATTTCTTTACTCAAGATCTAGAGTTTGCTGTAGAATATTTCAAATGAGGGCTACTAGGAAACATGACACAGATTTTAATGAAGACTCCTTCAGGGTCCCATAGAGAGACTTTAATAGATTTCAACCCTAAATGCAGAGTGTTTGTTGTACATAATTCATTAGTATGCTTTATTATTCATCAAACACCCCTGGGAGATGTGATATGCTTTCTTCTCAATTGCTATATATTTTCAGTCTCACTTAACCAAAAAAGTATTTTGCAATTAAATATTAACATATCAATTTTTAAATTAAAACTATAAAATATTATAATTTATAAAACCATATTTTGACCTAATTTTATTAGCATGCATTAATCACTTCTGTGCTTCTTTATTTTTTCTTTCTAAATTTTCATCTAAACAAATGGGATTCTTTTTCAGTGTCTGAGTTCATGATTTCTAATAATAGAATTAGCAATAGTTTGGCCTCAGTAACTTCTTCCAATCCATATGTGACACTATCCATTTCACAAAATCCCACTTAGCTTAATTATCTATTCAGCTTTATAAATGTAGAGAACCCTTTTCTCCTCCAGCTTGGGAAGAGAGTACCAATTTATCATCATGCCTTCATCATAACTATCATCATCAAATAAAAGTTATTGCTGTCTCTAAATACTGGGCCGGAGAAAACTGAATTGCATTCAACTGTCTCTGCTCCTCTTTAATAAGGGAAATTTAACCAACTATTAGGCAGTATAGAAAGAGAAGATCAAATATCAGATCCAGATCATGTGTTCGGAGGTCCTCCACCGTAACCAGCATTTTACAACAATTCAAGTATACTGTATGTTTTTGTTCTGAGCTTGGGAGAAAATTTTATATTCTACATTGGAAATTTGCAGGAAATGGGAAAGAATTTCCCCAAGCATGCCGAAACAGGTTTGGCTCAGTGGTAGAGTGTCGGTCTGTGGACTGAAGGGTCCCAGGTTCAATTCCGGTCAAGGGCATGTACCTTGGTTGCGGGCACATCCCCGGTAGGGGTTGTGCAAGAGGCAACTGGTCGATGTTTCTCTCTTATCAACCTTTCTAGCTCTCTAACTCTCTCCCTTCCTCTCTGTAAAATATCAATAAAATATATATTTTTTTAAAAAAGAATTTCCCAAGCAGTGCCAGAAAGACCACTTTTCCTCCCCACTGCAATTGGAGTTCTGGCCCCAGGAGACAGGGCTAGTGCAAGACACAGGTGACTTGTTTTTGATTGACAGAGGGGAAAGCCGGCTGAATGGGGGATTCCTGCGACTAAGTGGAGGTTCCTTTGCTTTCAGCGAATGGTTTTGGAGTGGGCCCTAGCCTTCTGACTAAAGGAAAACTTGGATTCTCCTTCATTACAGTCAGAATCAGACTTAGAGTGGGAAAGAAGCTAAGGGGCAGCCTCCTAAAAAGCCAGCCTCTCTTGTAAAACTTCTGTATCAGAGCCTGGTTCCCTTGTTGGCTGACGGGTTGTCATGAGAATGTTATAACTTTGGGTTTGCAGCTTCAGCATTTACTGTTCTTGTTTTCCAGCTTAGAGTTCCCCTCCAACTGGTGCTCTGGACAAAACAACAAATATGGCATAAAATATGCTCATTTTTTCTGAAATTAATATGTGGTTTTTCTGACCTAATTAAAGAATTTAAGATTTTATCTTTTAATAAGTTAAAGATAAAATCATGTAAGTAGAAAAAGATACGAATTTAGTCTTAATACGTGAAATATATGAGTATTATACATCAGGGCATCATTTCAAGGTGGAATTAGTCTTCTTTTATCTTGTAGAGTATTTAGCATTCAATTCATAATAGGACCTCATTCTTCCTTCCTGACTCCTCCGGAATCCGACTTGAAGCAATTCCTAGGCCAGACTACTAATTACTGACACTGTCCGTTTTCACAGTCTGCTGCGGAAGAAACTTGGCACCAGAGACTTGTTTCTTGAATTTCAGGCAATTATATCTAATTACTTACTGGAAAGCTCGACTTGGATACTCCATAGACAACTGAAACCTAACCTGTAAAAACTGAAGCCGTCATTTCCCTTCTGAACACCACTTTCTGCTCTGGCATTCCTTAGTTCAGCGAATGTCATCCCACAGAACCATTGATTTAAAAAAAATATCTAAGGATTGCTTTATTTGAGAAGGGATTTTTGTCTGTTTTGTTCACGGTGTATCTCCTGTAGCTAAGAGGATTCCTCTAGATGTCTTTCCTTCCGTATGTTCATTTACATATACCTCAATCTTGCCATCTCCACTGTCACTGAATTAGTTTAGGTCTGCAACATGTCTTGAATGAAAAGTATGCCAAGATACATGAATGTGTGTGTGTGTGTGTGTGTGTGTGTGTGTGTGTGTGTACATATACTGTAACATTGTTTGTAATATGTAACAATAGAGAATTTATCACATAATCATCAATACATATTTTATACAATAGAATACAATGAAGGCATTAAATATTGATATGTAAGGTTTTACGGGAAGAGATGTGTAGTATGATCCCATTTATAATTAAAAATGCACATACATTTCCTTCTTTTTGAAGGATTAAAACTAACAAAGTGATTATACTGGAGAGAGGGATGAAGATCTGGGTGGGGAAGAAGTATTTTTGCTTCTTTTTTTATAGTAGGTTGAATTTTTTTTCTCCTATGTAGTTCTTTAAAAAAATTAATTCCAATTAACTTACATTATTATCATTTATAAGGATTAACAAGCAAGGGACAAAGTTTAAACCTGAGGAACATAACTCTAGGAACCAAACCACTTTAAATAAAGGAGGGAGGAGAGTGGCTGGTAAGTTTTCACATCTTCTCAGGAACATTGGAATGGCATCAAAGCGCTGGCCTTTCTCTAGAGTCAGCAAGTGGGCCTTGTCTAGGCTTTTACAGAACCTAGATTTAAGCCATTCTCTGGAGGGAAAAAACAGAAAACATCAGTTAGAGGTGCTGAAGTTCCGATGTGCTAAATAGTGTATGTCTGAATATTGAAAAGTTCTGATTAAGGGAAACTCAAGGAAGTGAGTGGTATTTACTAGTACTTGAGAGGCTTTCTGAGAATAGATGAACCCAAGAAGATATCCATTTGTATTACTAAAACCTTCAAAAAACAGCTAAGAAATATATCTACCGACTTTTTCAATACCTAGCCATGAGCACTAATCTGTAGCTATGCAAAGTCCTATAGGCTTTACATATATCATGGTTTTAATCGCTATGACAACATTGAAATTAGGTATTAATATTCCTATTTTACAAAAGTAAAAGCTGAAGTTCAGAGAGATTGAGTAACTTGCCCATGGTAAAATAACAAACATCAGAGTCAGAATTTGAACCCAGGTGGTCTCACTCACTTCCACGTGTTAGGGAAAGAAATATCCAGGTTACTCACTTGGGTGAATGCAGGTCCAGGTAAGTGCTAGTAATATAAGTGAACACAAAGAACCAGATGTGAGTGATCAAATAGCAAGTGGTTGGGACTATGTGACCTGGAGAGCTCATTGCTTTCTTGGTATTTTTCTATTGGCTAGCCAGGCATTAGGTTGTTTCCTTGGCATAAACCAATTGGCCGCAGCCTGGATATTTTCACATCTCCTGAGCTCCGTTTTTAGGATATATTGTCAAGATGAATGGAGAACTCCTTTGCATTTTGTGTGGAGGCCATTTGAACAACTTTCATATTTAACCCTCACAAGAACCTTATGAGTGGATACAATTTCACACTGTTTAAATGAGAAAACCAAGACTCTGAGAGGTACTTATGTATTTAAAATGTAAGTGGTCAGACACTACCTAGTTGAGTATGATTCCAAGTATCACTGACTGAATTTCAATTACCTTTTTCTGCCTCCTCCCAATTCATGTAATTTTTCTTTTCCTTGCACCAATATCTATTAGACATGTTCAGGTGCTGCCAAGTGAGTATCATTGTCATGACTAGGGAATGTCCATAACAAATCTCACAATCTCCCTTGTCCACTCAGGGATGATAGGAGGAGGAAATAAATAAACACTAAGAAAAATAAACAGTACAATACTGGTGCTAACTGCATAGAATAATTAGAATGGGCATGGACTATAAAAAATTGGCACAAGAATACTGCAATATACTGGTTTGATTTCAGCCACTGACACATCATTTTTAACCAGCCACTTTTAAATTTGGGACTGATTTATGGGAATTATATTTTCAAGTTTATAATTTACTGCTTAAGGGAAATAGAGTATCTTGCTGAATCCTATCTGTACATTTGAATGATTTCAATTTTTGTTAGAAATAAAATCTGTTACTATGGCAGAGGTATGGTTATATATACTTTTCAAAATATCTTGAAATAATATTTAATTCATAATTCATATCAATACTTTCAGTTTATAAATTGCTTATTCCTCACTGTATTTTCTTATATGCTTTAACCATTCCTCTACCCAGCTGGGTTTTATTCTTGCCTGCCTCATAAAAGGAACCATCACAGAAAAAATGTGAAAATGGTCAATTTGAATTTTACAAGATTCACATGCAGGAAAAAAAATGGAAAGAACTCAGGACATGGAAAAAAGATTTGGAAGAAGATAGGATGAAGTTAGAAGATGCCACTCTGACCACTTCCTTTAACAAAGAGGAAGGAAAGGGAGAATTAGAAGCTAAGCCGTAATGCTACCTGTTAGCCATCCTCAAGCAAAGCCCGTTAAGGCCAAGGACAGCCTGCAGATAGATTTGAAAATCTGAAAGGATTGAAGATAGGACCCTCTCCAGAGAAGAAATGGCTGGGTGGTATATTTGGGCAGTTGGATCTGAGTCAACATCACAAAGCCGGATCATCCCAGATGATGGAGAATGGTGGAGGAGGGACAAGTCACAAAACTTCTGTTCAGTCCAAGGATAGTATGAACTTAACCCTACCAGACCGGTGTACCGATTTTTTTCAGTAATTTCCGAATCTGCCGTTATATTGCTGTACCTAATTTTTGGTACTTTGCCTGTATCTATTTTCTACAATGTCTCCAAGGTCCATCTTATTCTAACCACTTGATGCATGTAACTAGCATTTTTCTATATCATGTTAATTTAATGCTGGGAATCACCTGACTTTCAGAAGTTCTGCAGAGAGGCACCTACGTGAATCCACCAGCCAGGACCACATTGGACAAGAGTCATCTCAGACACCACAGTGGAAAGATAAGGACGAGAACAAGATGCCATCATACTCTTTCGGAAGTCTTGGCACTTTGTAAGCTCACAACCCTGGATACAACCCTCAGGAAGGAGGTAGTGTGTGGCTGAGGAAAAAACTTACCCATTTAGTATGGAACTCCTACCATAAATTAAGCTGTTGTAGAAAAAAATTATTTTCTATAGCTGAGTTTGTAGAGTGAAATTTGTATCTGTGATCACCTGAATCACTCTCTTCTTACTTTCTTTAACTCCTAAATTCTTCCTATTTTAGCCCTGCCCCCATCCAAATGTTCTTAGGAAGCAGGTGGAGATTTTCACTTTTTCCTTATAAACATCTGTGTCATGAACTTTTTACACCAGGAAGCTCTTCTTCTGCAATTAAAAATAACAAAGAAAATAATAATTAACATTCCCCTCATACACATAAAATAGTAAGGTAAAATACACCTCATACTACCTATTGACGTTTGCATGTTGCTAAAGTAAGCATCCCTTTAATTACTGGCTTCAGTGATCATTCATATTTTCTGCATTTAAATTTAAATTAATTGACAAAATAAAATGGATGGAGGCTTTAAAAAAAAAGAATGTTGTGAAATGTTATTGTTGGACCTGCTTCTTTTCAGATGCAACCACTGCTTAGCAATTGAAGCAGCCATTAACTCTGCTTATGCCTGTTAAGAGTTAGATAGAATCCTACAGAATTTCCTTCCCGAGACAGCAGGGCGGAATCAATAGCAGTCTGAGCTCCCTTGAAGATGGATGCAGTGTTGAAATGCTTAGAAAAACCATGTGATTTTTTTTTTGATCAATCACTGAAATAAATCTATGCAACTGGTGTCAGGAACCAAAGTCATTTCACACTCAACTTCCCAATTCCCTTGAATCAAAAGAAGT
This sequence comes from Vespertilio murinus, assembly GCA_963924515.1. Taxonomy (NCBI): domain Eukaryota; kingdom Metazoa; phylum Chordata; class Mammalia; order Chiroptera; family Vespertilionidae; genus Vespertilio; species Vespertilio murinus. The sequence continues at coordinate 30,943,495 of OZ004711.1, forward strand.
AGATTCCAAATTAAACTCACTGAGCCACACTACTGAGCTCCAAAGGGATTTAGAATTTGTCACCGTTCAAAAGAATTACCATGCAATGAAAAACTGGTGATCAGCATATTTCTCTATAAATATGAAAGTGATGAAGCATCCCAGATGGTCCTGGCTCATAAATAGGCTAAGCCAGAATATTATTGTATGAAACCATAATTCCTAATCACTAGCACATAGACAGTAGCTGTATGTTCCTTAGGATCTTGAAAAGGTTTTGCAGCAATCTTATGATTTATTCTTCTGCCTTCACATAGGATTTAAGGAAATATTTCTACACAGAAGATTCTGATTTTACTTTTATGCATTTTGAGGAAAAGAGTCTTCAAAAATATATAATTTATAACCTCACCCTCTTTATTACTAGGATTTTCTTCCATATAAAATAACCTCTTGATTTAACTCAGGTAATGAGAAAGATGAGTGAACCAGTGAGTATAGAATAAAGAATAATTTAAAAAGCAATGTAACCTTGCCCGCAGTGCTATGGGAGCACTATATAGTGAAGAACAACACAATGTTATCTTAGTAATGTTTTTAAGCGCTTTTATTAGCTGACCCACCCAAAATTCAAGTGTGTATTAAAGTAGTGGCCATATTCAATGTTTCTCAAATTCAAGACCAAAATAGCATCTTAAATTATATTGACTTCTAAGTCTGAATATGTAGTCTCTCTCTGAACACTTGGTTAGTTGCCTAGGATCTCACTGAATATGCAGGTAGAGGAGGCAACAGGAATACATATTTTACTTGAATAGATGTAGCTCTCAGTCTTAACATCTATCTATTTTCTTTCGATTCACAATGGTCATGCTAAAACACATATAGCCTACACTGTAAGTATACGGAGATGTTCATAGCAGATCAGGGGAATGGGAAAGGAATAGGGAACAAGTGACTATAGTTGGGAAGCAAACTCAACTGTAATTTTGGCTCCAGATGAAGAAAGCCAAAGGCCATCCAAATCTCTGGGTCACCGGGTTATGGTTAACTTGAGCTTGATCCTGACTATCTTAAGCTGTACTTGTTGAGACATAACAATAGTAGGTTCAATGCAGCATTCTGCTCTATGTGAAGAGATTGCGGCATCACAACTCTAGATAGTCTCAACAACACCTAGGAGTGTCTCTGAACAAAGCTCCTGTTTCCTGAGAGACAATAAAATTTGGGCAGGGTGTCAGGGTGCGTCCAGTTCTGCTGCAGAAGTCAAGGCACTTGGACAGAAGCCAGCTATGTACACTAGATAAACAAGTGGGTCTTAAGGGGGAGGCTGGGGTTCTCTGGACAAAGGTGTGTCCAGGCAATACTTTAAGAACACCAAATGCTATTGTAAGATCAGCCAGATCCCACCACCTGGCTAGAAGCTACTATTAGGCATAATCCACTCAGAACCTGGGCAGAACGGAGCCTTTGCACGAGGGTCTCAGGGCAGCAGATTCAGCAGAGCTGAGGAAGCAGTGAGCACATTATTTATGTTAGGTCTTTGGGATTCTCTTCCACCCACCAGGGTGCCTCCAAGTACCTGTAAGATAACATGGACAAGCCACAGGAGTCCTAGGAAACATTCCTCTTCCTGATAAGAGTTTAAGTTCATATTATCTTTTATTATTTTTTTATTGAATTAATTGGGGTTAATTAATTATACAGGTTTCGGGTGCAAACTTCCGCAACACCACAACAAAATAATGCACAATTCCATAACAAATAATTTGTGTTTGTCTCCATCCATGACCATTTATCCCTCCTATACCTTCCTCCATCTCTCCCCTCACTCCTCTTCCATCCCGCCCAGCAATTACCACACTGATGCCCATTGTCCATGAGATTTTTCTCTTATTTTTCTCAATCCATACATCTCACAGCTTCTTATCCCCCCTTCCCAGACAGCTGTCACTCTTAATATAAGAGTCTATCTCTATTATGCCTGTTAGGTCATTTTGTTCATTAGATTTCACATAAGTGAAATCATACAGTACTTGTTTTTGACTGGCTTATTTTACTTAACATAATGCTCTCCAGGTCCTTCAATGCTGTCACAAAGGGTAAGATTTCCTTCTTTTTTTACAACCAAGTAATATTCCACAGCTTTTTAAAAATTTATTTCTTAAAATATATTTTATTGGATTTTTACAGAGAGGAAGGGAGAGGGATAGAGAGAAACAACAAGTGAGAAATATCAATCAGCTGCCTCCTGCATGCTCCCAACTGGAGATGTGCCCACAACCAAGGTACATGCCCTTGACCAGAATCAAACTCAGGACCCTTCAGTCCCCAGGCCAATGCTCTATCCACTGAGCTAAACTGGCCAGGGCTCCATAGCTTTTTTATATACACTCATTTACTGATGGGCACTAAGGCTGCTTCCAAACCTTGGCTATTATAAAAAGTGCTGCAATACATATATGGGTATATATATTTCTTTTGACTTAGTTTTTCTGGCTCCTTTGGATAAATTCTTAGACGTAGAATCACTGGGTCATAATGCAGTTCTATTTTTAATTTTTTGAGGTAACTCCATATTGCTTTCCAAGTGACTGCACCAATCTACAAGCCCACCAATAGAGCACAAGGGTTCTCTTTTCTCCACATCCTCACCAACACTGGTTATTTGTCAAATTATCGATAATAGCCATTCTGACGGGTGTGAGATGATTTCTAATTGTGGTTTAAACTTGCATTTTTTCCTGATAATTAGTAATGTTGAGCATCTTTTTTGCATGACTATTGGCCATCTGTATGTCCTTTTTGGAAAAGTGTATAAGTCCTTTGCCCACTTTTTAATTGGATTATTTGGTACTTTGGAATTCAGTTTTATAAGTTCTTTATAAGTGTTGGATATTAACCCCTTATCAGATGTTTCATTGGTGAATATCTTCTTTCATTCAATAGGTTGCTTTTCATTTTGTGGATGGTTTTCTTTGCTGTGCAAAAACATTTTAGTCTGCTTTCGTCCCATTTGTTTATTTTTTGTTTTATATCCTTTGCCCAAGGAAATATTTCAGGGGGAAAATATTGCTATGAGCCTTTACTGGCTGTGTTTTCTTCCAATTTTTATTGTTTTGGGGTTAACATTAAAGTCTTTAATCCATTTTCAATTTATTATTATGTCTCATGTAAGAAGGTAACCTAGTTTCTGTTGTTTGCATGTATGTACCAAACTTTTTCAACACCATTTATTGAAGAGATTCTCTTTACTCCATTGGATATTCTTGCCTTTGTCAAATATTAATTGAGCATAATGATTTGGGTCAATTTCTATCTTGTCCTGCCAATCACTGATTCCATCCTTTGGTTTATCTAACTTACTATTTATTCCTTCCAGTGTGTTCTTCATTTCAGATATTGTTTTCTTCATATCTGTCTGGGTGTTGTTGTTGTTTTGTTTTGTTTTTACTATTTTCTATGCCTATTTTCATCCTATTGAGCTTCATTATAATCATCACTTTCAACTCTCTATCTGATAAATTGCTTGCCTACATATCATTTACCTCTTTTTCTGGAGATTTATCTTGTTCTTTCATTTAGGGCCTATTTCCTTGTCTCCCCATTTTTGTTCCATCTTTGTGTTCATTTCTATGTACTAGGTAGGTACTCCCAGTTTTCATGAGTTGGATTACCAGTCTTCATGAGTTGGATTTATGTGGTAGGTGTCCTGTGGGATCCAGTGGTATAGTTGCCTTGATCACCTGAGCTGGATGCTCCAGAACTATACCATGTGTGGGTTATGTGGGCCCTCCTCTTTAAATAAAATCTTGATTTTTATTGGCCTGTTCATGGGTGGGATCCACCCTCAGGCTGGCTCAACCCCAACCACAGCATGCAAGGTGCTGTGCTGGTGTTGACTACACGAAGGTGAATTTGCCTCAGCAGGGTTTGGTGCCTGCCGTGACCTCCCCTTGACTCTGCCACTTGTGAAGTTTATTGGACCTGCTCTGATGTTGTCTGAAGCTGGCCACTGGCTGTATTTGTTCTGAGCCTTTTGGGAGGGACTCTGGTATAGGCTAATGTATGACCCTGCCTGTGACTGGCCCTCATCACCTGTTTGGAGCTACAAGCGATTCATATCTGTTATTTTTAAAATCTAAGTTTGAAGATGATTTATTGTCATTTCAAAGCATATGCTACTTCGTATTTTATAAATGGAAACTGGATGAGATATATTCTTTGACAGACATTCTTTGGAGCTATATAAAATTAAACTTTAGCAGTCAGAATGATGATGTTCTTGGCAAAATTTCAAAATGAAGGCCACTCTGAGGACAGGATATGAAATTATAGCAGGGATTATTGAAGCAAGATCCTAAGATGACAATGTCAATTACAGTGATTTTGGCATACAGGACCATGAGGTCACATGATGTTTTAAAATTAGATGAGAATATATTTTATAATAAGGCATGTTTAAGAGTGGTGTCTTTTAGAAACCTAGAAAACTCAGGTATTATGTTTTCCTGATTTTTCTTTTATTATGAAACTAGAGGCCCAGTGCATGAATTCATGGCCTGCTGGATAGGGTCAAAACTGGCCCTTAGGCATTTCCTGAGGAGTCCTGAATTGCAAGAGGGCCCAGGCAAGTGGAGGAACCCCACCAGTGCATAATCAGGGCCAGGAAGGGATGTGGAAGGTTGGCCAGCCAAGGAGGAAGTATAAGTGGGCTCCAGGGTGTGTCAAGCCCATCTCGCTCAGTCCCAAACAGTCAGACCCCAGCAGCAGGCTAATCTACTGATCAGAGCGTCTGTCCCCTGGTGGTCAGCTTACACCATAGTGAGCGGTTGAGTGGCGTTAGCATATTATTAGCATATTACACTTTGATTGGTTGAGTGGCCAACCGAATGACTGGACACTTAGCATATTAGGCTTTTATTATATAGGATGTAACACATAATATAATTAAGAGGGCATTTTTACCAATGTTAATTGTATAACATTTTTGTTACTGGAATGAATAATAATAATAAGCAAATGACATGTGTAAAGTGCTATAACCTCTGCCAAAGCTAGATATTTACATACTGGAAAACCCATATCTAAAGCTCTTATACCAAGGATCAGAGATCAGTAGCACAGGGGTACGATTCCAATAGGGCTGACTTTGAGGATGCATGAGTGGCCTTCTGGTTAGTGAAACTTACCACCTCCTGTCTGTCCAAGGAGATGAATCAAATCAATCTGCATTCAGAAAGATGATCTTCATGTCTCCAATGTGTCTGTGTCAACTAAGAATGCTTTTGTCATCTGGAAAGAAGTATAGCCTAAAACATTCCTCTAGTTGGAAAACTACTTTAAAACACATTTAGGAGGCCTCACATCCTCAGCATCTATAATATCATGGGAAGTTATTTTGGAATTCTGACAGGACACTGGCAAACACCTCATATCCCTCAGAGCAGGGACCTTAATCTTTGCAGTGCTTTGCCAATCCTGAAACACAATGCTATAATCACTGGCTTGGATTCTCTGTGCATTTGCAAGCCTTGAGACATGGAGGTATTACATTTTCTTTCTTGGAAACAGTGAAATGTTTCTTATATCTGATTATTTAGTGTGGCATAGACCACAGCCTGCGCTGCATTAGAATGAATGATTTATCCATTAACACCTTTTACTGATACGTTAAGGAAACAAAGTCGTGTTAAATCCATGAGAGTTTGTACCTCAGGGATTCTTTTGTCTGGGATAAATAGGTGCCCCCAAGCCGGCTTAATATTTCCTTTGAAGCAGGGAGCTTAATGTAAGAACTAGCCTTTGAACGTGGAGAAAGCTAAGATGCTATGCCTGCACTGCCTAAGTAAAATAATCTCTAAGTGATTTTGATTATAACTTCTGGACAAACCACTTAGGAGGCTTCCATTTAGAAACGAGATCAGAAACTTATGATATTTATGGCCAAGATGTAATTGAAGATGACTTTAACACTGGGGGGTTGGGAGAAGAGGCGAGTATGCAATTGCGAAAGGAGGATTCAGACTTTGCACCTCAGGTCTTACTACTTCTGCCCAAATCCTGCAAAGGGCAGGCTTTCTCCAAAGTCTCTGAGCAGCCTGCTGCTTGTTCTGACCAGACAGCAGAGCCACCTGCCAGGGGCCCTGCTCTACTGTCTGAAGGGAAAGCATGGAGGAGAATGAAAGTGCAAGACTGAAGGCACCTCAAAGATGTAGCCTTTCTTGAATCTCCTTATATCTCTGCTTTGTGACATCCAGAAATAGGGAATTGATTTTCCACAAAGACAGTTCACATTATATTTGTACAACTCCATTAGAAAAACCTGCCCGGTTAACAGTTGGATTCTCCCTGGGTTAGCTACTCACAGTTTCCAGTTTTACTAATTGGATTGATGCTAAACATATGTAATTCTTCCATTTGCTCCTATCTGCGGCATTTCCTCAGCTATCGGAGCACAGGTATCCTGCTGTACCTGAGGTTTTTTCCCCCTCAGTGGTAAGCATTGCCAGTTCTTTGGACCATTTTTCATCTAAAATGGAACCTTTTCCAGCAGAGTTTCTTTCATTAGAATACATTGAGTTTGTTTACAGTTTTTTAAAAAATATGATATTAGGACCTGGCTGGTGTGGCTCAGTTGATTGAGTGTCGTCCCATGCACCAAGAGGTTGCTGGTTTGATTCTCATCAGGACACATGCCTGGGTTGCAGGTTTGATCCCTAGCAGGGGGCATGCAGGAGGTAGCCAATTAATGGTTCTCTCTCTCTCTACCCCCTTCCCTCCTCCTCCATCTTCTCCTCCTCTCCCTCCTCCTTCTACTCTGTCCCTCTAAAATAAATGACAATATATTTGAAAAAATAATATATATATATATATAATTTATATATATAATTATATATATATACATACATATATATGTATATATAGTATTTTTATATATAGTATTTTTATATATAATACTATATACATATAGTATTAGGGCCAGAGCCATTCAAAATTTGGGATAATCAAGAAACAGAAGGGAGCAGGACTCTTACTTTCTCATAATATGATTCTTTGCTTCCATCATTGCAGACTAAATTCATATTATGTTGGGAGTCAATATCAATACTTTATTGACTTGTGTAGAGCTTCTGGAGCAAAAGCTCTACATATTTTATGGTCAGTTGATATACCACATTCCCCTACTCTATATTTGCACAGTTGTTTTAGGCCCAAATGTAGGCTGCCATACTTTTCCAGGTTAAATGTTATCTTGTTAAAATCAGACCATTGCTCAAATCTCTGAGAATCTTTTTATATATAGACTAGTGGCCCAATGCACAAATGAAGATTCATGTAAGAATGAGCCTTTGTTCCCCTCGCTGCTGGCACCTTGGCTGGAGCAACCTTTCCACTCCACCTTTCTTCCTTTTCACGCTGTCCAGAGGCCTGGAGCAGCTGGAGTGGTGCATAATGCCTGCATCATCCGCGTGGTAATGACGCAAGCATCCCACCCCGCCCCAGTGCTCAGTGCCTGGGTATGCAAATTAACCCACCAGCTTTGTTGGGTTAATTTGCATACTCACTCCTGATTGGCTAGTGGGTGTCACGAAGGTCAATTAGCATGTTACTCTTTTATTTGGTAGATTTAGCCAATCAACAGATTCTTCCTCTGTTTCTCATTTCATCACAAATGAGAATAAAGATTATCTCATAACATAGTTGTGAAGATTGTGGGATCCAACATAGGAGTGTTTAGATGAGAATAATACATACCGTATTTGCTGGCGTATAAGACGACCCCCTAAAATTTCCACTAAAAATACAGAGTTTGTTATATACTCGCCGTATAAGACTACCCCCCACTTGGAGGCATATTTTTCAGGGCCAAAAAATTGTCTTATACGCCGGCAAATACGGTAATAAGTGTTTAATAAAATAAATCATTACCATTTATCTAAGCAAGTCCAGTTTACAAAAAAAAAATGTCTTTTAACTTTAAATTACATTTGTTTAGATCATGCAAATAAGTCCTAAAATTTTAGTATAACATATTTTTTGTCAAAACTACATTGTAGCCGAAACCGGTTTGGCTCAGTGGTAGAGTGTCGGTCTGCGGACCGAAAGGTCCCGGGTTCGATTCCGGTCAAGGGCATGTACATTGGCTGCAGGCACATCCCTGGTAGGGGGTATGCAAGAGGCAGCTGGTCAATGTTTCTCTCTCATCGACATTTCTAGCTCTCTATCTTTCTCCCTTCCTCTCTGTAAAATATATTTTAATAAAAAAAAAACCTACATTGTACAGCATTTGAATAAAAAAACTGTTTAAGCTACATTACTTAGCACTAGAGAGTTTTATAATTATAGTCTTCAATGACAAAAACATATTTTGTAGTCTAGACATTTCCAAGTAAGGGGACTGACTATATATTTGAACAATTTGAGACTCCTTTTGAATTGTCTCCTAAATCCCACATTCCCACCTCCTAAGGCCATCTGCTATTAGCAAACTCTAAATCTAACAAAATGATAAATTCCTTTGCATTGCTTTGATGTGAAATCATTTCTCAAAGCTATAGGGGTGGATCCAAGTTGTTAATTACAAAGCACCATGTGTGTGAGTAAGTGAAAGCTTTCCTTACTATCAATTTATCATTAGGAGAGTTAGAAGGATGAAATAGTGGAAACTTCCTCAGTTGTGATATTCTCGGATCTGGATTTATACATTAGCACAAAAATATTTTAGTTATGAGACCTTGAACAAGTTACTACTAATCCTTCAGTGTCTTCATTTTCTTATGTATGACAATTGGGTTATAGTAACTTCTAGAGTTGTAAGGGTTTTGAGGTAACGTGGAAAGTACCAAGTATAATTAAGACTAGCCATTCACTCAGATGAATGGATGATGACAATAATTAATAAGAATTTATTTGATGCCGCCGAAACCGGTTTGGCTCAGTGGTAGAGCGTCGGTCTGCGGACTGAAGGGTCCCGGGTTCCATTCCGGTCAAGGGCATGTACCTCGGTTGCAGGCACATCCCCAGTAGGGTGTGTACAAGAGGCAGCTGGTCGATGTTTCTCTCTCATCGACATTTCTAGCTCTCTATCTCTCTCCCTTCTTCTCTGTAAAATATCAATAAAATATACTTTAAAAAAAAGAAAAAGAAAAAAAAGAATTTATTTGATGCCTTCCAATTTTCCATGAATATAACTTGAAAATAAGCTATCTCAAGAATTAAATCCAATTAGAAGACAATAGTAAGAGAAGAATATATAAAATAGGAGCATGCTTAATCCATCATGATTAAGTGCTTTGAAATGAGTGTGGAAGTAAAATTCTCTTAAAATGACTTTTCATTTCTTAATTGAAAACATAGGATAAAAGAAGTCAGATGAGCTTATAGAATGGCCTAATATTATAATTTATAATTTCATTCAAACATGCAAATTTATAAGTTCACTCAACTTTTCTTAAGTGACTGCCACATGACAGATAACCCACTCTCTGGGAAGTCAAAGTCCATGGTGGTCATAAATAATTTCTCAGAGCATCTTCCAGTGTCTAAGCACTCTTTTTGAATCCATAGGATGATAAATTAAAAATATTTTTACCTCAAAAATCAGTGGATCATGGAACACTTTTAACATTTTCTTTCTCCACACAATACATTAAGCATGAAATGAAACTCAGCGTCAAACAGCAAAGGTTCATCCTCGAAATAGTTTTTCTTTATCCCAATAGTCAGTGAAGCCTTTGTTTGCATTGTAGATTGGAAATATAATGTTGGGGAATAAAATGCATTTTTAAAATGCAAAGAATTCAAAAAAATTTAATCTCACTATTACAATATTTCTGGTGTACAATTTCATACAAAAGGTAGATATAGACTTACTTTAATTTTGAAGTACATGCTTATTCAAAAGCTAAAGAAATCCTTCAATAAGTTATCTTTAAAAAGGAAGAATATATTTTAAATTCTCAGTATTATTTGGTTCTTTATATATCATCATTTATAAGCAATGCATTTTATATTTGCCAGAGTTCATTGCTTTGGCATCCCTAAAACTTTCTATTTATAATTATTCTGATTACTAGAGAATTTTAATAAAAGAACATTAAATACATGTATTTATTGAGAAAATATTAAAAACTAAGATACTTTATTAAAAAATCTAAATAGATGTGGATACACCTCTCCTTTCAAATAAACCAGGTTAGTGTATGGTCCACTATTTCATAATAAGAACAAGATTTTGTCACCTACTGTGTAATTATGCCACATTGACCAAATATTAAGGTGCAAAAAGACCAGTCACCAAGCGCCAATTCAGGAAATTCAAAATCTTAGTGAATTGTTTAGGAGGCTGTCAGAGCAAAATGTTGGATATAAAGCAATCAATCAATCAAAGATTAACCATTAAGTAAACCATATGTCTATAGCATAGTCACTTATGTTACTATTCACAGTTTATTTATTTTTTTAAGGTCACCATTTCCTGGGGGGGGGGGGGATAGTCAAAATATAGTAAGGCTATCAGGCCAAGAAAAAGAGGATACATTGTCAGGTAAGGGAGAGCTCTTATATTGGGACAAATGTGCCTTAGAGCCATTACGTGTGCTGCAAATGCAGAGCCCTTCCACTGAGAACATTGTGCTTTCCAATCCCTAGATTCAAACTTTCACAGTAGGAAGCCTGAAGATGAGATGAAATGCGTATACCTGTTGTGATGAGCTGTACAAGAAACAAGCTCCTAAACACCAGTCTTTATGGTGCACAGATTCCCTCTCACAGCCACACCATCTGCTCTCCTCCCACCTGGTGAATAAGAATGAAGAGGCCCACCAGTACAAGTCTCATATGGGGGCTCAGGAACTTGCAAACGGCTGTTCATGGTTAGCAAGGTAATTTCCCTAAGTCAAAAGTGTGGAGCAGGCAACGCAGCTGGAAACCCGAAGCAATGAGTAACGGCAGCTTAGTTGCTCTGTGGAAAAGAAAGCTAAGCCAACTCTCTGATTTAGGATGAGTTTAGATAAGTAACAGTTTAGACTCCGAATAAGGAAGGACGCAAAGGAAGGTAATAAAAGGATCACACGTACTGACAGGGCAGCAGCATTTTCAAGGGATATGAGTCATGAGAGAGGCTCCACCAAAGTGAGTGTGTTACATTAACCTGGAAGATGGTAACTGTTTTATCCAACGGATGGGGAGTCACGAGACTTAGAAGTCCTGCAGTGAATGAATCGTCTTAATGTTGTCCAATAATTTATCATATTATAGATATTTTAACATAAAATGTATCATTAAACTTTTTAAAATTTTTATTGTTTAAAGTATTACATATAGTGGTACATATATCTCCTTTTTTTCCCTATAGACCTTCCCCTGGCCTCTCCTGCCCTCGGTCACATGTCCTTATCCCACCACCCCCCACCCCCCAGTGTCTTGTGTCCATTGGTTCTACAAAGCAATCAAAGACTTCACTCACCTGAAAGACATTTTTATGTCTCCCAGGGAGGGCAGATGAGTTTACAAACAAAAACGTTAAGTGACTTGTAGAAATTCACATCCTCAGGTACAGATGATGGCAATGGCCGCCCCAGAAATCCAGACTGTTGTCCAGGGCTCTTGGTGTTACATCAGCACAGACACAAAGACTCTTGAAAGCAATTATAAAAGGCTTGTGAACCTTGCTGAAAGACATTTGATAGGATAAGTAGTTTAAAAAAGAATACTAAGTTAGGAGTCCAGAGATGTGGGTTCCATCACTGACTCCATCCCTGGCTGGCTGTGTGGGACCTTGGTGACAAGACTCAACCTCTCTGTGCTTCGGCTTCTTTGAACTAGGTCAGTGGTCGGCACTCATTACACAACAGAGCCAAATATCAATAGTATAATGATTGACATATCTTTTGAGAGCCAAATTTTTTAAACTTAAACTTCTTCTAATGCCACTTCTTCAAAATAGACTCGCCCAGGCCGTGGTATTTTGTGGAAGAGCCAGACTCAAGGGGCCAAAGAGCCGCATGTGGCTCGCGAGCCGCAGTTTGCTGACCATGAGACTACTTCTTGTTCTCTCCCTTCTCACCACACAGGTAGAACTGACCAAGTGCATCCTTCTCCCTGCACCTGACTCAGCCACACAGATTTGTTTAGAGGTGGACACATGACCCAAACTGGGCCAGAGTTCACCCAGGAAAGACGGGACCTTTCTGCTAGTTTGTTAAACTGGTAAGATACAAGTTTAGGTTTGGGGAACTCTTTTTTTCTCTTCATTATACAGCTGAAGTGCCTGTATCCTTGGACTTGCAAATCACACAAGTACATAAATTCAATTTTCTTTTTAAAATTATGTTCATTGTATGTAACCCAAAGAGTCTTAATACATCCCATTCTAGCTTGAACATGTCATGAAGTTGGAAGATATTTATGCTACTTAAAACAAGGATATGTCATTTTCATACAAAGCTCATATCCCCAAAGGAATGTAAGGGAGTGAATTTCATACTTGATCCTTTCATTGATTACTCAGCCATTGACAATTCACGGTGGGGGCAATGAATAAAATACTTGTCCCAGAGCTGAATTTGTGGAAAAATATGGGTAGTTTCAGGAAATTCATTTGGAGCATTTCCTTCAGGCCTTCCACAAGATGATCATCTTAAGCTAAATACATAATATACATCAAGCCTGTGTATGCTTAAGTTGTTTGACTAATTCAGGTCTCCATGTTAATTATAATATAGAGTACTTCACCTGTAAGGGGAAAAGTCACAAGTTAGTGTCTCATATAGCTGGATCTCCAGGACAAATGGAAATAAAGGAATCAGAAGACAAAGAAGGAACAATAGAAGATCCTTTTCAATTCCATGGTACTTTGCACTCAACTCCCAAGGTCTGAGTTAGTTCTTAATGCAGAGTCATGCCTATAATGGATACTAAATAATAAATATTGATTGGTGATATAGATAAGAAGATCTGGCAAGGACTTTTTGACCTTTGAGTATAATAAAATTGAGCTAGCTAGCAGGATGCTTGCAATTAGCCCAAGACTCCACAGAGGAGAGAGCAATGGAGAAGGAATTAACATTATTCTGCATTCCTCTCATATGGCTTAGATGTTCTACTTGCTAGTAAGTCATCCTTTTATTAAGTCCTCTCAGTGAGAAATTTCCTAGTCACTGCTTTGAGAATTCAAAATATTTTATAAATTTCTAGAGACTTAACTTGCTAGGTTCTTTTTGTTTTCATTGATCATCTTCATATTTAGGGTCCCCTCTCATTTTTCTTAACTTAGTGTTTAAAGATTTTCAAGACTGTACAATATATAATCTTTGACTTTTCTGCCCCTTTTGGTTTTATCTACTTTTTCTTTCCTATTCTTAGATGAAGATTGAGAAATATATATCTTAAGATACAGATGTATTGTAAGACTCTAGGTACCCCATATAAATCTTACTGAAAATTTTGGAACTATTTATTGCTATGTTTTTATATGCACTCTTTTATTGTAAATAAATAAATGGTGTAAAACAAAGGAAGTGGGGAATATGTGATGCTTGCTTTTAGTCTGAGGTTGAACGGATATACATCATTTTCATTGGTCTGAGGAATAGAGGATGTTAGTGTATGCACATGCACCTGCCTTAATCAATACTATTTAGAATATGAACTACATGACCCCACTCAATTTATAGGAAACTAAATAAAGCAAAAGAGACACTTTGGATCCCAGAGGAATTCATTTCCCAAAGCAATCAGATATCTGGAGTCTTAGTCTGATAAAAATCAATGATTCTTTCAGGGTAGTATGTCTTTAGATGTGGGCAAGGGAAGGAGTAATTAATGAGAGAGGACTTGGTGAGCTTAAAGGCAAATGGGGGAAAAAATGAAGAGAAAAACTAACGTTTCTGCCTTTAACAAACCATTCCACCATATAGGCTACAGCATAATTATGCACGTTTACTTATATACCTTTTACCATAAAAGGTAACAGGAACAATTTATTACTTGACTCGTGTGGCTAGATCATATGCCTTCATTATGTGTGTTTATCTGTGCCTGTGTTTTATGCTTAAAATGTATAGGAATCGTCTCAATTTTCCAGTAATACTATATAACAAAAAGCCTAATATGCTAAGTGTCTGGTCATTCGCTCAACCAATCAAAGCATAATATGCTGATGATATGGTAAGGCTGTTCAATCACTCACTATGATGTACACTGACCACTAGGGGCAGATGCTCTGACCTGTAAGTTAGCTTGCTGCTGAGGTCTAGTTGGTCAGGACTGAGTGAGGCAGGCTGGATACACCCTGGAACCCTCCCACAGTCCCTCCCTGGTTGGACAACCTCCCGCATCCCTCCCCGACCGTGATCCTGCACCAGTGGGGTCCCTCGACCTGCACCGTGCCCTCTTGCAATCAGGCCCCCTTGGGGGAATGTCAGAGAGTTGGTTTTAGCCCTATCCTGCAGGCCAGGCTGAGGGATCCCAATGGTATACAAATCCATGCACTGGGCCTCTAGTATATTATAATTACCTGGGTGCTTAACAAGCACTATTTGTTTGAATTATGAGTTTAGAAAATATTGCTGTCTAATGGAAACCAGTTTAAAATGGGGACAGGGCAGAGTTTTGTTGCAACATTATCTCAGATGGTTTGACTTTTATGTATTTATCACTCTGCCTACATTTACACACTCAACAATATTTCAGCAAGCACCCAGCTACATATATTTAGAAAAGGATACTATGTACCTGTCATCCCTTCGAAACATGCATAAATAATCAAGTAAATGAAAATTTGCTTTCTTTATCCTCACTTAGTATATATTCTTATTTGGGTTAAAAACACACCACTGTTTGCAAGCTTGCTAAGGATTATTTTGAAATGCATCTAGTTATCCTTGCAATAGTCCCTGTGGAGGCTCCCTCTGAAATATTTTGAATTTCTCAAGTATAAATAATACACTCAAGACTATTTTGTTATCACTGTAAATGATTTATGACTTGCTGATAGTATCACCTACTTTATTTTCCCTCTAAACTATGCTTTCCATGAATTTTAAAATCTCAGTTGATGCTATAAATATAATCCTGGACTTTCAAACATGTGAAGTGTTCAAAACAATACAAATGTATCTGGAAAGGAGGTCATAGTGAGATTGGCCATGGAAGCAATTAACCATTGAGCATGTAAATTCAGACAATAGGAAACAGTCATCCCTGCTGGAGGTGACTATAACATATCCCATTGGAGCTATTGTGCACAGATCTAAGAGGGGTTTGACAGGTAGATAACAGATTTATTGATTCCTGTTTGGGGGATTGCTGTAGACTTGCTGCTTCACCAGGCTTTCAAATTGGGTTTGAGTCTTTAAGAGAACAAACGGAACCCTGAAATCCTTTCCTGGCATCGCAACCCCTCCCCCCCAAAGTGACAAGTACAATAACCCAGGGCTGAGGAAGGCTCTAAACCAATGGGAATAGTTGCCATGCGCTATTGCCGAAGCTCAAAGGCGAACATGCCTGAGGGGAGAGAAACTGGCTGTTACTTAGTTTTGAAATGCACAAAGTTTAATAAACAACAGCGTGTATTAGTCTGAGTGCGTGTATACCTCTGGGAGCCACATGCTGATGATTTGCTCCCTGGTGCACTGGATTCTTTCGTTGCTTCGTCCAGTGGGAACACAGAGATCTGGAATATTGAAGGCACAGCCTCAGATGATGTGTCATCTGTCAGCTGAGAAACTGCTGTTTACCTAGGCCTGGCTAGGTGTCCGGAATATTGCCAAGATTACTGTAAACAGCATACATACCCTGAGTCAAGGAGCATTTGACTTTTGAGGGGTGGGATTTTCTACTGGCAGGACCAAGATTGGAACGATAAAATATGGTTCTTAACTTACCTATTGGAGAGATCTAAAACACATGTTAAGATACAAGGGAATATGAAACAAGCGAATTCAGTAGAATCTCAGAATCGGAATGTTTTGTAATCCATCTTCCTCATTGTAGGGAGGAGGCTACTCAGGTACTTAGATACCGGAACCAATCGTTCTCACACTATGGTCAGAGTGCCTTTCCCTCCCTCCCTCAGGCTTAGTGCAGGGACACTGGGTAACAGGGCTGGCCCAGGATCCAATGAGAGACCAGGTGGCTTGGGAATCAGAAACCAGGCGCAGGCACCATCCACCCGGAGCCGGTGTGATCTTGGACTTAACACAGTCGTGTGACCTTTGTGCTTAGACTTCCCTCAAGCAGTCTTCACTGTGCCCAGTGCTCAAATTCGTGATGCATCTTTTAGAGAGTGGAAGGATTCATAACGCCAGTCTTGAGAAAAATACCACTTACCAGCAATTAGCTAAGCTACTTTTATGGAGGCCACCCAATCAGGCATCAGTGGCTGTCTGCACAGCCTGTGAGGGTTACAGCCCCACTGATCCACTTGCTGCGTCCCTTGAAAACCTCTCCCCGCTTCTGATCCATTTCCAGACAGTTTCAGGAAGTATCAGATAGCTCCCCACGGCCATGTCATATAGAGCAAGCTTTTACAGGAAGCTCTCCCTCTCTCTCTCTCTCTCTCTCTTTCTCTCTCTCTCTCTCTCTCTCTCTCTCTCTCTCTCTCTCTCTCTCTCTCTCTTCTCTCTCTCTCGGCTTCCCATTAATCACGGACCCAATGGTGGACTTAAGTGAGGGATGATAAAAATCTGCCCGTTTGCATCTAGTCTTCCCAATTCCCAGTTTCTTAAAGCTGGCATTGTTTTTCTTATGTGAAACCCCGGAGAGTGACTTTTAAAACTCACTTTCCTTGTAGCACATCTGTGGGGAAGGACTGACACTCCATTACCTCCGAACAGGATTTAAAAGTTTCATTTAATGCATTTGTTAGGATCAGGAAAAACGACAGCCAAAAGCAGAGAAGAGAGAGAGAGAGAGAGAGAGAGACAGGGAGTGGTGTGGGGCCTCAGAAAGTGGTTGGCTGTGTGGCCACAGGGAATAGGGGGTGTAAAAAGCTTCTTGTACACATTGCCTCATCTATAAAAACCAGAGCCACTTGGCATCTCTCTAAGTAACAAATGGACCTAGAAGCTGCAGAGAAGAGTTGTTGGCAGGAAGTGGTCCCCAGAGCTCTGATATTTTCAGACTCTGTGCATTTCCCTGTAACGCACAGACCATGCATCACAGAGCCCAGTTCATATGTCTTTGCTACCTCAGGACTAAATGTTGCAGGTTCTGGTTTGTCAGACAACCACACTTTCTCAAAGAAGGAGAATTAACATGCTTTGTCGAAGTACAAAGAAACAGAATTTTGCTTTTTGAGGTGCAGCGGAGAGGAAAGCGGTGTGAAGAAGCATTTGGAGGACCAAGGATAGAGGAGATGGCGGTGTCTGAAGCAGAGATACCGGTAGTAGCAGTAGAGAAGAGAGTATAGGGAACTTAGGAAGGTTCTCTCCCTCTCTCTCTCTCTCTCTCTCTCTCTCTCTCTCTCTCTCTCTCTCTCTCTCCTTTTAAGACTTTGGCTTTAAATAGAAATCTCTGTTTTCTAGAAACAAGGAACACCTGACTTGTAGGTGTGAACCCTTTCTTGTGTCTGAAACTTACTACACACATGGACTTCCCCCACAGCAGGAGCCTCACGCAAGATTCCCAGCTGAGTGGTTTTTATCCCCAAATGGGGATAAAACACTGAGCTCCACACAACACTGAGTCCACTGGTGGGCTAATCAACCTGTGGGAGAAAGGGACCCTCCGCAGATTTTGCAGCCACAGAAACACTGAGTGTCATTGAAATGCCAGGTTAGTCTCAGAGTGCACCAGTTGTTCTGCTGTGTTTCTTCTTTTGAAACATGGAGGCAGCAGGCTAATTGGGTGCCACAGAGACTGTCCACAAAATGCCAAGTCTCCATTTCCTGTCCCCAACATCTGCAAAAGCACACTGCCCTCCATGACTGGCCCTTGACTCCATGTGGACCCTGCTCCTCTCCCCAGATTCAAAACAAACAAACAAACAAACAAACAAACAAACAAACACAGAAAGCAAGCCAACCCTTACCTGCTGAAGACAATAGACACACCACCATAATCTTTTTCAAGCCCGATACTATTTAGCATTCAAAAAATTATTCTAGGTCAGAGTTCCTGGCAAGATTTACTCTGAGAATGAAGCAGACAATAGCAGGCAGGATACTAAAGGACATCCAAACCTCTTGACCCCAACCCTCTGAGTCACGGACGCTGTTTCCATGAGTTATGCTTCTTCCCAAGTAAAAGGGGCGCTGGGTTGCTGTTAAGATTTTTAGTCTTGTATCTGCTACCGTGAAGTCTTTCATGGCCATCGCATAGCAGAGGACCCTAACCGGGGCATAAAATCAAACTGCTCAAAACCTCTCGCCAAGTTCAAACTTGAAGCTCTTGTATACTTTTTTTTTGGAAAGGGGGGGGATGGGGAGGGGTGAGTTGTCACATTCACGGTTTTCTCTGTTTTCCAAAACTGTTCAGTTTCAGAGCCCTGACTGTGCCCAAGGCCATCTGTAGGTCCACTCTGGCCCCGCTTTCTCATCTCTGAGATTCCGAACCTGGCTGAGCCCCCTTGGACTGTCCTGCCTGGCCTGGGCTTAATTACTGTAAATTCACAAGCAGGGGGGCGGGGGGAGGGCGTCTCTTTTTAAATCTCATCCTTTCTCTAGAAAACGGTTAATTTGGCCAAGATAATGCATCCTGGTTTTGTAACAATGGCTTATCCAGGGAGAATTAAAGTCACTATGTACTTTTTTAGCAGCTACTTTCCCTCACATTTCAATAATTTTATTTTTATTATTATTATTTATTATTATTTTGAGCAGCATCCTGGTGCCTTCTTGATGATTTTGGTCGCCCAGGGAAAGGCGCGCCCTCCCTGCAGGCTGGCCAAGCCCTCCCCCTCCCTCTCATTAGCAGAGTGACCCTGTGTCCCCGCAGCCCGAGTCTGCAGGAAAGTGCGATGTTCCCACTGGGCCCTCCTGTCCTCTCGCCTGGCTCAAGAGCTGAGTCCACATGAAATATGAAATATTAACTGTCCGAGGAGACAAAGGATGCTGCCTCCTGTGCCTGGGGTTCGGCCACGCCTCGCTGGCCTCAGGCCTCTCTGTCCCGTCCCCACCTCCTCCCCGGACGGGAACCACGGGTAGAAGAATCACAGCTCTCCAGAGCCAATCCCCTGGACCAGCCACCAGACTCCCAGCCCGGTCCCTTCTGCAGGGAGCGCACAATGACCACCAAGAGGCCAGAAAAAAACAAAAACAAAAACCACTTAAATATTGCATTTATTAAGGAAATGGTAAACACGGGGATGGGGGGTGGGGGGAAGACTCAAAACGGTGTCACGAATGTCAAGAGCACTTTTGTGGCATAAATCGTGCAGCCACGGGGCTACATACAGATTCTACTCCGGGTCTTTGCCAGGGGGCCCGGCTGGGGCGCCAGCCCCCCTCTCCAAAGACCCAGTTGTGAATGAAATAAAAGAGACAATTCACACCCCCCCCTTCACATTCACAAGCTCCCCCTCCCCCACCCCTTTCCCCCCCCACGGTGACAAAACCCTTAACTCCGGGACAGGCAAACAGGTCACTAGGGCAGGAAAAAAGAAGTTATAAAATATTTATATTCACACACACACACACACACACACACACACACCAAAAAACTTAAGACGGCACGTTGCAATCGAGCAAAGAAAGGTATTCATCGCCTCTCTTGGGACTGGGAGCAAAGGCAGAGACTCCGGACAGGGATGTGTGTTCCCACGAGTTCTGTTTCGTGGCGCCTGCACGGGCCCCTTTGCAGGCCTTTGGGTGCTGCCGGGTGTCTCCCCTGCCCGCCCCCTCCACCTGCCCCCGGCGCGGGGCCCACCTGCGGGTGCAGAAGAGCCTTTGCCCCGCGGGTCTCCCCGCACCCCAAGCTCGCCCTCCTCCTCCTCCCGCCCTCCGGGCCACTTGCTGCTCAGCCTACAGTCCGGGCGCTCGCTGCTCTCCTCCTCCTCCAGCAGCCCAGGCGCGGGGACTTTCCCCAAAGAGCGAGCGAGCGAGCGAGCGAGGAAACAGGTCGCTCCATCCCGAAAAAAGGCAGAAGTCAAGTCGAGAGAAATAACGGACTCCGACAGGTTTTGCTTCGCCCCAGGGGCTCGGGTGGACGGTCCTGGGGCTCGGTGGACGGTCCGGGGGCGCGGCGGGGAGGCGCGGGGAGGGGGCCCCCCCCGAGGGCGGGCGGGCCGGTCAGTAGGGCCCCACGACCACCGCCTCCACCTCCTTGGACGGCCTCCGCTCCTTCACGAGGAAGTTGATCATGCCCTCGGACTTGATGAGGAGGTTGCAGCCGAGGAAGAAGATGCCGAAGACGACGGTGAGCGAGAGCACGCACATGACGGCGATCTGCACCACGCGCATGATGTACAGGCTGCGCTCGTCGGGGCCGCCCTCGGCGAAGCCGTCGTCGGTCACCACGGACGCCTGGGTGCAGCAGCGCACGGCGCGCCCCAGCGCCTCGCTGCTGTTGGCCAGCAGCGCCAGGCCGGCCACGTCCGTCTGGTTGCCCGGCGGCGGCGCGGGATCCATCGCCGGGGCGGGAGGGCGCCCGGGGCGGCGCGGGTCCGTCCGCGGGGTGGGGACGGCGGTGGCGCGAGAGGAACAGGTGCTGGGAGCTCTCACTCGCAGACTTGCGCGTCCCGGAGAGCGGCTGGCTCTCTCCTCCTATCCAGGTGGCCCCGGCCCGGTGAGAGTTTTCCCTGGAGCCTTTCGGACTTGCGCCGCAGCCCGGCTGGTCTGCGCCGCCGTCTGCTGCTCCCGGGCGGTGCTCGCTCTCCCGGCGCTCGCTCGCTCGCCCGCCCGCCCCAGACTGGGGGCTGCGGGAACTTGGCGGGGCCGGGCCGGGAGGGGCGTGGGAGGTGCGGGCGCGGCCGCCGCTGGGCCGCTGCTCTGGGGAAACAGCGGCCCCTGCCGGCCGCGCTGCGGCGCTGCGCCCGCTGTGGCTGGGCGGCGGCGAGGCAAAGATGCGAACCTCCTGGTCCTGCTGGTCTTGCTTCGCCTCTTTTCCACTTCCAAAGGCTAGGCAGAGGTCCTTGCACTCCTCTGGCTTGGTGGATGAGTCAAGAGTTTCGGGTTGAGGGAGACGGTTGAGATCGGCTGAAAGTTTCCCAAGAACTGGGTCACATCAGCTCTGCGAGTTCTTAGCCTCACTCCCTTCTCACCTCTGAGCGAGGCAAAGCGGAGAGGAATCCTAGGTGCCAGAGGGTGGTTGCCAATGCCTGTGTCTGACCATCTCACCTGAAAGCCTGGGGGGGGGGGTGGATTTCTAGTGCAGTAGGGTTGACCTGTGTGTAGGTTTTTGTTTTTTTTTTTAATCATTGATTTTAGGAAGAAAGAAAAGTAGGGAGAGAGGGAAGGAGGGAAAGAAGAAAGAAAAGGTGGGAGGAAGGAAAAAAAGAGAGGGAGAAAGGAAGCTATTGGAAAAACAGAATAATATGGTTTTATACTGATTTTCAGGGCAGAGGAAAGGGGTTATGGGAAGGAGGTGCTGTTCTTTGGAGGCGTTTGTGTGGAGGTAGGTATTTGCCAGGCACAGAGTCAGGGCTCTGCAAAGGGAGACAAAGGTGGACCGAGTGGCCAGCCACTCTTGTCATCGTAATTGCAGGTGGATTTCAGGATGTGTTCTAATGTTTTCCTCAGTTGGCAGTTGTTTAAGGGAATTGCTTATCACATCCATCACCTAGAATACTGGCCGACTGCTGGCAACCCTCCCCATTTTCCACAACCTGATGTATTTCACCTTAATCATTTAAAACAAAACTACAGATGCTTTAGGGGCCCGACTGAAGAGTCAACTCATAATTTTGCTGTCAGTTTCAGTGAAATGTTATAAACATGTCAGATTATTTCTTAAACTCTAGTGTTGTTGTTTTTGTTTTTTTTTTAAATTTCTACCTTCATTTTTGTCTCCCTTCCTCTCCCCCACCCACTTCAACTGTTTTCTTTCAGCTGGAAACCTTGAAGTGTGGTCCAAACTTTTGATAGAATACATCTACTAACTTTCTATTATAACATAGTAGTATTGTGGTCCCCAAAGGAGGGATGCACGAGGTCAAATCTGGTAAAGAATTGTGAATTTATTAGATCATCTGGAGACCAGATGGGCTGTGCCCCAAAATGGTACCAGCCCCCAGGGCCACAGAGTAGGGAGTTATGAAGGGGGGCTTTTTCTGAGGGGAATGCTCAGGGTCTGACTGGTCTGGATCCTGGGCAAGTCTGGAAGGGAAAGTGGTCTAAGGGAATTGTTTAAGAGAATGTGGTCTAAGGGAAAGGGATTGTCGGCTGTGAAGTGGTCTAAAGGTCAGTTTCCCAGGGGGTTGGGGAGTATCGATTGGATTGTTTGATCAGACCTAACAAGTAGCTTTTACATTTTCAACTCTATTCTCAACTCCATTCTACATGCTTGTTAAACCCTCTAACTTTTGTTTCCCCAAACATCCTTTTTTCCATTCAGAGGTTTCCTTAAATGTTTCCTAAAATGTTTTGTGACCATGATAAAACTCTTCAGTTAAGAGTGTTCAGTTTTTGAGTGTATGGTAGCTTCAATAAGTGTAGTTCCTTCTAGAGAGCACTTATTTTTTCCTTTGGGGAGGATGTTTAGTATCTCGGGGCCTACGCTGCTGGGCCTCGTCCACAGTTCACCTGGTTTATTGCTCCAGTTTCCCATGTTTATGCTAGCCTTAAAGAAGGCTCCACTCCCAACAATTTCTTTTTTCCCCCTATTATTTATTGATTAGAAAAAAACTTACTTAAAATTCACTATACAACCAGTCTATCTTAGTTAATATGGGTGACACTTAAGAACAATAAAACAGTCCTAGTTGGTTTGGCTCAGTGGACAGAGCGCCGGCCTGTGGACTGAAGGGTCATGCGTTTGGTTCTGGTCAAGAGCATGTACCTCGGTTGCAGGCTCCATCCGCAGCCCTGGTTGGGGGGCTTGTGCAGGAGGCCACCAATCCACGCATCTCTCTCACACTGATGGTTCTCTCTAGGTATCTCCCGCTCCTGTCCACTATCTCTAAGTCAATGGAAAAAATTCCTTTGGTGAGGGTCAACACATAACAAAACAAAACAATAAAACATATGTATGAAAATTGCAAACAACTTTCAGACAAGGTGAAGCAATATTAAAATGAATGGAAGAGGCCAGTGGTAAGAATTTAGAAAAGCAAATGGTGGAGAGTAGAGATGAACTCCCGGGAATAATAATTTGCACAGGATTTTGTGTTTAGTAGAAGTTGGGTTTTGATAAAGAGAGAGAAAATAGCCCCTTCTTTATGTGACAAAAACAAGAGAGTTATAGTTGTTTGTACCTCAAATGTATGATGCTGGATGTCCAGCACAATACATTTGAGGTATAAACAATTCCCCCAAATTTTAATTTCCTCATTATCAGAATTTGAATGTATTTGTTGATATTGACAGTATTACTGTTTTGGTAAGCAGTCAGTGTTAAAATGATTAAATCTTGGAGTCCAGTGAACATTTTATAATGTCAAACCTCTAGATTTGGGGAACATAGTCTTAAAGGAAGTAAAGTAACACTGAGACTTTGTTTATTTCCTTCAGCTTTAACTAACCAGTAAGGCAATTGTGAATGTGCTATTCCTTTGAACTAATTCTGATCTTTGGGAATGTGGTTTTGTTTCCTTTATCTTATCCCAACCTCCCCTCCCCCATTTTGTTGAAAAAGGTTGCTTGGAGCATTTAGATGGAAATTCAACCTAGTAGTACAAAATTACATTTACCTCTCGCTCATTACAACGCCTCAGGGAATCTGGGCTGCTACAGCTTCTCTCAAGAAACTTTTATTTATTTTTCCTTTTGGAGTGAACAGTTTCCTCTCACCTTTACAACTGTTATATTCACCTGCTTCCTAAGGAAAGTGCTAGAGATGTGAAAAAGAATCCTTTTAAGAAATGTCAGTTTCTAGAATAATAGCCGGTGATGTGGAAGGGGTGACATGATGATAATTTGCTTTAGCTGAAAGGCTTTTGACACACAGGACTCACTGTTCTATTTAACTAGTGACCTCTCCTACTTCGGTGGAAAGAAGGCTTGACTTTCAGCATTTCACAATAAACATGTTACATAAGAAAGAAACACTTATCTGTTCTTTCCAGGAAATATCTATGGCATATAATAAATACATTCTGCCAAGATATTCCAGGCTGGTACTGGTGGGCCTTATAAACACCCAGTACTCACTGGGTCTGTAGTTTAAATAGTTTAGACATACCCAGAGGCCTTCAATGATAAAACCTTTTTTCTTGGTTCTTTCTTTGCATGTATTTTGAAAATATTCAATAGACATTTAAGAAAAGAGAATATCAGACATAGGATATTTATTACATTGAGGCAAGCTTTTTTTTAAAAAAAAATCAGCTACATTAAATTACATAATGTAAGTATGAGTAAGACTAAGCACTCCTATTCATTCATAAAAGTAGACTCAGGCCCTGATGGTGTGCGGTCACAGTTTGATTCCTGGTCAGCTGATCAGTGATTCTCTCTCATCATTGGTGTTTCTCTCTCTATTCCTCTCCCTTCCTCTCTGAAATAAATAACAATATATATATTTTTAAAAAGTAGTCTCAGCATCTGGAACACACACACACACACACACACACACACACACACACACACAGAAAAAAGGCAAAATAGTTTATTGAACTACCAAAAGAGATACCATGCACTTCAAATATGTAAATTCATATATTCAAATATGAATTTGCACTTCAAATATGTAAATTCATATATTTTTACCCATAGACCCCACAGATTCTCTCTCAAACCTGTGTACTTTTACTTTTTACATAGTTTTAACTTTCTTCATTATCCGTTTTTCATGGTGACAGGATATCAGTAGTGACGTGTGGGTTGAAGAGAAGAAAATGGCGAGTGGCAGGTGCTTTCCCACGACAAGGAGCATCTCCGGAAGGAAAAGCAAATTAAATGACATGCACATTTTTCTAAAAGTGTGCTGTATTATCTTGGAGATAGGTAACAAAGAGACAAGCCCTTTTAGATGAGTAAGAGTCTAACAACACATGTAAAGTCATGGACTTTGAATCCTCCTGTCTTCACTTAATAGCTACAATGATCTTGGGAAAGTCCCATCACCCTCATGTATCTCATTTACCTCTCTGGGCAATGGGAATGATATTCCACAGGATATTGAAAGGACTGATTTGCTCTCTGAAAATAACTTAGAGTGGTGTCTGGTAGCACGTAGCCTGATCTCAAGCAAAAGTATCTTTCTGCAGCTCCTGAGGAGGCATCAATATGTACAAATTACTAAAATAAATAAAGGCTACATTTTGTTTAATATTTCTTTTTAAGAAGGCTGGAAAGTGAGGGACACATTTTAGAAACATTTCCTTATGAAGCGATTGACTTTGTTAGGTAAAGAATTCTAAGTGTTTGTGTTCAAATCAGAATCCAGGTGAATTGCTGGTAGGAACGTGAAAGGGTGCACCCTCTGTGGAAAATAGTACGGCTGTTGCTCAAAAAATTAATTATAGAATTACTACATTATCCAACAGTTCTATTTCAATGTATATACCCTCAAAAATTGAAAGCAGGCTGAAACCTGTTTGGCTCAGTGGATAGAGCGTCAGCCTGTGGACTGAAAGGTCCTGGGTTTGATTCTGGTCAAGCGCATGTACCTGGGTTGCGGGCACATCCCCAGTAGGAAGTGTGCAAGAGGCGGCTGATCGATGTTTCTCTCTCATTGATGTTTCTAAATATCCCTCTCTCTTCCTCTCTGAAAAAATCAATAAAATATATTTTTAAAAATTGAAAGCAGGCACTTGAACAGGTTTATAGCAGTATTGTTAACAATAGACAAAAGGGGAAACAACCCAAATGTCCAAGAGGGAATAAAGGAATAAAAAATTGTGGTGCACACATGCACGCAGCCTTAAAAGCAGTGGAATTCTGATACATACTCAACAAGGATTGGTGCATGGGTAGGGTCCCTAGCAGCTGCTGGCTTCCTCCATATCACGCCACCCCTTGGTGGTCAGCACACATCATAGTGCGCAATCAAACTCCTAGTAGGTCGAACTTCGGAGGGGATATTTTGCATATCAGGCTTATATATAGATACCTAGAATAAGCAAATTAAAAAGACAGGAGTAGAATAGTTGTTCTCAGAGACTAGGAGGAGAAGATTAATAGGGAAGATGGAAAAGTGTGATGGTTACACAGCAATGTAAATATACTTACTGCCACTGACTTAGATACTTCAAAATGTTAAAATGGTAAACTTTATGTTATAGATACTTTACCACAACAAAAATCCTAAATATTTAAATTAGACTGAACATAAATATTAGATATAAATTTCTGACATTCAGAGCACTTAGAAAATAATATCTAAAAGTCATTTATCTCCCCAGAGTTCAAATATGATCACCCTTAGTAATTAAGAATATTTTTATCCCTTCTTTTCCTATGCTTGTTTTAGCTTAGTCTTGACCATGCAGTAATACAATTTATATCTTACTCTTCCCCCTTAACATTGTATGTTCTCATGACATAAAAAAATGTATTATATGTTGCCGAAACCGGTTTGGCTCAGTGGTGGAGCATCGGACTGCGGACTGAGGGGTCCCGGGTTCGATTCTGGCCGAGGGCATGTGCATTGGTTGCAGGCACATCCCCAGTGGGGGATGTGCAGGAGGCAGCTGGTCGATGTTTCTCTCTCATCGATGTTTCTAGCTCTCTATATCTCTCCCTTCTTCTCTGTAAAATATCAATAAAATATATTTTTAAAAATGTATTATATGTAGACTTTTAAAGAGTATATAGCACTTTATTATGTGAACATACCATCATTTACTAAGCAATTGCCCTATAGTATACCAGTTATGCTGCTCTCAAATATTGCTACTGAATCAATTACACACAAAGACCATTTTTGCTCATAAATATATTCTACATGTAGATTACATAGATAGGATAAATTTACAAAATTGTAATTTTAGGGAGAACAACATTATTTTTTTTTAAAGGCAACACAGCCGAATTATAATAAAGGTTTGTACCAATTTTCACAGCCATTTGGAAAGCATACAAATATCCATTTTATCACACTCGCTGGAGTGTTTTCAACGTGGGCTACATTTTAGAATCACCTAATGAGCGTTTACATATCTTTTTATAATAGAATCAAACTCATAAGGATTAAATCAGAACCCTAGTGTGTATTTAAAAAAAAATTCCCAAGTAATGCAGTAGAGAAGCCATGGTTGAAAGCCACTGCTTAATCTTTTCAAGCTTGCTCTAATGTAACCTGGATGGGGGTAGGAAATGAATGATTCCCAGGTATGACTGCAAGCCAATGCAGCAATTTCCCCAACTTGCTCCCTGGGTTCATCCACTGAAATTTTACTTTAGTGGGTTTGAAATGGGTCCTATAAATTTGCATTTTTAGCAAGTATCCCAGGAAATGCTGTTCTTGAGCATCAAGTATTATGATTTTAAAAAATTATCATTGCAAGTCTGATAGGAAAAAATGGTACCTTTCCACATAAGTGTTACAGAACCGTATATCTTACTTTGTAATCTTTATATTTAGATTCAGGTCCTTTGTCTATTTCTCATGTGATATTTTATTCATATTGATTATACTGATTTATAATAAGTCTTTATCAAATATATTAACTGTGTATGTATGATATATTTGTAAGTATTTTTCTACTTCATTTGTCTGTTAAATTGGACTATATTCTTCTTAGCTATATGGATTCTGATTACATATGTCTACTGTTTTAGATACCTCATATAAATGAAGCCATACAGTATTTGTCCTTCAGTGACAAGCTTATTTTTCGTAATATGAATTTGCATTTTTTAGCAAGTATCCCAGGAAATGCTGTTCCTATACCAAACCCACATGAAAAATAGACAAAGGACCTGAATGAATCAACATTTTTTATCAGCAATTTTTAAATTGCTTTTATTTGTAGACTTTTTTTAGACTTTTAATGGGGAAAACACATATTTATTGCATCAGAGAAAGTCCTTTTACATAAGACCCCTCTTGGGGACACAGATTCAGACAAGTCTCTAACATAATGCTTTTGACAGATGACTCACTGGTGATGCCAACTGTGACCTGTTTTAATGAACTTGCAGAATGCTCCCATAACATCTTCCTAGGCATCAAACCGGGGTGTGAAATTGTTGCTAACTCTTGTATGAGTTTTTTATTTTATAAACACTCTAGAGTTGCTGTCATAAAATTAACAGTTTCCTTAACCAAATGCAAGGTCTACATTGAATATCCAGCATCAGCCACAGCAGAGTGGGCATTTTGAGTTCATCTTCTTATTACTTGGGGCAGGTACATGAAAGCTATCCAGAGTCTCAAAGTGTGTAGATTACACAGCCATCCACCAGAAGACATTTAGAAATAACCCACCCTGGAAAAGAATGGTAAGCAGTGGATGGTGAAAGCCATGGTTCATTCACACTGGCAAACATAATCTTCTATCATTCTCTTGGTCAGCCATACAACCTTAGGACAGAAAGGAACTAAAATGAATTCCATGAAATACAAAGTTAAACCAACCCTATTCATACATAAGATCTACATTGACTAAGTGAAATAAGCTAGTCACAGAGGGACAAATACTGTATGATTTCATTTATATGAGGCATCTACAATAGTCAAAGTCATAGAAGCATAGAACACAATGGTGATTGCCAGAAGCAGGGAGGTAGGGAAAATGAGAAACTCTTGTTCATTGGATATAAGGTTACAGTTATGCTCAGTGATTAAGACCCAGATATCTTCTGTACAACATAGTGCCAGGAGTTAACAATATGGTAATGTGCACCTAAAAATTTATGAAGGAGATAGATATTCTGTTAAGTGTTCTTGCCACAAAACAAACAAACAAACAAACAAACAAAAACAAACAAACAAACAAAAACAAACAAGAACCCCAATGAAACACAAGGAAACTCTGGGAGTTGTTGGAAATGTCTATTACCTTGATGGTGGTGAGGATATGATGGGTATTAGTTATGTCCAAACTCATTTAATTGTGCACATCAAAAAGTGCAGTTCTTTGTGTTTAATTAAAGCTCAATAAAGCTGTTTTTTAATACAGCACATTAGTTGTCTAAGAGAGAAAGAAGATTGTCTCCCAGGATTTACTGCAGAAGGAAATGTAGGCTGAAGTGTGTTCCAGAGATTGGCCCCTGACCTTCTGTAAAAGCATTATTATCTGGGGCATTGCTACCATTGGCAAAGCCAAATGTGCTACACATTCAGAAAGAGATGGACTGCACAGGGATTATTTTTTCTCATTATTTCTAAACTTATAAAGTTTCCCCTGATTTCGAATTTATTTATATACTGGAGGCCTGGTACATGAAATTTGTGCATGGGGGAGTGTGCCCCTCAGCCCAGCCTGCACCCTCTCCAATCTGGGACCCCTCGAATGCTTGAATGGTTGCATATATATATATATATATATATATATATATATATATGTTATTATTTTATTTTTAAAAACATTTATATTTGCATTGCTTTATATTGAACATAATAGTCTGTCTGGAACATATTTTAACATAAGTTTGTCCCTCTAAATACTCCATTAATAGATAAATAACAATTAAATTATTTAATTCTGATTTTGAATTTCAGAACTTAAATAAGAATTTTCAGGTGTCTATTTTTTAATAATCTGTAAACTTTTAAACACAATCTTTAAACTTTAAGGTTCTAAAATGTAGAAACTGTATCAGCCTAATTTATCTTTTTATCTTTGCATCTATGTTGTTGAAGGTAGATCAGAGGAAAGCAGTCAGCAAGTGGGTGAAGTAATAAAGATTAAACCAAGTGTCTGCCTCTTTCTCTTTTATTTAAATATAATCCCTGGATCTCCGACCTGATGCCCTCTGGTGACAGTGCTCATCTCTCTGTGGGAGGAGAGTGAAAACTGTCTTTGTGTGACACAGGTGACCTCTCTGAGTCAGAGCTTCCTCTCAATGCACAGACACATGGGATAACTGGTGAGTAGTAGCCACAATGTTCTCATCTATTAATACCTTTATACTGTTGTTGAAATAAAGGGCCAAGAAAAGCAAGTAATAACTCACCTCCACGTTTGATTACAAACCCTGACCACTGAAGATGCTGAGAAGTTTTCAGAATGATCCGTGGTAGACCTGTGGCGTTGTTTTTATTAAATGTACAGCACAGACAATTTTTGCCTCCATGGAATTTTTGTCATTAATTCAATCTGATTTTCTGCCCACTATGTAAAGCCTGCATGATGTAGACTTTAAAGTGAAAAAGCCTCCAAGTGGCTTAAAGCCTTCAGTGCTACTGGTGCATCCCTCCCCATTTAAAGAAACAAGACTTGCAGCCAGCTTCAAAATGGGGCAGAAGCAGGTGGCTGCAGGGAGTCATGAAAGAAGAAATTTCTCCAACTTCTAGGCTTCAGTTCCATTAGTCTAAGGCAGGATATAGCTTCTATTTCCAAAGGGCAAGTGTATGCTGCTTCTCTTGAAAATGTATATGAAACTACAAGGGAGAAATCATCCCGTAGACCAAGGAGGAAAACAAAATCTTTCCCATAGCATGCTGAAGTTAGACTTGTATATTTAAACTCATGAAGATTTATGTCTTCTGCAAACCTGGAGGTGCAATAGATAGAAACAATGAAGGTCACTCATTTTCAGAACACAAGAAGGAGTGGCAGCATTTATTTATACACCGGTAATAGAGCCAAGAATAGTCCAACATTTACTGTATGCACATCTGTGATTTTGCTGTTGAGAAGTCTATCTTTAAAGACTTTTTAAAAAGTATATAATTTATTGATTTTTTACAGAGAGAAAAGGAGAGGGATAGAGAGGTAGAAACATCGATGAGAGAGAAATATTCAACAGCTGGCCCCCTGTTGGCCTGATCACCCCTAACTCCACCCCTGCCAGCCTGGTTGCCCCTAACTCCCCCCTCCCCCCAGCTTGCTGGCCTAGTCACCCCTAACTGCCCCCTGCCAGCCTGGTCACCTACACAGCCTGCTGTTCGGTTGTTTGGTCACCCCTCACTGGCCCCCTGCTGGCCTGGTTATCCCATGCAACCTGCTTGTTCAGTCGTTTGGTTGTCTCTCACTAACCCCCCTGCTGGCCTGGTCGCCCATGCAGCCTGTTGGGTTGTCTGTTCAGTTGTTTTGGTAACGATGGTCACTTAGGCTTTTATGTATATAGATTTTTTTCCTAAAGCAAAACAGAAATACATATCATGTAAGGCTTGGTAAACAGCAAAAGATTATCAGGTTGGGGGAGCTGCCCTCAGCTGTCTGGCAGCAGGCAATAATATGTAGATCTTCAGCCCTGCTGAAGCCCCAGGTCCATCAACCTTCTGACGCACTTCTTGCCTTTATGACCTGCTGGAATTAGACTCCAGCCATTAAAGAGTTGGGAGGCCATAAAGGATTTTTATGTTATCTTACAGAATTTGTTTTTCCACCTGAAAGCCGTGGGAAGACCCTGAAAGGTTTTAAGTAGCAGAATGGAAAAGTCAAATTTGCTAATAATTCAGGCAGTGCTAAAGGTAAATGAAACCGCCACGAAGAGTACATATAGAGTCCTGTACCTTAGGTGTTAAATAACAACAGGTGACTGGGAGCCCAGTGACAAACGTGGCTCCTCCCTCCTAGAACGTCACTTTGTAGCTCACTGACGACAGTATTCAGAACATACATGTCCAGCTTTGGTTTCAGTTCTTCAGTCCTGCTGGGCACCTTTGTGAAAGAGCACCTAATCCCCAAGGCGAACCTGACTAAAATGACCTCAGAAGGCATTTCCCACAATGAATTTCACTTCTTTCTCTGCGATGGCGACCTTTCTTCTTGCAGTATGTCTGCAATCGGCACGTCACATTCACTCCCAGTGAGCAGTGACTCTGAGTCCTTCTTGCTGGGGTGTGCTTTTAGGCATTGCTGTCTCTCCGTAACCCAGCGCCATAATACTATGCTTCAAGTAGAGCTTTTGTGGTGCCTTGCAAATAATTTTTTTTTATTCAGATTGCCTCGTGACCCACTTTCACTCTGATGGTCACCAACTAACTCCATGTCCTACTCAGCTGATGGTGTTTTGGGTGGTTCATGACTCCACCCAGTGGTCTGTAATCTTCAAAACCTTCACCGGAGCACCTGCCGTGTATTTAATTTTTAGGTGGCTCTTGTAGTAGCGTTGTTGAAACTCACCAAGTTTTGGATGATGCATCTGTGAAACATCTAAAGCTATTTTCCATATTAGAAGACTTGGACAAATGAGAATTCCCAGAAAAAAAAATATGAGGCACCATCCCACTTTTTAAATGATTAATTTCTAAACGTTTCACTTCTCTTCATGTCCCCTATTGTCCGAAGATTCTTTGGATAGCAGTTAGACATTTAGGGGAAAGTTGTTGGGGCTTGCTTTTTCTCAATCCTAACTTCTATTTCACTGTTGCAGGGTAGACTGTCATAAGTAATTACTTCATACAAATGAAATTACTAACCTCCAAACTTCTTTGAGATTGGCAAACAAAAAATGGTATATATTTAAGGCATACAGAGTGATGTCTGAGTGCATGTATACATTGTACAATGATGACCACATTCAAGCTAATTAACATATCTGTCATAATTACCTTTTTTTGGGGGGGAGGAGAAAGACCTACTCTATTAGTAAATTTTAAATGTCCAATGCCTTGTTATTATCATAGTCACCATGCTGCACATTAGGTCTCTAGAATTTATTAATCTTATAACTTAAAGTTTGTATAACATATCCCCTTCCTTCTGAGCCCTCATAATCATAGTACTCTCTGTTATTATGTGTTTGACTTTTTAGATTGCACATATAAGTGAGGCCATGCAGTATTTTGTGTTTCTCTGTCTGGCTAAATTTTCACTTAACATAATGTCCTCCAAGTTAATCCATTTTATTGCAAATAACAAGATTTCCTTTTTTTTAGGCTGAATAATATTTTAATATGTTTGTGTATAAATCACATTTTCTTTATTCATCCATTGATGGACATCCACTGCTTTTATTTCTTGACTGGTGTGAATAACACTTCAATGAGCATGTCCTGTGAAATGTAAGTAGATACTTAGCAGAGAATTCCATGGTGAAATGTTTGAGAAATTTTGGCTATTAAAAGCCAGCATGCACATTTTTAATTATAGAATTTCTCAGAGTTTCTAATCTGTGAATGTGGATTGTAGGTCTCTAACAGGGGAACACAGCACCTGTTAGGTACTATTTAACAAATGATACCATCTTAAGGAGTACTGGTCTCTCACTGAACAGAGTTCTACTGAAAAGCAATAGAAGAAATGGCAATGGATGCTTAGAATGTGGAGACTTAATATTCATGGCTTTTACTATTTTATAGATTGAAGAAAAAATTCATGATCTTATTTTTATTCAATTACTAGAGGCCGGGTGCACAAAATTCGTGCATGGGTAGAGGGTGTCCCTCAGCCCAGTCTGCACCCTCTCTCACTGGGATCAGTTCTAAACTGGCAGTCAGACATCCCTCTCACAATCCAGGACTGCTGGCTCCCAACTTCTCGCCTGCCTGCCTTCCTGATTGCCTCTAACTGCTTCTGCCTGCCAACCTGATCACTCCCTAACCACTCCCATGCCAGCCTGATTGATGTCTAACTGCTCCCCTGCCAGCCTGTTTGCTCCCAACTTCCCTCCTCTGCCAGCCTGGCCACCCCTAACTGCCCTCCCCTTCAGGCTTGATCGCCTCCAACTGCCCTCCCTTGCAGACCTGGTCCCTCCCAACTGCCCTCCCCTGCTGGCCATCTTGTTGTGGTCATCTTGTGTCCACATGGGGGCAGGATCTTTGACCACATGGGGGAAGCCATATTGTATGTTGGAGTGATGGTCAATCTGCATATTACTCTTTTATTAGCTAGGATAGAGGCCTGGTGCATGGGTGGGGGCCAGCTGGTTTGCCCTGAGGGTGTCCCGGATCAGGATGGGGGTTCCCTTGGTGTGTGGGGTGACCTGGGCGAGGGGGCCTGTGGTAGTTTGAAGGCCAGCCACGCCCCCTGGTGACCCAAGCAGAGGCCCTGGTATCTGGAATTTATTTACTTTCTAAACATTGTAGCCTTGAGTGGAGGCCTAGACTGGCCAGGGTGTGTGGAAAGCTTGACTTCCATTGCCTGGGAAACCTAAGCCTCTCAACTGCTCTCTGTGGCTGGCTGTAGCCATCTTAGCTGAGGTTAATTTACATACTCACTCTGATTGGCTGGTGGGCGTGGCTGGGGGCATGGCTTGAGCCGAGTGGTTAATTTGCATATTATTCTCTTATAAGGTAGTATTAGAAATTGATAGACCTGAAAAAACTATCTAAAATAAATTAATTTTTTTTTAAAGTTTTGAGATAGTGATTTTATTTCCTTTGTATATATATACCCAGAAATGAGATTTCTGGGTCATATGGTAATTCTATCTTTAATTTTTTAGAAACCTCCATACTGTCTTCAATATGACTGTTCCAACTTACATTCCACTAATAGTACTGCACTGAACCCTTCTAGGGTTCCTTGTTCTCTACATCCTCACCAATACTTATTTATCTTCTGACTTTTTATTTTCTCTTTTTATTTGTTGATTTTTAGAAAGAGAGGAAGGGAGAGAAATAAACATCAACTTGTGGTTCCACCATTTACACACCCACTGGTTGGTTCCTGTATGTACCTCGAGTGGGGATTGATCCCACAACCTTAGTGTACGGGGAGGATGGTTTACCGAACTGAGCTGCCGGCCAGGGCCTGACTTTTCTATAACAGCTGTCCTAACGAGTGTGAAATGACATATCATTATGGTTTTGATTTGCATTTTCCTGATGATTACTGATGAGCACCTTTCCATATACCCGCTAGCCATTTATATATCTTATTTGAAAAAAATATTGATTCAGGTTTCTTGACCTTTTTTTCAAAAGAATTTTTTTTATTTGCTATTGCATTGTATGAGTTCCTTGCATATATTGGATATAAAGCCTAATCAGATATATTGTTTGGGAATATTTTCACCCATTCCATTAGTTGCCTTTTCATTTTCTTTTATATTCTTCCCCCCACCCTACCCCCCCCCCCCACTCCCAGCTTTTGTTGCCTTTTCTTTTGGTGTGAAATGCAAAAAAAAAAAAAAAAAAAAAAAAATCGTCTAATCCAATATCAAGGAGTTTACCACCTATGTTTTCTTCTATTAGTTTAACGTTTTGGGTCTTATGTGTCATTTTGATTTTATTTCTGTGTAAAGTGAGATACACCAGTGTGATCTGTTGGTTTCAGCATAGTCCTGTGCACCAAAGGGTGGCTGTTCCGATTCCCAGTCAGGACACATGCTGTGATTGTGGATTTGATCCCCGATTGGGGTGTGTGTGGAAGGCAACTAATCCATGTTTCTCTTTTGCACTTATGTTTCTCTCTTCCTCTTTTTTCCCCTTCCTCTCTTTCTAAAATCAACAAAAAATCATATTATTAGGTGAGGATTTTAAAAAAGTTATTAGTAAAAAGATAAGGGCCTATCACCTAGAAAACACTCTGCTGTGCTTAAGAATTTAAGTGAGAAGATAGAAGAATTATTACACACCAATAAAAGAAAGGGTGAGTTATAGAATAAATGGTGCCAGAAAAAAGTGTTTGGGTTCAATTCAATTACACACCTGCTCCATGTCATGTATCAAAATAAAATCCATTATGTAAATGTCATAATTTTTAGATTAAAATGTAGAGGGATTTCTCATAATATAAGTAATAGAAATTGAATAAATAGCATTTAACCACTTTAACTTAAAAAAAAACCTTACTACAATTTTTTTTACCATAATGCAAAGCAATTATTATAAAAGTTAATTAAAAATAATTTTACATCTCATTGTAGAAAGTAGACTACAGTCCTTCCAAAATATGTCTATATCCTGGTCCCTGGCACCTGTGAATATGTTACCTTACAGGACAATGGGGACTATTGCAGATGAAACTAAGTTTGGTAACCAGGTGGTCTCAAAGTAAGAGATCATCCTGGATTATGTGGGTAGGATTAATGTAATCACAAGACTCCTCAAGTGGGAAAGAAAGAGGCAGAAGAGATCACAGTGATATGCTATGAGAACGCTCATCACTGTGGCTGTCTTTGAAGATGGAGGAAGGGGGCCAGGAGGCAAGGAATGTGGATGGCCTGGAGAAACTGAAAAGGGCAAAGAAATGACATTTCCCCTGGAGCTTCTAGAAAGGAAAACAACCCTGCCTGACATCTTGATTTTAGCCTGCTGGGTCCCTTTTGAGTTTCAAAACTTTAAGAGAATGTTGTTTGCAGCCTGTTGGTGTTGTTCAGACAGATCAGCCTGCAGCAGCAGGAGGCGGGGTGAAGGGCATGGAGCCAGAAGAACTGAATGGGGCAAGTAGATGACACCCAGCACTGATCCATTGCCCAGGTTCAGAGGAGATTTTTACGGTTTGACTCTCCCTCAGCCTCACTGACAGACTCTATTGCAATACATTCCTAGCATTTTCCCATTTTCTTTAGCTAAGTACCTATTTACATTTCACAGAGCACGGCACAGAGCTGACGAATGTTGCTCTAAGCTGAGGAAGAATGAGCAATAATATCTCAGACATATTAATTTCTCAAATGAAGATCAGCTATATTTCTCCGGAGACTGGTGTCTATTTCCTAAATCCTTTATGAATCTCTTGCTCTATGTCTCACAGTTCTTTGTTCATATCTCCCTCATGTTTAGATCAAGTGCAAATGTTTCTACTGGATATTAGAATTTGGGAAGGAGGGAGTTGATGATTAAAAGGAAAGCTATGATGTTGCTTTGTAGTTTAATGTATAGATTTGCTGGTGAGGTATAAAATAATTTATTTTTATGGGTGCAATTGACCAAATACAAGCCACGGTGCCTGCTGTTTGGGAAATGTACTGTGGGATTATTGCATACCGCGTGCTGATGTTGTCTGTAAGACTGGTAAAGAAATTGATCAAATTACAGCCAATATTTCAGGTCATGCAGTGACATCTAGTGTGTGTAGGAGACAGTGTGCTGGATTCACATAGCCTAACTTGCAAATGATAGAACTGAACTTTTATTTTTCCAATCTTTTGAAGATTTTATCCTAAAATTGTAAAATAAAAGTAGTGTTACTCTTTGCATACATTTCGGAGTTGAAACTATTTTTCATAAATAGTTCAAATATATTAATGCACAGGCAGTGAAGAAAAAGCCCGGATAAAATATTTAAAGTAATTTTGCAAATAAATGTACTAAGTAGATGAAACTCCTTAAAAATATTGTTTGGCTCGGTGGGTAGAGCATTGGCCTGAGGAGTCCCTGGTTCGATTCCTGTCAGGGGCACATGTCCAGATTGTAGGCTCCATCCCCAGTGGGGGTGGCGGTGGGGCACCCAGGAAGCAGCCGATTGGTGATTTTCTCTCATCACTGATGTTTCTATCTCTCTCTCCCTCTCCCTTCCTCTCTGATATATATATATATATATATATATATATATATATATATATATATATAATTATTGTTATGGATGATCATTTAGTTTTCACCAGGTAAATAGGAAGTATCAATTTCAAGCATTCACCATTTAACTCTGTGTGTGTGTGTGTGTGTGTGTGTGTGTGTGTGTGTTCTTAGTTTAGTCAAGGGACTATCTAAGTCTAACAATCACTAGTTACAACTAGGTTCTTCCTCTTTACAGGGTTATATAACATACAAAATTTGGGCTCCTAAGAGAGGCTCAGAACTGACTGCCAAAGGGCTTTCTTTCTGGCTCAGCCAATTATTATAAAGTTTTCCAGGAGGAAACCCCGCCTCCTTTCATTAATTGCAAGGGATTAGGAGGGGTTCTGCTTGAAATTCAATGTGTTGTTTAGATGCAGGACTAAAATAGAGTTTGAGGGAGACTTATTTTACTATGAAATATATTTATATCTTATTTTACCCTGCGCTGTGCTGTTTGATTTTACTAATTTTGATGCATGTGTTGGTACCAGTGCCAGGACTTACCTCCCAGGAGTGGTGGCCCTTTAGGGTGTCACAGAATTTAGAAAACAGAGGGTATTTTAACGTAAACAGAACATGTTCCAGCCCAAGCACCATCCATATGAGAGCCCACGGAGTGCAAATCTCACAATGATTTATTTTAAGCCACAGTATTGCAATATCTTTTTTTTTTTAAATAGTCTTGTCACCATTTCACTTTCCCAAATCAAAGGGATCCTTCTAATAATGGACAGGGGAAAGGTTTCTGGGGTATATATTGTTTTCTAAATGCTCATCTGGTCCTTTGATGTTCCATATACTTAGGATAGCGCTGCAGAGGCTTTGGCCAGAACCCTTAGCTTCCCAGCTGGGCTCATTTATTAGGCAACTGATTACTCAGTGTCTACGACATGCCAAGAACCATTTCAGGCTTAGATAAAGATCTGATCCCCAAGATCTTGTATTTTATTTGGACAGACTGAAAACAAACACATATATAATGGGGAGCACACAAATAAAATATGGAGACAGGTTGAGGAGGTGCTATTGTATATAGGGCATCCTGGGAAGACATTGATGATGAAATAGCATTGTTGTGGTTAGGGGAGATCTCCGAGAAAAGTTTGTTCCAGGCAGATGGAACCCCAAGTACAAAAGCAAGTGTATACCTGGACTGTTTCAGGAACAGCTCAGTACTTGACGTGTTAGAGTGGAAAGAGTAAAGGAGAGAGAGTGGAAGGAGGTGAGTTCAGAAGGGCAGCTGGGAGTCGCATCGTCAAGTTCAGGTGATTGCTGCCATTGGATGGTTCTAAAGCATGGCCTGGCATGATCTAAATAACACTGCAAAAGGACCCCTCTCACAACTATATTTGGTGCAAGGGCAGTAGCAAGAAGAACAGTGGTGAACTATGGCAATAACGCAGAGAAAGAGGGAAAGGGTTCACTCAGATCAGAGTGTAACACTGAAAGTGGTGAGAAAAGTAGTCAGATTCTGGATGTACTCTGAAACAGAATTGGCTGATACAAGAGGAGAGGAGATACAAGAAAGAGAAAGAGAGGAATAAACGATGACTCCAGGATAACATTTACCTGGCTTTGTGTGGGTCCATGGAGCAGGATGGAATTGTGAGTTTCTGAGATGGGATTGAATGCAGGAGGGCATGTTAACTTGGGGAGCTATATCATACATCCAAAAGTAGATGACAACAGGAGCTATATATAGAATTCCAGAACTCAGAAGAAAGGTTAGGGCTTTAGATATAAACTTCAGAAGACACAAGGTATTGATGGAGTTCAAAGCCAGGACAAGGGCTGAGATCACGTAAGGAAGTGCAGATGAAGATTCCCATCTGAGATGGAGCCCAAGGCACTCCGTGGCTTACAGCCTGGCTGCACATTGCCATTGCGTGGGTTCTGTAACAAAATTGCCTGTGCCTCTCACCTCGCTCCAAGAGGTTCTGATTTAATTAGTGGAGTTGAAGCTAGTTGCACATCGATGTGAAGTTGAACCTTAAACAACCTGGAGATGAAGGGTACCAGTCCCCCACCTCCTGCAGTTGAAAATCTGAATATAACTTTTGACTCTACAGTAGGCCCTTTGCTTCCCCAGATTCCATCAACCCTGGATCAAAAACAATAGTTTCCTCCTGTGTGTGGAAATCTGTGGCTGGGAATGTGAAAATATATGGTTTTGATGCCAGTTTGTTGAATCCTTGGATATGAAACCCCTGGATACAACAAAGGGCCAATGGCTTTTATTGAAGTGGGGCAGGGTGGGGCGGGGGGAATTTATGTGTAAGTGGATCAGTGCAGTTCTAACTCCTGTTACTCAAGGGTCAGCTGTACGTTAAAAGGCTCACCAGGTGATTCTTATGGGCAGAAGGAGTTGAGAAGCACTCATCCAGAAGCTGGAGGGAGTAGAGGCAGTGTGGTCAGCAAGGTAAGTGGTAAACAAGAGAGCTGTGTTGATAGATTTCAACTAGAAAAAAATGTTTTAAGAAGGAGAGGGTGACTGCCGAGAGGAGAGAATTGACTACAGTATGGTATGTGGCAATGTGAGGGGCGCTGTTTGGACAACAGCAGACTCACTGAGAGATAAGGAAAAAGTTCTCTCTTCCCCCCCTCTCCCCTCTCCTCTCCCCTCTTCTTCCTCCTCTCCCCTCTTCTTCCTCCTCTCCCCTCCTTTTCTCTTTTCTCTCTCATATCTATCTCTTTTAAGAAGAGCTATTAAAATATGTATGGATTCTCAAGGAAATCATCCAGTAGAAAGCAAGAAATGAAGGATAAAATAGGACAAATGGAATTTCTAAAAGAATGTCCTTGAGTGTAGAGAGGGGCTGAAACAGGGGTGGGCAAACTTTTTGACTCGAGGACCACAATAGCTTCTTAAACTGGACCGGAGGGCTGGAACAAAAGCAACCTGACCATGCCAGCACTCTCATCTTGGGCTGCTGGTGAAGGAGCAGAGGGGAGAGCAAGAGAACCCTCTGCTCTTTCGGCTCCGAGGGCCGGATAGAATAGCCAAAAGGGCAGGATCCGGCCCGCGAGCCATAGTTTGCCCACGGGTGGGCTGGAATCTGGTGTAAAAATGGAGTGATTATTGACCAGAGCCCAAGAAGGTCAGCCTTAGAGAGTAGGGGAGAAGGAAGAGTATATGGGTACTGATTCAGAGGGGTAGCAGGAGACAATGACGTTTCTTTTCAGATTATTTTTTTTTGTTTTATTTGTATGTTTGTTTTAATGAAAGAGAAAGCCAGGGAGGGGAGTGTGTTGGAGATCATAATTTAATTCTAGGAGAGAGGGAAAGTGAATGGACCAGGACCACATGAGATTAGTGGTCATAAAATAAAATTTATGCCAGTTAGCACTGTTGTATATTTTTCA
The DNA here is from genome assembly GCA_963924515.1 of Vespertilio murinus. Taxonomy (NCBI): domain Eukaryota; kingdom Metazoa; phylum Chordata; class Mammalia; order Chiroptera; family Vespertilionidae; genus Vespertilio; species Vespertilio murinus. Next base: position 30,984,442 of record OZ004711.1, read on the forward strand.
CTAGATGCTGTCAGCTGTATGCGTATAGGTTCAGAGTAAATGAAGTAAGTGAATAAATAAGAGAGTTGATTTTTACTGGAATTTAGGTCTTGCCAAATGCAGCATGAGTTTTCTGGGCAAATACAAGAAAGTATTTATGATTATCAGCCCTGTAATCTCACATTGGTGGGAGAGAAGCAAAAGCAGGAAGGAGATGGGGGCAGCAATAGGTGATAAGATAAATCAGGTCCTAATGGGACTGAAAAGTAATTGAATCTGGGACTCAATTACATGCTGGAGAGCCAGAAGGCTGTGGTCAGAGAGACGGCTTGAACATGAAATTATGGAGGAGGTTCATTTACTGCTATATTATGTTTCTATGACCTACTGGGTGGGAGGGGATGAAACATAGTGGGGACAGGATTGTGGAGGCGTCAGGGGTAACTGAACGGAGAGGCCAGGGAGTGGGGAGGATTATCTATGAAGATACTGAAACCACTGAAACCTGTGCCAAGGGTAGGTTTAGAGAGAGGGACTCAGGTGCTCAAGCTTCATGGAGGGGAGGAGGGATGGAGGGGAGGAGGGGAAGAGGGGAGGAGGGGAGGAGGACCTCAGGTCTGTAGTTGATGGCCACAAAGCAGAGGCACTTGTGGTGGAGACCGATGTTTTGAGCTTCAGAGCTGGGTTGTTAGGAAGGAGGGTAACTGGTTTGGAAGCCACAGTGAGCGGCATGAGGAACACCTACACCACTTTTAGGAACAGAGGACACAGCCTGTGGAAGGAGAGACAGCCACCACTTGAGAGGGCTACTGGCTTTTCACAGCAGATGGGAATAAAGGCGATTTCTGTAAATTCATCGACGGCAGTGAGATGTCACGATGGTTAAGCGTATAAGCTCTGGGGCCTGATTGTTTATATTCAGTCACAGCTCCTTTATTTGCCACCTCTATGATACTAATGCCTGAGTGCTTCGACTTCTTTGTTTATAAAATTGGGAGAGGAACAGTCTCTGTCTCGTAGGATTACTTTGCCGAGTGAGTGAGTTAACACAGGTTAACATCTGGCATGCGTTAAGAATATACAGTCAATAGATGTTAGCCATGATGATGATTACTCTCTTTTAATGTACCTTTGAGGATCAAAAAGGATTATTATTGTTATTATTATTACTCATTTTTATTTGCCTCTGGGGAGACAAAAGCAGATGCCTGGCAAAGAGCGGGTAGCACTGCTCTCTGTCCAGCTGCATTTACTGTAATGCTGTTTGAACATTTGGTCTCCGTGTGATGTATATTAGGCTTCTGTAGCATCAGCCCTCTGTCATATTAATATTTCTCAACATATGTTATTCATTAACTTGAAAAATTCTAAAATTTTCTGAGAAAAAAAAATCCCAAATAATGCCTGAGCCCCAGACATACTACTGAATTTTAACCCACAGAGTAAAATAAATATCTCTTGAGAACATACTGATAGAGATAATTGAATAAATAATTTTAGTTGTTTTCAGTCTCTCTGTATTTGTTTGCATTAAATATATTTCCCACACACAACATATTTCTTGGGGTGTGTTTTTTCTCCTCCTAATTTGAGGGTTTCTGAATCTTGCTTCTCTCCTGGCACTTAATTTTGCCATCCTACACAGGGAATTTTATTTTCCATAATTCCTTTTTTCTTTTTTCTAGCCTTCCTTATTCCCTTGAACAAATCAACTTCCTCTGCTTTTAGGGAAGTTACATTTTCAAATTGTATTCATGTAGTGACTATCCCTAAATTATTCACACCAAACATTTGCTTAAACTTTCTTATTAATCATTAAGACTTGTCAATATCTGTCTAGTGAATTAATCTGAGCAAATTCCCACTTCCCTCAGGTCACTTCCTCCTACCATTGTTTTTTAAATACGACTTTATTGAGATCTGACTGACATGTAAAAAGCTGTACATATTTAAAGTGTACAACTCATTGCGTCTGAATATTTCTACACCCAAGAGACCATCACCACCATCAAAGCCTTAATTACATCTATCACCTCCCTGTATTTCCTCTCTCCCCCTTTATTTCATACCCTCTTCTTCTGTTAGTTTAGTGCCTGAGTTTTGGATGTGTTTATTTTTCTATTGGTCTTTATTCTCTAGGCAACAAAACCCTTTATTAATTCATTTACTTCTTCTTTCTATATGTTTTCTTTCTCCTGGACAATGCTTTCTTCTTGCTGGAAGCATCCTCTAAATGTTTGGATCCTCCCTCCTCCCCTCATCCCCAGAGGATTTTACTTTGTAAGTCACCCCAGACTTTATATGCCATAGAATGTTTTTATTTCACTTTTAAGTGAAATTCTAACTCTACATAAAGATCTAAGTATAAAGTTCTTCTTCAAAACTATGACAAGGGTGTTCCACTGGCCTTGTGTTCCCAGTATTGTTATTGATAGACTAGAGGCCTGGTGCACAGAATTTGTGCACTGGAGGGGGCAGAGGAGTGTCCCTCAGCCCAGCCTGCATCATCTCTAACCTGGGGCCCCTTTCACAATCTAGGACTCCTGGCTCCTAATCACTCGCCTACCTGCCTGACTGCCTGATCGCCCCATAACTGCCTCTGCCTGCCAGCCTGATTGCCCCCAACCACTCCCCTGCTGGCCTGATCTCCGCCTAACTGCTCCCATGCCAGCCTGATTGCCCCCAACTGCATGTTCTCCCACACTGGCCTGATCGCCCATAAATGCTTGCTTCCCGTTGCCCTGATTGTCCCTAACCACCTCTGCCTTGGCCCCTGCCACTGTAGCTTTATCTGGAAGGAATTCGGACATCTGGAAGATGTCCAGTCCACCTGGTCTAATTAGCATATTACCCTTTTATCAGTATAGATTTGGCATCACTTTCATTTATAAGTAGAGGCCCCTTGCAGGAAGAGATTTTTTTCAGGCCTTTCTTCCCTTGGCTTCCAGGCCTTTGCTCTAGCCGGAGTCTGCCATCTTCATCTTTGCTGTTTTGCTGAAGACTCTAGCCAGAGTCTGCCATTTTCATCTTCTCTGCAGCCTGCAGTCTTATCTTGACTGTGGCACTCTACTCCTGTAGATCCCTTCAATACCCCCGCCGCCCTTCCTCTCATAGCAGACAACCTGCCCCACCTGGCCACTCTGCACCTGGAGCAGCTGGGCAGCTGGCATCTTTGGCCATCTAATTTGCATAGTCACTCTGATTGGCTTTGGACTTAGTAGAGGTATGGTCAATTTACATGTTTGTCTATTATTAGGTAAGATCCTTATCTTTGGAAGCTTTTAGATACTGTGTGTGTGTGTGTGTGTGTGTGTGTGTGTGTGTGTGTGTGTTGTGTGTGTATTTTAATGGACTTCATACTTTAGAGAAATTTTAAGTTAATAGCAAAATTTAGTGGAAGGTTCAGAAAATTCCCATATACTCTGCTGCCACACATGCAAAGCCTCCCCACTGTCACCAAGTGATACATTTTTTTTATTAACCTACTTTGACAGATTGCAATATTATAATAACCCAAATATCATAGTTTACATTAGGGTTCACTCTAATGTAGTATACAATGATCTATATTCTGTGGGTTTGGACAAATGTATAATGACATGTACCCAATATTATAATATCATACAGAGTAGCTTTACTGCCCTAAAAAATTCTTTCCTCTCCTCTACTCCCTGGAAACCACTGATCTTTCTACTGTCTGCCTCATTTTGACTTTTCCAGATTGTCATGTTCTGGAATTATACAGTATGTGGCCATTTCAGATTTGGATTCTTTCACTCAATAAGATGCACTTAAATTTCCTCCATGTCTTTTCATGGCTTAATAGCTTGTTTATTTTTTAGCACTGACTAATATTCCATTGGATGTAAAACAGCTTATCCATTCACCTGCTGAAGAATATCTGGTTGCTTACAAGTTTTGGCAATTACTATGAATAAAGCTGCTGTATGCATCCAAGAGAAGGTTTCTGTGTGGACATAAGTTTTCAGCTCAGTTAGGTAAATACCAAGTAGTGTATCTCTGGTTGTTTTTAAAATGCCTATATTATTATGTGACATTGGGCGGCCAAGAGTGCATCGTTTGTACTAGATCCAATCTATGGACATCCCAGATTGGCTTGGTCCCTCCTGTCCCCAGTTACTTGCTTAAGGGAGATCCTGGACTGCACTGAGGCAGAGAGCTCTCTCAGCCTCCTGGATTGAGGCCAGGACTTCTGTATAGTCTTGATCATGCCAACTGTCATGGCCTCATTGATCAGGGTTGACCTGACTGGCATGGGTGACATGTAGCTGCTCTAGAGTTAGCCTGGCTGGGGGGAGGGGAGGGCACTGGGGAATGGAGGAGGGCATCATTCCCTAACCAACCAGAAGTTCAGGGACGTCAACACTCTGGGGGGCCAAACGTGACCAATGAAGGACAGGAAATGGGAGAAACCGGCAAATAAACCTTCTTCTCTGAGACATTTGCTGTCTGGAATACAGTAAATGTAACTGGCACCCAGCTGTGATTTATCTTTGTGAAGCTGTGGTGAACTTCAAAACAGAGAGTCTTAGATTTGTTTCCCCTCTTTCCATGCTTCATTTCCCCTTTTACTCATTCTTGCCACCTTTGAATTGCAGTTTCCAAAATCTCTTTAGCCTGTAAGCTTTGCCTCAAGTTCTGTTTTCTATGGGATATTTATAACATTGCATTACTTCCAAGCTGCGGTCTTTTATTTGTGTCTAATTCTGGGGAATTCGCTTTCATTATTTTTTTCAAATAATCCTGCTTATTCTTTCTTCTCACTTTGGAATATTTTTATTGATTTTATTGGGGTTACATAGGCTAATAAAATTACATAGGTTCCAGGTGTATAATTCTATCATACGTCATCTGTTTATTGTACAGTGTGTTCCACACCTCAAACCTCCTCTCCTTCTTCACTCAAATTCTTAATGGTGATGTTTTAATTTGCTGCTGATTAATTTTATCTATTTTTTTCCTCCCTTTATCTTTTGCTCATTTCCTTTTGAAGAGCTTTCTGCTCTAATCTTTCAGTTTATGAAATCATTTTTTAGGGTCTATTCAATATTTACTTTTGAATACATCCATTGAGTTCTTTATTTCGATGGCTATGTTTCCAAGTCCACTGTCACCAATTGTTTACACATTTCGTGTTCTTTCTTTATCTTGCCCATAGCTTCCCAATCCCTCTCAAAGGAGATAGTCATTTTATATTCTTTTCTCTGTCCCGTAGTTCCTCTACTTCTGTTCCATTTGTTAAAGTTCTGTCTTGTGCTATCTGGCCAGCCTATCCGCCACTTCTTGCTAATAATGACAAGTCTTGGAGGGGTAAAAGTCTGAGCCCTGGCTTCTGCTCCTTCAGGAGAGCTGTGGGAGGGGGTTTGGGCTGAGAACCAACTACAGACTCAACTTGCCAGCTGCAGAGGCCCTAGCTATTGGCAGGCACTAATGGGACTGCTGGATCCCACCAAGGATGCATGGCAGTGGAGGTGAGGAAGGGGTTTGGGCTTAGGGTGCACTGGTGCACACCTGGAGGGGCTAGCTGCAAGTGAGTACAGGGGTCAGGTCAGTGATCCAAGGCAGGGACTGATCCAGGCTCAACAGTGTCTGCATAAGCCCTGGCCGCACAGTGTGCCCCTATGCATGTGTATGGTAGTGGAGGCCAATGGTGGTGTCAGGTCCGTGGCTTGCAAGTGCAGAGCTGGAAGGGCCAGCCCTGGGTATGTACATGGTGGTGGGGTGTCTGGACTTGTTCTTGCGCTCACATACACACAGAGCTCTGGGCTGGATGTTGGCTCAATTTGTGGGCTCCAGTGGAAATTAATTAAATTGCTGTTAATTATGCATGTCAAATTGGTTATATCTCTTCAGTTTTCCTAAGACACATATTCAGGAGTTAGTGGGTCACCCTGTTGAGTCCAAGGGTCCAATATCCGTTAGAGACCCATTTAGTTGAACTTGGCACCAAAATGTTGTTCCTTCACACATTTTCACTCACATTCAAAGAGGATTCTTTTTATGAATTCTCAAATATACATTTTCCCAAGGTTACGTGGTTTTATTTGATAGTCCACAGGATAGATAACATGTTTCTTATGAAATATTGACTGTTGATATCGTTAGCAGAGTTAATCGATCAGTCCTGTAGATTTAACAATTTCCTTTGAGTTCTTTGCTGATTGGCAGAATAGGAAACATTTTAAATGGAAATTAGAGTTAAGTAAACAGGAGAGTGCAAGTAGTTCTTAAATCTCCAATTGGTTAACAATGATGGCTCGCTGCGCCACCTGCTGGCCAGAAGTGTTGCTTTATTGCAGTTTTGTAAGTTTGTTGTTTCTGGCTTTTCATGAGTACCCTATCTATGTATGTAGGGTTTATACGCATAACATTTCTTCAATTGACTAGCAAATCAAGCCATTATAATGCCAGATTATTCTTGATATAAAATATACAGCAATGGACTTGAATGGGAAACATTTCCTGTGACAAAAATTGTAGAATTCTTTTTCTCCTGTCTTGTATTACAAAGAGAATGCCACTGTCAGAAGTTAGACTTACGAGAGTTAGAAAATAGAATGATGAGACACTGTCAGGATGTATTAGATTGTATTGCTCTGGGTTTATTCTGGCACGTCAAGTTTAGTATTATTTCTTAGTTGACTCTAGAATATCAAGAGTGTTCTGGATCTATCACAAATGATGGCCAGCATCCCAGCATCACATAATGTGGCCTGAATTTTTTAGAGCATGACCGCTTTTATTGGTTATTACTAACTGCAGATGAGGTCCATTTTAATCTCTCCCCCATTTCCCCTGTAGGGCTGGCTTCAAAAGCTGCAGATCCTAAATCAAATGACTAAACATACGATGATATGACCTGGACACCCACATGTCTTATTAGAAAACAATATTTGCTCACCAAGAAAAGACATAACAACATATTTGAGCTATTATTTATTTTAATTATCTTGATAGGTATAATGACTTACTTCAGGCAGTAAGACACCTAAAATATTGGATAGTTGTTGCATATTTTTCTCCAGAGATAATAAAATGAGACAGACACTAAGCAATTCAGGCTCGTTGAGATGCTCATTTGTTGGCAAAATTAACAGCTAAATTTAGTGACCTCAGGAGAGTCCCTTGACATTTATAATTGTCCAAAATTTTCTGATGAATAAAGAACAGGGATTTTTTTTTCTTTGGAAACTTAGTTTGGGCACTCAAAGCTTCATGAGTTATTAGCTTAATTGCTAATCTAGAGACTTATTTTAAAATGTGGCTTGAAGAAATATGAACTCAGTCTGTCCTAGGGAACCTTTCTTTCTTCCTTTCTTTCTTTCTTTCTTTCTTTCTTTCTTTCTTTCTTTCTTTCTTTCTTTCTTTCTTTCTTTTCTGGTGAGAGGAGAACTCATTAGTAGTTCCAGGTGTGGGCTTCATCTTGCTGGGTGAGTAATGAAAGAAAACACTGCATCCCCCATTTTCTTGGTACTGTTACCTACTAGTTTATTTTTTTGTTAAATACTTATATTAAATATATTTTATCTTCTATTTTGATAATTTATAAAAATAGTTTGAGAACCGTTTTAGTGACACATTGCTATATTAATAGGGGTTACTAGAATATAATAATTAAATTTGAATAATTTTCTGGTCATCGACGAAAGTGTATGAACAGAAGAGTGCATGAGATCTTACGTAAATCACAAATAGGTTATTTTGTTGATAAACATGAGCTCATTGAAATAATTAAATAGAGATTGCTTTTACACTATACACTCTATTAGCAGAATTTTATAACATGCATTATAGCTTCAAAAACTTTTGTTGCACAACAGATATAAATGTAATCTGCATTCTACTTTTAATGTGTTTATCTTCAATTAAAGAAGGACAGAGGTGTTTAGGAAATATACCTAAAGCCACCATAGAAAGGGGACTTATATTTGGTATGTGTGGTAGGCATCTCAGTGTACAGTGCTGCTTATGAAGGAGCTGCACATTTTTAAAAACACTCTAATTAACTTTTGCAGGAATACTATAAAAATAGGTGACAAATATCATTATATTTTCTTAATGGAAATGTCATAGCATAAAATTCAAGTTTCTTATCACAACATTTATATAACCCAAGGTAATATATCAGTTATATTATAAATTATATCAATTTTAAACTAAGCAAAACAGGTATTTGTCACCCATTTTTGTTTTTGACTATGATAATCTATTTTAGTTTGTTATGTATTTATTCAATTAATATACATAGAATAATAGTATAGACCTTTACATTACCAAATAAGTGATGATCTCTACTCTCAGGGTACTTACTTTTTGGTGGGAAGATACACAAATATGTAAGTCAGCAATTTTAAATAGTGTGCTAAAGGTTTCTAGTCCAAATATATCACATATAATTATAAAATTATATAAGGCGCAGTTATAAAAGCATGAAAATATTAAAAGATAAGACATTATACATAATTAAATGATTTATGAATACATATATATTCATAAAGTACTATAATCAAGACTTTGACAGAATTTTGCATCAGTGTTTTATGCATTTACTTGAAAGCTAAATATATCTGTCTGGAAAATCACTGCAGAAACTCCTTTATTTCCTTCCATCATTATCCTGTATATCCAGTTGGCCATTCAACTAATCCAAGTGTAATATGCTAATGATATGCTAAGGATGCTCAACCACTTGCTGTGATGTGCACTGACCACCAGGAAACAGATAGTCCACCCATTGACCAGTTGCTATGGCATACACTGACCAACAGGGGCAGACCTTCAACCAGTAAGGTTAGCTTGCTGCTGGGGTCTGGCGCTCCTGCAGTCCCTCCTCGGCTGGCCAACCTCCTGCATCCTTCCCTGGCCCCAATTGTGCAGAAGTGGGGTCCCTCAGCCTGGCTTCTTGCAATCCAGGCTGAGGGATCTCCCCCTCAAGTGCACACATTTCATGCACAGGGCCTCTAGTTGATATATAATCGACATACATAATTGGAGGTAAACACTGAGCTTCTTTTCAAAGGATGTGTAGGGTTTAGTAGGCAAAATAGGGGACAGGGCAGTCGAGTAAGAGAAGTCAGCGAGCTGGGATGCCCAGAGGTGGGAACTGCCTTCCTGTGCTCAAGGAACCACGGGAGGCTCTCTCTGGGCTCATGAGAGGGGGCTATGAGGCAGCAGGGGTCAGCCAGACACGCACATCCACACCGAATTCTGCCGTGGAAGCTCTGGGGAATGACTGAAAGCTTTGGTTTGTCTAAAAAGCACTCTGGCAGAGGTAAACCTGTCTGACACAGTCCAGCCACCACGCAAGAATCTGAACTGAGGCTATAGCTGTCAACATGGGCAGGAGGGACCAGTTTTTAGGACAAAAGCATTTGGATCCGCTTGTAGCAGAGATTCTCTGGCAAGCGGGTGATTGTGGGGGAAAGTTTATCCTCTGTCTCAGTGGCTGGCACATTCTGGTGCTGTTTACTAAGTTGATGAATGCATCTGGAGGAACAGATTTGGTGAGAAAGATGATGACTTTTATCCCAGTGCTTGGGCAGGCAGTCAAATAAGTTTTTTTTTTAAATTTTCCATATTTTATACCCCATCAATAAAAATACATATCAAATAAAGTTTTGAGCATGTGTAATGATTTACATGGCAATACAATTTTGAATTTCGTGTGCAATATGCATTATAAACAGAAATTTTTAAAAATCTGAGATTGAAAAATATCCACAGGTAGTTCTGGTATTTTATTTCCACACTCCATTGATTGCTGTGCAAACTGCAACTTGGAATCCACTGCTTTAAAACAAGTCTGTCGATGAGGTCACCCAGAAATGTGTCCTGTGAAAAAAAAAGGAGAGGGGGTGAAGGTGGCAGTAGCCAAATTTAAGAATACAGTTAAGCTGAAACCGGTTTGGCTCAGTTGATAGAGCGTCGGCCTGCGGACTGAAGGGTCCCAGGTTCGATTCCAATCAAGGGCATGTACCTTGGTTGCGGGCACATCCCCAGTAGAGGGTGTGCAGGAGGCAGCTGATGGATCTCTCTCTCTCATCAATGTTTCTAACTCTCTATCCCTCTCCCTTCCTCTCTGTAAAAAGTCAATAAAATATATATTTTTTTAAAAAGACAGTCTTGTGAGGCGTGAGATGGTCCGGTGTGCAAATAAATGATATATATATGAATACAGTTAAGAACAGAGAAAAGAGACTAACATGACCTGGCCAGACAGGTTAAACACAATGTCACATAGATGACAATGAATCTTGCGATTAATAGAGAGGGTGTCATTTTTAGGGGCTGGAGACTCAGTGTAGAATAAGACTCTCTCTTTGCCTGAGAGAATCCAACAGTAAGTCAATGAGCATATTATAGGGTGATCAGCGCTTTAATTTAAAAAAATACAGATTCTGCAATCCTAATGGAGTTTGTTTATTGGTGTGAGGGAGGGACCACACAGGAAAGTTTCTTCAAGGAGATCGTGGGTAAGCCAAGGATTTTCCCTTTTGTTTTGTTCGCTTTTGATGGGGTTGCTGAGCAGGAGTTGGGTAGAGAAAGCTCACCAACGTCTGCGGCTCTGATCCCGCAGGACGAAATTCCCCGCACAGAGCAAGGAGCCTCTTCCTGCTGTCTGTTGCCATCATGAATCCACGCGCGCGCTGGCTCATTGGTATTCCTGAAGGGTTTTACACTCCTGCAAATTGTCGCAGAGAAAATGAGAACTTTTAAATACCTTTCTCTATTTATAGCAGGAGAGGAGAGCGGTGCCCCGGTTCTGCTCCCTCCCGGGAGGTGTTCATTAGGGGGAGTGTAATGAGGCCGGCAAGCAGGTGCCTTTTATGTGGCTTTACACGGGCTCCACGCGGCGCTCTCCCACCCCCTGAGCTCCCAAATGGGCGCACATGTCATCTGCGGGGCTAATAGCGCACAGCAGGGTCCTTGCGTGTGCTTCCCATAAATATTCAGCATTCTCTCTTCCTCTGCCTGGTTACCGAGCATAAGCACAAGAGAGAGAGAGAAAAATGGGAGAAGTAAATACAGAAATGTATGAGTTCTGGGCCATAAATCTAAAGAAGTCGGTTTGGCACAGCAAGATACAAGAAACATACACTGAATACAGGGTAGGTGCATGCGTTAGTAAAAACCCTGCAGATTATCATTAGAGATTCCCTTAAATCTCCTACCCAGGGAAAGGTAATTCTGGTTAGTGGCCATCTCGCTCACCCATTCCTTTGCTATCCCTTCCCCTTGCTGACAATTCATATGTCTGTGGGCACTTACACCATTTACAACCGTTCTTAACAGGTTGGGCATAATATAAATGTTGCACGAAAGCTTTGTTGGTTTTACTTAAATCAGGAAGCTAACATTTTACTCACTTAAATGTGTGTCAGTTTGGTGGTTCTGCTTCTTTTTCACACCCAGAGTGCAAGATCACTCTAATTTGTTTCCTCAAATCTCACTGAAGAAATAACTTGAGGGAAATGGATGGAAATTATTGATCAAATTAGATAGTGAGATAGCAGCCCATGACTCAGGTGAGGCTTCTCAGTATTTATATTTAGAATTAACTTGGAAACTTTCCCAAACAGTTTAGAATGCAAGAATAAAGCTTTATGTCTGAGAATTTAATTCCTTCATAATGGTAGATGGTATGCCAGAGTGAAGAATGTAGTTCCTTTTAAATGGTCAGCAACTGCTGTCTCTTTTTCAGGAAAGGAGTAGAATCTAGAATCTAAAATTAGTAAGATCAATTACAAATATTTTGAGTTAAGGTAAAATAAAATGATGACAAAATGTTAAAAAAAAAAAAAGAGGAATATTCTTTTCAAAGAGCTTCAGGGCAAATATTGGTGAGGTGGGGTTAAGGAAGGGCAAGAGGACTTGAGGTTAGATACCTTGTCCTCCCGGTAACATTCAGTGGTGAGTGAAAATCTGCATTCTATTTATAGGCAATGGTTAACACTACACCGGGCGGGGCAATGCGAGTATGTGAAACAGTTAATTCGTGTTTTATTATGCATTAATTATTGTATTATTGTCCATGTGAACAACTATAAACCTACTTTTGGCCCACCCTATTGTTTGGCTGTGAGGAAAGAAAGCCTTACACAAGCTGGATGTGTATCTCTGTCCCTTAGAATTGGTATGCGCAGCCCACGCTGGTGAGGTGGCCCCGTGCCTTGAAATCCCGAGGAAGCCAGCTTCTTTGCCCTCCCTGCTCAGTCATCCCTGGAGTATGGCCCTTGTTCTTGAGGTTCAGGCTGACATCTGGAGCTCCAGATAGCAGATCTGTGTTCTCTCAGCAGCCGCAGAGAAGAGAGGCAAAGGGGGTGGGCACAGATGTCGATCCCATTCACACCTCATTAGCCAGGACTTCATCACATGGCATTCTTAGCTGCGAGGCTGACTGGCACATGCCTGCTTTATCACAGGTTTCCTGTGCCCAGCTGAAAGTTGATGGCTGCAATACTGTAGAAGCAGAGAATCGATATAGGAGTGCCACCAGCAGCCCCTGCCCAGGCTGCCTCAACAAAAAGGACGTGTTAGTGAGCAGAGCTGTTTCTGTGCAGAGATGGGTTCTAGGTTGTGTACTTCCCTACCTCCTGGCTTCCCCTTCTTCACCCCCACCATTGCACTGCTGTCCCCCTCCATCCATAGAGGGCCTGGGTGTGGGTGTCACAAGGGTTGGGGTCATGCCCTCACATCCCCACCTCAGCAGCCTCTCACCCATCCCTGACCCAGGACTTAGGGCCGCGGCACCAGCTGCAATGGCTTTGGCTGGAGTGGTTGGAGCCGCAGACCTTGGGGAGAGGACATGCCTGGCTCAGGCAAGGCGCATCAGTGTGGTGGCTGGCAGGAGACGGAGCCCAGCTGTGGTCAGGTCCCAGCACATGGTAGCCCTGGGCTACCAGCTGAGCCCCTTGCAGCTGGGAGGGTCTACACTCGTCCTGCAAGTGTACAAGGCACCAGTTGACATTGTGGGACACGTTCTTTCTGAATCTGACTTCAGTTTATCTCTTTTGGCTGGTCGGCTTTAGTCACTCCCAAGGAATAAGCCACAAAATTAGTCTTAATTTTGGTGATTCCTAATACTAATGTTCTGTTCATTGCATTTTGAACTGGTATTTCATCCTATATAATAAAAGCTTAGTATGCTAAGTGTCCGGTTGTCCAGTCAGCCATTCAATCAATCAAAGCGTAATATGCTAATGGTGCTAAGGGCACACAATCTCTTCCTATGATGTGCACTGACCACTAGGGGGCAGACAGTCAACCAGTCGATCAGTCACTATGACGTGCACTGATGCTCCAACCCGTAGGTTAGCTTACTGCTGGGGTCCGGCCGATAGGGACTAAGTGAGATGGGCCGGACATGCAGACACACCCTGGAGCCCTCCGTGGTCCCTCCTCGGCTGGCCAACCTCCTGTGTCCCCCCATCTCCCAGCCCCAATTGTGCACCAGTGGGGTCCCTTGGCCTGGCCTGCACCCTCTTGCAATCCAGGCTGAGGGATTATCGCCCATCCCCACCCCTCTAGTGCATGAATTTCGTGCACCAGGCCTCTAATCATATAATAAAGATGAATGGCCAAATGCATGCTAACAGTTTAAAATCTTAATATTCTTTGCTTAGCATGGAATTAAGTAGCAAATATAACAACATGAAAAACTAGAGAGACACTGCTGAAGAAAGGAAAAAAGGTCTACATTTTCATTCTTTAAACAGCATCTCTCCCCTCACCCCTTGCTCTTTTGAGCAGGAAATCCTACATTTTCATTTTGCGATGGAGCCCAAATTTTGTAGCTGGTCCTGAAAACCAGTCTTCTTACTGAAATACAAGAATATGTTACTTTTGAAGTTTTGGAGGCAGGTTTGTAACATTTCATGAAAGGATTAATTAGAACTGCTACCCTTTGGCTCTGCAGATGGGCCCTTCTTGTCAAGTGGCAAGCAAGGTTATGGGTTCACCCTCATCTCATTACTTCCTCAGCCAGTGTCCATCCATGGCCAAGTAGGATGGTCTCGCTGATGCCCATTAGACGTGTGTGCAGATCAAGCTTGGTATTAGAATTAGAGGCAAAGTAGTCTTGTCAATAAATCAGTGTGTATATTTCCATCAGTATCCACAATGTAATTTCTAGCACGTTTCATATAGATTTGTATCCTTTATTATATTAAAAATACTGGAGCTCATCTGTGTTTTCTTAAGTATTTTTGAATATGTTTCACCCTTTCCTACCCCTCTCTAATTCTGAGAGTTTCTGTACATATAAATGGGAAAGACAGTTTCTACTCTAAAAGATGAGATTATGCAAATGAATGTATTCTCTTGTTTTCTTCTGGCTGTGGCCTGGCTCTCAGGATTCGATTTATAATGCTAGCTTGGCATGTCATTTGGTTGCCTAATGGGATGGAGGTGAATAGCAAGTGGTTCCACTGTTACAAAAAGAAAAATCGTGTGGAAGATGGATGAAGTACAACCTTTGGTTTCAGGAGTTTCCTGCACTATTCGTCCCTTGGGTAATACATCGTAACTTCTCCCTGTGTGTGCTGTGCCCCCATCATGCTGCACATTTTCAGTTCTCGCAAAATGTGCCAGTGTGGCAGGCCCACACTAATACTTCCACATTGAAGTTTTCTAATAAAACAACAATTGACACGATACATTTTTAGCCACAAATACAGCTCCTTCAAGGTTGTACTGTGTCAAAATGCTCTGTGATAAGATGTCATTGTGAGGAGTTACTGCGGATGCATAACACCATACTACTTCTGTTTTCATTGAAGATAAATGCATCAATGCCACAACAAACCAGCCATTAGCATTCGTATCATAGGCCAAGTCCAAGGCTGAGAAATGGGAAATCAGTACAGATGAATTTTTTTTTCATTTTAATAAATCATAGGTAGAGTTTAGATGCATAAATTAGTTTGCTCGTGCAGCAAATTTACTGAAGGCTTCACACATGTTGGGTGCTAGTCTATAGGCTGGAGATACATCAGTGACAATTGCAATTTCCTGCCCTCATGGAGCTTTTGTCCTCCTGAAGTGGAAACATGTAACTAGTTAAAATACTAGAGGCCCAGTGCATGAAATTCGTGCACGGTGCTGTCCCTAGGCCTGGCCGGCAATTGAAGCATGAGCATCTGGCATGGAAGGGCAAACCCCAGCTGACCTCTGGGCCCTGAGCATCACCTGGGCCTCTGGGCCTCCATGTGTTCCCCTCTGCCTGAGTCATCAGCCCTCGCCCAGCTCCCTCAGTGCCTGGGAGCCGGGCTGTGGCCCTGGCCCCTGCCACCGCTGCTCATTGACTTCTGTGGGGTGATGGGTGGGGTAATCGGGCCCTGCTCACACCCACCTTGGCCTGGCACTGCCCACTCACTAACTCTCCCATTCCACAGCTGTCCCACTCTCATCAGAGCCCATCGGGGCCAGCAGCATCTCCACTGCTGCCCACTGCCAGCACCACATCGCCTGCCATGTTCCGCGCCACCCCCTGGTGGTTAGCACATGTCATAGTGAATGGTCGAACTCTCAGTGGAGGGAACAATTTGCATATTAGGCTTTTATTAGATAGGATATCTTATTTCCTCCTCCTCTTCCTCCTCCTCTTCCTCCTCCTCCTCCTCCTCTTCTTCTTTTTCTTTTTCTTCTTCTTCTTCTTCTTCTTCTTCTTCTTCTTCTTCTTCTTCTTCTTCTTCTAAGTTAGGTTGTGGGAATTCTATTTGCAGAAATTACTGGACAAGAAAAGGTAATAGTGGGGATGTTGAGCTCTAGAATGAGGTAAACTGAAGTTTGACTCTTTCTCTTAAAAGCTGTGACTTTTGGCCCTGGCCAGTAGGCTCAGTTGGCTGGGCATGGTCCTGTTCACCAAAAGATTGCTGGTTCAGTTCAGATCAGGGTACAGGCCTGGGTTGCGGGCTTGATCCTGGTAGGGGGCATGCAGGGGCAGTCAATAGATGTTGTGATATGCTCTCACATGGATGTTTCTCTTCCTCTCCCTTTCTCTCTAAAAACAAACACCAATGAAAATCTTTTTTAAAAAGCTCTGACTTTTTGGCAAAGTGCTTGAGCACTCTGAGCCATGATTTTACTATCTATAAAATATAAAAGTAGCTGACTACTGTAAGGATGGAATGAGAAAGTGTTTAGAAAGCACATGCTGTAGGGCCTGAAGCATAGTTGACATCCAGTGTTTTTTTTCTTTATTATAGGCAATATTATTTACTGTCTGTAATCTCACAGAAAAACTTTGATTAGAAGATTAAACCTCCAGCTTTAAGTTCTGTAGGAGCTCAATGAATTGATTGCCATATTGCACTGCCTCTCAAACCTTAATGTGCATGCAAATTCATGGGGATCCTGTTCAAATGCAGTTTCTTATGTTAAGTAGATCTACATGGGGCCTGGCATTCTGCTTTTTCAAGAAGCTCACAGGTGATGCCATGGCTCAGTAGACCATGCTTCTGCAGTAAAGTTATAAAGTACCTTAATCTGTCAATGATAAGAGAAAAAATAAGAAGACCTGGCATTAGAGGTCAATGGTTAAGCAAAGGATGTGTCTTCAAACAATAGGGGATGTCAATGACCTCAATTGATGAGGTATATTAATAACATCACAGGACAGTAAGGGAAATACATTGTTGACTATGAAATATACCTTTGTGGGTGGCAGGATCTGCAGAGAGCTGGGTGTCTTTGGAATAGGATCCCTGCCCTCTGGCTGCTACTTCTGGAGAATTGTTTTAACTACTTTGCACCACAGTAATTAATCTGAACTTGCTGGAATCAGGGCCCATAAGTCTTTCCATGTGGCCTGCTCTAGAATCATGTATCAAAAATTTGTACACTAATGTCTATAACAGCATATTAATAATAATCCTGCCAAAACCAGTTTGGCTCAGTGGTAGAGCGTCTGTCTGCGGACTGAAAGGTCCTGGGTTCAATTCTGGTCAAGGGCATGTACATTGGTTGCGAGCATATCCCCGGTGGGGGTGTGTGCAAGAGGCAGTTGGTAGATGTTTCTCTCTCATCTACGTTTCTAGCTCTCTATCTCTCTCCCTTCCTCTCTGTAAAATATCAATAAAATATATTTAAAATAATAATAATAATAATAATAATAATCTCAAAATGGAAACAACTTAAATGTCCCTTAGTTGATGAATGGAAAAACTAAATGAGGTATATTCATTCAACAGAATATTATTTAGCCATAGAAGGAGATAAAATACTGATGCATCCCACAATGTGAATGAACTTTGAAAATATATGTGATAAGCCAGGCACAAAAGGTCACATATTGTGCGATGTAACTGATATAAAATATCCAGGGAAAGGAAATTCATAGGACAGAAAATAGATTACTGGTTGCCAGGGGCTATGGGAAGGGGAGAAGGTGGAGTGACAAGGTTTCTTTGTGGGCTGATACAAATCTGCAATTGGATGCCAGTAATGGCTGCACGATTCCATGAATATAGTAATAATTACTGAATTGCATACCTTAAAGTAGTGAATTTTATGATATATTAATTATATAACAATACAAATTCAAAACATAAAGAGTATATCAAATGCCAGATGTCTCAGTAGCTGAAGACTACAAACAAAATACTTGAAGACTTAATATACTTTAATTTTGATTTAAAGGGCCCAGTTGCATTTTATAGGTAAGTGGCAGATTTGAATATAGGAATACATTCTCTGCAATGCTTCAACTCAAAAGGTGGAGACTATTTTTTCACTCTTTTCTTGCTTTGTTCAGTAGTATGTTGCAGAAATAATATGTGAAAGCTTCCACTCTTGCTTTCTTGGATAATTGCAGGCATGTGATCAAGCATGAGAAAAAGAGCCCATGTAAATAACAGTATCAGCTTTCCCAACCAGCCCGCTGTTTGAGTTGAAGGCCCAAATACAAGAATGGGCTCAGCAAGGACAAACTTCCCATGCAGAGCCCAATCCAAATTGCCTACCCATGGAATGTTGAGCAAATAAACGATTGTTGCTTTAAGGCACTAAGTTCTGGGGTTGTTAATTTTATAACAAGGTCTTGTTTGGAGGAATATCTACCATTTCTTGACAGGATTTTGATGGTGACCACATTAAAAATAAGGAAAGCTAAAATACCTCGTAGCCTCTAAGCAGAGCTTCTTTATATCTTCCTTACATTCACTTTTCCCTCTCTAACCTTGGATTTTCAAGATCTTTCTAGCGTGTTTTTCTTCTGAATTAATAAAGGCAGGACCTCAAAGAGGTCAGAGAAATATTTAAGAGACTTCATGGGATAGGTCCAAATGGGCACTTGGTCTTATGCCCGAAAGAAGAATCTTGACTGTAGGACCTGGAGGTCTTTCCTTTTCTTCTCCCTTCCCTGGAAGACCACTTACGAGCTTAGCTCTACAAGATGCCAGCTAGCTAGCAGCCAAGTGATTTCTCTGTTTTCTTTCTGGGTTATTTCCAAGCATATTACATGTTGACAGCATCTGAAAGCAGTCTTTTAACTGATTAGTCTCAACTTTTGACTTGGTTGTCAAAGTCTGCAGAGTTGTGTTCACGGGTCCCCGGGACACTCAGTAGGTATCACTACAATGCCCGTCACTCAAAACAGGCACTTCTCCAATGCCTAGTGCATGCAATGAACCTTCTCTACATTCAAGCTAGTCTCCAAATAGGTCTGTTATTGCTAACTGGTATAAATTTTATGCCATTTGTATAATTCCTTATCTTCAATGACAATGTTAATTCCAACATCTTTATTTGTTGATGATTATGATCCAGTAGAGAGAAACAAATTGAAGGTAGAGAAGAAAGAGAGAAATAAAAGAGTAAGGACAATTGCTAGAGTAGTATTCTTGAGCAATTGGGAAGAGATGGTATGTATGCCAGGGGTAGGACTGCTGACATAGAGGTAGCAAGCACAGCCAATTCCTTCCTTAATGTCAGGGGGTAGTCAGGGTTTAGAAACACAGGTGCAGATTGGTGAGAAATTGTGGTTGCGGGTTCCGGTGAAGATCTTTTAACTGCTTCTGTTTAATTTTTCCTTTGTGAAATTGGAATAAATGTTAATAGTGAGAATGAGAATGATGGGAAGGAGGTTTTGAAGGTTGAGGAGAGAAGCGATGATATAAAATTGTTTACTAGGTAGCAGGGAAACCGCAGTTAAAATAACTGTTCAATTGGGGATATTGAAACTATAAAAACAAGGCATTAGTGGCCAGAGAGTAGGATGGTAAAATTAAGATATAGAGGTTATATTTATTGGTAACAATAAAGTGTAGATTGTGATCATGTGTGAGAAATCGAATGTCAAGTTCACTGGGAGAGAGCAGGTCACCGAGTGACTGGACCACTTGCAGGATGTTAAAATCATCAAGCAATAGGATAAGAATATTCCTAGAAGGTATAACAGTGATTATGCAGTTTGTCAAGGAATGAGGACAGGTCACCCTACTGGTAGAGTTCAAATGGATAAAATGGGAAAAACTGTGGCTTTCAGGGATGAGAAAATGAAAAGGTCTGGAAATAGCAATGAAAGGACAAGGTAAGAACTACCCATTTTTGGGATTAAGGTTATAAGAGATGTGAGAACAAAGAAGGTTCATTGAGAGGGTTCAGATGGACCAGTGTCCTCGGAGGAGGGTCAGGCTCCAGACAGGCAAGAGGAGAAGACTTCCAAGGATGGGGAGGATACAGGAGGCCTTGCTGCAGATGCACCACGTCACCCAGGTTCCCAAGCTGGAGTAAATGACAGTCCTGGGGACAAGGGGAGCCCTGGGCCCCTGGGCTTCTTGTGCTGTTTGGCATAAACAAGGATACAGGGATAATGAGAGACAGCTGTTATATTTTCCAAAAACAAGCTCAGAAATCAAGTGAAAAGGAAGCACAGTTTGGTCTGTTGCTTCAAACGTGACATTTGGTGCTATACAAGTGAGAAGCCAGTAGTGACAGAAGCTGTGCATTTGTGTATGTTCTATCATGAAGTTTCTTCTTTCCTTAGCTCAACATTAATGTGTTTCTCCAAAGCATACGTGGAAGAAATGCAGTTGGACTTTAAACCTGTTCCTAACATTATGGGCCGGACACTGAGTTAAGCCAAATATCATCAATATTTAATAAAATGGCTTTTATAGAAACCAGAAGCTTGGAATGCTGTGTGCACACATGTACACCTACCACATAACCTGTGCATACAGACTGTCTTTTTGTATGCCTTATTGGAGGACCAAGGCAACATTTTCACCCAATGTTAATTCTTCTTTTTAAAAAATTAATTAATTAAAATATTTTTATTGATTTCAGAGAAGAAAGGAGAGGGAGGGAGAGATAGAAACATCAATGATGAGAGAGAATCATTGTTCAGTCTCCTGCATGCCCCTCACTGGGGACTGAGCCTGCAACCCGAGCATGTGCCCTTGACCAGCAGTCTGGTGGCGAATGCTCTAACCACTGAGCCAAGCAACTAAGGCTTAATTCTTAACTTCATTTTTAATTTTTAATACAAATCATTTGAAATTTTTAAAATTAAGTTGGCATACAATATTATATTAGTTTTAGGTTTTGATCTAGCGATTACACATTATATAACTTACTAAATGATCATCCTAATAAATCCAGTACCCATCTGCCATCATACCTAGTTATTACAATATCATTGACTATTTTTCCCTGTGTTTTGCTTTACATCCCTGTGACTATTCTATTGGTAACTACCAATTTGTGCTTCATATACCCATCACCTTTTTCACCCATTTTCCTAAACTCCCCCTCCCATTTGGCAAACATCAAAATGTATTCTTTACATCTATGACTCTATTTCTGTTCTACTTCTTTGCTTATTTTGTTTTTTAGATTCAGTTGTTGCTAGATATCTATTTATTGCCATTTTATTGTTCATAACCAGTCTTCCTAGTATACTTATGTGATGCCCTATGATACTTTTTCAAAATGTGAAATTACTGTTTTGTGTGAATGTGAGAAAAATTGTGTTGTATATGTGTGTTTGTACGTGACACTATGACAAAGAGAAAAAGTTTATTTAATGTCTGTCTCCTCACTACAATGTAAACTCTCTCTTAGCACAGGTAGAGTTTGATCTGTATTTCCAAGCATAGCACATAGTAGATACTCACCTAGCACATAGTAGGTATTGAATAATATTGGTTGAGTAAGTGGGGGGAAGGGAGGATTAAATTCTGTAGTGATTTTAAAAAATTATTTTATAGGGTGTTTCTACAGCTTATATGAGTAGAATGGACCTTATATGGTTAGTGTTTTTCTCCTGTCTTGATATTTTGGGGCTGCTAATAACAAAATACCACAGACTAGGTGCCTTATAATAAACAACAGAGATTTATTTCCCACAGTTCTGGGAATCCAAGATAAAGGCTTAGGCAGATTCAGCGTCTGACGAGGTGCTGCTTTCTGGTACATTTTTGCTGTGTCATCACTTGGCAGACTAGGAGGGGTCGTTCCTCCAGCCTCTCTGATGAAGGCGCTAATGCCATTTCGCAGGGACCCTCCCTCAGGACCTCATCTCCTCTCATAGGCCCCACCTCAAGGTACCGTCCCATCGGGGACTCAGTTTCCAAATGTGAATTTTGAGGATGTAAACATTCAATCTATAGCATCTCCCATCTCCGAAATGTTTGTTGTTGTCATCTTGATTCTAATTTTACTAACAGGAAAACAGAAGCTTCTATTTTAAATATGTAATAACAAATGTTAGTAACCATACACACTGATTGCTTATTATGTGCTAGGCATTATTCTAAGCACTTTGCTTATAGTACTGAATTTGATTCTCATGACCACCCCATGAGGAGGTTAATGATTATTGCCTCATTTTATACATGGGGAAACTGAGATGTAAAATATAAGAGTCAGCAGTTGTAAGTGGCTGTGTTGAGCATCTGACCCCAGGCAGTCTGGACCCTAACTGTGCATGCTCTTAATTGCTTCATTATCGTGCTCCTGAATGATTATTCTGAAGAACAGATTCAATTTTCTTTTAATTTACAATTCAACCAACTATAGTATAAAAATAAAGGAGAAAGATGACTATTACATAAGACTATAAGAAGGTTATTATTAGCACATGGCTTATTTGAATACTTATTAATTCAGTGCCCTAACCACAACATAATGCCTTTGCCTAAAGCTGGGGAAAATAAATTTGTGGTGAAAGCCATTATAAATTATACCGTGTGCCACTATATACCAAATGCCACTATAAATTTTATTATAAAGGTTGCAAGTGGATGATGATTCTTTGTCATCCTAATATCTCTTTCTGCAGTGATAATGAAAACATTTTTCAGCCAAATGCTTCCACACATTTTCAATATTTTTCATTCCTTATTATCTTTTCATAGATGGTGATGCTTGAAATTATATAATGACTTTCTAGTTTTCAAAATTAGAACATGTAGGAATGAAGAATTACCTATGATAGCCCAATGAAACAATTTCTATTATACTCAAAGGCTAGACTATTCTAATTAGGAGAAAAAAATGACAGCAAGATACAGTTTAAATTAAAACAAATTTGTACATCATCTGTTTGCTTCCCCATTAGACTATATACTTTACATCCTTTATACCTCAGGAAAAAAAATCACTTGAAATGTAAAATATTTATAGTGCATAAATATAGTACATATTTACAGATACTGTAAAATATATCTTTAAACAAATAATATTTTCATCATATAATTTTATAAAATTTTATACAAGATGCAATACCTTTTAAAGATTTCTCTGCTAACCCTTAGTGTTTCACCTGTCTCCACCCAAATGTTCAGTGTGTAATGAAATGGCTCAAGACTATCCCTACACCCCTTCCCTTCTTAAGCCTCATTGTGAAAATTCAAATGGCTTCGATGCTAGCATGTATTACAAATATGTAAAGAGGCCCGCCCTGCAAAAAGCAGGAAAAATCACTGGACTAAAAAGTGCATGCAATATCTAAATGTCCTTAAATTCGGAAAAATTGAAGACATCTGGCTGGTTAAAGTCATACAATCAACCTTCCCTATTGGATTGATTCACTCATTGAGAGCCCTGCTCTCTACTTTTCTCCCTCAGAAAATCTCATGTATGCCACTGGCCTCATTTACCATCTGGCTAACGACTCTCAAATTCCGAGATCTTTTCGTTGAGCTATATAATTGTATATGCATTTGACATTTCAAAATAATATCCTATATTCAACATATCTCAGGCCATACATCTTCAAATCTAGTTTCCTTCTAATGTTTCCCATCTCCACAAGTGGGCCCTCACCCATCTAACTGCATAAACAGGATATCTAGGGTTTCCTTGGAAACTTCCTCCTCCTTAACTCCCCTTCTCCCTTCCTGCTACCTGATCCCTTACGGAGCGAGGCCTATCATAACTTTTTAGCAAGTCTCTCTGCCCTTCTCCTCACCTCCTCTGCCAGCAACTTTGTTTAGTTTTCTGTAATCTCTTGCTTTGACATTTGCAACATCCATTGACAACCCTTCTATTTAGTCAGCTTTCTTTACAATCTCTTCTCCACACTAGAATCAGAGTGGTCTTATTAAAATGTAATCCTCTTCCTAGTATCTTTCAGTTGATTTCAATTGCTTTTAAAATAAAATCCAAATTCCTTGATGTGGCAACAGTTTTTTTGTTTGTTTGTTTGTTTTTGTTTTTAACGTTTGGCTTCCCTCATGCTCAGCCTTCATCTTGCCTTAGTTCCTTGCACTGCAGCCCGTCTGGCCTCCTGTAGAAGCACTTGAACTTCTGCAGCCCCATCTGCCTGGGGAGTTTCTGCCACCATCTTTGCCCAGCGCACTTTTCTTTAAGCATCAGGAAGTGTCATTCCCCAGGAAAAACTTTTCTGAATCCCCCAGCCTCGGAAAGGACTGCTTTGAAGAAACGTATGTCTTCGCTTATCACAGCTCATCCCATTCATCCACGTGATGATTTGGTGAAACCTGCCTCCCTTATGGGACTGGAAGCTCCAGCCGAGGTGAGTTTTTCAACTTTTGCTCAGAGATTATGCGCATCAAAGATCATTTTTGAGTGAACAGATATTCAAATAAGTAAGTACAATATAATCTACTGCTCAGTGCAAGCAGAACTTAGACTGTAGGAACACCCACAAACCTCTGGGCTCCTCTGGCACGTGCTGGTTCCTGATGCTGTTATTTCCCAGGCTCTGCTTGAGCCTCAGGCAGCTCCCTGTGTCCTCTGTGGGCAGAGTTTGCAGAGAGGCCTACCTGAGCTTCCCTGGAAACAGCCCGCAGCAGCTTGTGGCGAGCTGCTCTGTCATTTGTAATAGCTCCTCCAGCTGCAGCCCACATACCTGGGGGAGGGCATCATAAACACCAGCTTCTGACCTCTTCTGTGGTTTGTAACGGTGGTTGGTGCTTTAAGTAGCAAATGGAGCTCAACTGTCTTCCCCTTCCCAAGGTCCTTTGTAGGTTGACAAGTATAAGGTTTATTCATCTAGGTTTATTCAGCTGCCTTCAGGTAGTGCCCCTCTCCAAATGGGAAGACAATTCTACAGGATTCCTGTAGAGCGATGCCTTGTGTTAAGACATATTGGCTGCCTACCAATGATTCTCTCTCATCATTGATGTTTCTCTCTCTCTCTCTCTCTCCCTCTCTGAAAAGCAATAAAAAATATATTTTAAAAAAAGATACATTGGCTGCATATTTCTCTATGTGTTATAGTGCCACTGGAAAATCATAAAGTGTTACACTCAGGTGATTGTCAATTTTTTTTTTCAATAGACAAATGCAGTGGTTTGAACACAGAAATAATTTAATAAATATTGGAATCTGCAATGTCAAGAACAATGTTTAATTACAACAATAAGATATGATAGTCTTTCTGGAAAGTTGGGCATTTGGGTACACACACATTTTTTAATAGTATGGTGGTGATAAAAATGAATGCCAGCAATTCTGAGACCTACATCTATTACTCTGTTTTCAAAATTATATTGAAGCAAATATCAAGCATTATGTTATTTCATCCAAAAATACAGGAGTATGCATCACAAATGAATAAAGACATTTCTTTTAATAATATGGCCAGCATTATTGCAGCTAACAAAATGAATAATTCACTAATTCTATTTAATACCCCAATTTATGCTGGAGTTTTTCTAATTGTTTCAAAGATGTCTTTTTAGCCATTGGTTTGAATATGGGTCTAAGCAGGATTTCACTTTTCTTTGGATTTATGTCTCATAAGTGTATTGCATGCTCCAACATCCCCCTCTTTGTCCTCCATGCCATAGTTTAGTTGGAGACATTGAGCTTCTTATTCTGTAGAATGTCCAGTAGGCTTTAGCTGGTTGTTTTCTCCTGGTATCATTTACCTCATCCTGCTGTCTCCTGTATATCTTACAAAATGGTTGTAATATAGAAATAATTAGATTCAGATTCATTTACGACACCATATTCTCATAGGTTGTGCTCTGTGCTTACTAATGCATCACATTAGGAGGCACAGACCGTCGGCTTGCATTTAAGTAGAATCAGCCTGATTCCTCCATTAAAAGGTTCCCATCCGCATTTTACCTAGTCATTTTAAAATTTATTGATTACTCTCCCTATTCAACATTTAACTAGAGGCTGTAAAAGGGCGAATTTCTAATTTAATCATTTACTTGGAATTTATTAGTCATAACTCTTCTCTAAAGGACAGCTTGCTTTATTTGGCTGTTTTAAATAAGAAAAATAGGATGTCTTTTTTTTTTTCTTACAAAGATAAATTTTTAGTGTGAATAAGTTGTATTGGAACACATTTAATAGTATCTAATTGGTTTTTAAAATATTACTTTTTTTGCTCAAGGGTTTTATTATATGAGATGCTTCAATCCAGTACAATCTTTATACAGGCATACCTCGTCTTATTGTGCTTTGCTTTGCTGAGATTGGCAGATACCGAGATTTTCTCAAATTGGAGGCTTGTTGCAACCGTGTGTCCAACAAGTCTTATTGGCATCATTGTTCCAACAGGTTCTGATGATGATTAGAATTTGTTAGCAATAAAGTATTTTCAATGAAGGTATATACACTGTTTCTGGGCCTATCAACGGAGCCTAATCAGAAAGGTGGAGCTGATCAGCAGGCTTGGAGAGAAGTGGAGGCACAGCTGCTGGCCAGATGGGGAGAGAAAGAGAGAAGCAAGTGCTGATCAAAATCTGCTACAGAGGCAAAGGATCAGTGTTTGCTTCTCTCTTCATGCTTTTCTTTAGCCCTGATTTGCAGCCCCCTCAGCAGTCAGGGCTAGGGCACCACGCCTGCAGCCGAAGCAGTCAGCGTTGGGTTGCGGTCGGTCGAGCCTAGGTGGTTACAAACCAGGGTTTTTATATATTATGATTAATTTCTTCCACTTTGGATGAAGGAAGCATAGATTACTTGTGTCGGAAAAAGAGAGGGTGTTTTGCTTCTAAAAGATAAACAGTCTAGCAATTCTTTTAACTGTAGCCTTAAAAATTCAAGATATATTACTAGCTAGATTTTCTTATTGCAATCTAAAATTTAGAATAAATCAAATAAAAGTTGTATCAATGAGAAAGGTAATGGTTTTGTGTCCTGGACATATTTTTTTTCTTTTGAAAATTTCTCTAAAAATGTAAATGTAAAAAAATATCACTGCAATACAGTGGGGAAAAGATGGTGTCATTTTATTTTTTTATTTTTTATTTTTAAAAAATATATTATATTGATATTTTACAGAGAGGAAGGGAGAGAGAGAGAGAGCTAGAATCGTTGATGGGACAGAAACATCGACCAGCTGCCTCTTGCACACCCCCTACTGGGGAAGTGCCTGCAACCAATGTACATGCCCTTGCCGGAATCGAACCCAGGACCTTTCAGTCCACAGACCGATGCTCTACCATTGAGCCAAACCGGTTTCGGCAAGATGGTGTTATTTTAAAAATATATATTTTTATTGATTTCAGAGAGAAAGGGAGAAGAAGAGAGAGATAGGAACATCAGTGGTGAGAGAGAATCATTGATCGGCTGCCTCCAGCACAGCCCTTACTGGGGATCAAGCCTGCAACCCAGGTATATGCCCTGAGCTGGAACTGAACCATGACCTCCTGGTTCATAGGTTGATGTTCAACCACTGAGCCATGCTGGCCAGGCAGATGGTGGGTTTAATTAATAATCTGGGCAGTCAATATCCACATGAGGGATGAGGGATAATCTTGACCCTCTCTATCAAACCATAAACAAAAAATTGATTCTAAATTGCGTTTGAATTTAAATGTGGAAAGTAAAACAATCAAACATTTTTAAAAGTAGAATATATTTATAACCTTAATGTAGGCAATAACTTATGAAACAGAATATAAAATAATGACAGAAATAAATGGATACATTTAACTACGTTAAATTAATTATTTCTGCTTATTCAAAGAGATAATTAAGAATAAAAAGGCAACACCAGAGATTGGGATAAGACATTTATGCCATATATACTCAACAAAGGGTCCATATCAAATGGCATAGAGAACTCAAAATTAATTTTTAAATTCATCAATCAAACTGAAAAATGCACCAGTCTTGTGCAGACAATTTTTTAAATACATGCAGCTATTCTCTAAACTAAACATATAAAAAGTTGATCAGCTCATCAAAGTCAGAGAAATGAAAGTTAAAACCCCAATCAACATCAGTGTTCAAGCTCCAGCATGGCTAAAATGACAACAGAAAAGAAAAAAAGTATTGGCAAGGATGTACAATAACCCAAACTCTAAAGCACTTTTTATTTGCCAGTTTCCACTAAAAGTTAACCCAAGTATAACCTCTGGCTAGAAAAATAAGAATACACTTATAATATTTATGTTATTAACATATAATAAATATATAATGTAATAATAATTAGCAATCTATCATAATAAAACCCTCCCCCAAAAAACTAGCCCATAATCTATTTAATCTCTGAAGCAACAATTTAAGGTAGTAGTAACTTTGGGGAACTGTGTAATGATTAGACCTGGTATTTGCTTTTTTGGTGTGGTTTTTTTCATTTACTTTTTTTATTTATTTGAGCTCTGATTACCTGATGTATTCAACTATTGGAAAGTTGTTGAGCTGTGAATTTATGACATGTGCATTGTTGGTCATGTATAGCATACATCAATTAGTAGAAAATGTCATCTCTAGAATGACTATTTTAAGAAACTAGAGGCCTGATGCATGAATTCGTGCACCAGTGCGGATTGGACTGAAACCTACTCTCCAACATTCTCTGAGGAGTCCCAAATTGCAAGAGAGTGAAGGGTAGGCTGAGGGACCCCACCAGTGCACGACCAAGGCCAGGGAGGGATACAGGAGGTTGGCCATTCAGGGAGGGACTGCAAGAGTGTTCCAGGGTGTGTCTGACCCATCTCACTCAGTCCTGATTGGCCAGACATCAGCAGCAAGCTAACCTACCAGTTGGAGCATCTGCCCCCTGGTAGTGACTGGTTGACCAGTCAACTGTCTGCCCCCACTTGCTATAATGGGACTCTCACCTCAGAGTCCCATCATAGCAAGCAGTTGAGTGGCCTTAGCATATCATTAGCATATTACACTTTGATTGGTTGAATGGATGACTGGACTCTTAGCATATTAGGCTTTTATTATATAGGATTGTACTTTTACTCAACAAAGTATAAAAATTCGCTGTTGTAGATGAGGTATATAAACTTTTAAAAAAACATACTTTCTATTACAGTCTAAAAACTCTATACCACTTGATGGCTATGTATCTAAGTAACAGTTTCAGGTTTCAGATTTTCTGATGTTAATAAAAACTCTGATCAAATATTTAAATTTTATTATGCAAAATAGCAGATTCCAAGAAACAAATAATGCTACTTTGGCCTCATGACATAAATTCATCCGTGCTTAACATAAATAAAAAAAAACTAAAGTTTGAGGCCCAATCTCTAATTTGAGCACTTCCTTAAATAAAGTTAGAAAGAAAATAGCAGAAATAACAGAAATCGACCTGGCCACAACACAAGGAATCAATTCCCTGGAAGCAGTAGGAAGCTAAAGCATTTCTCTATCATGCATTCCTCAGATGCCCAAACCAAATCCCAATTAAGCTTTATGACCTTTTTCTTGCCACAGATTCTGCAATCAAAGAGCTAGGCAGATATTTAAAGAATCCTGTCCAGGAATTCAGCATTTTGATATTAGTCCTGTAATTCTTGGTAATTCTCTAGATTAGCATTATTGGGTGTGTTGTTTTTTTTATAACTAGCCCTTTCTTTTATATAACTTGCTTTAATAACCAGCCCTTGCCTTTCTCATGTTAACCAATTCTTGCCTCGTGCCCAAGTTCCTGTTACTTGGTTTCTGTTTTGAGTGATCTGTCTAGGAGTGTCCTGCCTCACATGTCAGCCCTTTCTAGACAGAAATATCATGTTGATTTTTCTTCCTTTTCCCCTCCATGGCCTGAGGTCTGTGTGATTATCACTTGATGGCTTGGTGCTGACAGCCAGTGTGTCCTAGGACAATGAACTACCACTGCCCTATTCCTAAGCTTTTCTGAGACCATGCACACCAGGACATTCACCTGTCACTCACTCCTCACCAGACCTCCGTGTGTCTGCATGGATTTCCACCAGCGCTAATTTCCAGACTTCCTTTAAACCAGCCTCAGGCAGCCATAGCCTGAAGGGCACTCACATCTGTTTCTCTAGAAGCGGTCATTTCTGAGGTTCATTCTCAACCCAGTAGATCCTTCTCACCTGAGAGTCCCAACTCTCTGCCTGGCCCTTCTGATAATTCCTCATCTATGAAATGATTAGAATAAAACAGTTTTAAAGTATCTTCCAATTTTAAAACACTATATTTATTTAATATGATTAGAATAAAATAGTTTTAAAGTATCTTCCAATTTTAAAACACTATATTTATTTTACCTGTTATAAAAATGGATTTTCAATTATGCTCATAAATCTCTAGAGCACAGGCAGTATTGATGTCAAGATCTATTCCTAAGAATTTATTAGAGAAGAAGCCCACCGTGAGATTATGGAAAATTTCAGTGTTTGAATTATAAAAGTATGACTAAAACAAATGGAATGTATGGAACTGTAAAGCTAACAATCAATGGGAATAACATGACCAAACAGAATGTAAATGTGTTTTCTGCCCAAATAAATAAATAAAAAATAAATACAGCTAACAAACAGTGAGTAAAAAAAAAAAAGGCAGAGTGTATGAAACATATAAGCCTATTGTCTGTTTCATAGGATGTGAATTGTTATAAGAGGTTACCGTATTTGCCGGCGTATAAGATGACTTTTTGGCCCTGAAAAATATGCCTCCAAGTGGGGGGTAGTCTTATACGGTGAGTATATAACAAACTCTGTATTTTTAGTGGAAATGTTAGGGGGTCGTCTTATACGTCCAGTTGTCTTATACGCCGGCAAATACGTATTTTTCAGGGCCAAAAAATCGTCTTATATGCCGGCAAATATGGTATATCTAACTAAATTCTGAGGGGAAAGGAAATAATAATGAATAGGAAATTACTAGCTAATTTCATTATTGTAACATAATGAAAGTGGTAAACATTATCAATAAAAGAATGGAATAAGTATATATATTAAGGTAGCTAATAGAAAAAACACACAAACCTTTAGTATACAGTAAGTAAATGAGCATGTCACCAATTTAATCACAAATGGTTCACATTGATTACTATGATAAAGTCCAAATGAATCAGTAATCTAAAAATAAAAAATGATAAAAGTATTAAAAAGCAAGGGTGAATTTGTTTTATATCCTGAGAGAGAAAAACACTTTCATATCTACCTATCTATCCTTCCATTCATCCATAAAGGAATTATCTATATTAATAAAAGCCTAGGTGGTCTTTGCACCCTCACATCATTGTGTGGCATCATCACAAGATGGCCACCACAAGATGGCCTTGAGCACAGCAGAGGCAGGGCCTGGCGGCCACTCTTCACAAATAAGACCTGGGAGTCTTGCAGCTCTGTGCAGCGTGGAGGAGGCCGGTCACCGCTGAGGAGGCAAGTCATGGCAGGGGAAGGCAATTGTGGGAGATCAGGCTGGCAGGGGAGGGCAATTAGAGATGATCAGGCCATCAGATCATCAGTTAGGGTGTGATCAGGCTGGCAGGCAGAAGCGGTTAGGTATAATCAGGCAGGCAGGCAGGCAGGCAGGCAGGTGAGCAGTTAGAAGCCAGCTGTTTTTACCATTAAAAAAAGAAAAGCTTGCTGTTTTTAGTATTCCTTCCCTGTGTTGTCTTCATTGGGTACTATAGTTCATATAAGTATATTTGCAAAGATGCTCTTAATTTTTTAACAGTCTTAGATAAAATTTAGATTGTTGGTTTTAGGCCACTCACTACTTCATATGCAATGTTTCTTTCATAAAAGGCTACATTCTTGTAATGGAAAAAATATTTTTTAAAAAGTCAAAATGTGTGCCAAAACCAATTTGGCTCAGTGAATAGAGCATCAGCTTGTGGACTGAAAGGTCCCATGTTCGATTCTGGTCAAGGGCATGTACCTTGGTTGCAGGCACATTCCCAGTAGGGGGTGTGCAGGAAGCAGCTGATTGATGTTTCTCTCTCATCAATGTTTTTAACTCTCTATCCCTCTCCCTTCCTCTCTGTAAAAAATCAATACAAATATTTTTTTTAAAGTCAAAATGTGTTAAAACTAGTTATGAAATGTTTGTTCCTATGTCTGACTAAAAATTACTTAATTATATTCAACAAATGTATATTTACTGAAATTACTAAAACATCAAGACATCAACTCTTTATATAGCATGTATGTTTATATATATATATATATATTTATATATATGTGTGGATATATATATATATATATATATATATCCACACATAAGCACATATAAATCTCCCTTTATTTAAGGAACTTATCATAGTCAAGATGTATTTCTGTGCATATATTTATACAATTTTATACACATGTGTATTATTTTCTAAGTATTGTGACCTTAGAGTTTTTCTTAATTTTTTATTCCTAGAGAAACCTGGCTTCAAAATAGTGCTCTTTATACATTTACCACTATGCCAATAAATGTCATAAGTGATTTTTAATGTCAGTTCTTGAGGTTAAGCCTCAAGGTTAGATCTATAACTGAGTCAATAAAAACATTTTTGCTTTTCTGCTGGATGGCTATAGTTTAATTTTATCTCAAGGAATATAGCATATACAAAACTAATTTCACTATATGACCTCAATTTTAAATTCATAAACTGTCATATCAACTCTAAGACAACACATTTGGCCTAGAGCCACTGGAATAGCTGCCTAAGACAGTTCACATCATTAGATCACGGGGAAGTCGAATTACTCAGAGGAAAAAGGCCGATGCATCACTTGTGAAGCCAAACCCTTCTCTACGGCAAGAATTCACAAAGGGAAAATGAGGAGTGTGAAGAAGACGGATCGGCAGCAACCTTGACTGTATACCTGTCAGAGTGGAAATAAAGACCTTAAGATTCAGAAGGCACAAAGCCATTAGCTTTGGCTGTGAGCGCCTGGGAGGAAGACGCAGATGAGAACAAACGCTGCCTGCGATTTCGCCTCAGATGGGAACCACTTCACCTGTGGGACAGCAGAGATCCAGCCACTGCAAGTCAGCGGAGCAGGAAGACTGCGGTGTGGGTTTCAGCCATCGGTGGTCAGGAAGCAATGCTTTATGGAGTTAATCTCACGCGTGCTAAGATTGGTCGGGTAAAACACAGTGGCATTGCTCCTGGGTTTGTTAGCAGCCACCTGCAATGTGCAAGTTCCATAAAAGATCATAAAAGAGAAATAAATGCTGTATGCACTTACATGATATAGTTTTCATTGCCGACATAACAATTAAATCAGGCAATGAATAAAAGTCTTCCTGGCTGGGCTAGTTTTCTGGTTAATAAATTCTGGTCAATTACAAGTAACAACCTGAACCTTACAAAGGGTCTAGTATTTCCTAGGGTCTCTTGCACATATTGATTTGTGTTGAGCGTGGAGCAGGCAAAACTGCAGCTTTCCCAGAGGTGTGAGCTCACAGCAGAGGAAAACCGAAAATCCCTGTTATTAGATGATGGATTTTTGTGCCACTTTCTCCGATCTAGGGGTTAAGATCTATCCTGGGTGTCGTTGCCCCAGATTTATTGAGAAATTTAACTAGCACATCAAAGGTCCAGGAGTCTTCTGGCTATAAATAAATAGATAAATAATTTTTTTCCTAGAACTGTATTCTGT
The DNA here is from genome assembly GCA_963924515.1 of Vespertilio murinus. Classification (NCBI taxonomy): domain Eukaryota; kingdom Metazoa; phylum Chordata; class Mammalia; order Chiroptera; family Vespertilionidae; genus Vespertilio; species Vespertilio murinus. Next base: position 31,017,672 of record OZ004711.1, read on the forward strand.
TTTCATTTGCTAATAAAGGCTTCCAAGTCTTATGACTTTCTATTTACAATTAAGATGATTTTGAGGCCCTGTCTGGGTAGCTACCTTGGCTAGAGCATCATCCCAGTATGCCAGGGTTGTGGCTTTGATTTCCAGTCGGTGTACATATAAGAATTAACCAATGTATGTATAAATAAGCACAAAAAATCATTTTTTCTCTTTCTCCCTTCATCTCTCTAAAATCAATAACTAAAAAATTTAAAAAATAGATGATTATGAAATATATTGTTAATGGGAAGAACATTTTAAGGAAGAAAATGCTATTATTCTGTGTGTGTTTTTTTTTTTAATTTTGCAACTCATATATTTGAGAGGGAGAGGGTGAGAAAGAGAGAGATTGATTGAGAAAGAGAGTTTGAGAGAAACATTGATGTGAAAAAGAAACAGCTAATGGCTGCCTCTTGTATGTGACCTGACTGGGGACCAGGAATGGAACCCACAACCTGGGTACGTGCCTGACTAGGAATTCAACCCACCACTTTCTGGCATATGGGACAGCCCTCCAACCAATTGAGTCACACTAGCCAGGGCAACAATTTTATATCTGTTAATTGGAGAATATAGTACATTTATATTTAAAGTAATAATGGATAGTTATGTACTTAGTGCCATTTTGTTCATTGTTCTCCAGTTCATTTTCTTTGTTTCTTATTCTCTTGTGCTCTTCTTTTGTGATTTTTTACACTGGGTGGTATGATTAGATTTCTTTCTCTTTATCTTTTGCATACCTGCTATAAGTTTGTGCTTTGTGGTTATCATGAGGCTTATAAAAGCATATATGTAATAGTCTATTTTAAGCTAATTTAATTTTGAATGTATATGCAAAGTCTCCATTTTTATTCCCCCTTGCACATTTTATGTTTTGATGTCACCACTTAAAAATTATTGTAATCCGCCGAAACTGGTTTGGCTCAGCGAATAGAGCATCAGCCTGCAGACTGAAGGGTTCCGTGTTCAATTCCAGTCAAGGGCATGTACCTTGGTTGCGGGCACATCCCCAATAGGGGGCGTGCAAGAGGCAGCTGATCGATGACTCTCTCTCATGGATGTTTCTAATCAACTCTCCCTTCCTCTCTGTAAAAAATTAATAAAATATGTATTTTAAAAGTTATTGTAATCCATTTACAAATTGTTGAATTCACTAACAAATTATTGTAGTCATAGTTATTTTTAATACTTTTGCTTTTTAACCTTCTTACTAATTTATCCACCACCATTACTACATTACAATTCCATTATTTATCTTTACTTGTAAGATTTATACTTTTTCATATGTTTTTCTGTTACTAATTAGCATGCTTTCATTTCAGCTTGTAGACATTTCTTCAACATTTCTTGTAGGGCCAGTCTAGTGTTGATGAACTCCATCAGCTTTTGTTTGTCTGGAAAACTCCTTATCTCTTTTTCAATTCTGAAGGACGGCTTTTCTGAGTAGAATCTTCTTGGTTAGAGTTTATCTTTCAGCACTTTGAATATATTGTGTCACTTTCTTATGGCCTGCAGAATTTGTACTGAAAAATCTGCTGGTAGTCTTTTGGAGGTTCCCTTATATAGCAAGTTGCTTTTCTCTTACTGCCTTTAAGATTCTCTCCTTGCCTTTACCTTTTGACAATTTAATTATAGTGTGTCTCACTGTGGAGTTTTTGGCTTCCTATTTGAAACTGGGCTTCCTGCATCTGGATGTCTGCTTTATTTTTCTCCAGGCTAGGGAAGATTTTAGCCATTATTTCTTTGAATAATCTTTCTGTCCCTTTCTTTCACTCTTCCCCTTCTGTGACCCCTACATTGTAAATATCGGTCCACTTAAGTTTCTTAAGCTGTCTTCATTTTTTTTAAATCATTCTTTTTTTGTTCCATTTATTAGATGAATTCAACTGCCCTGTCTTTTCATGCACTAATTCTTCTCCTGCTAATGCGGTCTACTGTTCAAACTCTCTATTGAATTTTCAGTTAAGTTGCTGTATTCTCCAGCTTTGTGATTTCTGTTTGACTTATATTCTTATCTGTTGAAATTCTCACTTTGTACATGAAATGTTTCCCTGATCTCAATGAGCATTTATATTACCACTATTTTGACTTCTTTATACAGTAAAGCACATCTCCTTTCATTAAAGTATATTTCTTGAGTTTTAATTTGTTCTTTTGTTTGGAACACATTCCTTTATTTCTTTTATTTTCCGTTGGTTTCTGTGGTTGGTTTATGTACATTAGATAAAAACAGTCATCTCTCCCAGTCTTGATAAAGTGGTCTCTTGTAGGAGATGAACTTTATCATTTAGCCTGGTCCAAACTCTTTGGTGTTTCCCTCAAACTTTTGTCATTGACCAAGCTGCCTTTGTTTTTAGTAGCTCCCATGAGTTGAGGGTGTGCCCAGGCCTGTCTACATCCCAGTGGAGAGGATCTCAATCAGTACCTAGAAGCTGGCTGCTTGAATATCGGGCCTTGAGGCAGCAGTTTTTAAAGCGTGAAAATGAGTTGTTTCTGGGAAATACTGGGAGACAGCCTTTCTACCTGTCCCCTTGTGTGCTGAACCTGGGTTGGGGATTAAGGTAAATGGTCTCAGTGAGTCCTTCTGAGCTCACCAAGAATCGTTCCTCTGTTTGCCATGGCCTTGTGGACCTCCTGGATGCAAACCAGGAGCAGGTGTTCTGGGGCCTAGCCTTCTGGTGGAAGTTTTAAAAGTTGAGATGCTAGGTGTTGTATCCAATTCCTTACTCCTTAAGGAGAGTCTGGGATTTGGGGGTTCCCTGTCAATTGCATGTTATTATTATGCTGGAAGTGAAGTTTATGTCAAGAGTGTGTGTCAGCCTCTCCTATCGGTTTTTATGTGGGTAATTTTCTTGTTCACCCAATGAATATGAGCATCACCACTAGTTTGTTTGTGTGTGTTTTTCAGAAGGAATTGCTCCAGGTGTAGCTGTAGATTTGGTGTGTCTGAGGGAGTGGGTAAGTTCAGGAGCTTCCTGTGTCACCATCTTGGACCAGAACTCTGAAAATTTATGAACACAGAAGAAAGGGGTTTTGCTATGTCTTCTAAGGGAGATAAAAATGAGCATATAACTTTCTAGTAAAAATGCTTTTATGTTTTTAAATACACCTTTATTGATTTGTGAGATGAAGGGAGAGGGAGAGAGATAGGAACATCAATGATGAGAGAGAATCATTGTCTGCCTCCTGCACACCCTCCACTGGAAATCGAGCCCACAGCCTGGGCATGTGCCCTGACTGGGAATCGAACTGTGACCTCCTGGTTCATAGGTCCATGCTCAACCCACGAGCCACACTGGCCGGGCCTAGTAAAAATGCTTTTAAAATTAAATTTCTATGTGGAATTCTTGTGACAAATGCTTAAAAAGAAACAAATATTGTCAGAGTATTATTGTTAACAGAAGAACTAAGAGTAAAATGTACATTTATAGTGATAATAGTTACAGCAGTAGTATATATTCTAGTCATCACTACTTAGGTACATATTTAGTTGAGTATACAGAGATTATGTTGGATATCTTTTTTTTCGGAAGTAGTAGTTATTGGTATTATATATAAAATTCCTGTTCATCCTTCAAAGCAAAAATCCAAGTGACACCTCCTCTCTTGCCTTCATTGATCTGATCCAGATTCTTCCCATTTAGAGATCCCTGATCCTCTAGCAGAGTGCTCAACTTTTTGTGTTATAAACAAGTGTTTGTATGTCTTTGCCTTCTTCATATCTTATGTCATATTTATGACATGTACTGACACATGTTCATATCTTATTTGTATCTTCAATATTTGGGTAGTGGGTGGGACATTGAGTTGCCCAATAAATGTTTTGGGGTTTTTGTGGATTACTAAATGCAATGAAAAAAGACTCTTCTTCAGACTTGCACTTGATTTTTGTCAACTCAGAACTGTTTGATTAGTGAATGATTATTGATTAAGAACCTAGAATTTTCAAGCATTCTGCTATTCTAGTGTGCTCACCATCAGTATCTTAGACTTTTTTCTCATCTCTTCCATGGTTCTTTTATGGCCAAATATTGTGGTGTTCATTTTTACTTTCTTTTTTTAAAATATTCTCTTTATAAGTTTGCATAAAATAAGTATCTTCAAAAGGAAAAGTTAATATTTGCCCAAATGTTTCCAATTTTATTGAATACTTACCCTGCCATCCATAATCAGCCATTTATTTTAGTTTAATTGAGAGAATATTTATAATTCCTAAGCCATTAATTGCACTCAATTTTCACTTGACTTGATTAATGTTCTACATTGATGATAATCTCAAGAGTAAATACAGCCTTGCCTATTCTGGCACATAGTGATTTCTAAGGGATTTTATTTATCCATGTAAATAATTATTCTGTTACATATATTATTTAATTTTGAGCCATTTGAATACCTAAGCAGGGTGTTTTCAAATTAGCCTATTAGAATTGATTATAGCTTAGTAATGAGTAAAACTCTGATTGTACATCAATTTAATAACCTCGAGTGCCTGAAACCATTTAGTTTTATAACAAAAGAAATACATTTACCCCATTTAAAATGAATAAAAACATATTTTAAAAACCAAAATTTTATTAAAGTATCCTTAGCAAATTTTCCACCATTTTGATGATCTTAAACATATTTATGAAAATATGGTCATGTCTTTAAAAAATTACTTATGCCAGTAGCATTTTTACCTTTGATAACAAGATTCACTCACTGCCCTTTAAATAAGTCAGATTAATTTCTTCTTAAAGTAAAAAATAACAGGCTAGACAAATAAACATCAATTTTTTCAGACACTGAGAGTTGTATTTAGCTGTAAGGTGCATTTAGCTTTTTAGATTTCGTATTGTAACTTTATTGGGCATAAATTTCTAAGTGCAGCACATTTTCATTGGATATAAAATAAGTATTTTATTTTTAAAGTACTTCATCTACCTCAAAATTATTTGGCATATACTACATGTTAAGTGCAGTGCTAGCTACTAGAGATAAAACAAACATGACAGACATGGTTTCTACTTTCATGCTGCTTAGAGTTTGATGGGCAAGCTAGGCCTTAATCACAAACATAATTATAAAATTATAGCTGTGACGCATGGTATAAAGGAAATGTGCATGAGTGCCTACTGTAGAGAGATTTCAATTAGCATGGAGGTTGCTATTGTCTGCATGTCTTTACTCTTCCAACATTCATATGTTGAAACCTGATCCCTATTTTAATATTGAGGCAGGGCCATTAGGGGGTGATTAGCTCATGAGGTCAGAGCACCCTTATAAAAAGAGGCCCCAGCTGGATCTTCTGCCCTTCCACCTTGTGAGAACACAGTGAGAAGATGGGTGTTAATCAGAAAGCAGGCTCTCACCAGACACTAGATCTGCCTGCACCACTCACCTGGACCTCCCAGGTTTCAACTGTGAGAAACAAATGTTTGTTGTTTGTTTATTAAGCTATCCAGTTTGTGGTGTTTTTGTTATAGCAGCCTGAATGGACTAAGAAGTCCAGGAAGGCTTCTCGGAGGAAGCATCACTTGCACTGAAATCCCAAGAATTAATAAACCTTAATCGGTGGGAAAGGGAGAAAGAGAACTGCAGGCTTAAGTATGGATGATGAAATGTGTAATGAGAGATCCTGGCAATGAAATTACAATTGTTTATTAATGATGCACGTGAAATTATTGCTATTTGGCCATTTTTTTTTACATAAAATGGCAATTTCAAACTCATATTGATATAATGACTATAAAAGAATCAACATCCAGAAAATCACATTTAGGAAAACAGTTGCTTTGCTGTTATTCTTAGGCCTCTTGATTATTTTCCCTAGATGATAAGAAAAGAAAAAAGGGCAAGGTGATTAAGCAATCATGTAGAACCCATGGGTGTTATTATAACAAGAATAATTTTATTGGTTTTTATCTTTCCTTTTATAATTAATGACCTTTAAACTACTCACAGTGGGCATAGTTCAGATACAAACAGAAATGCTTTTAAGGACCTTGCAAACTTGTAACTATAAAATTCATAGAAGTTTTGAACTGAGAGTAGGAAGATAAATGTCTCAATTAGATTAAATGAAGTCACTCAAGCGGCTGGGAGATGGATTGTACAATCATATAATTAGATAATCCTTTATGCCTACTGTCACAATAGCATCGTTTCCCTTTTCAAAAACTGCAATGATTATGTTGCTTTTGTTTAGATTCTTTCCCAAGTGTCTCCTGTCTTTCAAAAAAAATGTCATTTATTTGCCATCCTTGTGAACAGTCTCTACTTGGTGAAGTAAAGTAAGAGGTGAGTGTGAGGTTAGAGGAGACAGATGCTGGGGACAGATACAGACTAGCCTTCTGTATCCTTTCTTTCCCATATAGTACAGATTTCTAGAAAAATTATACTTCCATGGCTTGATATACAATGCACCACACTGATGGTTCATACTAGGATGTAACAAAAAAACGCAGTTACTGGACTTGGGAAACCACTGACCCATTCTCTTACACAATAGGAACTCTCCCAGGAGCTTGCAGCCATTCTATTTCTTGAAAATCTTGTACAGAATAATGTTTGATGAATCCATGAAGACTGAGCTTCATAAAAAGGGTTTGGTTTTAACTAAGTAACTTTCCACAAAATAATTTGACCCATGCTGACAATAGTATCATAGATGCTCTGTACTTGGTAATGATCCATTAATGATAGGCAGTGGATAATTGAAGTGAAGGTAAGTAATATTAATTTTATACAGCCAAGTCAAGTATGTAGTTTACTATTTCCTTGGTAATTCTTGAATATAAAACTCAAAAAAGCATGGAAAAACATTTTCCTGATGTTTACATATTTCAATTCTTTCACATTCTTACTCACACTCAGTTTACTAGATATTAATTCCCATTACAATGAAATCTGATTCTTGCCTTTAACACTCTGCTAAACTGTTCTGATGTAGGTTACTAATAACTAATGGTAATCAATGTTTGCATTAAAAATTCTAGAACTCAATATTAGACTTTCCTATCCTATATGGATAGTATTTGTCCTGGGCCAGTACACTGCTTTTGGAAACATTTTCTCTACTTGACTTCTTTGACACTGATCTTTTGAATTTCATCCTATCTGATTATTTTCTACCCTTTATCACCTGAATTCTCTCTTTTACTTCCCTTCCAAATAATCATATTACAAGGTAATCTATCAATTACCTGTGTGTTCTTTTCGGTGATCTTATCTGTTTTAATTCAATTGCTCCCAATATGCTAACTGTATAATCACTCTACCTTCCAAATCTGATTTTTCTACTGAACTGCTGGTCAATATTTTCTTTTAGAAATATACTAATATGCTATAGGTAAAAAATATTTGATCAAAATTTATCTTCTTCCTCACTGGCAGTTTAAGTACAAATTGTAAACACAATTTATAAGCTAGAAGCAATAAGGAATTCTTATTACCCCTTTGCTAATTGCTCTTGCCTTCATCTAGCTCAGAACAAATATCTTCTGAAGTGTGCACAAACTCAGGTTTAAGCACCCTTGAGTCCTTGAGAAATAAAACTACTTGACTACAAACTCAATCAACCAAAAAGGAGATGAAAATCAGGGTCTTGGGTATAATGAAGCTATAAGAAATAATACTAAAATTCTAAGACTAAATAATAATGAAACTTAATTTGGGATTAGTAAGAAATGTAAATATCAATCTAGACAAAATGTCAAATGCTTAAATGACTTAGGGGTATGGAAAAGGAATGAGAAAGTGGGAGAAAATATAAAATTATATTTTCCAATCTTTATAGTTTCATATTAAAATTATTTTGAAAGTTGATAATTAAGATACAAAGGTTTATTTATATTATTTGAAGCATTAATAGTTTCCATTAGAAAATTAAGAGCATACTATAAATCTTATAGGTAATTTCATGGGGAAAAATTATCCTCAAAAGAGATAATATAGATCATGTACCAAATATTAGGAAGAAAAGATTTAAAAAATTGTAAACTCACAGTGATCAAATTCAACCAAGTATATTTGTTTATAACAATAAATTTAAATAAGATAAATCATCTATTGTAGAAAAAGGTTCTCTGATTGAATAACAAATCAAATCAAGCTATGTTATATTAAACAATTTCATCAGAAATAATATTCCAGGATGATTAAGCAAGGTGCTTTAAAAACTTGATAATGCTTAATACCTATTTCTGATATTTTAAAAAGTCACTTAAAAACTCTAAGTAAAATAAGTATAGAAGGAAAATTTCCTACAGTGATTTTGTTTACAGCGAGAAGAGATACCTAGAAGCATTTTCATTAAAGTTGGTAATAAAACATGAGCCCAATATAGTCACTATATCCTAACCTTGTCCTAGATGTAGTGATTAATATCATTAGACATGCAAATGAAATTGGTAATATAAATATTTTTAAAAGAATCAAAATGTTTTGCAGTAGATATTACTTTATATATGAGAAACCTAAATATCAACTTTAAATCAATTTAAAATAATGAGAATTCAGCCGAAACTGGTTTGGCTCAGTGGTAGAGCGTCGGTCTGCCGACTGAAAGGTCCCGGGTTCAATTCCGGTCAAGGGCATGTACATTAGTTGCGGGCACATCTCCGGTAGGGGGTGTGCAAGAGGCAGCTGGTCGATATTTCTCTCTCATCGACATTTCTAGCTCTCTATCCCTCTCCCTTCCTCTCTGTAAAAATCAATAAAATGTATTTTATAAAAAATAAAATAAAATAATGAGAATTCAGAACAGTGGCTGCTTAAAAGTTTAATCTATAAAATAAATGTTAACATACAGAGTGGGTCAAAAGTAAATTTACAGTTGTTTATACGGAAAATAATACAATAATAAACTGTGTTTCATGTACAATTACAAACCTCCTTTTGCCTCCTTCCTCTGTATAAATTAATAATCTATACTAATAATAGCCTAGATGGTCATCATGCCCTCACGCCATTACAAGGAGGCCGCATGCGCAGCGGGTGCACACGGATGGGTGGAGCTACGTGGACAAGGAGGCGCACGTGGGTGGGCAGGGACCTGACACTGCATGTGCTGCGCAGAGGTGGGCCCTGCGGCCGCTCCACTGGGTGCAGCCTGGGGGTCCCCGCGACTGCGTGCACCATGGAGGCAAGACCCCTGGCTCTGGCCTACCTGTTTGGGACAATCCACCTTGGAGCCTGGGGGTCCCGGATCTCACTAGTATACAGTAATAGCCTTCTTGTAAAGAAACAAGTAAACAGATAAAGCAAAAGAAGAGGGGTGGAAGGGAACTGTTTTTATTTACACTAGTAATAAAAAGACACATATTTAGTGTTCTAGTTACTCATTGCTACATAACAGATCACAAAACTTAGTGGCTCAAAATAACATGTTATTACTATATTTGTGATTTTATGTTTAGGCTCAGCTGGATGGTTTTTATTCTCACCTAAATAACTGCTTCCTAAGTAGCACTGCCTGGTCACATTGCAACAGGACAACCCGTGGGTGCAGGCTGCCTATCCCTACTGGAGCCAGTTAAGCAGAGATAGGGTTGAATCATGTGCCTTTATTCCAATGCCAGCAGTACTGGAATGGGATCCCAACAAAAACACTGGGTTACAAGTGAATACTGTTAGGGGCAAAAAAATAGAATAGTAGAGACTAACTCTAGTTATAAAAAAATATTAATCCTGCTCTGTTAACCATGAATGTTTTGTTCTAATTAAAGAAAGCACATTCTGATCTGGCTGGGAGTTGTACACCCAGGGAGCGAAGGACTACCTATTATGAAAAGATTAACAGCCTGCCTGGAGGGTGTGGCTCAGTGGATGATCTTTGATCTATGAAGCAAGAGGTCACTGGTCCAATTCCTGGTCAGGGCACAAGCCTGGTTTGTTGGCTCAGTTCCTTGTAGCAGGCAGGGATCCATTCCAGTACTACTGGCATTGGAATAAAGGCACATGATTCAACCCTGTCTCTGCTTAATCAGCTCAAGTAGTTATAGGAAGCCTCTACCCATGGGTTGCCCTGTCTGAATATGGCCATAATATGCCGAAACCACGTTGGCTCAGTGGTAGAGCATCGGTCTGTGGACTGAAAGGTCCCAGGTTCGATTCCGGTCAAGGGCATATACATTGGTTGCGGGCACATCCCTGATGGGAGGTGTGCAAGAGGCAGCTGGTCAATGTTTCTCTCTCATCGACGTTTCTAGCTCTCTATCTCTCTCCCCTCCTTTCTGTAAAATATCAATAAAAATATATTTTTTTAAAAATATGGCCATAATAGTAATTTTAACAAATAGTAATTGACAGTGTACAATGTGCCAGGCACTGTGTTAAATCTCTAACATTAGAAATCTTCTTAAACCACTTTGACTGCATGAGGAAAGTGCTGCCATCTCTGTTGTATTAATTGACCCAAAAGTAAGCACATATTTACTGGTGGAGCTGGAATTTGAACCCATAGCCAGACCTCTTTACTACTGCCGAGGCTTCCAGACGGTTTCCCCATATTCATTACCACATTTTGAGAAGAGGAAGTAAGGTCAAGCAGTAAAACTCCTCAGAAGATATCCAGATAAAACTAAGGGAGGCTTTGATGATGGCTGTGTTGTAGGCAGACAGACAGACATGGGCCAGATCCAGAAGGCCATGAGCATGGGAAGCACCCAGGTGTCTAGCAATGGCCAATCAATCAATCATGGGGAGGGACCTTGCCCCCACAGTGACTTTTCCTTCTCCAGTATATCTCTGGTCCCAAGCAACAAGACCAGCCATGGCTGACATCAGGACCAGCTACACTGAATAATGACCCCTACCCTGGGGCCAGCCAGCCAGTCAGTGGAGACCACAACCCTGAAAGGACACTCTTTCTGAAAGTAAGATGCTCATTGTCCAAGGTTTTGTGTTCGATCTCCAGTCAAGGCACATACAAGAATCAACCAATGAATGCATAAATAAGTGGAACAACAAGTCAATGTTTCCCTACCCCCTTCCCTCCCTGATTCCCTCCCTCCTTCTCTCTCTCTGTTTCTCTCAAAATCAATAAACAAATTTTTAAAAAATAACCTTTGTATTGTAAAGATGGCTACTGGCACATCACAAGTCTTAATGAGGTGGTAAAACCAGTTTTAAGTAAATATTCATCCATTCCTCCTACCACACCCCCCCCCCAACACACCACAGCCATCCCAACCCCTTTAGGCAAAAAGGACTAGAGACATTCAGCTCAGTTATTTAAAAATAGGATTGCCCTTCAGCTAACACCAGAGAAGTCATAAATAAAAAGGCAAGAAGACAGATTAGAGTTGTTTGATGTATTTGTTTAGTTTATGCCAGAAGCATGTAGCCTCTGTGTGTTTCTCCCAATTTCTTCCTATTTCTAACAAACTGTTGAGGATAGCATTTTCTTATTTCTCACCATCTAAAAATAACACTTCATAATTGCAATATCAAATGAAATTTTATTTTCTTTCCAAAGTCCAACTGAAATATAAAAACATATTAATCAGGTTCTTTGTTGCAAGTATCAGAAAACCCAACTCATGGTGACATAAACTAAAAGGAAGGGTTTGCTTGTATAACTAAATATATACATGTGGTGCCAGATATAGATATGACATGATCTACATATTCTTGCAACTGTTTATATTTTTTAGCTCTTGACTCTGTTCTATGTTGTATGTTCTGTCTCCTTAAGCTCCAAGGCATCCTAATATCTCAAGCTCTTCATTTTCCCAATCTCACACTCTCCTGTAAGGGAGACTTTTCAACTGGAATTTAAATGTGAGAGATTTAAAACCTGATGCCTTATGATAGTTATTGTCTCAAGATTACAGATGTATTGCACACGAACAATTAACTTCTTCCCTTGGAAGTTAATATTATTAATTTTCTATGTTGATAGTGGGGTCCTATCTTTGGGAGAGTTCAGAATGTATTCATTGAAATTATTTTCTGTGCTGGGATTCAGATGAAGAACCCTAGCTAAGAAAGGCTGAGGGAATTCTAAAACTATCTGAATCTACCTCTTAATGGGTTGAGTTATGACAAATAATCTTCCATAATTTAATCACTGTGGCCAGAAAGATGAAATAAGCAGATTAGTTAGAACTAACTCATAATGTGCATGAGAGTCATAGACTGCATGACTTAAATTACAGGAACCTATTTCCTCAAAGTTCTGGAAGCCCCACGCCCGAGACCTCAGTGCTGGCATGGTTGGATTCTGGTGAGAACTCTCTGGTTTGAAGACAGCAACTATCTCTCTGAGTTCTCTCATAGTGGAAGAAGCTCTCTCTCTCTCTCTCTCTCTCTCTCTCTCTCTCTCTCTCTCTCTCTCTCTCCCTCCCTCCCTCCCTTATTTAAAAGGACCCCATCAAAACATAATTAGCCCTCTAAGGCTCCACTTCCAAGTACCATCACACCAGGTTTTAGGGCTCCAATATGTGGATTTGGGGAGCATGCACTCAATTCATCTGCCAGGAGAAGAGGTTGTGAGTGGAAAAGTAATGGTTCTGGGAAGGCAATATGGGGCATCATTAACCACAGAAGGAAAAGAGATGTTGGAGGCTAAATAGAACAATAGCTCTTTGCTACGCCATATTTATACAAATGCATTGTCTTTAAATTTACTCCCCTTGTAAGCTTCTTTATTCTGCCAATTTACAGTGCAGTCTTGGTTGGAAAGTTATTTCAAAACCAAGAGCTATATTAAGTGCCTTTCCTGTTTAAGTCTTAAGTCTTCCTGCCATGAATTTAATATTACATATTCTTAAAACGGAGTTTATATTAGTGATGGTTGCAAAATATTGTCTTTAGTGACTTGAGACAATATAACAAACTATACAAAAATTAAACTGTCATAAGATATAACTTTCAAATCATGCTGACACTTTTAATTGGTTAAAAACAAACCAACTGTAATATATATCTCACCCTTGAGGGGATAAGCACAGAATGAAGAAGGAGTTTTGTTTTTTTTCTTTGACAAATTTCAGTTTTTCTTTTTTTGGTCTCAGCACTCCCACATATTTTCTTTCACTTCGTGTCAGATGCAATTTCTCAAGCCTAACAGGAGTAAACTCTATTCATTTCCACATTGTCACTCCTGTTCAGCTTGGTTATAAATGAAATGAAAGCATATTGTACAATAGACCTTCGCATGCACTGTAATGCCAGAAAATGATTTCAATACACAGGAATAAATGTTACATGTATTTAGGCCTTCTGAGACTTTTTAGTTTCACATGGGCATACGTAAGATAGTTCCTATTCTAGGGAAATGTACAAAGAAAGACTGCACAAAAGCAGTGAAAGATAGAATGTAAGCTAGAAGAGAAAATGCACCAAATAATATCAGGCACCTAGACAAAGAAGAGTGCAAGAATGCTGCAAAATTTCTGTGTAACCCAAAGGGACTTAGCCATGGCGAATCACTTGATTCGTTCAGCCATGTGTAACAGGTCAATGAAAATGCAAATAATGGACAATTCTCAGAAGGGCAGACAGTTAGTGCCATGTGGATTCTTGTCCAACTGATCTGTTACTGCTGCCTAAGTAAAACAAGCATAGGGAAAGGCCAAGAGCAAATTGTGGGGATTTATAGATCCAGCAAGACTCCACTAATTATGGATCTGGTTTAGCAAAAAGAACAGTAGATATGAGGCACTCACACAATTCATATTTTATGTCTCTTAAGCTAAGATATCATATTAGTTTATTTGACAAATACTTATTGTACATTTTCTATATTCTAAGCATGGCTCTAGGCACTAAAGATGCAGTGAGCAAAAGCCCCCCAAATCACTGTTTTCATGATACTTAACACGTTAAGCGCCCCGCCTGTTTTGCCTACCGGGTGGAAAGTATAGTGTCAGTCACCGGTGACTGCCTGGGTGCTTAATGTGTTGATTTTAGTTTGGGGAGAGAGAAGATAAACCACATATATCATGTCAATAGCAATTAGTTGGTGAAAGGGGCTTAGAAAAAAATTAAGCAAGAAAGGGGATTTAGATAATTAGGTGGGTGAGGGGTTTAGTTTTAAGCAAGGAGTCATAGTAACACTCTACCTGGAAGGTGACATTGGAAAAATACATGGGAGAGGCAAGGTGAAGGAAGGGTTTAATCATATGGACATATGGGGCAAGGGATTTTGAGGAAGAGAGACCAGCAAGTGCAAAATCCTTGAGGTATGAGCATTCTTGATGTGAATACGGTATAGCAAGAAAACAAGGTGGCTGGCTTGAGAGAGCAAAGGGAGACTACTAGAAGATGAGAAATGATAACAGGCAATCAGGTTATATAAGGGTTTGCAGATCACAGTAGAGACTAAGTCCCTAAGTAATAGAAGGAGATACTGGAAAGTTTTCTTAATAGGATTGACATGGCCGAAACCGGTTTGGCTCAGTGGTAGAGCATCGGTCTGCAGACTGAGGGGTCCCGGGTTCGATTCCGGTCAAGGGCATGTACATTGGTTGCGGGCACATCCCCGGTAGGGGGTGTGCAAGAGGCAGCTGGTCTGTGTTTCTCTCTCATTGACGTTTCTAGCTCTCTATCTCTCTCTCTCTTCCTCTCTGTAAAATATCAATAAAATATATATTTAAAAAAATAGGATTGACATGATCTAACTATGTTTTCATAAGATTGACCTGGATGCCATGTGGACATAGACTATAGGGCTGATGGTGGATAAATAGGGAAAAGCAAAGAGCAAGCCATGGCATTTAAAGATCATCAAGTCTTCCTTAACTTTGCAGTAAACCGTGCTAGACATGACAGTGACAGAATAGTGTGGTAGCAGGGAAGCCAATGAGAAGTGGTCAGTCTTGGGATGTTTATGGTGGAAAATTGGAATAATTTGCTATTGTATTGGATGTGAGAGTGAAAAAAAAGGAGTCAAGGATAAAGCCAATATTTATTGACCTAAGACACTGAAAGATAGAGTTACCATTCATATAAACTGAGAAGACTATACAGAGGTAGTTTGAGATGAAGAGAACCAGAAGTCTTCATTTGAACATGATGTCTGAGATGCCCATTTGACATCCCACAGAGATATTGAGAGAGCACTTGGATATACAAGTCTGGAATGTAAGGGGGATCTAGGCTACAGATATTAGTTTAAGGATCACTAGAAGATTATTTTTAAAGTCATGA
Source organism: Vespertilio murinus (assembly GCA_963924515.1). Classification (NCBI taxonomy): domain Eukaryota; kingdom Metazoa; phylum Chordata; class Mammalia; order Chiroptera; family Vespertilionidae; genus Vespertilio; species Vespertilio murinus. Next base: position 31,032,834 of record OZ004711.1, read on the forward strand.
AACTAGATGATATTCAGAAGGGAATGAGTAGATAGTCTATATAATAAAAGGCTAATATGCAAATTAACTGAACAGCAGAACAACCGGTCACTATGACATGCACTGACCACCAGGGGGGCATATGCTCAATTCAGGAACTTCCCCCTGTCATCAGTGTGCTCCCACAGGGGGAGCACTGCTCAGGCAGAAGCCCTGAGCTGGGCTCACAGCTGAGGAGCGCAGCGGCAGTGGCCTCCATTGCAGCACTAAGGATGTCCAACTGCCGGCCATCCCCTGAGGGCCCCCGGACTGGGAGAGGGCCAGGCCAGGCTTAGGGACCCACCTCCAGTGCACAGATTTCATGCACCAGCCTCTAGTATTAAGCCTCTAGTATTAAGATAAGCCAAGATTAAATAACTGAGCTCTGGGCCACTCCAGTGTTTTATGGTCAGAGCAACAAAGTACAACTAGTAAAGGAAAAGAAGAATGAGATAATGTAGAGCAAAAAAGAATGACCAGGAGAGAATGGAGTCACAGGAAAGAAGATAAAAATGCTTTTAGAGGGAAAGAATAATCAACTATATTAAATACTGCTGTTATATTTTGCTGTGATAGAAGTTGACATGTATTGCCCCTTTGAATATAATAGACTAACTGATTCTTTGTTAGAAGAATATTAATTTTGAAATGGTTGGTTTTGTGGTTATGCTAAGTTTGAAATTCTGACTTGGTTTCCATTATGATTAATGGGATGCATTTATAAGATGGATTTTGGGGGAATGTCTGCTTTTGAAACTAAAACCAAAGTCATTGACCCTTAAAGAGACATAATGTCTGGGCATTAGTGTTATTAATCAAGGAATTTAAAAATGGGTTCAACTGTTGATGATTAAATGACAGGTCTGAATTCAGCACAACTTGATTGCAATTGCTATGAGGTTATGATGTCTTATATAGCTTTAATAACAGATATATTGACCATTCATCTAAAAAATAAGTGTTTTTATAGTCTTCTAGTTTCTTCCTTTAATTTACACATTTATTTACAAGGACATACAGCTACTTATACATAATAAAGCTGCATTTTACAACTGTGATTGGTGTCAGGGGTAATCTTATAATTAAGTCCTGTCCAATGAAACATAAGGACAGTATGGATCTTCTGGGAAATATTTTCTAAGGAGGAGACATATCCTTTTCTTTTTATTTCATAAAGACATAACAACTAGAGCAAAACACGTTATTTTGGAACATCCCCTAACCTTGGGAATGGAAGCCTCTCCTGATAGAGATACAGGAGAAAAGCTGGGATCCTGAGAAATTAATGATCCAGTGCTGCCATATGTTGACAGCTCACATCAGGACATATTGTATTGAATAAGATCCATTCTGAAATGGATAACCAGACATCACCATATGTTAGTTTAGAAAGGAAGTGGTGATTTTGACTCAAAGTGATGATAACCCTTTTCTTTCCATGTTGGTATAGATGAAGCTACAGTATTTTCTACAGGTTAAACACTTTCAAAATTTCATTCATTTTCAGCCTTTCTAGTAAAAGCTACCATTAGCTTTACTACGAAAACATTTACTCCTCAACTTTTCCTATTAGCAAAGAGAAAAATATGTCCCTGGATGCCTTTTCTTGAATCTTTAAGTCTAAAGATTATTTTAATATTTTAAAAAGCTGGAGGTGAGGTTATACCTAGTGTGGAAACAGTAGAACTCCATGTAAAAAAACCTCAGGCTTAATTCTCAAGAAAGTCACCAGGTGGCTTAACGAGTCTTGTTTCAATTTCTAAACCTACATTTAAAACTCTGGATATAGGAAAATTCAAAGGAAGTCCATAGTTTTCTGTGTACACATCATCGTCTGCTGTATGTTATTTTAAATTATATGTGGCTCCTGCAGTTATGTAACTTGATATTCTAATCATTCAACATTAATTATCAGTAACTTTTATGATTACAATCCATACAAATACATGAATAAGTATGATGTTTTTTATTAGATAGATTAAATCTATCTAATACAGATAGATTTTTCTGTTCACATAATACACTTCCTGTTCACATAAGGAGTATAGGAGTATTTAGGAGAGCTTCTCCTTCCTCACAAATACCTTTTTATGTTTGTCTTTTTTAAAAAATATTTTTATTGATTTTTTTACAGAGAGGAAGGGAGAAGGACAGAGTGTTAGAAACATCGATGAGAGAGAATCATCGATCAGCTGCCTCCAGCCCACCTCTCACCAGGGATGTGCCCGCAACCAAGGTACATGCCCTTGACCGGAATCGAACCCGGGACCCTTTAGTCCGCAGGCCAACGCTCTATCCATTGAGCCAAACCGGTTTCGGCTTATGTTTGTCTTTAATAATCTCTTTCATTGGTAAAATGGTTATATCACTGCCAACATTAAAGGAGTTATTTACAATGTAAGGATGGCCAGAAAAAGCACATGGAGAAGCTGCAGCATTTCCAAAGGCGTTCCCATTCCTCTGTTACTGTTTTCTCCTGCCAAGGTGTGTTCTGAATGACTGTGGGGCCCATTACGCGATAGCCATAGCCTCTGGTTTTATTAAGTGTTGTAAATGACTTAGCACCATACTTCATCTCTTTGATGGGCTGATCCGTGTAACCCGAAAATTCATGAAAAATAAATGGCATGGTTCTTATAGGCAGATAGAATTTTTACGCAAATATAATTTTTACCAATCTCTTCCTCTCTCTCATATCTGGATGGGCCTTCAGGAAAAATAAAAATTGCAATTAGACTTCACTGTGATCAATGATTAGATCTTATCCTTCAGTTACTTGGCTTTTGACCATTTTTATCATTAAAGTCTCAGATCAAACAAATCTTACCTCCTGAGTATGACGCCTATCAAAATTGATATGCAGAAAAATCTGTGGATACGTATTGGTCATATTTATTAGTTGGATTCTATGTCAAAGTGCCATATCAATTAAGTTGTTATTTTAAATTGTATGTGGTTCCTGCAGTTATGTTACTTGATATCCTAATCATGCAACATTAATTATCAGTAACCTTTATGAATTATTTACAATCTATACAAATACATGAATAAGTATGATGTTTTTTATTAGGTAGATGTTTCCGATCACATAACACACTTCCTGTTCACATAAGGAGTATTCATTGGATGCCTACTGTGTGCCTGGCCCTCTGCTCACTGAGGCTAAAAAGAAACACATAGTTCTTGTTTTCCTGAAGCTCATAGACCAAGGCAGGAAAGCTATCTAGTTCAATTATTCATTTTTATGGGTTAAGAATATAAGGCCCAGGGAGGTTAAATGACTTTCTTAGGATCATGCAATTAGAAGCCAAGACCTAAATAAAGTCAGATCTTCTGCAGTCTGTCTGCAGAGTGTGATTTCTACTCCTGCAACATTCTGACTCCCCTCCAACCCGGGGGCTTTAAAGCACGGGGAAAGAATGACTCTCTGTGCCCAGTACACTCTCCTCCATACTTGACATTCCAAATAGCTCTTTGTCAGCCTTCTATTCTGCTCAGTCTAAATCCCATTTTATTCTTTCACTCTCAGGTAGTAAAGTAAGTAATAGACTCTTCACACAGAGCTGGTAATCACTTCTTGATTGGCTCCAGACCAAAATTAAACTCTTTCTTGCCCAGTAAGCTCATCTGTCTTTATGGACAGAGGCTTTTCAATTATCTAAGACCATCACACCTGCCCCTAAAATGGTCTTATTTTCTTTATTATTATAAACTGCTTCAGCATACTGCCATGAGCTATTAGCACTCAAAAATAATTTTTTTAAGTTTTTAACTTCTTAGATATAAGGATTTTTTTTGAGAGACCATGGCATATTCGATGAAAGTTTCTTAGTAGATTTTTTCCCCCTTGACTGGTCCAGATTTAAACACTCTAAAATCAATTCCTCTGGAGCCACTTGTCATCTCTTGTCTTCATTTTTAGCTATGTGGGTGAACACATGTCAGACTTTACTTTTACCCAAAGGGGGGAAAAATAAAGAAATTTGTTATCAGTTCTTGGCCTCGCTTCTACTGCTGTATAAAAATAAATTGGCTTCCTTCCACGTGTTGGAGCAAAACTTTCTCCAAGAGTGGTTGGTCAAGAGTTTTGAGGGTAAGATAAGAAAATATTTTTGTGTTTGAAGAATTTAGGGAATTTAAGCTGTTCTGAGTTAATCCACTTTTAAAGAAGAAGCTCAGAGGAGAAGAGGGAGCCAAATTTGTACTCATGCTGAGGTTTTATGTCCCACCCTCATATAACATCGATGCCTTGAATTCTGGCACTAGAGGGTCTGTGAGATGCTGTGAGGGTCCTCATGATTAGAACAACAGTAAGAAGGAGGAGGGAGAGGAGAAGGAGGAGGAGGAGAAGGAGGAGGAGGAAGAGGAGAAGGAGGAGGAGGAGGAGGAGGAGGAGGAGGAGGAGGAGGAGGAGGAGGAGGAGGACAGCAGCCAGAAGACTGGGTTCTAATGAGGCAATATTCACCTCCCTACATTTATCCTCTTAACATCTGTCACTAAAGGACAACAATAGTTAGGGAGTTTCATGCAAAAGCAATGAGCACCCATCATATCCAAATAGAACATTGTTTAGAAATATATATCACCAAATACTGCATTACATGCGATCAAAGGCTTAAAAATCTAATGAAGATGTTGTTTCCATGGCTCATTTCTGCTATTAGAAGCACAGACTTGAAGAGAACTCTGTTGCCTCAGCCAATGCACTCCAAGCTGAGGTGATATTTCAGAGGCCAACAAGACAATCTCGAACTCTTGGGCCAAACTGAGTGCCTCTCATGGCTTTCCCATTGCGAAACCTGCCTCGTGACTTTCAAAGTGCTGTGGCTGGCCACGTGGCCCAGAGTCGAGTGATCTATCCTTTTGGGAAGTTGGAGTTCTGGCCCCTGCTTACTTCACAGCCTCCCCCTCACCCTCTCCTCCTCAGGTTCTGTTCCCCAGACTTACTGAGCTACTTACAGTCCTCTAACAATCCTGTGTGCTATCTTTCTGCAGGTTCCCGTCCCCCCCGCCCCCCTTAGGTTGTTTCCTTTGCCTGATGTATTCTATCACCCTGCCCTCCATTGACCATTTATATTCTCCATCTCTCCTCACCTGAATAATACTTAGTTATATTTAAGATGTCATTATAAATAGCTGGGGTGGGGAATGTTCAGCCCACAGGCCATCTAAGGCTCGAAAAATCATTTGGTTTGGCCCTGACAAGGCAGCCACAGACAGGACTCCAAATTCAATAAACCTATGTGATTTTTCACAGAAGCATGCATTTACATTAAGTGGATTATAGCAAGTGAGTGATGTTACAAATATCTAAATGGCCCTCAGCAGAACAAAGGTTCACCACCCCTGATATATAGTGCATAGATCTCCTATTTTTCTCTGGCCAACCCAGTGCGAAGGGGCCCTGCAGCGCGCCCCGGTAGCGTTCAGTGCCATCTCTGTATGAACAATTATTGAAGTTGTTTGTCAAAATTTTGTTCACTGGGACCCTATGTTTCATGAGGGAATCATGACTTTCTGTCATGAAAGTCTCAGAATTAACATAATGTGAGTGTTCAATACTTACTTAATGAGTGACACCAGAGTTGAGGCAAGTTCCCGGAAGTAAATTTAAGGTTGGCTCTATTTCTTTTTTTCTTTTCTTTTCTTTTTTTTTTTTTTTTTTTTTACAGAGAGAGGGATAGAGAGTTAGAAACATCAACGCGAGAGAATCATCCATCAGCTGACTCTTGCACAGCCCCTACTGGGGATGTGCATGCAACCTAGGTACATGCTCTTGACCGGAATCGAACCTGGGACCCTTTAGTCCGAAGGCCGACGCTCTATCCACTGAGCCAAACCGGTTTTGGCTGGCTCTATTTCTTTATCCCTCCATCCTTGAGTAATGTTTCTTGGTGCTTTCTCTACATAAAGAGCTATTGTAGGCACTGGGTAAACAATGAGGAATAAAATATAAAGCTATACAAATAATAAAGCAGGCTGCCTTCATGGTATATATAATCCTGTTTTCTAAATACATTATCAGAGAGAATTTATATTGAATGAATTATTCAATTGTTTAAGACAATAATGAGAAAAATCTACAGCAAAGTTTTAAGTATGACTGAAGGCAGAAAGTATTCTAATAAGTATCTTTTGTAATCATAACTCTTAGCACCAAAAGACAACAAAATTATCATTTTTTTATTTCAACTGAAATAATGTATGATGTTATCTAAATTTTAAAATAATACATTTTCCTAGAATATACAAAATTTGACACAGAGCCTAAACTGAAATAGACAAGTCTCTGCTTTTCTGTTTCTTTCAATTTAACAATCTGAGCCATAAGGTACTTTTCAAAAAGTATATATTTTTATTGATTTCAGAGAGGAAGGGAGAGAGAAATAGAAACATTAATGATGAGAGAGAACCATTGATCGGTGCCTCCTGCATGCCCCCTACTGGGGACCAAACCCGCAACCCGGCCATGTGTCCCTGTCCTGAATCAAACCCGGACTTCTCAGGCCACAGGCTGATGCTCTATCCACTGAGCCAAACTGGCTAGGGCGCTGTAAGGTACTTTCAATATTAAAAGGTGGAGGTGTTTGCTATTAATAAAACCCAAACTATCAAGTTTTGTTGTATGGTCTCCATAACTCTTAGACATGCCCATAATTTTCCCTGGATATATTCATGGAAATTTTCATCATAATTTAGACTATTATATTGTGGAGTGAGGACCTGTGCATGAAAGAGCATCTTCCAGACAAAGACTGTCAGGAACACTTACCAGAAAGAGGAGGCAGGTAAAATTTAATGAAATTATCTATTTTCAATCAGGTTAAAACAGATTTTTTCAACTCATATAAATTCCTTTAAGATTGAGATGCTGAGTACTTCACTAGAACATATACCTAGATGTACTTTTGAGTACAGCTTATATTTAAAGGACTAACCACTCATATTTAGCTATATTCTTTAAACTTTTCTTTTGTTTGCATCCATTACATTATTTTTTTTCTCCTTTAAAACGTTTCCATTCAGGTGCTCACCATCAATTTCCTTTTTGAAATGGAGAAGCAGCCACTGGGAGGATAAAGGACTTTTCTGAACAAGCATCAGGGACTTGAATTTGAAATGTTTACAGCAGAGGTGTCAGATTCTGAAAGCCTTCTAGATTACTCCCTGTTTGGTGACAAGGTGCTGCAGAGGAGGTTAAGCGATTAACAGCAGATGAATCACATTTTAAATACCTCCCAACAAACGGTATTGAAGCTTGTATTCCGTTCTCTAACATACTTAATGGTGTTTCATTTCTCTGAGGGCTTCATAAAAGTCATAAGGACACATTTTTTGAAGTCCCACAGCTTTTCTCCACTCTATCCCATCCAAGGTTGCAGAATGTATCAAACACAGATCAAGGAAAAAAATAAGAGTAGATGGCAATTTCAAAACGGGTAGAAGATTAAAAGGGGGCTAGTTCGTTGATTTTCCTTTTAAAGACAGATTCACTTGCATATTTGATTTAATTGCTTTGAAAATGTAAAGTGGTACCTGAGTACCCATCACAGCAATAGTGCTTTAGGCTTGAACAGCAGCTTTTGTCTAATAAGTCAAAGTATTTGAAAATGATTATCGCCGAAACCGGTTTGGCTCAGTGGATAGAGCGTCGGCCTGCTGACTGGAGGGCCCCGGGTTCGATTCCGGTCAAGGGCATGTACCTTGGTTGCGGGCACATCCCCAGTGGGGGGTGTGCAAGAGGCAGCTGATCGATGCTTCTCTCTCATCGATGTTTCTGACTTTCTATCCCTCTCCCTTCCTCTCTGTAAAAAATCAATAAAATATATATATATATATATTAAAAAAAAGAAAATGATTATTTTAGTGCCATATATATCTCACTAGAGATAGAGATAGAGAGAGAGAGAGGGGTAGAGGTAGAGGTAGAGGTAGAGGTAGAGGTAGAGGTAGAGGTAGAGGTAGAGGTAAAGGTAGAGGTAGAGAGATAGAGGTAGAGGTAGAGGTAAAGGTAGAGGTAGAGGTAGAGAGATAGAGGTAGAGAGATAGAGAAAGAGATAGAGATAGAGATAGAGATAGAGATAGAGATAGAGATAGAGATAGAGATAGAGATAGAGATAGAGATAGAGATACATAAAATCCTGGAGTTGGTAACAGTTGCAATAACATGTTTTTAAGCCATACTGATTTCTGGGCCTGGAGTCCCTGTCTCCAGCTAAAGAAAAAGTGTTAGGGTGAAGGGGTGATGATTTTACAGACAAATAAACCACCAGATAAATATCAGAGCAGCCTATACTTCTAAGGCTGCTCTGTGCTGCAGTTTAGGAGTGCGGCCAACCTTCTGCTCTGCCGTCCATTGTTGACTGCTGGGAGCAGATTAAAGTCCCAGAGAATATGCTCATGTTTCAGCATTCATAGTGAAGATCTGTGAATAAATGTGACCGATGTTGGTGAATAAATACACAGGACTTTAAGCATTTTATATAAAATGAGCAATATAGCTTAGTAGAACTAACCAGATGGGAAACAATCCAAAGTAGCATACTAATGAGACACATACAGAAACATACAGAACACAAAACATAAAGCTCAGTTTATTAAAGGAAAGAAAATGAAGGTCTAGGAATGGAAAATATGACATTAAAGAAAGCATTTTAATATTTATAAATAAGCAGATTGGTTTCAAAACCTAAACCCAACTGTAGGCTGTATATAATAAATGTAACTAAATTAAATATTTCACACATTTGAAAAGTCAACATTTAAAGCGAGAACAAAGAGAAAGGATGAAAATGCCAACAATAAGAAAATATGAATTGTATTATTAATAATAGAAATGTTGATGCCAAGACTAACCTTTCCAATGAGAGAAAGAGGAAAATGAACTTTACAATACATTGCAATCCACATTCAGGTTCAAGAAAAATAAAATTAAACGACAAACTACAGGAAATACAAGTAAGTGTGACAAAACAATAAGCTCAGAAATGTATTAATCAGATAAGGAATGTAGATATGACAAAGTCATATTTCACAATGGCATAAAAAGGATTATTTGACTTAAATAATTTTGAGAAAACTGGATAACCATTTGAAAATATTAACTTTCTAACTTGTACTGTGTGTCAAATTAAATCCAAATGAGTTGAAACTTAACCTGTAGAATATATAAGTACTTAAAGAATAGTCAAGTATTATGGCTTCTAAGTGACATATGTATTAAATAAAAAATAATTAAATTGCCCAAAGTGACAGACCTAAGTATTGGCTGACTTGGTTTTGAATGTAGAAGAGTTGGTTCCAGGGACAAAGGATTTAAATTATGCTGTGGGAGTGGAGTCCACAGAGTACCTCACAAAATGTTGATTTGTTTAGAAAAAAGAGGAGGCATAATTTTTAGCAAGAAACCAATAATAACTATTACCCTTTTAAGGGTAATCACAAAAGTCTTAATTAGACCAGACCAGCGAGTAGCAGTTATTCCATTCCTCATGCCTGTGGCTCTAAGTCCTAACGAATGAGGCATGAGAACACCAGAGAGCATTTCTGAGAAAGTGTTCCTAATTCTTAAAGAGGGACATAAGTAAAGGGCTTCCTCCTCATGCCTTTGGATGTTTGGAGGTAAGAATGTGCTCTTTGGAGTTGTTGCAACCATCTTATTGCCATGAAAGTGGGGGAGGGGGGATGCAGAACGCCAAATTTTGTGTAGAACACTCCTTCACAAGGCCTCACATTGTGTTCTGTTTTGTTTTTTAAATACTTTTCATTGATCTCAGATAGGAAGGAAGAGGGAGAGAGATAGAAACATCAATGATGAGAGCAAATCGTTGATCTGCTGCTTTCTGCATGCCCCTCACTGGGGATTGAGCCCACAACCCAGGCATGTGCTCTGACTGGGAATGGAATGGTGACCTCATGGCTTATAGGTTGATGCTCAACCACTGAGCTACACTAGCTGGGCAAACCTCACATTGTTGAGCTGATAAATAACTATCCTGAACTCACCTGTCCTCTACCATTCTTATGTAGGAAGATAAATCCCTCATTAGCCATGTAAATTTTGTTTGATTATGTGTTTATTTACTTGCAGCTGAAAGCATTCCACCTCATACAGACAGGGAAATACTTATGGAAAAATTAATTTGCAAGTTGATAGGAAGGAGAATAAAAGAAATAAGAAATATAATCAGTGTAGGTTAGAGTTTTCTAGAACCTTTTGAAGGTAAAAAAGCAAATGGACTTTTTTAGCAGCTTGCATGAGGATATGACAGAGTATGAAGGCTTTACAGAAGCTTTACTCTATGTGAATTCAATGTAATTACTCCTCTGCTGTATATTTTAGAGGTTCCATAAATATGTGCATTACTTTATCTATATTAAGTTTGCATTTACCTTTCTGTTGGATGTATCACCATGCAAAAAGTGGCACTCAGATAACTCAGCTTTATTAGGCTTTTATATGAGATAAGGTGAAAAAGTGTTTTCCTTTGAATAATACCCTAAAATATTTTCTACAGAGACAGATTCCAGACAGTTCAGGAAAATATATATACTGTTCACTTCTTAGAACTTTAAGTTGCCCATATTTTAGGAAAAAGTAAGAAATACTGCTATAAGAAAAGTGTTTAACCAAGTGTTTTCCAAACAGAGAATGATTACCACTGAAGGAATTCCAGGAATTATTATATATAAAAGTAACTTCTAGATGGGGGATAGAGATGGATAAATGGATGACTATTCCTTGAGAATAAGTTGTAAATATTCATTGTTTATGACCACTCTACAGATGACCAATGCCAAATCAACAACAGTATTAGAGTGAAGTCCCATCTCATCTTTAAAGACATTACATGTAAAATGGAATTCATACAATACTTACTTCTCAGGATTGTTGCAAGAAGTAAATTGCATTATTTTGAAGATTAAAGAAAATATACCCTATATTTATTTTATTTTTTGTTAATCCTCATGTGAGAATATTGTTCCATTGATTTTGTTAGAGTGGATGGGAGGAGGAGAGTCACAAAGAGAGAAACATCAATGTGAGAGAGACACATTGATTGGGTGTCTCTCCCCACATGTCAACACCAGGGCTGGGGGTTGGGATCAAACCTGCATCCCAGGTACGTGACCTGGACCAGAATCAAACCCAGGACCATTAAGTCCATAAGTCCATAAGCCAATACTCTATCCCCTGAGTCTAATAGGCCAGAATAAAATATTCCGTTTAGAAAGACTTCTTGGCCGATTAAAAATGTTTTATAGCTCAGCTAGTATGCTCAGTGGTTGAATGTTGGCCTATGAACCAGGGGGTCACATTTTAATTCCTGGTCAGAGCACATGGCTTGATCCCCAGTAGAGAGTGTGCAGGAGGCAGCAATCAATGATTCTCTCTCACCGTTGATGTTTCTATCTCTCTCATTCCTTTCCTCTCTGAAATCAATAAAATGTATATTTTTAAAAATATACATTATAATTATTAACAATTATAACAACTTTTAAGAACAGCATTTCATGAATATGTAAGTTCTATGTATGTTAATTATAAGTAAATATTACTAGTTTACTAGTAATTCTCTTCCCCTCACAAACATACTGTGGATTTCAGGCTGATGTCAGATATTAAATATATGACTTGAATTTTATAGAGAGCAAAAAGCTTTATTTACAGATATTAAGTGGTTTTGACAGGGAAATTAGTCATATTAATTTATAACTAAGAAGTAAGAATAAGGTTATATTTTAAGATATTCCTGAAATCTGCTAAAGTAGTTTCTTGGATCATGAAGCATTAAAAGAGCTACAAAAGCACAGCTTATGGCATTTCTTTAGAAACTGGCTGAACCTGTCCTCTCATGGTTGGGGTGAGAAAAGATGATTTGTGTATTTAATTTATGGTATTGCCAGAGAGTCAAGGCATGGATTTTTGCTTAAAAAATAGCTTATTGATTTTTAGAGAAAGAGGAAAAGAGAGGGAGAGAGAGAGAAAAACCTTGATGTGAGAGCATAACATCAATTGACTGTTTCCTGAACACCCATTCCAGGATGAAGCCCTCAACCCAGGCATATGCCCTGACTGGGAATCAAAGTGGCAACTTTTTGGTGCACAGGATGACACCCACTCAACTGGGCCGTACCGGCCGGCACATGATTCTTTAATGTCACAGACATACAGTAGATATGAAAATAGATGTTCCATAAATCTTTTTAGAAAGGAAGCCCAACTATCTCAGGAAAATCAAACACAGTGTCTTTAATAACCCTTCATGTGGTTATATTCACTATTACATGTGCTCAGGATTATATAAAAATAAAAAGAATACAAAGTTCGTATTAATAAAAATTCTACCTTCGATAGTGTCCAGTAGTCTCATCCTTCTCAAGCTTCCACAATGAGTTCATTGGTAAATTACACTCTGCTTTATCTTCAGTATTTAAGTTATAGTAAGTGGCAGGTAAATAAAAGTAGGAACTTTTGCCAAAACTGGTTTGGCTCAGTTGATAGAGTGTTGGCCTGCGGACTGAAGGGTCCTGGGTTCAATTCCGGTCAAAGGCATGTACCTTGGTTGAGAGCACATCCTCAGTGGGGTGTGTGCAAGAGGCAGCTGATTGATGATTCTCTCTCATCGGTGTTTCTGACTCTCTATCCCTCTCTTTTCCTCGCTTTAAAAAAAATCAATAAAATATATTTCAAATAAAATAAAAGTAGGAACTTTTAATCTTATGTATAAAAGTGCCACATGTGTACTCTTGGTGAATAAAAGAATGATGTGGTCATCCCTGTTGAAAATAGAAGAGCTCAGGCAAGTCCCATGAGTGCTGTGATAATATCACTTTTCTGGGTTTTATGTTTAAGAGGACATTGAAGGTATGTGGTTATTGTGATTGTTCTTTCTTAATTCTGATGCTTGGCTACTTAAATTTGTGTTCCCCGTCGAAATGGGTTCCCGGAACAAAGGCTATTTATTTCTGCAGTAGAAATGCTGTATTATGAGTGAGTGGTTTGTAATTTCTGTAATTCTCTTTTTCACTATAACCTATTCTAAGATCTACTTCTGACTCCTTTGACATTGGGCAAATTGCTTTATACTCTTCCTCAACCGTGCTTTCCCTCATTGATGTAACAAGAATACTTAGCTCTACTTACTTCAATAGGAAATGTGTTTTATTAAAGTGCTCTTAGCTTCTTGAAGTAGAAAATTGTAGTTTTGGTGGAGTTTGCTATACTATGGCACTTGGCATCAAATCTTTTGAAATCTTTATAAATGCCTCTCTCCATGAATGTGCTTTCAAGGACAAATGAAAAGTAGGCAGTTTGTTGTGCTGCAGAAGAAGAAACTGCTTTTATTCTAACAAATCTAAGCAGGTTCTTTTCAGGCAAATATTTTTTAGGCATAATTGTACATAGAGAATAGGACTAAATATAATGTAATTATTATAAAAATATGTAACCTATCTGATAAAGAATAATATGCTTCAGTTTATCAAAAAATGTGTAACTCGGAGAATTTTTATAAATTAGAAACATCTGAATTTCTATGGCATACCTAGGGACTATTTAAAGATCTGATATAAAATAGTGTGTATCATTACACTTTAATTTTCCACTTTTTAATATTTTTACCAATATAATTTTTATTTAGGATCCAGTAAACCAGATATTATAACTGAGAAATCATATAACCTTCTTCAGGAATGATAAATCCATGGAGCCAAAAAACAGATTGGCTTAAATATACTACCTCCTGCCAATCCTATGTGGAAGTCATTTAATAATGCTCTTTCCCATCACAGCTCCCAATCTTTCTCTTTTAATTATGAATGCTTTTTTTACTTTAATGAAGATGATGTAGAGAGATTGGGTGAGGGAGTTGATCAGGAGAGTGGAAGAAGAAAATGAGACATCCAACTTAATTCAGAGTCTGTGTTGATTATTTGAACACATTATCCCTAAAGATTCTAAAGTTAAATGAAAGATGGAATGGCTTATCATGATATTTTAATATTCTATTTGAAGGATTTTCTCATGATTCAAAGAATAACTCACTTATGAAATGTATTCTCAGAAGGAGCCTCCTGCTGCACAGTACTGGTCTTAATCTGTGCTACTGATATGCTGTATTTTTCAGTGTCTAAGATGCCCCCATGTATAAGACACCCCCACTTTTCCAACCCAAAATTAAGAAACAAATATTTTAAACATTTTGCTGGTTTTCCCACTTAAGGCCTTCTTTTTCTGGCATCTTAAGGAGTTGTTCTTCCTGCTTTCTCCACTGTCTGATCATACACTCAGTGGGAGGAGGTCCAAATTGTCTCTCGGCAGCTCTATTTCCATGCTCTTTTGCATAGCTGATTACATTCAGTTTGAATTTTTGCAGGGTAAGACAATTGCATACCAGTATTTGTATTTTTATTTTTTGACATCTTCATGGGCTCAGCACATTTGGGTCCCTGTTGCATCTGAGCATTCTCCACCTCCAATTACGGTATCAGCTGATGTCACCCCCAAGTACGGAATCAGCTGACGTCAGTAACAATAAGGCTTGAGATTGGAGGAAGCCTGTTTGATAAGGTATGGGCAGCTGTGCACCCACGTGGCCCCTTCCTCTGTGTATAAGACACCCCTTGATTTTCATTCTAACAATTTTAGGGGAAACAATAGCATCTTATAAATGAAAAAAATATGGTATTCACTCCCTTCCTTTACCTCCCGTCCATTGCCCTGTGACCTGGTGCCTCCCTCTGGTGGAGGAGACTTCTATGCCTTTATTCTTTGGCTGATGGATATAAGCAAATGGGACATATGCTTTTAAAAGAGATTTCATCCCAGCCTATTGCTTTCCCCCTTTGCCATGAAAACAGAATGCCCCAGACAGGGACTTTGAACTCTGTCACAACAGCTATAGCCAGACCACAGTTGCATGCAGTCCACTGAGCTTTGGGGATTACTTGTTAGCAGTAAAAATGTCCAATTGAGAAAATAACTGCTAGACCTCTTTTGCTATGACAAAAATGCCAAATGTGTCTTATAAAGATATTGCAGGCTACCTGAAAGATGAGAAACTGTTATTGGAAATTTAGAAAGTATTATACAGTGGCAAAATATTTTGAAACATTTTTGTTTGAGATAGGTTGGGAGGTGGCTGATGTACAATATAATAAAAGGCTATGGCTTTGGGCACAAAGGTGTCAGAACAGCACCTCACAAGCATGAGTTGTCAGTGGGTCCATTTGAGAAGACACTGTAAAGAAGCTGAGTCCAACCAGCAGGGCTCAGTAGTTGAGTGCCAAGCTATGAACCAGCAGGTCACAGTTCAATTCCCAGTCAAGGCACATGCTTGGGGTGCGGGCTCGATCCCCAGGGTGGGGCATGCAGGAGGCAGCCAATCTATGATTCTCTCTCATCACTGATGTTTCTGTCTCTCACTCCTTCTCCCTTCCTCTCTGAAATCAATAATATGAAAGCTGAAGTCAGAAAATAATTGGTGTGCTTAAAAATATAAAGGTCCCAGCAATTGTGCAACTTGCAGAATTGAACATGGAACAGTTTTTCAATTTCTATTAGTAAGGCATAAGATTAGGAAATATTTTTTCTAATATCTCAGATCTATCTTCCATGTTTAGATTTCCGAGTGGGTTAAAGTGGAAGGCTGGGCTAAATGGCTGTGGTAAAGGAAAGGGAATAATTCTACAAAAATCTAATAGGCTGGAAATGCCTGAAATGAAGTGAGGAAAAAGCTACTTTCAAAAGAAATTGTGGGGGTAATGATGGCTTATGGAGCTGACTATATTAAGTAGAATTTAGAAAATTTTTCTTTTTTTTTCTTTTTTAAAGAAACTTTATTGTCAAAAGTAACAAGAGCTTGAAACAATGACAATGTGGACTCTTCAAGATACTAGTAAACTATCTCCGGCTCAGGAAGTGGCTGAGAAAGCCATTCCGTCCAGGAGAATCTGCAGCCGAGAGGTGTCACATAGGCACAGCAGTTCTGAAATGTGAGTAAGCCCTGTGAAAACCCCTTGCTCTGAGGTTGGCAATGGTCTTGTGTTGGGGCTTCTATTCTGTTCCTCTGGTCACTGTATTCCATGGATTTTAGCTTCATGGTTGGGAAGTTCTCCCTTTCCTGTTATCATCCTTGGCTACATTTAAATAGAGCAATGGAGAACGTTTAAATATGATTGTGTGGTTCATCTTGGTCCATGCTTACAACGCTGTCATAAGAACGTAATGTCCCAGGTAGGGGTTTCCTCTTCAGTCCGGGCTCCAGAATGAAAAGGTGTTAGAGAGTTGATCGGTCCCAACACAGCCTAAGCCTGCCTACAACCTACATGTCACGGGAGGGGAAGTAAGTGGTGGTTGATGTAAGCCACCCACTGGCATTTGGAAGCCATCTGTTATCCTGATCTAATGAAGGTAGCATTTGTCTTTCCTTTTTATTCACACACTTGTTTCTAGTTTTTCATGTACTTCCATTCTGCAAATTGGAAAACTGGTTCTAAAGGAAAAACGTCCTACAAGGGTATGAGACATATATCCTCATCAGAGTCATATATCATAGAAATACCATCCCAACTGCCCCATTATAATCACCAGCTTTCTGATTTCCATATTATGAATTGGCTCCCAGGTGCAGATATATAAGCTTTTCCAACTCTTTCAGAGTAGAAATATAAACTTACTCATTGGGCGCACAGAAAATGAAAAGTGGAAAGAAGAGGAACTCAGCATAAAGATAGTTATTGTAATAGAAGCACATAAGTCTCCACATAGCCTTGTACATCAAGAAACACGTTGTAAATGGAAAGGAAAGATAAATAACAAACTTATTCTTCATACTATGGGCTTTAAAAGAAGCAAAGTTTCTGGATGCTCTGTTCTTTTCATAAGGAAGCTTCTAAAATCTAAGGTTTCACTACATGCAGTGATTTTTCTGGGAATATATAATTTTTTTTCCAGTTCAACACTTCTTGTTCCAATAGGAATCTGCCTCACACATATTTACATTCTTCCTGTCCGGCTCAAAGAAAGTGCTCAATAAATATTTGTAGAATTGAACTATATTTGTGATAAAAAAAAACAAACATAAAACATTGTATAGTTTTCCATCATTATTGTTGAAATTCTCAGTTGTTGCACAGTCCTCAAAGTAAGAATAGTGCTTACGTTTTTTAAAAGTTGTCAAAAGCAAAAACATAAGAATATACAGTAAAGAAACTAACATGTTCACTATTTGGCCCTATGCAGAAAATGTTAGTTGACCCCTGATCTAAATTCAGAGAGTATTCCCTGAACTTAGTCCCAGACACAGGGAATTAATGCAGTGACACAAGCAATATTTCAGGTGGAGAAATAACATTACAAATAGAGGAGGATGCATATAGGAAGAAGATGCTGTAAAGTTATTCTCAGTCTTAAAAAGGGTCAAAGGAAGATGTGCAGTCCTTTTCTTCCTAGTGGTCTGAGTTTTGTTGTGTGAGGATGCAAGAAATGCTTGGAGGTGCCATCTTAGGACCACAAGGGTTCAAGCCTAATGATAAAAACCAACACACTGAGCACCGTAGAGTGAAGAGATGAGTAAAACCTGGTCCTTCCTTAATGATGTTATTAAACTCAGAATTGACCAAATTCTTGAAGTATATTGATTATGTATCCTGCTCTGCATGATAATATAGTTTCTCCCTATTATTTAAGTCAGTTGATTTGAATTTTATATTCCTTGCATCTGAAAGCATTCTAAAGGATGCCGTAATTGAAATCTGGTTGTAAAGTAGAATAAACAGTCAGCTATTCTTTGAAATATCTGCCTGGGGCTTGTGAGTTGCTTGGTTAGGAGAGGACAGCTGGACAAATGAGCAGCTCAGGTATTTAATTCTCTATCAAGGAAGACTTGGCATGATTTATTTCGGTGTTGTCATATTATCATATTGAACGAGTGAAAAATAGTCCCAGTAACATATAAACCATATGTTCCCAAATATCGTAAGTGATCATAAAATATAAACAATGCTCAGGCAAGTCCACTCTGGTAGCATGCTTGAGGAAACCGCCTTTCCACAATCACAACAACGACGTAAACAGCCCTCTCTTCTGACTCACTACGTGACGACTGCTTCTTTACTAATGACATCTGTAGACTGGCCTCAACCCCCCACATCTTGGAATAAAAATTATGAAGATACCCATTGTTCCCACCTATGACAGCATTCATGCCAGAACTGGCCCACGCTTCCCTAGTCCCTCTTTGAAACCATCAAGTTCAAACCCAAATTCTCTAAGAAGCCTTTCCCAAGTTCCTATAATTGATAATCTCCCAGAGTTCCTCTGGGTTATGTCTACCTTGCTGTAAAAAGCATAGTAAGTCTAACATTTTTTTTTGTTAGAGGCATTTTCGTGGTGGTCTTTTTATTTATTTATTTATTTATTTATTTATTTATTTAAAATCTATTTTATTGATTTTTTTACTGAGAGGAAAGGAGAGGAATAAAGAGCTAGAAACATCCATGAAAGAGAAACATCAACCAGCTGCCTCTTGCACACCCCCTATCGAGGATATGCCCGCAACCCATGTACATGCCCTTGACCGGAATCAAACCTGGGACGTTTCAGTCCACAGACCGATGTTCTATCCACAGAGCCAAACCGGTTTAGGCTTATTTATTTATTTTGATTAATAGACAACTCATAAGAAGATTTAGGTTTACAGAAAAATTAAGCCAAAGGTACATAGAGTTCCAATATACGCAGCTTGCCACATTTCAGTTTCTCCATTTTGCATTGCAGTGGCATGCTTGTTACAACTGATGAACCAACATGGATGGACATTGTTATGAACTGGAGTCCACAGTTACACTAAGGTTTACTCTTTTTGCTGCATAGTTCTATGGATTTTTCCAAATGCACAATGTTAATGCCTACCGTTAAAGTATCATGCAGAATAGTTTCCCCGCCCTAAAATGCCCTGTGCTCTGCCTGTTTATTCCCTGCTCCCCACACCCCGGAAACCACTGATCTTCTCACTGGCTAGATTTTTGCCTTTTCCAAAAGGTCATGCAGTTTGAATCATAGAGCATGTAGCCTTTTCAGGCTGGATTGTTTCGCTTAGTAATAGGCATTTAGGGATCGTGGTTTGCTACCTTATTTATTTTTATCACTGAACAATATTCCGTTGTCTGGAGGCACCACAGTTTATTTTTGCATTCACCTACTGAAGGATACGTTGGTTGCTTCAAGTTTAGGCAATTATGAATGGAGAGGCTATAAATAATTCTTGTGTAGGTTTTGTGTGGACATAAGATTTTAACTTACTTGGGTAAAGACCAATGAGTGGGATTGATGAGTAGCATGATAAGACTATGTTAATATTTCATTTTTTAATTTTTAATGTTTAGATTATTACAGTTGTTCCTTTTTTCCCCTTCAAAGCTCCCCTCCACCCGGTACCCATCCCAACCCATGCCCTTATCCCCCCCACTGTCCTCATCCATAGGTGTAAGATTTTTGCCCAATCTCTTCCTGCACCCCTCACACCTCCTGCCTCCTTAAAATTGTCAGTCTACTTTCTATGCCCCTGGTTCTATTATATTCACCAGTTTATTCTGTTCCTCAGATTTTTTATTCATTTGATTTTTAGATTCACTTGTTGATAGATATGTATTTGTTGTTCATAATTTTTATCTTTACCTTTTTTTCCCCTTCCTCTTAAACAATACCTTTCAGGATTTCATATAATACTGGTTTGGTGGTGATAAACTCTAGCTTTTTTTTTTTTTTTAAATCTGTGAAGCTCTTTATCTGCCCTTCAATTCTGAATGATAGCTTTGCTGGGTAGAATAATCTTGATTATAGGTTCTTGCTATTCATCACTTTGAATATTTCTTGCCACTCCCATCTGGCCTGCATAGTTTCTGTTGAGAAATCAGCTGGCAATTGTATGGGTGCTCCCTTGTAGGTAACTAACTGTTTTTCTCTTGCTGCTTTTAATATTCTCTCTTTGTCTTTTGCTCTTAGCATTTTAATTATGATGTGTCTTGGTGTTGTCCTCTTTGGATTCCTTTTGTTTGAGGTTCTCTGTGCTTCATGGACTTTCAAGTCTATTCTTTTTCCAGGTGGGAGAAGTTTTCTGTCATTATTTCTTCAAATAGGTTTTTAGTATCTTGTTCTCTCTCTTCTTTGGCACCCCCATAATTCTGATGTTGGTATGCTTGAAGTTGTCCCAGAGGCTCCTTACGCTATCTTCATATTTTTGAATTCTTTTTGCTTTTCTCTTTGGGTGTTTTTTGCTTTTTCATATTTCAAATCTTTGACTTGATTCCTAGGATCTTCAAATTTGCTGTTGAATCTCTGTATATTATTCTTTATTTCAGGCAGTCTATGCTTAATTTCTGATTGGTCCTTTTTCATATCTTGAGGGTCTCATTAAATTTCTAGGAGGTTTCTGGAAAATTCTTGAGTAACCTTATAACTGTGGTTTAGAGCTCTATATCCAGTATTTTGCTTTCATCCATTTCTTTCATTTGTGACTTGTTTCTTTGTCTCCGTATTTTGTATGCTTCCCTGTGTTTGTTTCTATATATTGGGTAGCAGCTAAGTCTTCTTTAGTTGATAGAGTGGCATTGTGTGGTTGGTATTTTATAGGGCTCACTGGCTCAGCCTCCCCAATTACCTGAGGTGGACACTCTTGGTGCATCCCTTTGTGGGCTGTTAGCAGTCTTGTTGTAGTTAACCCTTGATTGCTGTTGGTATCACTGGGAGGAATTGACCTCCAGAATTGGCTGTGATGATCAGTTGTGTCTACATTGGAAGATCTGTTGTGTAGGAAACATCCTAATAGTACAGTATTTACTTCAGTGGGGCTTTGGTGCTCACTGAGTCTGATCCTTGAGTGTGTCTCTTATGGATATAAAGAGTTGTAATCTAGTATGGACTCACTCTGACCACTGAGCACACTGGCTCTTGGCTCTCCAAGGATGTGCAAAGTCAGCTACTGTCTGGGGCCACCCATCAGGAGCTACAGAGACATCTGCATATTCCTCCTCTTTGTATGGGGTTTGGAAGTGCCCAGATGAGGCCCGACTGTGTAGCAAGGCCACTGCTGTTGTCAGGCCTTGGGCCTTCTTTTGGAAGTTCTGGGGTTCTCTGACCCAGCTGCAGTTTTTAGGCGAAAGGACAGGCCATTCATATGCAAAAGCCAATGTACACAGCTTGGGTGGGTTGTAAATTGGGTGGAGCGGGTTCGCTGGGAATCACCAGGATGAAGAAAACAGCAATGGCTGCCAGTCAGCCCTGTACCAGGAAGGTCCCCGGGTCTCTGCGTCCCATGCCCCTATGCAAGAACAATGATTGCTGTGAGCACCTCTAAGAGTAAGCCACCCTCGCGTTCCTGTCCCAATGCCAGACAGTCCAGTTTCTCCCTATATGTGCCTGGATCCCCCAGAGTCTTGCTCAGAACTGGAGTTCAGAGCAACTGGAAGCTTATATCTCCCTCCCGATTGAAAAAGCAGCACATCCAGGTGCCAGCCGTCTCCACATCTCTGTACCTCTTACCAGTCTCAATGCACCTTCTTCACCTCTCTAGTTGTGGAACGTCCACTCAGCCAGCTTTCTAGCAGTTCTGGGTGGTAGTTATTCTGCCATTGAGTTGTGGTTTTGATGTGGTTGTGAGAGACACAAATACAGATGATTACCTATGCCACCATCTTGGTTCTCCTTGTGTTAACTTTTTATCAAAAACTGTCAAAACTGTCTTCTAGGGCGCTGTACCATTTTCCATTCCTTTTGCAATCCCATAACCAATAAATGATATTTTCTGTTTCTCCACATTCTTGCCAGCATTTGATAGTGTCATTGTTCTGGAATTTTGCCATTTTGTATGTGTGGGATGGTATATCATTGTGTTTTAATTCTCAGTCTCTAATGGCATATGATACTGAGCACTTTTCATAGCATCTTTTCAGGTGTTTATTTGCTACCTGTATATCATTTTGTTGAGGTATCTGTTCTGACCTTTTGCCCACTTTTTCATTGGGTTATTTGTTTTTTTACTGTAGAGTTTTAAGAATTCTTTGTATGTTTTAGATGCATGACCTTTGTTAGGTATATGCTTGGTGCCTGATAGTCTTTTGTGTTTTTTTTTGGGGGGGGGGGGAGGCATTAACAAAAGAAAACAGATAATTTTTTAAGAAGATGCAACCAAAATTGGGAAATTTTGAGAAAATTAGAAATGATGAGTGGATAAAAAAGCTTTGGTACATTTATACCATGGAATATTATACAGCAGTAAAAAAAGAAGGACCTCCTATTATTTGAGACATCATGGAGAGATCTGGAGAGTATTATGCTAAGTGAAATAAACCAGTCATAAAAAGTCAAGTATCACATGACCTTACTCATATATGTATTCTAATGAAAAAAAAATTAACTGCTAAACTAAATGGATCCAGAGACATAAAATCATGGGACAGATTGCAGAATCTCCTAGGGAAGTTGGGGGAGGGTGGGTGAATGGGAAGAGATCAACCAAAGAACTGTGTGTATATATGCATAACCCATGGACACATACAATAATGTAGTGAAGGCTTGGGGCAGGGGGGGAAGGATGGGCTAGAAGGGGCTAATAAGGAAAAAAGGGGGACATCTGTAATACTTTCAACAATAAAGATGCTTAAAAAGAATAAATTTGAGTTGGGTTCACACACACACACAAACACGCGCGTGATGCTGAAATAGAAAGGATGTTTTCTAATATTAAATCCTCACAGTAACAAATCTATAAAATATCTCACTTTAGTATTATATTTGATACGATGATCTGCTAAATTCTGCCCAGGTGTTAGCTTTGTGCTGAACCTCTTATGAAGTTTTTTATTATATCACTAATATCTCTACATCTATTACAGAATTGTAAGAAAGTCAGCAGGGTATAGAATAGCTGTGTAGATTTGACAGTGGTCATGCCTTTTGCCTCTCATCAAGCCATTTAAGCAAATTTTAAGGAAATTGCAAAATATACTTTTAATTTCCAACATAGATAAAATAGGAAACATAAGCTATGCCTTCCCCCATAAGGTTGAAATTGTGTACAATTTAATGCATATTTTTAAATTGCACAGCTGAGAATATGCAATCTTCTTGGGAGAAATACATCTGCTTAAAGCTAGAGGAAAATGAAATACTGTCTCACCAAGTGGCCTTTTTTTATTATTATTCAATTTACTTCCTTTCACCATTGCAGCTGATAATAAACTTGAGTAAATATCAGGTCTTTTTCACTTCAAGGTTTTTAAGACTATTCCAGTTACAGAGACTGGAAATATATCTGGAGACTTTCTGTTATTTTTAGACACTCTAAAACCATAGCCTCTTCCAAGAAATGTCTTCTGTTTGTTTGCCTACCATCATATCACCACCACCACCCCCGCTCCACCGCCCACTTAGGAAACATTAATCATCTGGTGGTTACCTGCAGCATTTTCTTAAGTTGGTCCTGTTTTCCGTGTTTCTAAGGAATGTCTAAGTATCGGCCCAGTTGGTAATCTGAGGCTAATTACAGCATTCATTGCTTATTTCCAGAATATTCTAATCTTTGAAATACTTATGCAGGGAAATCTGTGAAAGCCTCTAATATTTCCTTGGCATTCTATATAAACCCCACCACCACTCCTGAATTTTTTCATAGCTAGCTATTTATAGTACTTTTTTCTCTAGTGTTGTGGTTTTATAAATATCCTATATCAATAATGATTGTGGACAGTACTGTCAATCTCTTTTCTTTTCATAATTCCCGATGTCTGACTTTTAAATTCTACAGACTCTGAAGATTTTAAAATGTAGTTAACTACCTTGTGCGTCCTGTTGCTTCAAAGATCACGGTTTTCCATCATCCTTCTGAAAGATGTCAGGTGCAATGTAGAAAAATTTCCATAACTTTGTGTGGTAGATTGATAAATTGTCAGAAAAAAAATAAACAGAAGTTATACAGGGACTCTCCAGAACCACTAGGAAAATTCCTCAATAAAAGAGCCATACATAATTTTGAATTGTATGATTTCACTTGGAAGAAATATATGTTGAGCACAAATAAGTAAATAAGCATAAGTAATTAATCAAACTAGAATTGTTACCTGTATGTTACCTACAATTATATATCCAAAAAGTCATTTTAGTTGAAAGTAGTATGGATGTTGAAAATTGTAAAATGTAGTAGCTGTCCATTCAACTCATTCTGTTCTCTCATAATATATTGTGGAGACATTTTTACAATTGTTGTTTATGATATCCACTCCAAGAAGTAAATACATGAAACCACTGCTCCTAGAGGCTCTCTTATTCGTCCATACATCCTTGGGAAAGTGACACATTATGTCGCTAAGTTATGAGTATGATTTAATGATTAGAAAACAAAAATGAGGACCTCGATGGAACATAAATTATACGCCAGCAGCAGGATACAGTTTTCACATGCATTACCTCATCGTGGGTTTCTATCATGCTGCTGGGAGGCAGACAACGTTAGCTCCAATTTGGAAATGTGAAAATTGAAGTTGAGAGAAATTAAGCGCTAAAGCAGAGTGATCTGAGAAGATTTTCTAGGAAGCATGAAACTTGACAGTTACTTTAGAGAAAAGTGGATGCTGAATGAGAGGAAAAAGAACTTTCTAAGAAAGGGAATGGAGGTGAGACTCTTGGAACAAAATGTGTGCTTTGTTATTTTCCTTTGTCCAGTCCTTTTGGTAGACCCAGGTGGGAGTGTCTGCCCCGATGAAACGAAACCATTTTCCTGAGATTTTTACCACTCCTCAAGAGGTCATAAAAGAACACAACATTCTTCCACATTGTATCTCTTTTGCTTCAGGTAGTTTGCAGTGAGTTCCTGTTATTTGTAACCAAATAATCTTATACGGAGATATTTTTCCCCCATAATTTTTATGCAAAGCATAATAGAAAAAAATTTAAGTCTTTACCATTAAAAGAATCTATGACTGTAAGAAATTTCATGACACTAAAAGTAATTGGAATTGAAAATGTAGACATTTAAATTTTTATACCAAGCTAGTTAATCCGAGAATGAATTTTGTAGATTTGTAGGGGTTCCCTTTCACTTGCTTAGGAATCATTCTTATTTTAAGATGAGGTCTGGGGGTTCGTGTCTATGTCTGATGGTTCTGCTTAAGACTCTCCGAACTTTATGCTACTCACTAGAGGTCTGCGAGTACTGTGCATTTGTAGTTTTATATAGTTTAACTCAATACACTTCAATGTTTTCACAGATTATTTGGGGGCTTTGTTTCTAGTATCATATTTTGTACGCATTTTAGAAAATGGGTTTTTATATTTTAGATCTGTGAGACAGGGAGAAAAAAGAAACATGCTAGTAAATGTTTCATTGGAATAATATATTAAACGGAAACTACATTTATAAGCATGCAGTTTGTGAGTGTGTGTGTGTGTGTGTGTGTGTGTGTGTGTGTGTGTGTTGCATATGCGTGTGTGTTGATGGTGGGTAATGGGGAGAATTGTGAAGAGGAAATTCCAGAAATGGAATGTCTCTACCACCTCTGGTGATTACATTTTAGCATGCTGGGAAGGAAATCAGGCACAAAATACCTAGTATGTAAGAAGGTGTTTTTTTTTCTCCTGTCTAATTCTCTCTGCACCCTGCTGAATCCATACCCACTTATGTTTAATTCCACACAATCCAAATGTAGTCAAATTTTGAATGGGAAAAGAGTTTAAACCAAGACAAGCACTTACCTAGCTATTTTCTTATATTCCCCTGGGTTCTCTGTTACTGTCTCTAATAAAGACATGAATAGCACAATGCACATTTTATATAATCAAATATGTCTCAGGAGATCCAAGGTGGTGGCGGAGTAAGTGGAAGTTGCTAGTACACTCACCCCTCCCAGGACCGAACTGGAATTACAACGAAAATACAGAACAAGCAGCCTGAATAACCAACTGAAGACTAGCTGGACAGAATTCTTATAACCAAGGAGTTACAGAAAAAGCTACATCTGGCCTGGTAGCAAGGACGAAGACATGGAAAGGGCTACCCTGCTACCACTAGAAGAGACAGATTCTGGAGGGATCTCAGCTGTAAAGGTTTCCCCCTGAGGTGTGTGGGGGCTCAACCCCACACCAGGCTCCCCCAGCTGAGAGCATCAGAGCCAGAAAGAGGTGCCCGTATAACATCTGGCTGTAAGATCAGTAGGGATTCTGTCCACCATGGGAAGATGGAAGTCTGCCAGACACACAGGCAATGTCTTAAAGGGCCAGCACACAAAAATCTCACTTGCAGCTACTCATCTTAGGCTCCCATGGAGGAAGGGGGTATAGATTAGAATTGTGTGAGGAAAGACTGGGGTTTGCAGCTCCAGGGAGAAAGCCAGCGGATCAGCAGCCAGGGTCCCTGTGCTGAGCTCCTCTCCCACACCTCAGGTGCCATATATCTTAGACAACGTGAGGCATTGTCCCAGAGAAGGACAGTACATAATGATAAACAGAGCAACCCAACAAGAGACATAATCCTTGTAAATATGTATGTCCCAAATACAGGAGGACCTAATATGGAAAGCAAATCTTGTTGGGCATGAAGGGAGAGAATGACAGTAATGCAGTCATCGTAGGGGATTTTAACATCCCATTGGCATCAGTGGATAGGTCTTTCAGACAGAAAATCAACAAGGAAACAGTGGCTTTAAATGACATGCTAGATCAGATGAATTTAATATCCTCAAAGCATTTCATTCTAAAGCAGCAAAATATACATGGAACATTTCATATTAGGACACAAAACAAATCTTTTCAAGTGCACATGGAACATTTTATAGAATAGACCACATATGAGGACATAGAACAAATCTCAATATATTTAAGAAGATTGAAATGATATCAAGCATCTTCACTGGTTATAATGTATGAACCTATAAATGAATCACAAGAAAAAAATCACCTGATAAATGCAAAAGACATGGAAGCTAAATAACATGTCACTGAACAGTGAATGAATGGGTTAACAATGAGGTCAAGGGGAAAAAATTAAAAATTTGAAACAATGAAAATGAGAACACAACATCCAAATCTATGGGACACAATGAAAGTAGTCCTATATTAAAATGAGTAACAGCATTACAGGCCTCCTTTAAGAAACAAAAAGATTGTCAAATAAACAATTTTATTTTACACTTAAAGGAACTTGTAAAGTAACATAAAGTCCAAAGTGAGTGGAAGAAAGAAGATAATAAAGATCAGAGCAGAATAAAAAATTGAAATAGTCTAAAAAATAGTACAAAAGATCAATGCTGGCTGGTTCTTTGAAAAGATAAGCAAGACTGACAAACCTTTAACTAGATTCATCATAAAAAAAGAGAGGACTCAAATAAATAAAATCAGAAATAAAAGAAAAAAGTAACAACTTACACTAAAGAAATACAAAAGATTGTAAGAAAATATTACAAACAACTATTTGCCAATAAGTTGGAAAATCTGGATAAAATAGATAACTTCCTAGAAACATACAATATTCCAAAACTAAATCAGGAAGAATCAAAGAACCTGGATAGACAGATTACAACTAGTGAAATTAGAGGTAATAAAAAACAAACAACAAAAAAATCTCCCAAGAAACAGAAGTCCTGGACTAAATGGCTTCATTGGTGAGTATTAGCAAACATTCAAATAATAACTAACACTTCCCTTCTCAAGCTATTCCCCAAAAAATTAAGAAGAGGGAAGAATGCCAAGCTCTTTCTATGAGACTGGCATTATTCTCATTCCAGACCCAGATAAAGGCACTTCAAAGAAAAACAAATTATAAGTCAATATTTCTGATGAACATAGATGCTCAATTTATAAAAAATAAAATAAAATGGAATGTTTCTCAGTAAATAAATTCAAAGAGTCATGTTTTATTTAATAGTTTAAATCAAACTATTACAAACACACATTTGCTATTCTCCAATATTAGTGTGTAGAAGGTTCTCCTATATCTTTTTCTTAATGGGCAAACTTTTCTTTAAGACTATCCTTAGCAGGAAATGCTATAATATATAGTTACAAAATGCTTTTTACTTCATGAAGCTTTTTCCTATTCCAATCAAAGCCCCCTTTGGATAAAATGGGACATTTCTATTGCTTTAAAATTTGGAGAAATTATGGTTCTGGGTGGTCAGTGCTTTGCCCAGGGCAACTCTAATGAATAATTGAAGCAGCACTGGAATCCACGGCGTTTATCCCTTAGGTCAGGACTCAACTGCTTCTCGTTGTGCATCATTTAGATTCTCTGAAAATATGTCTCCAGTTACCGGTATTTGTTCCTCAGTTTCTAGAATTTTAAGAAAGAAAAATAGAAGGAGGATCTAAGGAAATTATTACAATAAGAATGTGGAATCTGTGAAGGAAATATAGAGCAGCTGAGACAGTTTAGGCTGCAGAAGAGGTTCGATAGGTGACTTTATATGTGTCTTCATATAAAATGTTCCTGTGAGTAGGTGTTTTCTATCTCTGTCAAGGAGATGGTATAAATTATGGTGATAAACTAATGCATCAGATAGAAGGTAACATATATGGACAAGGGTGTGTTAAATTTAAAAATAAGCAATAAAAAGGGTAAAACTCCCTTTTACATTGAAATAAAGAGAACAAATGCTTAAGATACTGTTTACCTGATTATATCATAACATTATTTTTGGTTTTTCAAGCTGTAATATTATTTCTGTGGTCATATACCAAATTGCTGAATTTCTAAAATGCTCAAATCTTATGTATAAAGATATATGTGTTAATTCCTTTTGAAGTGTACATTGCCTTATTCTATTTGAATTGAATATTCTAACTGGAAGGAAGTTCAAGAAATTGCAATCTATCAGATGATGTTTAATTAAGCACCAATACCTCAGGGTAAATCCAAAAGCTCATGCAGTAGGAATTCTAATTCCCCCTTTTCTGCCTCTTCCCTCATTTTGCTTCAGATTTTTCCTTTCCTATGTCATCACTGACAAGCTCCTCTCTGGATGGTAGGACAGATCTCAGTACAAGTGTGAATTTAGTATTTCCCCATGCGATTTCTTCTTCATTTAAAAAGTAGCAGAGGAAGAAGAGGGAAATAAATATCACAGCAAATTTGTTGCATTTTCTTGGAGCATTTAGAGCCGCATTACGAATGAATATTTAAATCCATACACAAGCTCCTGCCAGTGATAGAGCAGTAATTACAATACTGTGTAGAATGTAAGGGAAATTTAAAATATGGTCTCCACACATGAGGAGTTCATAGTAGTAACTATTGACAAAAATAACTTTTTATAATTAGACATTAACTTACATGATACAGACTTTAAGTGTTACAGAAGCTTACAAGAAAACAGGATTGATTGCATCATTCAATAATATTGAGCCTATACTATGTTTATTCATTTATTCATGCTTTCAATAAACTTTTATAGAGTGCCTACTAAATGTCATGCACAGAGAACAAAGCCATGAATTCCTGCCATGGTGGAGCCATAGTTTTAATGAGGGTTGGAGTGAGAAAACATAATAAATAAACATGAAAATAACAGTCAAATATTGGTAAGTGCTATGGAGGAAACAAAAGCCAACTAATGGAGCCAGGGAGAGCTGCTGGACGATGGGAGAGGTGCCATTTCGGGAGGTAGCCAGGAGGCCTCCCTGAGTCCTTGAAGAAGCTGAAGGAACAGTCCTTGGATTACTTGGCAGGGTCCTCCCAGGAAGGAAGAAGGAGGGCAAAGGCCAAGGCTCAGAATGTTTTGGGGAGGCTGAAATGGAGGGGATTGGGGTAAGAGGAGTAGGAGAGAGGATCAGAGAAGTGGGGACAGACTGATCATCTGGGACCTTGGTGGGCAAACTGTGGCTCATGAGCCACATACTCCTCTTTGGCCCCTTGAGTGTGGCTCTTCCACAAAATATCACGGCCTGGGAAAGTCTATTTTGAAGAAGTGGTGCTAGAAGAAGTATAAGTTTTAAAAATGTGGCTCTTCAAAAGAAATTTTAGTCGTTGTACTGTTGATATTTGGCTCTGTTGACTAATGAGTTTGCCCACTGCTGATCTGGGACCTTTGTAGATCAATGTACAAAGGTACATTGGCCTACTCTCTGTGGTGGGAAATTTTGGAAGGGATCTGCGCAGAAAAGTGCCATGACCTGACTTGTTTGCGAAACAAGCATTCTGACTGCTCCATCCGGAAGGGGTGGAGGGCTAAAAGGGAGACACATAAGGATTTACTGCAATGACCAGGCTGGTAAATGGTTACTACTGTTTTCAGCACAGTGTTCCTTGAGTGAATAAAAGTCATATATATACCCTAGTTTTACTACACTTCGCAGATATTGAATTGTGTTTCTTAAAAATTAAAGGTTAAAACTCTCCACTAGCAAAAAGATTATGAGTTGCTGAAGCCTTATATGATGATTAGCATTCTTAGCAATAAATTATTTTAATTAAGATATGTGCATTTTTTAAGTATAATGCTATTGCACACTCAATGGACTACAGTTATAGTGTAAACATTACTTTTATATGTATTGAGAAACCAAAAAATTCACTTTATAGCTGTGATCTGGAACTGAATCCATAATATCTTCAAGATATGCCTGTATAGCATGAGAAAAGTACAAATCGAATTATATTTTTTTCTAATTCATTAACCAATTATTCCTGTTAGTATACCTCACATATTATTTGTAATATTCTATTTATAAAATATGTATTGTAAAATTATTATATTTAATAATATTGCAAAGAACTTAACATTTAATTTCAATCATATATTACACTTCGTTTTTTGTGGATAGATTATCTGTTTTCAATTGATTAAGTTGTAATCATTTGTAAAAATTTATATTTGTTAAGGAACATAGCTAAATAATTGATAGGCAAAAATTTTAATAATATAAATTAAAAATTATTAGAACTTGTTATTAAGAACCTGCCTATTGTAATTTGTAGGGTAAAGCAGTCCTAAGTTGCCAACTATCAAATCTTATGTTAAAAAAGAATACAGAAGTTAGAAAACTGTAAGTAAGCATAAAAAATTAGAATCAAAGATATGCAAAATTTAAGGGCAGCAATTAACAAAATAGAAAATAAAAATATGATGGAATGGATGTAGGAAGTGGTTAAGCCTCAGACTGATCTGTTGGCAAAGTCACAAACAAGTCAATTAAGCTTGATCTTGTGACTGCTCCCTAGATCTCTCCTGGGTGGCTAGTGGGCTGTGGGAGGGGCAGCAAGTGCTGCCAAAACAAGTCAAACTTACAACAACATTGTAGATGACCTTGTTTGTCCCTGACTATAAAGAAAGCCTCAACTTTGCAGTCTGGATCTGTTCTGTGGCCTCAGCCAGGCACAGGAGAACTACCTAGACTGAGCTTTCTTTGTCTATCATTTCTCCTTCCTTCGTTGCCCCTGCTCGGGCTCGCTGAACCGTTGGCTGTGCTGGCTCGGCACAAGTGGATCCACAAAGAAAATACATTTCTATGTAAAGACTACTAAAATACACAAATCTCTAGTAATAGTTATCTGCAAAAAGACAAAGAAGGCAAAAATAGTCAATGCATTAGACTTCTTAAAGGGACCATAACTGCAGATATAGCAGCAACTAAATTTAGTAAAAGAATGTCATAAATAGCTAAATGATTGTACTTTACATCCCGTAACTATTTGCAAATACCAATCTGTTCTTATTAATTTTGTCACTCCTTTCACCCAGTTCTGCAACCACCCATGCCTGTGGCAGCCACCGTGATGTCTGTTCATCATAACTATGAGTCTGTTTCTACTTTGTTCATTAGATTCCACATATAAGTAAAACTATATGGTAGCTGTCTTTCTCTGATTGAATTCTTTCACTTCAAACATTTTAATAACTATCCATGGTGCCAGGTGGGTAGTAAAACAATCAGAGAAGCCGAAACTGGTTTGGTTCAGTGGATAGAGCATCACCCTGCAAACTGAAAGGTTCCAGGTTCGATTCTGGACAAGGGCATATACCTTGGTTGCGGGCACATCCCCAGTAGGGGATATGCAAGAGGCAGCTGATCGATGATTCTCTCTCATCGATGTTTCTAACTCTCTATCCCTCTCTCTTCCTCTCTGTAAAAAATAAATAAAATATATTTTTTTAAAAATCAGAGAAAACTCTTTGTAAAATATATGATTGTCTAACCACTATGCTGTACACCCGAAACTAATGTAAAATAATATTGAATATAAATAGTTATTTTAAAAAACTCAAAAATAACTAAATAGCAATAAAGATTAAAGCAGAATAACTGGAAATATTTTAGAAATATAATTGAACAAAATTCACTCTAAATGAAAATGAATCTAATAGTTTTATAAAAATTAAATAAATTGACTTTAAATTCAAAACCTTAGCCCAAACCAACCACCAGACCTATATTCTATCAAATTTTCAAAAAAATAAGTGATTTCAATCTTATACAAAATTTCCATATCATAGAAGAGTACAATTCTAAAAATTACTTTAAGATATTAATATCACCTAACAATGGATATAAAAATAGAGTGGAAATTTAGTGTAATCTCATTCAAGAATATAGATTAAAACATTTTTAAACATTAGCAAACTGTGTACAGAATGCATCAAAAGATAAATACTCCCTGGTCAGTTGTCTGAGTTGGTTGGGACATTGTCCCATGCACCAAAAGGTTGGGAGTTCAATTCCTGGTCAGGGCACATACCTAGGTAATGGGTTTGATCCTGCATATGGAAGGCAACCAATTGACGTTTCTCTCTCTCTCTCTCTCTCTTTCCTTCCCTCCCTCCCTTTCTCCCTTTCTCTCTCTACAAAATCAATTTTTAAGCAAAGCATATCCTTAGGTGAGGACTAAAAGAAAGGTAAATACCGTATTTGCTGGCATATAAGACGATTTTTTGGCCCTGAAAAATATGCCTCCAAGTGGGGGGTAGTCTTATACGGCGAGTATATAACAAACTCTGTATTTTGAGTGGAAATGTTAGGGGGTCGTCTTATAAGCCCAGTCTCTTATACGCCAGCAAATACGATATTTTTCAGGGCCAAAAAATCGTCTTATACGCTGGCAAATACGGTACATCACAATTTGAATTTATCACAATGAAATTGATTAATTTAATGTGATTTATTACGTTAGCATATCATCTCAGTGGATGCAAAAAAAAGCTTCAGAAAATTTAGTAATAATCCTATATAATAAAGAGCTAATATAGTAATTAGATCAGACAGTGTAACAAGGGGCCACAAGGCATTTGGGGCTGCGAGGGCTGAGCCCCTTGCACAAATTTCATGCCTCAGGCCTCTAGTTTACTATAAAATATTTGGTAAACTGTCAATAAAAGGAAACTTTTTTTCCATAAAGAACACCTAAATAAAACCTCAAAACAATTATTCTTAACAATTTTCTTTAACATTCTTTTTAATATCATGAAGCAAGAAAGTGTATTGAAAACATTTCTTTTCAACATTTTTGAAGGAGATTTTAGCCAGTTTGGTAAAACAAGAAAAGAAATAAACCTACAAGAACTAGATGGGAAGAAAAGACACTGTCATTATTTGTAGATGATGATTCTTTAATCATAAAATCAATGTATTGATTGTAACAATCAATAGGAAACTTTAGTAAGGTGCTGATTTGAGAAAATATATAAATTTATTTGTATATACAGTTACACAAATAATTTGTTAATGCTGAAAGTATCCTAGTTAGCATGTGCAAAGTATAGAAAATAAACATATCCTGAATGGGAATTCCTTAACTTTTTTTCCCTCTTAAACAATGAGTATATAGTCTTTGGCCCTTTCACTATTGAATTTGATTTTCTTACAATTCTCCCCTCACCTCTGATCTAAGGGTTGAATAATTATGAGGTCAACTCAGTTATCTCTCAGACAGAGGTATGTGGGTAGGATACTGGCGCTGTGATCAGTACAGTAGGGGGATCCCCAGGTTTTATTTTATTTTACTTTTATGTGAGAGTTGATACTCAGGCTTCAGGGACATTATAGTAATGTACTATTTGTCCTGACCTCCACTCCAGTATAAGGTAGAAAACTGTCACCCCCCACCACTAAACCTGGGCCCACATCTTGACTCTCTGGCCATGCATTAAGTCTCTTTGGTCCTGTAGATGTCTCCTGCATTAGAATCCAATGTGGTGCCGAAACCGGTTTGGCTCAGTGGATAGAGCGTTGGTCTGTGGACTGAAAAGTCCCGGGTTTGATTCCGGTCAAGGGCATGTACATTGGTTGTGGGCACATCCCCGGTAGGGGGTGTGCAAGAGGCAGCTGGTCGATGTTTCTCTCTCATCGACATTTCTAGCTCTCTATCTATCTCCCTTCCTCTCTATAATATATCAATAAAATATATATATTTTTAAAAAGAATCCAATGTGGTATATCAGTGCATTTCCCAAATCAGGCAAAGTGTGTAAAAATTCTGCAATCAGATTAGGACCCAGCCAATGATAGTGCCAATTTGCCACTATTAAGATTCACTTCTTGGGCTTTTTCTATTGTTCTTTTTCTATTGAGCAAATGTAGCCATGGGACCAAATCTGTTGACATATCCCACATACCGTATTTGCCGGCGTATAAGACGATTTTTTTGGCCCTGAAAAATATGCCTCCAAGTGGGGGGTAGTCTTATACGGCGAGTATATAACAAACTCTATTTTTAGTGGAAATGTTAGGGGGTCGTCTTATACGCCCAGTCTCTTATACGCCGGCAAATACATATTTTTCAGGGCCAAAAAATCGTCTTATACGCCGGCAAATACGGTATATCACTTTGCTTTGCTTACATTTCTGTTTGTACTATTTCAGCGTCACTATGAAACACTTGTCAGGCTGCTGAAGCTTTTAACATTCATGTAAGCGAGCCTCTCTCTTCATATGGCAAGTTCGCAGATCCTCACTATTGTGAAACATTTTCCATAATTAAAAACATGCATAAAAATTAACTGTAAATAATTAGAGGCAGGGTTACTTCAGATTATATTCTATATGAATATGGAGACAAATGTGTGATTCGTGGTGCAATGCTCTCTGCTGAGCAAAAGACAGGATGTGGCTTTGCTCAAAGCTTGAGTTATATAGTTAATTTTACACATTAAAATTTAATCACCTTTTAAATGTAATATGCCTTTACTAAACAGATTTTGTTTGTTTCCCAATAGCCTAATTTTACAGTATTGTAGGAACAATACTTTGAAGCATGGTTGATAGGATGTTTTTTCCTAGTATACTTTTAACTATTTAATTTCAATTGATTTTTAAAAGTCTTTTCCTAAATAGCACTGCGATTTCTTTCCAGTTCTGAAAACGTTCTGAGATAAAAATGGTTTAAAATAGAATGTGATACTTCTTTGGCTTAGAGGAAATTTAAAACTGTTCAAGTACATACTTTTCACCAATGTGTTAAATCTACCATCATATGCACATACAGGGCTGTTTGCACTCATCACGATTTACGGGTTTTGTAAATTAAAATGGTCTTGGACTGGAGGAAACGTGTTTTGAAATAATGTCTCCAGAGGTTTTCAGGGACAATTAGAACAGGGAAAGCATTTTTAGAGGCAGAAGAAATGCATGTTTCACAATACACTTACCTTCAAATGTTCCTGACAAGACTTTCACAGGATCTTAATTTTACATTCCTTCTCTCCCGCGCAGGTTTTTATTTTGCACCCATAAAGTGAGGTAGTAAAGAAAGGGTAAAGAGTGGCAGGGGACCTGTTCTTATACTGAATATCAAGGGGACCAGCACCCATCCCAGTGTTTTACACAAAACCTTAAATTTGTGGAGAGTGTTTTATATTTTACAAAATGGGTTCATATTTACAAGATCTTGACCCTTGCTTTATGAAGTATGCTGAGAATATATTATCATTTCCATTTAATGAGTAATGCTAAGTATGGAGTAGATTGAGGGTACTTTGGATATTTTCAAAAATAGTGAAGGTAAAATTTGACTTAAAAATTCTGATTCCGTGTCTCTACTTCTTCTACCTATTGCAAAAAGTATTCTTTCAAATAGTTGTTGACTGTCTGATTGAATAAAAATAAAATATTTTCTCATAGCTTACAAATATATATAGGTAATTTTTAAGAAAAATGTAATGGTCTTCAAAAAATATTCACCAAAATTTTAATTTTTAGATTTTGGAGGCATCTGTATTTCCAATGAAATTATCATTTCCTCCAATAATGAAGTAAAATGTTCAGCAACTAAGAGGAATATATATATATATATATATATATATATATATATATATATATATTGAAAAAAATTTTGGACTCTGGGCAAGTATTAAAGTTCCAAGTTTCTTAATTGAGGAGCTGTATTTAAACTATTTGAAACATAGTGCATATTCCTCCCAGGATTAAGGATTATAATAATAAAATTTGGGTGTGGGGAACAATAACCTCTCCTATAATCTAACTTGTACTGTTGATAGTGGCTTGACCAATGTCTAAACACTAGAAAGATAGTATTTATGTGACAGATGTGAGATAACAAAGGGTTCAAGGAAAGTGAATAGATAGGAAGATAAAAGAGGAATCTGGAGAGTTGATAAGGACCAGACTTGAGAATCAAATTATAGGATACAGTCTGTTTTCATGTGGGAGAATCAATTTTATGAATATTAGGCAGGGACAAAGGAGCGAAAGAAGTCAGGGAGCATACCTGATTGTGTGAAAAAAACTGTTGGCACTTGTAGCAGTGTCATGGTGAGCGAATGAAAAGATCTTTTAAAGCTCAGAGCAGAATAGACAATACCTTTCTGGCATCCCCCCCACCACCACCACCACCAATATCCAAGCTGCCACTCTCTTTCCCTGCTGAAGCCACCTGCACATAGCCACTACATAATTTTCATCACTCTTAGGTTGACCAAACTCTTGAAATGAAAAGTGTTCAATACATGGGAAAGACCCTCTTAACCACCGTAGTAACTGCTGGGGCTGGCCATGGTGATGGTGAAATATACTGTTTCTAATAATGTGTTATTTTTTTCTTATAATAACAAATCTGGGCAAGGGTTGGAAAATGGAGTGTGTGAGGAAGGTGGGATCCTGTAAGATGTGCAAAACAGATAAATACCATTGGGTCGATAGCATCTATTACTTGAAATATATTAGGTGGTGATCTCCCAGGATTTTTTTTACTTAACTTTATTTTTAAAGGCATTACAGATGTCCCCTTTCCCCCCTTATTGCATCACTGGGTCAAATGGCAGTTCTATTTTTACTTTTTTGAGGAAATTCTATACTGTTTTCCATAGTGGCTGCACCAATCTGCATTCCCACCAGCAATGCACTAGTGGTATTCCAAATGGTGAAAAAAAATGATGGTCAGAGCCAAAGACGCTGCAAAAGTCATCATTTCAAAATCTTTGCTACCTCTTTTTAGTTTAGTCCACTCTGCTTTACATGCAAATAAAGTGTCTTGCTGTATATATTACATAGGTTATGTATAAAGTGTGACTTACTAAATTGTTCATTTTGGTGCTATCTCTGAGGGTTTAAACAAATATGTTTTGTAATAAATTGCTAAATACCTAAAGCCATTGCCAAGGTTGTGGAA
Source organism: Vespertilio murinus (assembly GCA_963924515.1). Lineage (NCBI taxonomy): Eukaryota > Metazoa > Chordata > Mammalia > Chiroptera > Vespertilionidae > Vespertilio > Vespertilio murinus. The sequence continues at coordinate 31,070,459 of OZ004711.1, forward strand.
GTCTTTTGCAATTAACTTGAACTTGATAATTTTATTAAACAAATAGACTCATAAATTTACAGGCAGAAAAAAATCAATAGCTACGATTGATATGTGTTCTGTGCACCCTTGCCCTCGGTTTGAAAATAAAATGTAAAAATGCCACCAGTCCTTCCTAATGTAATTAGTCCCTCATGGATTTGGAAATCTCTTCTAGTCTCTTTACCATCTGAAGCAGAAATTCTGATGTCATTCTGAAATTAAAAAATAGTTATATTCATATTAATACTACGTTATCAAAGAATTCATGAGAAAGCAATAGAAAATTCATAAAAGGATGGAGTATTCATTTCTTTTTTTCCTTAAAAAACTTGGGTGTAGGTATTGATAATAAAATTAAGGTCTGACTTTTACATACATATGAATTTATAGAACAGACATATATACAATAGGTAGCATATATTTTCAAAAGATTATATTTGCAGTTGGGTCAGGTAGTCAAAAAATTTGAAGTGTAAAATCATGGAATAGTAGGGCTATAGTTTGGGTTCCTTGGAAGCTAGATGCTGAAATAATTGTGGTGAAATGTGGTTATTAGGAATCAGCAGATGTGAAGGGCAGGAGGGAGAAATAGGACTGGGGGGGGGGTGGGAGGAAAATTTGACTGATTCAGGCTAACCACTCGGTCAAACCACTAGGGAGCTTTGGAGGCGGAATTGCCCTTTAAAGAGTCCCACACTGGGACTAAATGGCTAAACCTTTATAAACCTTTTCCATTTGGTCATCAGATGCAGTTTTCCCTGAGAGAGTCATGGCCTTGGGTGAGGAATCACTGCAAAAATTTTGGCTGTCCTAAAAACTGTGCTTATGTTTGAAAAAGAATCTTTATTTTTTAGAACTGCTTATTGAAATACTCGAGGCCCAGGGCACGATTAAATTGTGCACGTGTAGGGTCCCCTAGGCCTAACCTGCCATCAGGGCCATGTCCACTGCCTCGCAAAGCCTCGCACACTCTGCAGATGCTGCTCTGCAGATGCTGCTGGCGCCCTGCAACACTCCAGAAATCCCGTCCATTGCAGCTGCTGCAAGACCCAAAAGTCCCGCCTGACACAGCCACTGAGGGACCCATCAGTGCACCTCCTGGTGAGTCCGGTAGTTGGTCATGACAAAACATCACGACCACAGGCTTTTTATGATATGAATTTATGATTATAATTATGGTATGTGATGTGTCAACTTTGATTTCCATCGGCTAAATATGGGTCAAATTGAGCCATGCTACCCCCCCCCCAAAAAAAAAAGACAGAAAAGTATCAAAACACTTAAAAATACATATGCATGCCCTAACTGGTTTGGCTCAGTGGAAGAGGGTTGGCTGCTGACTGAAAGGTCCCAGGTTCGATTCCGGTCAAGGGCAAGTAGCTTGGTTGCAGGCACATCCCCAGTGGGGGTGTGTACAGGAGGCTGCTGATCAATGTTTCTCTCTCATTGATGTTTCTAGTTCTCTATCCCTCTCCCTTCCTCTCTGTAAAAAAAAAATCAATAAAATATATTTTTTAAATGTACATGGCATTTCCTATAGAGCATCCCTACCAATAATTACACCTATGCATTTTAAAATCTCTAGCACTGACTTTATTTAAAAAATGTAGAAGATAGGCAATATCAATAGAAAAGCATCAACAGAAAAATCCAAATCCTAAAGCAAGAATGTGGAAAAAATTCTGACACAGTTTTTTAACAACTAATTGATATTTAAAAAAGAGAGAGAGAGAGGAAAAAAAACTATCATACAAATTTAAGGACTTATCAGACATTAACCAGATTCAGTTGCAAGGATCCTGACTTAAACAAAACAACTATATATAAATCTATTATCATTTAATAAATATTATAAGACATTAACAAAATATTAACTCCATAAGAATAATTTTATTGCAGTTTAAACATTAAAACTTGCTCACTAGAGATATATACTGAACTATTTTTCATATTTATTGATATATTAATGGATGAAATGGTATATAGTGGTTGTGATTAGGGGAATAAATGAAATAAAATCGGCAAAAGTTGAAAATTATTGAAACTAAATTGTGGGTGATAATTTCATAGAAATTTATTATAACCTTTTCTTTTATATAGCTTGAAATTTTCTATAGCTTTTAAAAATATTAACTTATTTGTATAGAAAGCATTTTTATCAAACTAGTTTACCAAAAAATGCCATAAATGACAGAAAATATACTGAATGGCAAATAAGGATTCAAAGGAGTATTGGCAATCATTTTCATAGGCTGAATCCCACAAGACAAATTTTTACACATGTAAATGCCATTGCAAGTTGTCACAATAAAAGTAAGTTTATTATACTGCATTTGTGAGAAAGAGCTCATATTTTTTTAAATGAATTCTTCTGTGTCTACCAGTATGATTGAAGATTTTTAAATGGTTGATGCAAAGAAGTAATTTTTGTTTGGTTCTCACTTCATTATGTTAGCTGAGGTTGCTTAGTTCTGCAATTTTAGTTATACTACAGGCGTGGTGCACAAAATTGTGCATGGGTGGGGTTCCTTGGCCTGGTCATTGGGGCTCATCGGGGCCATCTCGGCCAATCCCAATCAGGCCATTTGGGGCCAGCTGGCTGGGGGAGGGACCGTGGGAGGTTGGCTGTGGGAGTGCACTGACCACCAGGGGGCAGTTCCTGCATTGAGCATCTGCCCCTGCTGGCAATGCACGTCATAAAGACTGGGCAACCAGTTGTTCAGTCAACCGGTAGTAATGGTCACTTAGGCTTTTATATGTATAGATAATTAGCAAGATTGAACATTTTGTTTTTGCTTTTTATCATCTTAAGCAGAGTATATTGGCATAATTTGTGCATTGTCTTGATGCCTTACATCACTATTGTTCATCAAATGTACCTGCTGTAATATGTTTGACAATCTCTGTGGATGCTGAGTTGGGTAGAAGAGTGCTTTACAGAAGCTGGTTCTGCTCTTCTTACTGCCTCCTTAACTCGTTGTTAAGTCTTAGTATTTGAGCTCTACAAGCTTAGAGCCTGCTTGCTCTCTTCCCAAATGTTCAAGTGCTCTACTTTTCCAAGCCATAGTGCAGTTTGAGGGTAGATCTGTTTAATAAGGATGATTAGGTTAGTTATTCTTTGGAAGGGCTCTATTTTTTCCTAGTTTCTCACCCCTCTATAATTTTACCGAGGTATGAGATTGAGAAAAATAAACACTTCATTAGAACAACAAAGAACAAAGGAACTATCACTGAACAAAAGTCACCATTTGCACTTTAATGTATTTTTATTGGCTTTAAGCCTCTCTTTTCTTTAAAAGAAGTGTTTTTATTGATTTTTTAGAGAAAGAAGAAGGGAGAGGGATAGATAGAAACAGCAGTGGCCTACTGCATGCTCCCTACTTGGGATTGAGCCCACAACCCAGGCATGTGTCCTTACCAGGAATCAAACCAGTGATCTCTTGGTTCGTGGGTTGACACTTAACCACTGTGCCACACCATCCAGGTGATTTTAAATGTCTTAAAGCTCAATTGTTTGCTTATGAAATCTGATGGTTGGGAGCATCAATTGATGCTGCTTGTCAAGGTTTCCCAAACTTGAGCCATTAATGTAAAATTATTCACATTTATTCTGTATAAATACAATTATTTTTATAACATTTCATTAAATTGAATCAGTAATTTTACATAAATGTATTTGATTAGAACATTTGTATTAGCATCAGAATTGTGCCTTTTTGGGCATTTACAAAGTCCCTTTGAAATATTGATGATGAGTAAAGAAACAAATTTTCAACAGTGTGCTACCTAAAATGATCAATGAGTAAACACATCTAACTGAAGACATCATAACCTACAAGTCCATATTATCATCACCTTTGATAAATTTACAATTTAAGGAGTGACATTATTGAAATCACTGCCTTCTACACCAAATTCTCTGAATGCTTCATTGACTAGTTCTGCTCTGTGTCTCTTGAGGAATAGCACATATTTATATTGTAGATATGACTGATTCATTACATATAATTTATTCACCCCTAAACACATGAAATGTTAAACATTTTATGCTCATCATTTGATAAAATGTAACAGTGGCATCCCTAATCATTAAAATTATCCAATTGACTTTTAACTAAAATGTTATTCCACAGGTGAATTTTCTCTATATAAATTAGGTTTTTAAAAATATTATTTAAAAATATTTTTATTGATTTACGGGAGGAAGGGAGAGGGAGAGAGATATATAAACATTAATGATGAGATAGAATTATTGATCGGCTGCCTCCTGCACACCCCACACTGGAGACTGAGCCTGCAACCTGGGCATATGCCCGGACCAGGAATTTAACTGTGACTTCCTGGTTGATGCTCGACTACTGAGCCATACTGGCTTGGCTAAATTATTTTTTTTTTAAACATTGGTATTCTCTAACATCCAGTATCTATCCTTTAATGGATTAATAGAATTTTGCTGCCAAAATTATGTTGAAATGTTATTTAAAAACAATTTTATAATGACCAATAAATAGATCCAAATAATAAGTATAAGTATTTTAGATAAGGATTTGAAAACTGCTGCCTACATAATCAGGAAAAATGGCCCAATGGAAGGAAGAACAGGGTAAGCAAAGCCATTTGGAATAATTGGTGTCTTTAAGATCTGAGAGCAGAGTATTTATATCCAGGAAGAAACTGATATTGGATATTTAATAGAAGCTGGGGCATGTAGCTTTGACAGCTTCTTAAACTTAGTTATTTTATATAAGAAAAATCATTAATAGAATATTTGATAAATTCTCATTTACTTGTAGTATTGTGTCTGAGACTGAGTGGAAGGAGAAGGGTAACCGAAACCAGGTCCTGTGACTAAAGTTGATGCTACAGAGTGAGCAAATTGATAGTCAAGAACTATACTATAATCCTAGAGCTATCTAAAAGTAAGTCCTTTAATAACTATAGTGTTTTCAGATGTAAAAATTCTCTGTCAGTATTTAATTTAATCTTTATCACGAGGATGCCTTGCCCACTGTATTGAATAAAATGTAAATGGTTAAGTCTCAGCAATTAAACATTTTGATTGGCTTATGATTTAAATCTCAATGTACTCATAATAAACAGCTAATTTTAAAATAGTGCCAACAGGCTTATTAATTCTACATGTGTTTATTTAGCACGTACTCTATAGAAAATGCTCTGCCAGATTCTGAAGAATATGAGTAAGACAATTAGACAGTGTGTGCTCACATTTCAATTATAGCAATTATTGTAATGCATCATGATTGCTTTTTTTGCATGTTTGTCTGACCACCTTGATTTTCATTGTGTGTATGTGTGTGTGTGCGTGTGCGTGTGCATGTGCGCGTGTGTGTGTGTGTGTGTGTACTCATAATGCAAAAGAGTATTCTAATAGGATAATAAAAACAGCATTTGGAAAATACTGCATTTAACTGTGACGTGCCTGAGAACAAGGAATTGTGGGCTACAGAGACTATTTCATGTGTTTCTCCTACAACCCACACTATTTCCAAAATGTTGTAGAAACTAAATATTTGATGAATTTTAGGCAATAGAAGAATAAATGTTGTTAGAATAGTGATACCTTTCCTCTAACTATTCAAACTTAAAACAAATAATTCCATAAGCAAATTTTTGTTACAAATGCTGTCTAGGTAATTTTAAGACTACTATTTAGGGAAAACAAATATCAAGGAGAAAATTCCATGATGATGGATAATGTTCTTTAAACATTATTACAATTTGCCAGGTGATCATGTCAGTTAGAGCTAGCAGGAAAATAAGTATGTCAAATATTGGGATAAAATTTCTTGAGGCAGTGGTCAAGAGTCAGGCTTTGGGATGAAGTGTAAGAAAAGAGAATGAAACCCTAGGGTACAAATAAAATAGGAAGTGCAACTCCAGCTTGAAGAAGGTGGAGGCTTGGTAGCTATAGCATTGGGAAAGAAAACTTAAGAAGGCAATGGCCAGAACACAGATCCTCAGCTAGCTAAGTCAGTAGCCGGCAAACTGAGGCTCGTGAGCCACATGAGGCTCTTTGACCTCTTCAGTGTGGCTCTTTCACAAAATACCACAGCCTGGATGAGTCTATTTTGAAGAAGTGGTGTTAAAAGAAATTTAAGTTTTTTATTTTAAAAAAATTGGCTCTCAAAAAAACACACAAAACCTTAAATCATTGTACTGTTGATACTTGGCTCTGTTGACTAATGAGTTTCCCATCACTGAGCTAAGTGACCAGATGATGAAGAGCCGGGGTGGAAAACAGAAAAGGAGTGAATGAATCCTGCAGTGGAGTTGCAGGTATTAGTGGCCATTCAGATGGACAGCCATGAAATCATCAGCTTTGCAATAGCACTCACAGAGCACTTTGAGAAAAATATAAATACATTCAATGTTGTTCAAGCAATGAGGGTTTTTAGGAAAATGCATCATAGACAGATTTCAGATAAGACCGTCCCACGGTAAAGAAGAGAGGATGTTATTTTTTAGGCACTGGGGGATGCAGTAAATTTTTAAGTGGGAGAGTTAGAAGATCAGAAGCGTGCATGATGGCAGGGTCCAGAATAAGCAGAAGAGAGAGGAGGATTAAGATTGGTGTGGTAGGGAAGTATCATGTCAGACAGAAATAATAATCCTTGGTATAGGATGGTCATAATACTAAGCATTTTATATGTTTTATCCCCATATAATCCCACAATAATTTGGTGAAGTAGATAAGGATTATTGCTCTCCATCATAAGGTTGGATCTAAAGCACAGAGAAAGTTCATGATGTGCTAAGATCAAAGTGGCAGAAGACTGGAGGTCACGCCACGAAGCAATGCCTGTTTGAATATAAAGACTGAGCTCTCAATTACCAAGCGGCAGCGCCTCCATAGATAGCATTCTAAATCCAAAATAATTTTTGCTACACCTTTTAGAGCGAAATAGCTTTGTGAGCCACGTTTTTCAAGTTTAAGCTAACTTCTTTTTAAAATCTTCAATTAGTCTCTCATATAGCATAAACCAATTAGACATAGGTCTGAGACCAACTTGGCAGATTTCGCGATAATATGACAAGCCTGGGCTCTTACTATCCCTTCCACGCGTGCCCTTTAGAGCCCTCGGTACAATAGCTGGCTGACTTTGGGTATTGATTCCACTTTGCTGCCAACATCCTTCCATGGGTGTTGAAAATCAGGGTTGATCTGTTAATATACCCTCTGCAGCACAGGCTGGAGGTGAATTTTTAAAGAACGTGCTTGCAGGCAATTGTATTTCTAGACCTTTCAAGTAGGATCCTCAACAATACGTTTCAAAAATATATATACAGCTTGGTTCTTCCCACACACCCCGAGGCCGAGCAGAGGCAGCCGCCCACTGGATCACTTTGTAGCTCCAAACAGGTTGCCCAGCGCTAGTCACTGGCTGAGTCTGACCTAGACCTGCACCGGAATCCCTCCCCAAAGGCAGGTGCATCCAGTGACCAGCTGGATCAGACAACATCAGAGCAGAATTCAATTACCTTTACAATCAGCATATCCAAAGGAGACCTCGGCAGGCACCATACCCTGCCGAGGCACATTTCGCTTTGTGTGGTCAGTACCTGCACAATAGCTCATGCGCTGTAGTCAGCGTCAATCCCCACAGCCAGCCCGACTGCAAATCAATCCTACGCATGAATGGGCCAATAGCAATCCAGATTCAGTTACAGCAGAAGGGCTCCACCTAACCTCCAAGAGGGACATTCATGGAGCACCAAGTTCAGGTCAGGTCACCAAGGAGAGTGTGCCACTGAGTCCCACCAGTGACCTCCTATATAAGGCCACCCTACTGAGACATGGGGAGACATAGCTGATCCACCTAGGGTATAGAAATAAACCCAAAGAGGCAGCTAAAAGGAGGAAACAAAGACCCCAAATAGCAGCAGCAATCTTGAGGTAGAACATGACAAATTTTGCTATCTTATGTCAAACTACACTACAAGGCCATAGTAATCAAAACAGCATGGTACTGGCATAAAAAGAGACACATAGATCAATAGAACAGAATAGAGAGCCCAGAAATAAACCCATGCTTTTTTATAATGCAATTTTTAAAATGTTTTTTATTATTTAAAGTATTATATATCTCCCTTTTTCTCCCATTGATCCCCCTCCAGCCTGCCCCTGACCCCACACACCTTCAGCACCCTATTGTCTGTGTCCATAGGCTATGCATATATGCATACAAGGTCTTTGGGCTGATTACCTCCCACCCACCCACCTTCCCCAACCTTCCTTCTGAGATTTCTCATTCTGCCCCATGCTCCCATGCTTTTATGGTCAATTAATATAGGGTTTCCCTCCCAAAATTGTATACATACTGAATAGCTCAATTGATGTTTCTTTCAGATGTAACTGATTGGAATTAATAATTCAAAGTGTGTATACATTTTTTGGGACACCCTGTATCTGACAAAGGAGTTAAGAACATATAGTGAGGTAAAGGCAATCTATTCAATCCACTGTGTTAGGAAAATTTGATAAATATGTGCAAAAAATTAAACTAGACCACCTCTTACACATACTCAAGAATAAAGTAAAAATGGATTAAAGACTTAATATAAGATTCAAAACATTAAAAATCCTAGAAGAAAACACAGGCAGTAAAATATAAGTCATTTCTCATAACCATATTTTTTCTGATATGGTTCTTTGGGCAAGAGAAACAAAAGAAAAAATAAAGAAACGGGGCTACTCTAAACTAAAAAGCATTTTCACAGCAAAGGAAACCATCAACAAAATTAAAAGACATCTCACTCAATGGGAGAACATGTTTGCTATTAATATATCTAATAAGGGTTTAATATGCAAAATTTATAAAGAACTGATGTAACTCAACACCAAAACAACAAACAATCAATTTTAAGATTGGGCAAAAGTCCTAAATAGACACTTCTCCAATGAGGACATACAAATGGCCAACAGACACATGAAGAGATGCTCAATGTCTCTAATCATCAGGAGATGCCAATTATAGCCAGAATGAGATATCACCTCATCTCTTTCAGAATGGCTATCATCAGTAAATCAACAAACAAGTGTTGGCAAGGATGTGAAGAAAAGGGAACTCTAGAACACTGCTAATGAGAAGGCAGCCTGGTTCATCCACTGTGGAAGACAGTACAGGGTTTCCTAAAAAATATTAAAAATTAAAAATGGAGCTGCCTTATGACCCAGCAATTTAACTTCTGGGGATATATCTGAAGAAACCTGAAACACTATTTTGAAATAAAATATGCACCACTATGTTCATTGCAGCATTATGTATAATAACCAAGATTTGGAAGCAGCCCAAGTGCTCATCAGTAGATGAGTGAATAAAAAAAGCTGTGGTACATTTACACCATGGAATACTACTCAGCTGTAAATAAGAAGGAAATATTACATTTTGAGACAGCCTTGAGGGACCTGGGGAGCGTTATGCTAAGTGAAATAAGCAAGTCAGAGAAAGACAAATACCATATAATTTCACTTATTTACATATGAAATCTAACAAACAAAATAGAAATAGACTCATAGATACAGAAAACAACTGTCAGTGGGCAGGAGGGGTTGGGTGTCTGGCTGAGAAAAGTTAAGGGGTTAAGCAAAAATAAACAAAACTAATAGATACAGGCTGCCATATGGTGATTATCAGAGGAAAAGGGGTCTTGGAGTCATAAAAAAGGGTAAAAGGAGGATAAATGGTGACAAAAAGAGATGACTTTTTGAGGTGAATGTACCCTACAATATACAGATGATGTATTACAGAATTGTACAGTACAGCTGAAACCTATATAATTTTATTACCCATTGGCACCCCAATAAAATCTATAATTTTCAAAATGTAGTACCACTTATTATTATTTCACCTTTAGCTTCCTTACATTATTAATTATATTTTTCTTTTTATTAAATTCGTTGGGGTGACATTGGTTAATAAAATTATATAGGTTTTAAGTGTACAATTATATAACACATTGTCTGTATATTGCACACACAATACTATATATATATATATATATATATATATATATATATATACATATATGATGAGTAATTATACTTTTATGTAACTATATCAGTCTAATTCCATAGGTTTTAGGTACTCTCTCCATCCCCCAGTTAGAGCACGTTTATTTATATTTCTTTAAAAGTTACTAAATGGTTATTATTTTATTATCATTAAATATAATAGTACATATTGTATATGAATTGTCATGAATTTCAAACTCAGGGAAAATATAGATAAGAGTTTTAGAAAGTCATTTGGGATTACATGCCTTATCTAAAATGAAAAACTCTACACAGTGTCAAATTTTGCAATGTAGAAATGCATGTTCAGTGTTACCAGATCTTAGTGTATGTGTGTGTGTCTGTGTCCATGTGTTCAAGAAAACCCAGAAATCTTCATTTTCTTGCATAATTTCTTTAATGTTGAATATTTGCTGAAGCAAGTTTTTAAACACTGTGCAAGGCAAAAAGAACACATCTGTTCGTCCATCTAGCAGCCCACATGTTTGTGCCTTCTAATGTATGTGTATCTGTCATTTTTATACAATATTTAGAATACTGTCTTCACAAATGGAATCATCATAATCCAGTGTATGAATATATACTATTTGTTCTTACATACCAGAATGTAACATAAAATTAAAAAGCACCTAGTTCGTACCATTAAAAAGTCCATTTCATACATTATTTGAACAAGATTTTATGAACAATTTCCTATTGCACAGAAATGCAGTGGTGATAGTATTGCAGTCATTGATTCCAGCATGAGTTACTGTATCATTTATAGAAGTATTAACATAGACATTTGTCATGACTTAGCAGTTGTCAGATTCTATATGTGCAAGAATCAAACATTTCTGTAAAAACCCAAGGAAGTATAATCATTCTCTCTGGTTTATTTTTTTTTTCTGGGTTTAGGTTTCAGTTTAATTCAACCTTTGAGTGAGACCTCATGGTAGATGCTTTGAGGACACAAAAATGAGTAAAATGCCTTACCTCACACATGGAGAACCTTTTTTTCTGCCAAGGACCATTTGGATATTTATAACATCAATCGCGGGCCATACAAAATTATCAACTTAAAAGGTAGCCTGCTATATTTGATCAAACATTTAATTAACTCACCCGAATGCCTTAGTAAGGCCAAAACAAATCATCTCTCGGGCCTAAAATGGCCCGTGGGCTGGACATTCCCCACCCCAGCCTTATCCTCTAGCTGCACCTCTGTTCATATCTTACCTGCCGATCTAAATTCTACCTGTTCCCTCAAAGCCCAGATCTTTCCACCGCCTCGTGCGTCTTATTGAGGGGCAAGACAAATAGTCACATTAGTATAATACAAATGATACTATGGTAAGTTCTTCAGAGGAGACAACAAAAAATTGTCTGGGTGCACACATGTGTAATACATGAAAATGAAACAGCAAAATGTAATAGAAAACAACTAGTAAGAATTGAACAGAACACTGTTTATTTTGGCCATATGAACTCTCTTTGAGGATGTGATTTTGAGCAGAGACCTAAACTAGAGAAGTGACTCTCAGGAGCCAGGCAAAGGGCACGGACGTGGCATATCCTATAAGTAGAAAGAAAACAAGTAGGACCAGAACCAGTGATGAAGGAAAGTAGTAGGAAATGAAGACAAATGACGCAGGGTCTTGTTGACCTTTAGAAAGGCATTGGAAGTCATTTGAGGTATAACACGCCGTCGTTGAGGAGTTTAAGCAAGGTAATAACACTATATGATTTATATATTTTAAAAGATCACCTTGGCTTAAGTGGGCTGAGTAGATGGCATTTATTTTTTGAGATATGAAAGGCTGGGAATAGCATCAGGTGTGGAGTGCATTTGCTTTTCTGTGGGAACAAACACCGCAATGCTGATGGTTTACAAAAACAACTCCTCCTATGTGTAACCTGTCAGTTGCTGCAGTTTAGCTTTTGGGGATCTGCTTTTTGTATCTTTTTAACAATATAATCGGGTTGAAGGAGCAGAACCTATTTGGAACATATTATTCTCAAAGCACAGAGAAAAGAGCAAGAGATAGAGCCTGATTTTGAATTTGTTCTGAATGTTTTTGATCAGATGTGGTTGAGTCACATTCACTCCCATTGGCAAAAACAGGACACATGGCCAAACATGACAATGGGATGGGACCACATTCTTCTATGAAGACGCAGGTGCTGCAAGTCAAACAGCCACATGTGAGTGTATGTAGCCACTTTACAGAGGAGGGGGGGGAGGGAGTAGCTGGGCTCAAAATATAATCTACCACAAGATGGGGAGGGGGGCAGGTTTAAATGGTAAAAGGTGTTCATGGGAATATCTTCAGAAAAGTACAAGTCTCCAGCATTGGAATCATGTTCAGGAATAATATTACCTGGAATCTAACCTTGCTTTGACACAAAAAAAGACTTGTGACCCTGAACAAGTCCCTGGACTTTATTTTCTTCATCTGTAAAATAATAAAGTAATACTAGAATCAGGAAAGCTTGAAAATGTCTTTAGAGAGGTCCATAAATCCTAATGGTATAATTACTGTATATGTAAATTTATCTTTATGTGATAAATTTATCACATTAAATTATCTTTCTGTGATACTAGAGGCCTGGTGCACGAAATTTGTGCACGGAGGGGGGTTGTCCCTCAGCCTAGCCTGCACCCTCTCCAATCTGGGACCCCTTGAGGTGGGATCAGGCCTAAACGGGCAATCGGACATCCCTCTCACAATCCAGGACTGCCGGCTCCCAACTGCTCGCCTGCCTGCCTTCTTGATTGTTCTTAACCGCTTCTGCCTGCCAGCCTGATCACCCCTTAACCACTCCCATGCCAGCCTGATTGATGCCTAACTGCTCCCCTGCCAGCCTGTTTGCCCCCAACTTCCCTCCCCTGCAGGGTTGATCGTCTCCAACTGCCCTCCCTTGCAGGCCTGATGCTTCCCACTGCCCTCCCCTGCTTGCCACCTTGTGGTGGCCATCTTGTGTTCACATGGGGGCAGGATCTTTGACCAATAGGGGCAGCTATATTGTGTATTGGAATGATGGTCAATTTGCATATTACTCTTTTATTAGATAGGATAGAGGCCTGGTGCACAGGTGGGGGCTAACTGGTTTGCTCTGAAGGGTGTCCCAGATCAGGGTGGGGGTTCCCTTGGGGCATGGGGTGGCCTGAGCAAGGGGTCTGTGGTGGTTTGCAGGCCAGCCACGCCCCCTGGTGACCCAAGTGGAGGCCCTGGTATCTGGAATTTATGTACCTTCTACAATTGAAACTTTGTAGCCTGGAGTGGAACCAAGCCTTCTGCTTGCTCTGTGGCTGCCGCCATTCTGTTTGGTTTTGTTTATCTTCTATAATTGAAACTTTGCAGCCTTGAGTAGAGGCTTAGGCTGGCAAGGGCAGGTGGGAAGTCCTTTGCCTGGGAAATCCTAGCCTCTCTCCTGTTCTCTGTGGTTATAGCCATCTTGGTTGGGCTTATTTGCATACTCTCTCTGATGGACTGATGGGCATGGCTTGTGGATGTAGCAGAGTGAGGGTTAATTTGCATATTACTATTTTATTAGGTAGGATAATTACTTATATAGAAATGCACATATCTGATTATGTACATTTTCTGGAGAAAGATGCTCAGCTGCTCAAAGCCACTGGGACTTCAAGAAGGTAAAAAAACCCTACAGAAATAAATGATTTTTAAGATTCACAGTCAGTTTTAAACTTCTTACATACTTGCTGAGGCACATAATATTCCCAAGTTTAACGCATCATCTTTTTTCATTGAAAGCATACTAATTGTAAAAACAAGAACAGCACAAAGGAGCAATTAGTGGTCTCCAAACAACCCAGTTTATAACTGATATTAACTCCCTGGTATGAGTCCTTCTGTTCTATTTTCCATGAATATGCAAGTATATATGCCACTTGTACAATGCATAATTTCAATTTGTTTACTTTTCATACAAAAAGGTAATGCCAATAAGTTTGGACCAAAGATATTTTCTGTAACTTATTTTCACTCTCACACAATATATCATAAAGGTCCTTCCAGAATAGCATATATAGATTTCATTTCTCTTTAATAGCTTAAAATAATAATTCACAAGTATGGATATAGTATGTTATGTTTGACAATTCAGCTATTCAAGTAGTTCAGATTTTCTTCATAAAATTTCCATTATAAAATGTTGATATAAATATCTGCACATAATTCTTTACATTTACTGCCTGTATTTTCTATAACAGATTGTCCCAAGTGTTACTTCTGTGCCAAGAATATGTGTGCTCTTAGTTTTATTGGAGAAGTGGATGTTTTGATTCATTGCACAGATAGCCCCTCCAGGACTTGGGCTCTCTTGTCCTAACTGGGGAGGTCGACAGCTAAGCTCAGTTCCGCTCTGCAACTTGCTCCTGGCTAAAGGCCGTTGAATAACCCAAATATTATTGGGATTATTACCCAAAGGTTATCTGGGTTATGAAATGCTGTGCCTCTTTCCTGAGGACATTCCCCGTGTGATGGCTGGCCGATGAGGTGGTACAGATGTTTGGTCTCCTTGCTCTACACTGGGACAAATCTCAAAGGCCATCCAGATCTCAATGCGATTGGCTGGGTCCTTATTACAGCTGCAAGGAAGCTAACTTCCCCTGCTGCCCAGTTGGGTTTCCTTTACTCCCCACAGATGCTTATACTGAGGGCATTTTCCAATAGGCTGCTGCTTGTTAATCCTATTAATCTGCATCTGGGCTCCCCAGGGCCCAGCCTGTGACAGTGACGGATGGGTTTCTGTAATGTTTGGATTGCTCTGACAGTCAGGAAGTGGAGCCTCACGACATTGCTCTGTAGACTTCCTAACAAAGTTTCTATCGAATGAAGCATTTCGTCACTCAGATGTCCTCGGCAACAATTTGATTATCTGATTGGGAGTCTTGTCCAATGAAGGTCCAGTGCCATGAATGATTTGTTCACTCTGTCCCAATAATAATCAACTTCTATGTTTTAAGTGCCTTCCTATAGCGTATTTATGCTAGTTTTCTTCAGAGTTAAGAGTCTACAGCTTATAATAAACTCAGCAAACGTTGACACAGTATTTACAAAAGCAGAATTCATGTTTATTCGGTTTATAAGACTAAAAGACAAAGTGTTTGGAATTATCCTCATTTTTTTTCTGTGAAGAGCTAGATGTCTAACATTTTGTCTGAAACTTTAATTTCCCAGAGTCAGACGATTAGACAGGAACTTATAAGCAATCCATTCCTGAAGCAAATCTGTAGTGGTTCTCCCTGGCTCTCCTAGCCATGCAACAGGGAGACTGTGAAAGGAAGATGGGAGGAAAAGAACGAGGGCAGGAAGAAGGCGCTCTTATAAGCAACACTATAAATAAACTCCAGGATTGCTTTTTCTGTGGTAAGTTGGATACCTAGCGATAATTTTGTCAAACTATCTGACATTTTGGTGGACACGCCTGCTTTGAGAAGTTTCTATAACCATTACACTTTACCTTTATAAGTATAAAGATAATAACAAAATAAGTGTATCCAGAACATATAATACGTGCTCAGTAAAATCAGCAAAGGGGGTGTGTGTGTGGTACAATAACTAGATTTCCTTTCAGTGCGTTAAGAGCAGGCCAATATGGAAAGGATACACTTTAAGTCGATACACTTCTTTATAATAAGTTGACAATAAATCACTTTAATTTTGGCCATGGGGGTCGGGGGTGGTGAAAAGAAAATGTTCGCTGAGCTTTCAGCTACCCGGTGTGCTGTGCAGAAATACAACAGATCGATTTCATTATCTGAAAGTGACTGACATGTCGAGTGTCAGTTTGAAGTATGGCTGGGACATACCTCATCCAATTACAGATTCCCCCCCCCCCGAAAAATTTTCTGCCGCTCTGTACTGAGGGAGAGAGGTTCAGTTATGATAATAAAGTATAAATGGCAGCGGCCGAGGGAGAGTGCTCCTCCTTTACTGTCCACATCCTGCCCCGCTAATGAGCTCAACTTCGCCCTGGGGAGAGCTGTCTGTTCGGGCAGGGGAAGTTATTCTTTCTCATCGCCAGCTCGCGTCTAATTCCTTCCTGAAAAGAGAGTGTCAGTCATGCCTAATTGCATTAAATTAGGTGTGATAGTTTAAAACAGCACACAGTTGTCTTAAAGCTCAACTCAATTAATCAAATCCCCCCTTCTTTTCCGAGCTCCAGGTGGGGGTTTTAAGCCCTATCTATCTAAGGAATGTCACCGTAGGGAATTAAATGGCATGTGTGTCCAAGGTCACCTGACTTCATTTTCTGACTGCACATCAGACCTATTGTCAAGAGGAATGTAATCCCACCTGTGTATGGAGCTCTCTTAGGAATGAGCCATAACAGCAGAGGTCATGCAGTCCTGAATCAGACAATGTGGTTGGTCACACACACACACACACACACACACACACACACACACACACATACACACACACACACACACGGAGTAATACATATGAAATCTTTATTGAATTAACTCATTTGGAATCACTGATTATTCATGCCCCAGACTACCTTGCAGACAAATTGCTAAGGAAAGTAATGACACAAAGAAGATTTCACAAAGCAAGCATGCCTCCATGAAGAAATATGCCTCCCAAACATGCATAGTTTATCCCTGTACTCATTTATGTATGAATCCATTCAACTTTAGTGCTAAGTGTTCATTGAATGCCTTCCACATTATATAGAGATAAATGATACACTAACGTAAGGTGACACATTATAATTGCAAAAGCTAGTCATTTAGTTAGAACTTACAGATATTTGTCAGTAAAACAGGCTTTAACTAATAGGACTTATCTTTTCAAAGTTTTTTTTTCCCCCTTTTCATTAAAGTTTTGTTCTATAGAATAAATTTTTGTTTTTTATTCTAACCTGGCTTATTCACTTTACCTGGTATTCACATTAATTCCAAGAGATTTATTATTGTTACCAGAATTTATAGACGTAGTTAATAGGTTCTTAAGATAATACCATTCACTAAAATATACATATGCATATCTGTCCAAATATAGATATGCATTAGCTTTCAGAGCACTTATCACAGTACCAGCTACCAAAATGCATTTGATTAGTATATGTTGATTTAGCCAGCACAATTTTTTGGAAAAAAACAACACAAAACACCTTATATAGGTATTGTAGTCGACTAGCTCAGCTTAACTTGTAGAATTTTTCTCAATTTCTTTTCCATAACAGACTTTCAAACCTTCTCAGAATTCTCATTTTATCTTGTAGTCCAGTCTCTCTGTGCCCCCTGGGTATGCACTGAAGGAGCTGTGTGTGCTAGGAAGGGGGCCGTTGCAGCAGATAACCTCTATATTGTTGCCGGGACTATTCCATCTAAGTATGGCTTTATATTTAGCAGCAAAAGCAAAGCCATTTTTGAATGTTATCTGTTTCTTCACAGTTAAAGTGTAAAGGAAAAAAAACCTTAATTTTTAAGATTTAAAATATAAAATCATTTATATTCCTGCCTGAATTAGTTCACCTCCCTATAATCTGCCCATCTGATTTGTCCACCTGCCTGGCCTGCCATCCATCCATCCATCCATCCATCCATCCATCCATCCATCCAGCTATTCAGACTTTCAGGTATATTTTCCATTTAAAGGAAACAATTGGATAATCTGTTCAATAAAGTAGCATAAATTTAGAGACAGAAATACAAGATATGTTTACTGTATTTTTAAAAAATCATACAGTTGGGGTGGAATAAAAATGAAAGAACTGTTGTAATTGAAAACAGTAAGATAAAGAGGGCAATTTGAGGTTAGTAAATAACTGGATGGGTCAGGAAAGGGAAAATTGTACCTCTAGGAAAAGGCATTTGGATAGGCTTTATAAGCTAAATATAAATTTGATGAATGACGAAATAAATAAGTTAGAATTAAAGCTGAACTTAAAAATAAATTCAGCACCTTGATGGAAATACAGGCTTACGATGTCCTTGGAGGAGAAAGCACTGTAAGCACTACTGCTCCTACTTTCAAAAGCACAAGGTAATTTGAAAACTGTGTGTGGTCTAACTGAACAGGAATGAAGAGAACCTGAAGAGAATCAAAGACCATTATCATAGCTTATGAAAGCATGATTCCAGGCTCATCACATTCTTCCAGCAAAAGTTAGGGTTCGATGCCAAAACCAGTTTGGCTCAGTGGTAGAGCGTCGGTCTGCGGACTGCAAGGTCCCAGGTTCGATTCTGGTCAAGGGCATGTACCTTAGTTGCAGGCACATCCCCGGTAGGGGGTGTGCAAGAGGTAGCTGGTCGATGTTTCTCTCTCATTGACGTTTCTAGCTCTCTATCTCTCTCCCTTCCTCTCTGTAAAAAATCAATAAAATATATTTATTAAAAAAAAAAGTTAGGGTTCGAGCCCTAGCCGGTTTGGCTCAGTGGATGGAGTATTGGCCAGTTGGGGCTCTAGCAGGAGGCAACCAATCGATGTGTTTCTCTCATGTTGGTGTTTCTCTCCATCTTCCCACTCTCTCTAAAAATCAATGGGAAAATACCCTTGGGTGAGGATAAAAAAAAAAAAAGTTAGGGTGGATATGCCCTTTCCTTGAAACAGGGCAGGCTTGTGAATGCTTTGACTAATAGAGTTCAGTGAAATTTATTATATGCGACTTCCGAAGCCAGATCATAAATGACCATGCAATGTTTCCCAGTTCTGTTAGGAGCTTCACTCCGATGGATGCCAGCCACCATGTGAAAAATACGACCACATGGAGTCGGCTGTGCTGGAAGGGAAAGACGGCTCTGAGGCTGATAGCCCACCTGAACGCCAGCATCTGCCAGCCCTGAAATTACCCTTTTCAGAACCAGTCTGGGCAGCACACTACCACCCCTGCCAATGCAACCAAACGGATATTTTCCAAATGGGCCCTTCTGAACGTGCCCACATATGGTGAGCAAAATGAAATAGTTGTTATATGACACTACAAAGATGTGGTACAATTTTATAGACTACAGCAGCAACTACAATAGAAATTTGGTACCCAAAATGGGATCCAAGCTGGCACCCTTTAGTGATTCTGCTCCTCTGTTCACACCCTGACCATTCCAACTTCAGAAACTTTATTTATAATAGTTTGATGCAGATCATTCTGGTCCTGTGATTTTTGTTTTTCTATCTGTATCAGTGGCCCACCTAATATATCATAGCAGATCTCGTTGCCTCGGTTTCTTTATTTGGAAAATGAAAGGATGGACTCACTCTATCCCAGAAATGTGAGCAAATTATACATTGTACATGCCATTCATTTTGGATCTTCAGTTTTAACAAACCTGTCTAATTTCAGTTCTTTTCTGAGATTGTATTTACCTGGTTACCCCTGTTTTAAAGATTTTTAAAATTATTATTATTGATTTTTTTTAGAGGGAGAGGAAAAGAGGGAGGAAGAGAAACATCTATGTCAATCATCTGCCTCCTGCAAACCCCTTACCGAGGATATGCCTGCAACCTGGGCACATGCCCCAATTGGTAATCGAATTAGCAACCGTTCGGTGATGGGACCCTGCCCAACCAACTGAGCCACACCAGCCAGGGCCCTGGTTATCCTTGTGACAACTTAAATGCAGCATTTTAAAATTCTGCAGATCAAATTCAAGATCTTCCTTCTCATAGGCCTTCTTTTCTGTCTCTTTTTAAACTGCTAATTGTATCACTCTTTTACCAGTATTCCAGACTTTAACAGATCAATTCATATCTGCAAATTATTATGATGCATCCTTTGAATTTGGCATATGATATGAAAAAGTCTCTCGTGTGCATTCTTTCCGCAGTATCCCTCCTTTCTACACTCCATTCTTCAATCTCAGTTCAAATGCACTTCTTTGATGGATCTTGATTAAACTTTCCTCGATACACTCCCATATCTGCAAGAACAGCAGGTGTGAGTGGGCCCGGTGCCACTCTAATGCAATCCTTCATCATTCTGAATTCTGTAACATAGGTTTTCTCCTATACAGAATTTATCTTCGCCTCTGAATTTTATTGTTTTGTGTATTTATCAGCTGTCTTTCTACCTCCATCCACAACACCAACGGTGGAGGCCACGTGTCATCTTCCATTAAGAAGGCACTCTATAAGCATTTGTTGAATGAATGGATGGATGAATAATGAATAAATACAGGAAAAGAGAAGGGAAAAGAAGAAATGTTTTAAAATAGAATGCGTGGAGTACACTGTAAAGCGAAGTGGGAAACTGTTGTGTCGTGCCATGTGATAAATGAGAAGTGGAGTTGTTTTATCTTTTGTTCTATAGAGAGAAAAAAACAAATGTGCCTATTTCTGCCACTCCAAAGGACATTTTAAAAAAAAGTTTTACCCCCTACTTGGGAAGAAACTGATTAGAATTTTTAAAAATAGAAGACAATAAATAGCAGGGTGGGGCAAAAGTAGGTGTGTAGTTATGAGGATGTGAAACAGAGTTTATTCTTGTATTATTTATCAATTGCTGTATTATTTTCCACACAAACAGCTGTAAATATACTTTTGTCCACCCCACTCAATGTGTGTTAAAAACACATAAATTATTAATTCCCCACATATAAACTTTTCACCAACATAATTTTACCTACAAAAAGTTACAGAATGCCCACAGGCTGTCTTAAACTTGATCACCTCCGATTCAAACATGAATAAGTGCATTTTCAGACTGCTGCTTACGGATCAATAAAAGTGAGCATGAAAATGCTCTGGTTTAATGTGATTCCCTCCCCCCCCTTGAGACTACAAATATGTTAATGACTTCACTCCCCTCATTGAAAAAGAAAATAAAAGACAACCAAAATTCCCTCTTCATGACATCATCCCATTCTCAATGCCCCTTCCATGTCCCTCCTCAGAGTAATCTTCACTGCACCTATTTCCTCATTCTGCTCCTCCATCACACACTATGTGACACTTTGCAATCTGTTTTTGTTCTCAACTTCCTACTGGAAAAGCTCTTTTCAACAATTAGCATAATCTACTACTCACTGTGAAATCTGGTAGCTGTGTGTTGGGATGTGAGCCTCATTTCAGAATTTCACATGTAGGAGATACACATACGACAAAGGTATGGGGGCAGGTTCTCCTTCACCAGAGAAAAAGGTCTGGGCTTAAAAATGCTACAAAGTATCCAGTTCTTACACACATATGCACAAGTTATTATCACGCAATCCTCAGCTTCAGGAGTTAATACTTGACACAGTCTTCAAGGTGTTACTCTTATGCACCAGGCTTGGGTGAGGTGGACTGCTTTCTATTGAGTAGGATTATACATTCTTGCTTTAGCAACTAAGCATCATCCTGAATGGTCAATGCCATGGCACATTTGCTAGTATGCACTATATGCTATTTCTCTTTGGGGAATTGTTGAGATTATAAAACTGTATGTTTGCTGGCTTTTCTATAACTGTCCCATATATTCTTATTTCGACCTGTTTTGTTTTTCTGTAATAGTTGTGAAAACTTTTTTAATTCTCACCCAAGAAGTGAGGATATTTTTTCCTTTGCTTTTTTAGAGGAAAAGTTGGAGGTAGGGAGAAGGAGAGAAGGAAAGAAGGAAGGAAGGAAGGAAGGAAGGAAGGAAGGAAGGAAGGAAGGAAGGAAGGAAGGAAGGAAGGAAGGGAAGGGAAGGGAGGATGGAGAGAGGGAGGGAGGGAGGGCAGGAGAAAGGGAAGGAGGGAGGGCATGAGGGAGGGAGAGAGAGAGGAAGAGGAAAGAGAGAAATATTGATGTGAAAGACACATTGGTAGGTTGTCTCTAGCACACACCCTGACCAAGATTGAGGCTAGAACCTACAACCCAGAATCAAATCTGCAGCCCTCCAGTTGGCAGGTCAATGCTCTAACCACTGAGTGCACCAGCCAGGCTGTGAAGTTGTGTTTTTTTTGTGTGTGTGTGTTTTTCTTTAACAATGTGAAGTGTTAATGTTCCATTCTTTGGATCTCCATTTTTTTTCTCTTTAAACCTCTATTGCTTCTGTTAACAGATTTCTATAATATCCTGGTAAAACTTACCTCTTATACTCATTCCCTTGATTATTTTGTAACTCAGCTATCATCTTTATATGATTCCTGCGTTAGTATCTTACAAAGGTCTTCCCTCTTTACTCTAGCTCAGTTTCCAACTGTTTACTTGACTAATCTTCATGTATATGCTGCCATCAGTGCAAACTACGTACACTTCTCTATCCCCAAAAGACAGTCTAAACACCTGTTCTTGCATAAATATAAAACAAGTTGATAATGTGTAGTTCCTTAGAAATTTATATTCAACATTTTCATCAATGATTGGATGAAACCCCAAGTAAACTTTCTCATAAAAATTGCAGATGACTAGATAGTGTAATATATGTTGCATATGGTTGAGTTGTTGTCTTGAAATATTTAGTAAGTCAAAATTACTTGATGTATATAATAACATAAAACATAATTGAGAAATACTTGTCCCAATCTTAAAACTCTAACTCTCTCTCTCTCTCTCTCTCTCTCTCTCTCTCTCTCTCTCATATCGTCATAGCTGAACTGCATGGCTTAAATATTCTAAAGGAATGAGTCTCTTGTCTAATTTAATTAGAAGAGAAGGCATGGCTTTCTCCGTGCTAACTCGATTAGAATGCATCTGGATTATTATATTCAGTTATGGTTTCTACATTTAGAGATCTTCCACAAGTGGAAAAAAGGGATGTTCTGAAAGCAGGTAAATGATTAAGAAAAACAAAACTGGGAGTACTTAAATTTGAGTGAGAATCACAAAAGCTTCATTAATTGATTTCAGAGACTTAAAAGGTTTTTATGGAGATCAGGAAGATGTGCAGCATATTAAGTAATGCTCGAGTTCTGATACCAAGCAGACCTGTGATCAGAGCTTTGCCACTGTTGTGTGAAATTGGAGCAAGTCATCTAGCTCTCCCACCTTTCGTTTCTAAACTTCATTAAGGAATTGAAAGAATGAAAATAAAAAAAAATATAGGTGAAATGCTAGGCACAGTGTCTGACACATATTAAGTAATCAATATTTACAAGTTGTAATTATCAGTGAGTAGAAATTAGAAGGGCAAATTTTAGCTTTAACAATTTTCATTAAAACCTACAGTTTACATGTACATCATTGGAAACTTTCACTTTAAGAAATGTATCTTATAAAATTCAAGGTTATTTTTATCTGGTCATTTTTTTCAGTCTTTTTGAAGAGATTAATGAATTAATTATATTATAGACTGTTTAGTCTGTGTTATAATTCTGACTCTCCAATATTAGTTATCTTAGGAATATTTTATTGGACGGAAGGAATCAGTAAGCATGATTAAACCCAGTGAGAGAGATGCCCTGGTTTTTTGATGCCTCTCAAATTGTACCACTGCTCCAAGGAGGTTTTTTCTGCCTTTTGGTACAATCTGCTCTGTATGCTTTGAACTAAATGGTAAAAATATATTTGCCAGTTTCCATCATTTCTAATCTTTTGAGAGTAACTACTTTTTTCGAGGACCTGTACATCCTTAATGGTAAATGGTTTGATAAACCCGTGATGGTAGAAAGAAGCAAATACATGAATAAATGTATGTAACAAGAAATAATTTCCCCTCACATCCAACTACCACTGTCCTCCAGAATCTGAAAGTCAGCATTCAAAATTCAATTGGTAAAGGTTTTTGGTGAAATCAGCAGCTCTCGCGGAAGTTTTATATTAATATTTTCTCTTTTTGATGAGAATGCATATATATCTCAGGTCAGTACTACAGTCAAAGCATTTATTTTAAATATTTTACATCATTTAAGAGATTGCCTTAAGAGAAATTAAAATTTGACACAGATAATACATAAGAACAGGTGAGATTAGTGAATGCAGTGGAGTGGAATTTATTATGATAATTATTATTGTGAATTGATGTATGCTTTCTTCATGTTGCATTCACATTTCTCCTTGTTCCTAGCCTGTTTCCCTAGCAGCTGTCTGGGTTGTTATGTCTGTATGACGGCTCTTCTGACTATCGTTACGCATGAACTCTTCATTGCTTCACGGGGGAACATGCAGTGCTCTATTTCAACTAAATGCTACAGCAGTGGTAATTAACCTAATTTTTTTTTTCTGTTTTGAGAATCACATCACATTACATATGAAAACATTTTACTTGGGTATCAGGGAGCTCCACCAAGCATTCAGCCATTCGGAATGCTGACAAGTGGCGTGAAACATCATTAGAATACACACTTATTTGGGCCTCAGTGAGTCTCTCAAATTATTTGTTTATTCTTGAGTTCACCTTTTCTTCAGACTTCATTTAATTTCTTTTTATGATAATTATTTTTTTAAACTGTGTGGGTTTTTTGTTTTTATGCAGGTTAGCATTCACTCATTTCAGAACACTGTTTTCGCCAGCATAAGATGAATAGAAATTTACTAAATATTTGATCCTGATGGAGATTAAGTAATTTTCTCATTCAGTAAGTTGGATCTAAGCAGAAAAAATCAACTCCATCAAAAGCATGCGAGCATAACTGGTGATTTAGTATATATGGAAGATTTGCTCTGTCAGCTTCCACATGTAAGTCCTTTCAGATGTTACCTGAAAGCACAGAGTGCCTTAAAAGTTATAAAAAGGGGGCAGTTTTGGTGTAGTCCTTAGGCATATCTTTTCATATTTCAGCTTATGAAAATTAAGTTACTTTTCACAATTTAATATTTACAGAAAACAGGAAATCTTTAAGTAAAAATTCCTCTTACTCCCAAATATTGAAAATATGCCCATGTAACTACATAGTTATCCTTGTTGCTTTTAATCTCAGTATAATCCTCAAATTCTTTTCAGGCTGTTAACTTTAACTTTCAGTAGAGGTCATCCAATGATGGTCTACCATCTGTTTTTGAAAATAAAGTTTTATTAGAACATAGCTGCATCCGATCATTTACATATTGTCTATAGCTGTTATTATGCTATGGTGGCAGAGTTTAGGTAGTTACAAGAGTCTCTTATGGCCCACAAAGCTTAAAATGTTACATATCTGGCCCAACAGACAACATTTTGGCAATCTTCTCTTAGAACCTTCTGATGTGAGAAAATTTTTCTAGACCTTGAATAGCTTGAGGGCCACTGTGCTCTCTGACTTTAACAAGTTGGTAGATTCCCACTATCACTAAATGTTTTTACTCCCTTCTTAATATTTTTAAATGAACTATTTAGTGCACTTTTTATTGAAATATAGTACACACACCAGAAAAGCTATAAATAAAAATCGTAGAAAATACTAGTAAATGTTGGCAAGAACAGGGAACAGCTAGAAATATCAAACACTGATGATGATAGTGAAAACTAGCACAACCACATTGGGAGGAAAATTGGCAATATCTCGTACATCTGAGCATATAGATGCTGTATGAGCCAGGAGTTCTATTCCTGAGTATATACGTAAGCACAAATGTATGCTGACATTCTCCAAAGTACATGTATTAGAATTTTCATGGCAACATTATTTAAATTAGTCAAAAACTGGACACAGCCCAAATGTCCATTAATAGTAGCTTGACTAAATAATGTGGAATATTATACAACAATGAAAATTTATTGTTATGGATCTAATTCCACACAACAATTGGTTAGGTATTGGACAAAAGAAGAAATATACAGGAGAGTACATTGTCATTATTAATAATAATTATTAAGAGTATATTATCCTTTTATATAAATGATATAGACAGGGTAAGTCAGTCCATTTTGTTAGTGGGGAAGATGACAGCTACCTGTGGGGCTAGTAGTGTTTGGAAGGGAGCATGAAGGGGGTTTCTGAAGTCCAGTACTGTTCTATTTATCTGGCAGCTGGCTAAATGATATCTTTTGTTCTGAAAAATGTATTAAAATGTATAGTCATCATGTGAACATTGTTGTCATTAAATTATAATTTAAAAAAACAGTGCATCCCTGGAAATACCATAGATCAGTGCCATCTTCAGAGACATGAAAGCTATATAGATAGATATAGATAGATATAGATAGATATAGATAGATGATATAGATATAGATATAGATATAATATAGATGTATCTATATCTAGATAGATAGATAGATAGATAGATAGATAGATAGATAGATAGATAGATACATTTTGGCCAGTACAGAGGAAAAATAAAATTTTGGGAGAATGATGTATTGTTGCTACTATTTCAGATATTGTTGCTGCTATTTCAGATATCGCTTCTTTAGTTGGACTAAATCAATTCAGGCTTTGGTTGCTAGAATGTAGTCATTGATAAGGTCAAAGCTATTCTTCTCTCTATTGATTAGCAATGATCACCAGATGCAACTTGCTTTCAGCTGGCAAGATAGCAGCACATTTTCATTGTCTTACCCGTGGCTGTTTTTCTTAATCCAGCAGTCTTGATCTACTTACCTTTCAACATATATTGGGGAATATGTGTGGTCTAAGATACTGATGCTATTTTACTGTTTGAAAATAATGAAGAGGCTTCCTTATATATAATTGATTTTTTACAGAGAGGAAGGGAGAGGGACAGAGAGCTAGAAACATTGATGAGAGAGAGACATCGACCAGCTGCCTCCTGCACACCCTACACTATGGATGTGCCCGCAACCTATGTACATGCCCTTGACCAGAATCAAACCGGGACCTTTCAGTCAGCAGACCGATGCTCTATCCACTGAGCCAAACCAGTCTTGGCCTGAGTGTTCTTATAAGACGTGTGTCAGAAGGTGGAGAAGCTTAAGCTTCATGAAAATCCTTTGCTGCTACCTCAGGAAGCTTTTAGAAGTCCAATGGCAAGGCTCATTACCGTCATGTGAGAGACATCGTTGTACATTATACTCTCAACACTAAAGCCTTGGTGGGCCTTTTGTATATTGTAGGTGATATATAGCACATTTGAGTGTGCTCTACAAATCATTTAATATTTAAACCAGCTTTTAGAGGATTCCAGAGAAGAAAAGATTCTGAAGCTGGTCCTAGATACAGTGTTAAGTTGCTCTGTGCTGGCACTTTCTGACCCAGGAGATTCAATGGTGTTTGAAAGTGTTGTAATTATTAAAAATGTTGCCAATAACACCTTAAAAGTCTAACAGTAGAATCACAACCAAGACTTAAATTTTTTTTAAAAATTTATGTCTTCTTCAAGCAACTATTTTATTTTTGTGAAACAGATTCAGGTCTACTCCGGTCCTGGGAGGTCCAAGAAACCCATTATCAGTGGGAATTATCCTTCTCATTATGCTATACAATTAGACATTTACAGCAGCCAAAAATGGAATGATTTTAAATTCAGCTAAGCAGCTCCTAAAGGTAGAAAGAAGTCGCATGTGGGTGACTCCAAGATCCCATGCATCTATGGCTATTGCTTTGCGTATTCTCAAACTACATGTATGACCTCAGAAAATTTTTCTAATATTTGTTGACAAAAATTTAAAAAGTAGTGCTACATACGATAATATCAATGAACCTCACAGGTATAATGAAAGAAAGAAACCAGACACAAAAAGGCACACACCAATGTGGTTCCATTTACATGACTTGACACAGGAATTGGCACAACTAATCTATGGTGTTAGAACTCATAGTGCTTACCTTTGGGAAAGTATTGACAGACTGGCACCCAAGGGAACCCTCTGGAGCATTATAAATAGTTGTCTTGCTGTAGGTGAGTTACACATATATTGCAAAACTCATTAAGTTAAACACTTAAAGTTGAACTTGTCAAGTAAAAAGCTTAAATGTAATAAAGAGCATTGAGAGAATTTTCACAAATCTGCTCTTCATTTCTATATAAGGGGACTATGTAAGATGCTATGATCCTATCTAATAAAATGGTGACATGCAAATTAACTGTCACTCTGTCACAAAGATGGTGGTGCCCATAGCCTCAAGATGGTGGCACTCAGTCCTCTCAGCCCCACCTGGGTCCCCCCGTCCCAGGCAGCATGAGTGGCCTGGTGGGATGCTTGCTTCGTTGCCACAGCAACAAGGCAGTTATCCCACCCTAACTGTGGATGGGCTTCTGGGAAGAGGGCAGAGAGCCTCTGGGAAGCAGGCAGAGCGGCCAGGCCCTGCAGAGAACTACTGGTGCACGGATTTGTGCACAGGGCTACTAGTTAGATAATAAACATTAAGATATACCTTTTTAAATAATTAAAGATTCTAGCAAAGGTATAGGTGGCTCCAAGAAATATATAACACAGCATATAGTTGTATTCACAGATATGGGTTTATTTTATAGCAAAAATATACAAAGAAAAATTAAAATCAACAAAGATCAAAGGCACATGGAATGAAGCCCAGAGGATATGAGGCACAAGCTTCCAACAGACTTGTCCCAGTGGAGTCATAACAGGACGCAGTTCATTCCTCCAGCAATGAGTTGTAACTGTCTACCAGGAAAGCTCAGGAGAGACTTAGTGCCCCGAGTTTTTGTTGGAGGCTTGTCACTTATATACCTTTTAGACATGTAGCAAGATTCTAGACTTATAGAAAAAGAAGCTGGAATTCCACACAAACTACACTGTTTGAACAGTGTAGGTACAGTAAGCCATTGTAATCATGGTGGGGTAGGATCTCTCCCCAAGATCCAAGTTCCCAGACACTCGCTGCTGACCAACCTTGCAAGCAGGCCTTTCTAACGACAGCTGTCTCCCACCTGAAGAATTAACTATTTTCTGCACAGCAACCAAATATGGGCAGATCCAATCCGGCCTTCTATACTTCAGGTATAAAGATGTGCTTTAGTCTACTACATAAGAATCATGGCCAGCTGAAGTGATGGATGAAGGGTAAGAAGGCCCAAAACACGTGGTAGAAGATGGAAGGTAAAATATCAATTAAGGCCACCTGACCAGTTTCCATTGCAGAAAGGAAGTAATTCAGAGTTGTGGATTTCTCTCCCTGCCATTGTAATAAAGTTATTATTGGTTTAATGTGTAGGTTAACTTTAAATTGTATTTTTTTAATTTTAATTTTTAAAAATATATTTTATTGATTTTTTTTATCAGAGAGGAAGAGAGAGGGATAGAGAGCTAGAAATATTGATGAAAGAAACATTGATCAGCCGCCTCTTGCACACCCCCCACTGGGGATGTGCACACAACCAAGGTACACGCCCTTGACTGGAATCAAACCTGGGACCTTTCAGTCTGCAAGCCTTCGCTCTATCCACTGAGCCAAACTGGTTTCGGCTAAATTGTATTTTTTAAAATGTGGATTATAAATACATTGTAAGAAATAATCATCACACAGAGGGCAGTGCTTGAGGTCTTCTTTTTGAAAGAAAGTGAGGACAGTTTTATCATTTTTTATTTTTTAAAATTTTTTTATTAAGGTTTTATATGTGTACATATCTTACCATTGCCCCCCCCCCCACCATTCCCACACATGTCCTCCCTCCCCAGAGTTCTGTGTCCATTGGTTGGACTTATATACATGCATACCAGTCCTTCGGTTGATCTCTTATCTCCCCCAGGTCACCCTCCCCTCCCCGCTGTGATTTGACAGTCTGCTTGTTGCTTTACTGTCACTATATCTATCTGTGGTTCATCAGTTTATAATGTTCTTTATTATCCATAAATGAGTGAGATCATGTGCTGTTTTTCTTTCATTGACTGGCTTATTTCCCTCAGCATGATGTTCTCCAATTCCATCCAGGTTATTTTATAAGAGTTTATTGCTTTATGTTAGATGGAAGCACATTGCTCTAGCTATTTTTTGTTTGCAAGGATAATATAGTTAGAATATAGAAATAGGGAACGGGGCTACTTTTTCTCTAGGTCATTTGTCCCCTTTAAAGAACTTCCCCGCTTTTGATGGGCTAAAAATGTGGGAACTGTACTTCTCAAACTCGCTTGTCTCTGAGGTTCTTAATTCTGCCAAACTTTGCCAAGGAGGAGAGCGCTAGTAAGAACCGACGGGAAGACAGAGATCAGAAACCATTTTCTAAAAGTAATAGCAGATTGGTGGGCTCTTGCAACTGTGAGGGTTTCTTTCTCAGGAGGTAACCTGTCTGTGACTGCAGGGAATCTGTGATTTCCCATAATTCTAACTTCTGCAGAAGCAGCATTTTCTTTTTTTCTCAGCACCACGGTGGCAGCAGAAAACCTGAAAGCTAACCGGGCTCTCTTCTGTCTGCTGCTCCTCTAGCACTGGCACTGGCTTTGTAAGCACCGAATGCCCTACATTAAATTATTTCTGCTTACAAAGCCTGGCGTGATTTCCGCTTTCCTTGGCTTTCTATGTTTTCTTCGGTTATAAATTCTGCAGTCTGGTGGCTCCCCTGGATCAGCACAATAGTTTCATGTCTGAGAAAGAAAGGGGCACCCTGTGGGGCTTGGGCTAGAAGTGACGTCACTGCCATTCACGTTGCATTGCCTACACCCAGTCAGACAGCCCCAACAAACTGCTGGGGCGCTGGGAGGTGTGATTTTCCATATGCTCAGGAAGGATTGAAGAACTAGATGTGTATGAATATGACATGTGAATATGGGTGGGGGACCATATTCTAGACAAGGACAAAATTAATTACTGGGAACTTGAGGCAGGAAATGACTTATTCCAGAACCAGTGAAGGAGAGAGAGAGAGAGAGAGAGAGAGAGAGAGAGAGAGAGAGAGAGAGAGAGAGAGAGAAGAATCAGTGAGGATGCCAGCGTGGCTGGACCTGAGTGACTGAGAATGTTGAAGTCAGGGTAATGGTGGGTCAGAGCACAAAGCGATTCAAAGTTCCTAATAAAGATTTAGGCTTTTCATCTAAATAGCTCACAAGTGTACTGTAGAGATTTAAACCTAGAGTAACATGATCTGACTTGTGTTTTAAAAGTGTGACTTGCATTTGTCAAGCTGTCAAGGAGACAAGCAGCTTGGAGTTTATTTCCAGAATCCGGATGAAAGGTAACAATGGCAAATGAACCAGTCTGTAGTGAGTTCCTTTCTGGGCCAACAGTTCTTTTGAGTCCCAATTTCAATGTCAAACAGTTCCTTCTGTGTACATGTCAGCCATGGTATTTCAGATCTGGTTGGTGGACAAATGGTGTTGATGCAGGTCCGACCTTCTCTGGTTTGGTCTTGGGCATCCTTGCCTCTCAGCATAACCCTCATGGCTTGTCTCAGTTTCGGTCCTTATAAGGGAATTCCTTGTATCACATGATCTAACACATCTAGGGGAAATAATAAACAACATGAATTGATGAACAGAAACAGACCTGGAGGCAGAGAAGCAGCAATCAGACTGTCAAACCTCAGAGGGAAGGTAGGGGAGGGTGGGGGCAAAGGGGAGAGATCAACCAAAGGACTTGTGTGCATGC
Organism: Vespertilio murinus; assembly: GCA_963924515.1. Lineage (NCBI taxonomy): Eukaryota > Metazoa > Chordata > Mammalia > Chiroptera > Vespertilionidae > Vespertilio > Vespertilio murinus. The sequence continues at coordinate 31,101,787 of OZ004711.1, forward strand.
ATATAAGCCTGACCAGTGGTCATGGACAACAGGGGGTGGGCATACATGGGGAGGGGTTTGGGGTTGGAATGGGGGGGTGAGGATAATTATGTGATACACTAATCAATAAAGAGATTTTTTTTTAAAGAAAAGAAAGGTAACAATGAGTTAGACCATGGTAGAGGAGTGGGAGCAGTGAGAAGTGGTGAGCTTCCATATATATTTTGAGGATCTAGTCAATTGGATTAATTAATGGATTGGATGTGGTGTATGAGCAAAAGAAATGCATCAAGGATGACCTCAAGGCTTTGGCCTGAATGATAACAAGAACAGAGTTGCTATTAACTTAGATGGAATGGTTGTCAACAGAAACAACGTGAGAGGACATTAGGAGCTTTGTTTTAGGCACATTGAGGTGGAAATTCCAGTTAGGAGATGAATATGTGACTTTGGTATGCAGAACTAACATTGATCTTCAACAGGTACATTTTGGAGTCATCAGAATTAAACAGAGAGTAAAGGCATGAAACCAGGTGGGCTCACCTGGAGAGTGAGCCCAGACAAGGAAAAGTAAAAGAGCAGGAACTTAGCCATAGGGCACTGCACCTTAAGAGCCTAGGGAGATGAAGAGGAACCAGCAAGAGACAGAGAAGCAGAGGCCAGTGAAATAGCAAGGTAAATATGGTGTCCAGAGCCAAGCAAGGGGGGTGCTCAATGGGGAGAGTGAAAAGATGAGTCTAGTATAAGGTGACCAGATATCCCGCTTTTGGCGGGACAGTCCCAATTTTTAATCATTTGTCCCATGTCCTGCAGGGTTTTTAAAAAGTCCCAATTTTTGGAAAGAATGCACGACAAGCTAGAGAACTGTGGGAGAATGGGAAGGGAATATACGGTTTTCGGTGGCCATGTGGCTATTTAACCAGGATATGAGTTTTATATTATTTTTGTTAATTTTATAATGTTAAACTTTAATAATAACAAATAATTGCTGAGAACTGATTATCGAGAACTGCTTATCAAAGTTCACATTGTTGATCAGTTGTTAGAATTGTGGAATATGCACTGTCCTTACCAGAAACTAATGCTCCAACTGAACGCGTTTTTCCTACTAAAGTGTGGACATCAGAAAAATCACAATTAAGTGTTGAGGCTTTAAAAGCCATTTTATGTGTGAAATATAATTTAACAAATTCTTGTGAAAAATTTCATGACCTTTTAAACAATGACAGCAATCTACTAAAAAAATTCACTCAAATGAGAAATATGCCAAAGAATAAAATAATACTATACATAATTTTATTTATTTATTACATTTGTAAACTGTACTTATGTTGAAATTTTAAAAAATATCACAATACTATTTTTGCATTCTATGAAAATTTTTGTTGCTGCATATAGACCAAATTTTTAATACCCCCTCCCCCCTCCCAGTCAATGGTATCCCGCTTTACCAATGTTAAAATCTGGTTACCTTAGTCTAGTAGTTCTTATAGTCAAGTAACAAGATGCCTGCAAATTGACTATTAGCTTTAATAACGTGAATCATCTCGATAATAACAGTTTCTATAAAATTCTCTGAGTTAAAGCATGCCATCCATTTTCCATGCACATTTTATGCTTTCCAAAGTCTTTGCCCTCTTTGTCTTTAAAAAATTATCTTGGCCGAAACCGGTTTGGCTCAGTGGTAGAGCGTCGGTCTGCGGACCGAAAGGTCCCGGGTTCGATTCCGGTCAAGGGCACGTACATTGGTTGCGGGCACATCCCCTGTAAGGGGGTGTGCAAGAGGCAGCTGGTTGATGTTTCTCTCTCATCGACATTTCTAGCTCTCTATCTCTCTCCCTTTCTCTCTGTGAAATATCAATAAAATATTTAAAAAAAAATAAAAAAAAATAAAAAATTATCTTAATTCCTTTCTTCCAGGTTACCAACTCCACTCTTTTCTGTATCTCATTATTATTTCCTAATGGTATAAGTTTCATCTTTAATTTGCTTCCTTTTTATTCTTTAGTTTCTTTTCCATTCCTAGAGGATATAAACTTAATTTTCATGCATTTTGCTTGTGTCATGATGATATATATTCTTCTAGTACAGGTTTTTCATCTTTCCCTTCCGTTATTTCTTTTCTTTCTTCTTTTTTTCCTTACCTTCCTTGTTGTCATTCTGCCTGCCTTTCTTAGTACTTTTGAAGAATGGTTTTCATTTTATTTAGTTTTTTTTCATAAGTATATCAAGTTAGAATTTCTGTTTGCCTAAGTACAAGGTGATTAGATGGTGCTTGAAATGTTTCCTCTTTGACCTTCTTGTCTAGTGCTTCCTTATTTATGTTTATCCTTATCAATCCAAGCTAAAAGTACACCTGCACTTTCTTTAGGTCCAACCATCAGAAAAATAGTTCCTAGACACAACTACATACTCTGTTTAGTTAGAGACTATGTCAAACAGTGGAGAAGATATGGACTATACTACTAGGGACTTGCAGTCAAATCACCTGAATCGCTTTGTAGCAGCTTCTTCAGATTAAAATAAGGTATTATTTTTATTAACTCTAGAGACCATTCAGATGGAAAATTTCGAATTATTTAATGTATTTCTTCAAATATTAACAAAGAATGTTAAATTTTTCTAATTCCAAAATGTTCGTTTACATTTTTTCAACATATTAGATCTTTTTAAAATGTCTTTATTGATTAATTTATTACATATGTGTTCTCATCCCCCCATTAACTGCCCAAACCCCCCTCCTACTCATGTCCTCACCCCCTTGTTCTCTGTGTTCATTGGTTAGGCTTACATGCATACATACAAGTCCTTTGGTTGATAACATATTAGATCTTATAAACACCAGTGCATTTCATTCTGGTTAGAAATGTTAATATAATAAGAATCAGAGGAAATGACTCACTTTTACATATGAGGCATTATATTATTCAAAACTTTCCTTTTTTTCTCATCTCAAAAACATTAAAACACAAATATCACTCAACTGTTTAACCCATAGAGGGCATTTTTTAGTCCAGTTACAAAAATGTATGTTAAATGGAATATTTCTTTTTTAGTTTTTAAAAATTATAGTTAACAAAAATAAACCACTCACTTGGTTGAGCATCATATAAACTTTTCCTTAAAAACCTTCAAAACTACCTCTAATTTCATTCTAATTTTCAGTGCATAGTGAGTGGCATGAGTATAATTTTCTCATTGAAAACATAATGCATTTCCTTCTCAGTGTACAAATGCACCTCAGTTATCAATGCAGAAGCAAAAAAATCTCTCTTCTTAAAGCTTTGGAGCTTACTGCAATTATAATGAAATAGGCAAAGTGGCTTTGGAGAGCGCACGTGACTTTGGAGAACTGTTTTTGAAAGGAATAATATTTTCATTTTTCTTCTAAACAGCAGCTACCTCCTTTCTGGGATATAAATGCCATCTAAACCAATGACTTATTACCAGATAGCAAATGTAGGCTGAAGTCTTGCAGTTAGGTTAATAGAAACCTGAATATTTTCACACAGATTTACGACATGAGGGATTTATTACAGCATAAGGACAGAGCATTATCTATCCAGGATATATTTTTTAATGTAATAAACAGATCCTAGAAGACTGCCATCGAATGCGTTCTTGGATGCACTCACAAGTTCTGTGATAAACATTAACAGGAAAGCTAGAATCATGGGAGAAATTCAATAATATAACTTATATTGATGAGTTTAATTTTGAAATGGTCATGTCAACTACTGAACATTGCATACCTCAGCATTCTTTAAAGCAGCCGAGTATATTAGACTGTACTAAAATTTTGCTGTATGTGTAGATTTAGTGGAAAATGTTGACTTGGTGCAGAAATTTTTTCTTGCCTCATATTATCTAGCAGAGATATTGACAAATGATAAGATCTGGAAGAGAGCACTAAATTCGGAGTCAAAAGTTGGTTTTGAATTTTGACTCCTCCACTGACTAGTCTTAGAAAATCACTTGACTTTTCTCAGTGTTTGTTTTCTCTCTGTAAAATAAAGATTATTCATCTAGCTACCCTACCTAGGTCATTAGGCTTGTTGATAAGTCTTATGGCAGCTTTTACAGGATATTTATGAAGAAATTTCTGTTCTTTGATGGAGGTACCACTATTTAATGGGTGATGAAGCAATTGCCACTGACATTCAAGCCCCTACAAAAATATCCAGTTATTTCTCATTCATGCATCTACGGTTAGTTGGTGGTGTTCAACTGATCTAGGCTCGGTTTGTTGGGGTTTGCTTCAGGCTATAGGTTAGGTCCAGGTCTCTTCTTTTTCTTTCTTCTTGGACCAACAGGGATCTGAAAGCTGGTATTCTCAAGGGGAAAGGCAGATGTACAAGAAGATAAGCCCATAAGCACAAACACATTTCAGGCCTTTGATCCTGGAATAACAGCTACCATCACATTGTCTAAGCAAGTCACATGGCCAGCCCACTATCAATAGGGTCAGGAAAATATCCTCTGCTTCTCATGGAAGGAACTGCAGAGTAACATGGCCAAGGGTATGGATATAGAAGGGAGGAAAAAATTGAGAACCATAGGTAGACTATAACAGTAAGATTTTTTTTTCTTAGCACTATTTTTCTTCTCCTTTTAAACTAAAAGTCTACTTAAAATAACAGCTGTCGTAGTATTTTTCTTTTCTACTAACTTTTGCAAACCATACATGCTGCTTTTTGATGATTATATCATTTAGTACAATCGTTTATTTAAATGTATCTCAAAAGGCTACTGTCCCAACTCTAGGACCATGATGAAGAATAATCATAAAAGTTAAAACTCACTACAAACCTCTTGAAATGTGAACTGTGGGAATAAGTTTCAACCAGAGATAAATAAATTAGATAATTAAAATGTTGTAAAATGGCTTCATTTTAACATCAATGACCAAGTGAGATGGGCAAAGTAGGCCCACTCCTCAATCATTTCCATTAAATTATGAGAGTGTTTGTGTACATAAAAGTACATTTTGGGGAACAGATTGACTTCATCATGAACTAGAGTCCTACATTCCAGAGCTTATTTCATATATTTTTAGCAGAACCTCTTTTGCTCCCTTTCCCATAATTCTTACTGTCCTTATTTTTTTATTTCCCTTTAAGAATGTAATTTATTCCTCAATTTTTGTTCTGACCTAATAGAGCACAGAGGAACATAGGATGGATTGTAGAATCAAGTTCTCCGGCATTTGCTCTTTACTTAACATTGAACAAGCTATCTAAACTTGTGTAAATGTTTTTACTGTTGTTGAGACACAATTGCCATGACGTTGTATAACCTTTAGTTATACAGCCTGTTGATTTGATGCATTTATATATTGCGATATGATTTCCACTGTAGCAAGAGCAAACATCGCTATTATGCCACATAATTATCATCTCTTTTTTGTGGTAAGAACATTTACGATATAGTCTCTTAGCAACTTTAAAGTATGTAATGCACTTTATTGCATTACATTGCATATATTGTTGACTATACTCACTATGTTGTGCCTTATATATAAGAAACTATTCATCTTCTAACTGCAAGTTTTACTCTTTGGTCTATATCTCTCCATCTCCCCCCACCAGCTTTTGTTAATCATCATTCTATTATCTGTTTCTATGAATTTGGCTTTTTATATACCACTATACTTGACATCATACAGTATATAGTATTTGTCTTTGTCTATCTATTTAGCATAATGCCTTCAAGGTCCATCCATGTTGTGGAAAACAGCAGGATTTTTCTTCTTTCTCATAGCTCATTAATATTCTATTGTACACACACACACACACACACACACACACACACACACACACAAGAGGCCTGGTGCATGAATTCATGAATGGGTGGGGTCCTGTGGAGATTGGGCCCCAGCTCACAACCCTGGCCTCACAGCCACAGAACCCTGCCTGGCACCCTGCCTTGGCCTGGTGCCACTCCCTCACCTGCTCCACCATCCCGCCTACAGGGCAATTGATTGGGCCTGAGCCCCCACTCAGCGCCTGGGAGCCAGGAGGCAGCCCCGCCCCCCACCACTGCCGCTGGTTGCCATCTGTGGGGCAATTGACAGGGCGATAAGGCCCCCACTTTCACCCACCTTGACCTGGCACTGCCTGCTCACCTGCTCCACCAATCCACTGCAGTCCCACTTTTGTCAGGGCCCATCAGGGCCAGCAGTGCCTACACTGCTTCCCGCTGCCAGCACCACATCACCCACCCACCATGTTCTGTGCCTCCTCCCGGTGGTCAGTGCACATCATAGTGAGCAGTTGAACTACTGGTTGAAAGATCCCCTAAGGGGACAATTTGCATATTAGGTTTTTATGACATAGGACTAGAGAGAGGCCTGCTGCCTAAAATCTGTGCAAGAGTAGGCCTTCCTTTCCCCAGATGCCGGCACTGGCTTCCTTTGGCACCTGGACCCGTGCTTCCCTCCAGCCCAGGCTTCATCCAGAATGAGGTCCAGTCTAATTAGTATATTACCCTTTATATATGTATGTGTGTGTGTGTGTGTGTGTGTATACACTAGAGGCCTGATGCATGAAATTTGTGCAAGGGTCTCCACCCTTGCAGCCACAGCGGCTTGCCTCAGCAGCTGCTTCGGCCCTCACAGCCTTGGTGGCTGCCTTAGCCCTCAGAGCTCCAGCTTCATCTAGAACAGGGGTGGGCAAACTTCTTAAACTGGACCGGAGGGCCAGAACAAAAGCATGGATGGAGTGTTTGTATGAACTAATATAAATTCAAAGTAAACATCATTACATAAAAGGGTACAGCCCACTCTTTCAGCTCCACACGGGCCGGGTAGAACAGCCGAACGGGCCAAATCTGGCCCACGTAGTTTGCCCACGGCTGGCTTAGACCTTCTGAATCTTAGTGTTCTTATCCTTAGGTTGGGAAAATAATATCTAAGTTATCATGTGTAAGAACAAATCTCTTGATTTCTATAGCATTCCCATTGATCAGAGGCAAAAGCTATATGCTTTATCTTCATAACCATAAGCATAATTCCTTATAATACTGAAGGTATCAAACCACTCTTTAAGAATCTTCATCATGTTTGTAGTTGCCACCCAACATCCATATTTGGAGAAATGCATTTTTAATTCATAACCTGCAGAATTCTATTTCTTCCTTTGAACATGGATGTAGGCATGTGACCTAAGTTCGACCTTTCAGTGAAATAGCACATGGCCTCAATGTATTTGCTAGTGCATCTGAACCTCCTTGCCCCTCCACTATGGTGCTGCCTTGCTTGAGATAGCCTCTTTCAGAAGGAAACCAATTGTTCTTATGCTCCTCCTCTACCACTTCTCCTTGTCACCAGCCAAGCCTATTACTAGGATCATATCACATTATGTTTTGTGTGACTAAATACAAATTCAAACATTGATATAATATTAAGATAAGGCTTAGATTTGGTGTAATATAGATCTCATATAAGTATATAGAAGTTAAATATAAGTGATAATTATGTGTGAAATTGTGTGAAAGCATTACAAAATGGATTGAAGGCCTGTACTCCATCTGACACCCTGGCATGTAAGCTTGAGTGGTGACAGGGCGAAGCACGGACTGCACACAGACTGAAGACCTGAGAGCACAGCCGGCTGCGAACTACAGATAAGGACAGAAGGTCCACCACACCCTGAAATATGGACAGGCCATCCCTGAATATGAGGACAGGCCAGCCCTGAACATAAGGGCTATATAAACTGAGACTTGAGAGCTTCACTTCGGTGATCACTCGCCTCCAACCGGACCACGTCTCTGCAGAGTCTGTCTGATCTTCACTTCACGGTCTGTGACGCATCCGTTGCTGAGGGAAGCCACCGAGCAAGGTAATAAGTTGTGTCTCACTCCAATCTCGTTTCTATCTCTATTTGTCTTTGTGTGTGGGTCCCACCAAGGAAAACAAGCTGGGGGCTTAGGAGTTTTAGCTTGTAGAACTCATACTAAGCTAGTTACCTGACTGACCTGCATGTTCCAAGCCTTGGTTGTATAAAACTGGAACAAACATGTAAGAGAAGAGAACACTATATGAGCAAAACCTGGGTTATATCTGTGAGTATGGAATCTGTGAGAGTCCCAAAGAGGAGGAACATAAGTTAGGTCAGGCCAAGGTTGTTGATTTGAATATAATGGCAGAGGACTTCTGGATTGAATGCTTGAGCTCAAGGAAATGGGGGCTATTATTGTTTTGTTTTGGTTGAATAGACTGAAAACTGAATATCAATGCCTTCATGAAAGGACATTAAGATGCCAGAAATGTTTTACTGTTATGGAGAGGAAGACATTCACAGATGTAGGGAGAAAGATAGCATTAAATGGATTAAGTTTGTTGAAACCATTCCTTCCACCACCTATATCCTCACCCCATCCCATTCTCTTTCATAGGGGAAGTGCTGGTTCACTTACATTTCCACATTTTCAATTTGCATATCCTATATAAGGCCCTCTGCAGACAATTTTTATTTTGAAGTGAAAAAAAGTAATTGATGTTAGAAGGAGGTATAAACCAGGGGACAAAGGGCTTCTTATAACAATTGGTGTATATTTATTCCTTATAGAATAAAGAAGATGCCTTGACATTATCAGGGTATGAACTCCACAGTCTTCATGAGGACCTCAAAGTGGCTTCCCAGATAACCCACTGGTGTGTGTGTGTGTGTGTGTGTGTGTGTGTGTGTGTGAAATAAAACTGCCATATATTCCAAACTGCTACACAGCACAGTAACAATTATGCATTTGATTAAATATGTATAAAATTCATGTTTTATGAACAAGCAACTCAAAACTTATCATGTCCTAGAGTCTTTACATTTATCATCATACTTCAGGTAGCTTCTGGAAAATCCACATAGACTCAGATGAATGTGAAAAAGGGAAATATTATCTTATTATTATTATGAAAATGCTTTGACCTTTGGAGCCTTTAAAAGGTCTCAGTGATCCCTAGGGGTTCCTGAACCACATCTTTAGAACAACTGGTATAAATCACTTTATCTCTTCTGAATCCTAGCACAATTATCATCTGAACTATACACATTAACCTTATAAAATGGCCCTAGCCAGTTTGGCTCACTGGTTAGCAATGGTAGGCAAACTCATTAGTCAACAGAGCCAAGTATACAGTACAATGACTGAAATTTCTTTTGAGAGCCAAGTTTTTCAAACTTAAACTTCTTCTAACACCACTTTTTCAAAATAGACTCGCCCAGGCTGTGGTTATTTTGTGGAAGAGCCACACTCAAGGAGCCAAAGAGCTGCATGTGGCTCTCGAGCCACGGTTTGCCGACCACTGGGTTAGAGCATCTGCCTGCAGACAGAAGATTCCATTCTGGTCAAGGGTATGTACTCCAGTTGCAGGCTTGATCTCCATCCCCTCTGGGCACATGCAGGAGGCAAGCAATCAATATGTCTCTGAAACATTGCTGTTTCTCGCTTTCTGTCTCTCCCCTTCCCTGACACTTTCTCTGAAAATCAATGGGAAAATATGCTTGGATGAGGATTAACAGGAGGAGGAGGAGGAGGAGGAAGAGAGTATATTTTGATTTCTCAATTAGATTATAGCTAATAGGAGGCCAATCTTTGGTGTGCCTTTTTCTCTACTGAACAATAGTAGGCATCCAACCACCCAACAATCTTGGTTCATTACTTTATGTGTAGTGGTTGGCAAATATCAAAATATCAGTAAAGTGATTACCAAAGGCATCACTGGTTAAGTGATATTGTTATGGTAAATGGTCTATCCGTCACATTAACAAGTTCAATCATTTTATTTCTTATTGCCTTTATGAATTTGATTACTTTTAAGAATCAAGTGGTCTCTGAGAGTACACATTCCCAAAGGGAATGTCATTCTATGCTACAAATGGTCACTATTCTTGTCTGTTTTTGCTCTTAATCTGTATCCTTTAATGATAAAAATCTCAAAAATTGGATTTGATCATATTGAAAAAAATAAATAAGAAACACTGGTACCATGAGTGAAAAGACCTGCCTTTAAGAATATTTTAAGTCCCCCCCCCCTTTTTTTGAGCTTTGCCATAGGTACTTTGTTGTACACTCAGCTCTAAATTCAGCTCTCTCAACCATTTTCAGTCATTTCGAAAGCCAAGTTTTTGAAGGATTCATTTATCAAAATTACTAAGCACAGGATTCTGAAATGGATTCATAAAAAATTGCTGTTTTAATTTGGCTTAAATCTGTAGCTTTATAACATTCATCGTGAGCATGGGGTTACATTAGTGGAAATATTAACTAAAAAGCTGCCCTCAAGTTAGAACTTGATGTCATCATAACCTGAAATAGCTTATGCTATAGTCTTCTCTGGGAGATAATTATAATAAAAGCTACCATGTATTGTGCAGCTCAACATGACATGCTAAGAGCTATGCCCAGTTCTTTATATCTCTCCATTGTAATTCCTGCCACCTTGTGAAGTAGCTATCATACTATCCCTTTCATAGATGAGTAAAAGGAATTTCAAAGAATAATTATACCAAATAAGAGAAATTCAATTTGTTTAGCAAATAAACCCAAATTTGCAGTGGTGTAATGCAACCAAGCTTTGTGGCTACTAGAGCTTTATGTCCATCATGGGTCACCTCTGGGCTCTGCTATATATTTTCTTTACTCAGGAAATGCAAGTTAACAGAGATCTTTTCTTTTGTTTATGATTGGTTGCTGTGACAGGGAAAGGGGACAGGGAGAGCTGTGCATGGGCTCTTAAAGATTTCATTTTATGTATATTTTATATGCCAAGGCAAATGTTCATGCCTAACTTCAAGGGGTTGGGGATGTGCAGTCCTCCTATATGCTGGGAAGAAAGAAAACTATAATCAAAGTGGTCTTTTTGAAATTTTGAGTAAAAAGAAACTAGCTCTCCAAACATCTGTTCTTTTGATGCCACTGGAAATAAAGAATAAAATTATTTGGCAGTATAAGATTATTTTTGACGAGCTAGACAATGACAATGTAATTTTTCTTTTTCTTTAGAAACTTCAGGGGTAAAATGTCATAAAATCTCTAGAAAAATAATTGGCAATTCTTATACCTCCAATTCTTATTAACTAGTAGAAAAACATACTTCAATTGGAAGTTCAATGTTTACATTATTTCAATATGACAGTTATTGGATTGCATGTGACATTCCTAGGAATTATGGCTTGCCTTTTGAGAGAAAATACCAACTTATTAGTTCTTCAAAGAAGAACTCTAGGGTTTAATAAATTTCTCTTTTTTTTCATATCTCCTTCCTCAACAATGAACAAAAATCACTACACCCTGTCTCAAATCTACCCCTCGGTTCTTATCCAAGCTTCAGACTCATCATAATGGGACAAGATTCTCATGTACAAAAAAATATATATCATTATATTTTTGGAGTTGTAGCTTCATTCATTTATTTTTTTGCAATCAGAGAATAAGTTACTGAGTGGAAGATAATAGGTAGGACATTGTCCTGTCCTGTCCTGGCTTTTTGCCTGATGATTTGTGTTAAAATCTGCTCCTCTTGTTTTATAGACGTGAGGAAGGCCTGCCACCCATCTCATGATTATTTCTAAGTGCATTCACATGCAACTTTGAGGTTCACTAAATGGAAAAGGTCTTTTTTTAAGCGGCACAAAGACTGCTTTCATGATGGCTTTCTCTTCTAGCATCACTGTGGAAAGGATCATCAGTGACAGGTAATTAGATCTAATTATTGAAGCTGACACACAAGAGTCAGCCCACACAGAGTCCCCTGCCCTGTAGAGGTCAAAACATACATCAGTCCACCAATATTGCAATGGTATAAAGCAACCAAGCTTTGTGGCTCACAAGGCTTCACGACCATCAGGGGTCAGTTCCAAGCTCTGGTAGTCACATCCTGACCCACAGGAAAACATGAAATCCAGAGATCCACTTCACCCTTCTTTTAAAATAATGGGTTAGACTAACAGCACAAGCAGTCTGTGCTGTGGGAACTTGCCCAACTGTATCAAAGCTACTACGTAGGCCAACATATAAATGAGTCACTCCAGGCACTCTGTTAATGGCATGAACCAAGATCTATGGTAGACAAGGAATTTAAATTGTAGAGATATATAGGTTAAAGATTAGTTGGTAGAATAATGTACTTCCTGAAATTGGAATAAGTACCACTCGCACATATTTTCATCTTTTAGGTAAAAAATAGAACATATTTTAATATTTTATTTAATACTAGAGGCCCAGTGCATGAAATTTGTGCACTGGAAGATGGGGGTCCCTCAGCCTGGATGTGATAGGGCTCAGGCCAAGCCGAGGGACCCCACTGGTGCACGATCAGGGCAGGGGAGGGTTGCGGGAGGTTGGCCAGCCAGGGAGGAACCACAGGAGGGCTCCAGGGTTTGTCCAGACTGTCTCCCTCAGTCCCAATCAGCTCGGACCCCAGCAGCAAGCTAACCTACTGGTTGGAACATCTTCCCCCTGGTGGTCAGTGCGTGTCATAGCAAGTTGTTGAGTGGCCTTAAGATATCATTAGCATATTATGCTTTGATTGGTTGAACGGTCAACCAGACAACTGGACATTTAGCATATTAGGCTTTTATTATATAGAATGAAATAGATAGTACCTTTATCTATTTCCCTTGGACAGATAGATTTGAGAGCCAATAAATCCCCATGCTATTGCTTCTCCATCACTATACTATTGCTTCTTCATCATCCACTCAGAAACGTTGTGGGAAGTACACATCCTGATTCTTCAGTTCCTTTCCCTCTTTTTGATATCCCAATGTCTGTAACATTCCAATTTCTTGGAGTCGGTGCTTTTCTGCCAGTCACTCTCTGTCTTTTATGGCTCTATGCTCTTCCACAGAGAGGCTGTGTCCTTCAGCGACCCTGGCCAACAGGAGCGAAATCAAATATTAAAAATTGCCAGCACCCTGACAACTGTTCTGCCACCACTTAGATCTCCAACTTTCCTTATTTCCTTAATTTTAATTTTTTAAATTACAGTTTACACTCAATATTTAACTTTTCTTCTTTTCAAAATGACATTATTTGCTGTCAATTCCATTCTCTGGCTGCTAACATTTCTAAAGTTCTTAGAATGCCTCATCTCTAACCATGAAGACTGTTCTGAGTAAATTGCTCTCTCTCTTCTAAGCAATATCAACCAATTTTTAGGACCCCAAACTTAGTCTTAGGGAAAATTCCTAGAGACAAGATAGAGGCCTTGAATGACAACAGTGTTGCATTGATACATTATTTATCCCTGCAGTTTCTGTATCCAGAACAAGTTTCTTAACTTTATTTTACCTCATGGTGAGTATTGGCTAACTTGGGGCATTCCTCCAGAGATCCAGAGACAGAGACACATTTGTTGTCTTTTTCACTTGGAATTGATATTTCTACTGAGAAAGAACACACTTATCATTACCAAAATCCCCATTAATTTTTCATTTAGGAGGGCCTCCATATGCAAATGAAAAATATAAAAAGCCTGTTTTATATCACAGAGTTCTCAAGGTAGGTTTTCAAATATGTAATTAAAAAAAATATATATACCACTGAGCCAAACCGGTTTTGGCTCAAATATGTAATTAAACAAAACACTTTATAGGAATATATATGGATATTATGTTTTTTTGCATAATGAATGAAGTCTTGCTCTCACTCAACCATTTCATCATAAACTTTTCAAAATGTTCATATTATTTTGCCATATTCAAGTAAAACACATTCTAATATGCATCTGTAGGCTCTAAAAGCCATATTTCCTACTATTGTAATAGTAATGAATATATCATGACCAGACCAATTTATTTTTTGATTGATGAAACCCTGAACTGGTTAGCTTAGACAATTTGCAATGTTATAATTAAGGAAGGGGAAACTAGGCACTGATCAAGTGCTAAATTAAAAGTGCCTAATGTATCCATTCAATCTTCCCAAGAACCCCCCACCAGCCTAAATGAAGCAAGGCAAAGTGAAAGCGGCAAAAGCTAAAATGGGTGCCCACACTCTGGATTCTAATGCTTGTCTATTTCATCCTACTAGTTAGTCTGAATCTAGCTATCAAGAAAAAACAGGGCAATACTACTTTATATTTAGTCCTTACCTCCTTCTTTTCATTCACTTCAAGTGTTCCTCATTACACCTGTTCTCAAATGCCAGTGGTAAGGAATATTGCCATAAGACGTTCATTGAAAGCTAATTAAAATTTCACATGCCAATCGGAAATTTCACATTCCTTACTTTTTAGTTTATCCGGGAATATAAAATACTAGAGGCCTGGCACACAAAATTCATGCACGGGTAGGGCCCATGGGCCTGGCTGGCGATCAGGGCTGATCTGTGGGGCAACTGGAGGGGCGTTTGGGACCCCATTTACACCCGCTTTGATCTGGCATCACCTGCTTGCTGGCCCCACCACCTGCTGCTGGCGCTGGTTGAGGCCTGTGCATTGGGGGCAGCTCCTGCACTGAGTGATTGCCCCCCCCCCTGGTGGTCAGTGCGCATCATAGCAACGGATCATTCCACCATTTGGTCGATTTGCATATTAGGGTTTTATATAGAAAGATATGTTCAAAGTAGTTCATTTTTCTCTATCATTGTCCAACTTCTATCATTCCATTCCACCATGGCTCTTAGTGAACTGGCAGCCTGCAGGGCATAGGAGTGCTCAGGATTTCACATCGGTTTCCTCTCAAACTCCAGTTGCCGGGCTCTTGCTGCTCAGTTGTTGATTTCACTGGGATGTGTGCAATTTATTATTTTAACTGATCTGTATGTAATCAAGGGCGTTTTTGTGAGCCTACTAAGTGTTAATTGCTGCTAATGGCTTTGGTGATAATTAGATTTGGGAATGCAGTTGAGAACAGACTGTCTTTGGAAACAGCGAGGCAGTGACTGTTTGCTCTGCAGCCCTTCCGTCTCCTTAGCTCCCAGGGGTTTGGGCTGGCTTGTGCCCCTCCGCAGTGCATCAGCAGTTCTCTCAGCTGTGACCGGTGTACAGCCTTTTAACAGTTTTAAGTGGTAGATGCTAATGGCTTCGCAGCCGTGCAGTTCTCCCAGCAGGTCTCGGTGCCTTGTAGTACTTTAAACACAATGTACTTTGACAACATACATAAATTAAAGCTACACTTGCATCTCTAGTCTTTGGCATGTGTGACTTGCCAACTTTCCAGAAAGCAAATAGTTGATGTAAGGCATTTCAGCGGGCTGGGGTCAGAGTGGTTGCTCCCTGTGCTACCCAACTCTGCCCTGGGGCTCCAGTCACTTTTGGTCTACATTTTAGCTCTTTCTTTTAACCCTCTTTGTTTGGTCTGCTTCATGGCTTGGCTCTCGGAGCTGAAAGTGACTACACTTTCAAGATAAGGGTTTTTTGTGTTTTGTTTTGTTTTTTTCATTTTACAAACATATAAGGATAGGGGCCAGCAGATGGTTGTCTAGACAGAGGACTTTAAGATATTGAGTATTCTTGTTGTCATCATTATCATTGAAAAGGCAGCGATAAGTGTTTCATTGGTGATAACGATTTGAAAATTAAGAAGAGATGGGGGAGAGGCAAAGAAAACCCTTGGTCTGTTGAGTATCAGTTGGATGGGTAACTTCCTCACCTGTGGTGGAAAGCAGTGAGTGGGCATCAGACAGAAAATGAGATGGAACTTAATTGCATGGAGGAGCTTTGGTCTCACTGAATGCCACAGATCTCTAAATCTCACTCAGCGGGAAATGATAGTTCCCAGGCGTTAAGGCAGCCAGTCATGACATTTAATGTTGAAGTACAGAAATCATGCCTTTTGCTAAACCTCTATGAGTAGGAAATAGCCTGTATTGCACACAACTCAGATTAAAATTTTTAGGTGAAGTGTTGCATTATTGGGCCTTGCTCTCCACTGAAAATCTAGGTCGTATGACTAAATTTAGGGATCATTACAATGACCGCCAGAAACCTTTGATGGCTCACTATAATGATGTATTAATTATTGAATACTATCCTACTAAACACTAGAAAAGTACTGCTATGTCAAATACACATGACTGTGACTAGTAAATTTATTCTTAACTCTATAGAAAGGAAGCTTAAAAATAAACAGCATCAAGCTTCTCTGTTCCAAAAACAACAGAACAGGAAAGCCTCCTACTGAAAGCATACAAGAGTAGGGTAATATTTTCAAATTCTTCGCAAATAGACTCTGCCTTTTGAGATGGATCCTGAATCCTGATCAAACTGTTGACTCCAAATAACATCCGTTTGCCTCCATCTCACCTGGCATGCTCTGAACCACACCTCTGTCACTCCATCTGCAGCAGTGGAGACTAAAGGATAAGAAGTGTTTTAATAACTTTGTTCAATATTGCTGGCACACTTTGAAAGCCGTGCAGCTCCTCTGCCTGGGTGGCAGTGTTTATTCCCCAGACATGAAGGCATTCCCTGGTGAACCACTCAAAATAACAAACATTCTGCTTTGTCTTCTTGTTTTTCCCCTTCTGTGGGATGTTTGTTGTTCCTAATTGCTTGCAATGTTGTCACTTATGGGAAATAAAAGTGCATATTAGTGAGTTCCACTTCCATTCTGCAGGGATTCCATTCCATTTTAATATTCTTTTAGACCATAAGTGAAGCAGACTTTCTGCTACGACCATGGAATTTTGAGTAGAGATTTAAGCATCTATAGGAGAAATAACTTCTAAATCATTCCAACCTACTGACTTATGCATTTTTAAGCAGTATCAGGTATGACTCCTAAATTATTTGTGTTTTATTTCCTGGGGGAAAATTAAAGATGGTATTTTACAGAGAAAGAACACACCCCCAAAATTATTTCAATATTAACACTTACTTAACACAAATTTTGGGCCCATGTTTAATACTTTCAGCTAATTTTAAAATTTCTACATATAAATTATACAAATGTTAAGCCTTCCTGCTCTGGTAGAACATTAGTAGTACACAGCAAAAGAAGAAGAAGAAGAAGAAGAAGAAGAAGAAGAAGAAGAAGAAGAAGAAGAAGAAGAAGAAGAAGAAGAAGAAGGAATGTTTAATATTTCAATAACATGCTGAATTTTTAAAGACTAGGGATTTTGTAATGACTGACTGTTAAGCTAATCTAAGAGCAGTCTGGTAACTGGCTTACTTTGAGTAAGAATTGAACAAACTGTATAGTAACTAAACAGCCAGAAGTCTTAGTTAAGCATCAAGTCAAAACTTTCTCAACATTTAGAACTTGATCATCAATTATTTACAGCAAGGTTTACTTACAAAGTACTCAAGCCTAGTAGAGACAAGGAATAAAAATACCTAAAACTTAGTAAATTTTTAAAAATATATATTATTGATTTTTTACAGAGAGGAAGGGAAAAGGATAGAGTTAGAAACAGGCATCAGCTGCCTCCTGCACACCCCCTACCGGGGTTGTGCCTGCAACCAAGGTACATACCCTTAACCAGCATCGAACCTGGGACCCTTTAGTCCGCAGACAGATGCTCTTTCCACTGAGCCAAACCGGTTAGCAAAATACTTAGTAAATTTTTTACACAAAGTCACAGGAAGTTTATAAACCCTCTCCTTTTATGTTGTTCTGGAATCACTTGAAATTCTGAGAATGCTGCTCTTTTCTCTTTTTCCCTGAACCATGTCAATAAGACTCACTATTTTATTTTATTTTTGTACTTACTGAAGACATCCATAAATTGAAGGAAACTATTTTTAAAATAAATGCAGTTCCATTATTATTACTATCTCCAGGCACGACAAAAATAGATCTTTTTTAAAAAAAATAGGGCATCATATGGGAGTTGAAGAAATGAAACTGGTTGTTAAAAGTCAAACACAAAACAAAACAAATTTTAAAAAAGACAGACCTAGGGCTGATCAAAAGCTAATACCAGGACATGAAATAAAATAGTGAAATTTGTATTATGTATTCTTCAATATCTCCTATTAATTGACTCCCTGCTAAAAGATATTCTGGTGTGAAGTTAAAGCTCCTTTATGTTGTTGCTTCAATTTTCCTAGTTATTTTTAAACAATTAGAAAGCTTTTAAAGCCCCATAGTATATCCCTGTGTTGGAGTTGAAGGTGCGATTGGCAGATATGGGTTTTCCTGGTGTCCTTCGAAGCAGGTTCCACAGCAAACTGTGTCTTCTTAAAGGACATGAAGAGGCGGCCACGTGTAGTCAGGACTGGGCATGAAAAACAAATCCTGGGTGTGGGGGGGTTTGTTTCTATTCCTTACCATCCTCAAGAATTGGCTGTTCCTTTACCTCCCTGAGCCCTATCTTTTTCACCTGTATATTGTTAATGATAACTCCTCATCTATCAACCTCCCAGTCTCATGAGGGACATGGCTAGAATGCACTTTGAAAACCAGAAAGCACTATACAAACACGCTGCACTGCGATTGAACGGGACTTTTAAAACCTGCATCTAAACCGTATATTTTACACATAATGTCTCATTATACTATCGGATTCCATGTGAATGTGGGAAGGAATGCCAGGGTGATAATCCTCAAATTCCTAGGAAGGATCCTCTGTTGGTTACAATTAACTACGTCAGGTTAACCCCCACTGTTAACCTGTTACCCCCCCCCCCCACTCTGTTTTTATTCCACTGAATCTCTGATGATCGTGGCGGGGAGCCTAGGCCTTAGTTTTCTGTCTTCACATTTGGTGCTGATACTATTAGGGTGATTATAACAAGCATCCAACCAATC
This sequence comes from Vespertilio murinus, assembly GCA_963924515.1. Lineage (NCBI taxonomy): Eukaryota > Metazoa > Chordata > Mammalia > Chiroptera > Vespertilionidae > Vespertilio > Vespertilio murinus. The sequence goes on from OZ004711.1 coordinate 31,120,461, forward strand.
AGTAATGGCTTAGAGAAGCTGAGAATATTTAGCTTGGAAAAGGGAAGGCCAGGATAAGTTCAGACAGAAATTCTGGCTTAGATGTTATATGATTCAGAGAAACAGAACCAATAGGATATGGATATGGATATGGATATAGATATAGATATAGATATAGATATACCGTATTTGCCGGCATATAAGACGATTTTTTGGCCCTGAAAAATATGCCTCCAAGTGGGGGGGTAGTCTTATACGACGAGTATATAACAAACTCTGTATTTTTAGTGGAAATGTTAGGGGGTCGTCTTATACGCCCAGTCGTCTTATACGCCGGCAAATACGTATTTTTCAGGGCCAAAAAATCGTCTTATACGCCGGCAAATACGGTAGATAGATATAGGGGGCAGAGAGAGAGAGAGAGAAAGAGGAGAGAGAGAGAGAGAGAGAGAGAGAGAGAGAGAGAGAGAGAGAGAGAGAGAGAGAGAGAAGAGAGAGAAGAGAGAGATTTATTATAAAAATTGCCTCAAAGGGTTATGGAGGCTGAGAAATCTCAAAATCTGCTTCCTGGGAGATGGAAAATCTTGGAAGCCATGGTGTCATTTAGTTGAAGGTCTGAGAACTAAGGGGCTGGGATGAGAGGAGGGATGGGGACTGAGGTGGGAGAGGGGAAGAGCTGGTGTATGTCTCAGAGTCCAAAACCTCCAAAACCAGGAGCTGACATCCAAGGGCAGGAGAAGACGGACCACCCAGCTCCAGGAGAGAGAATAGCTCTTCCTCTGCCTATTGGGGCCTCCGCAGATTGGATGGTGCCTGCCCACATTTGGTGAAGAGGGACCTTCTTTATCCTGTCTCCTGATTCAAATGCTAATCTCTAGTCTTTTTTAGAGACATTCTCATGGACACACCCATAAATAATGTTTCACCAGCCATTGGACATTATTCCTTAGTCCAGTCAAGTTGACACATAAAATCACAGGTATTATCAAATATTTACATTTCTGTCATGAAAAAAAGACTAGACTTATCTATAGTCCCTTCAAATCATTAGATTCTGTGTGCAAGTGACAAAATGCCTCCTCTCCCCTTCCCCCCCCCTCCGGGGGCCTTAATTGACATTGACTGAAAGATACCTCTCAAATATGTGGTTGAGGAGGAGGAGGTATCTGCTTCTGTATGGGTCTGAAGTCCCTCTGAAAAGCTAATATGACTAAAATGGAGTTGTTCTGCCTTGAAATGTGAAGGTAACATAAAACCATGGGAGTTTTCAAAAATAAATGGATAGGTTGGAGTAGGTTGAGAAAAGTTCAAGAGACTTTTTTGGGGGAAAAACATAAAGCTTATGATATTCTACCCCAGAGTGTCCAAAATTCTGGTCCCATGCTGCCAACTTAACAGATGTTACTTTAGAGGAAGATGGATGCCACTGGCAGTTGGTTCCAGCGCTGTGATTTGAAACCTTAATTGGCATTCCTAATGTGCCACACAGTTTAATCATATGGAAAAAAGGGTGTTTCATGAATTTATACTCTACAAAGTATTCACATGATATTGAATGGTTTAAAAAGTCTTTTTCTCTCTTTAGAGTAACTTATAAAACATTCTTTGTATTATCTTTTTTGTGTGTATGTGGAAATCTCAATAATTTTTAGTATAATATATTACTAGGAAATACATAGAGCCTCCATTTTGCCAATGTTTTGTGCATTTATGTAAATTTTATTTTCAAAATAATTTTAAAATGAAGACTTCGGAGGAAAATTTTAACATATTTCAGTATATTAGATTTTTTTTGTAGTCCTTTACTGGAAACACAAACACACATACTCATATATAGACATGGAAAAATAAATGAATGCAGTACAGATCTCCATATACATGGATTGATTTTATATATTAGTTATTCTAAATTATAGCTTGAGCCATTTGGGAAGGTGCAATTAAAGTGATTGATTGGAGTGACAAGTCAATGTTGTGCCTAATAACTCCCATAGACATAACCTGTATAGTTTTTTTTTAAATTGCAAATTTATTTTTTTCATGGGGAATCAATACTTTAGGTTATTATTTTTTTTAGCCATTCCCTGATGCAGCCATAATTTGAGTGTGATGAAATATGGCTTAGCAAGGCATGCTTTAATGAAATTCCTGCAAAATAAATATGATAAAAGGATGCTCCAACCTAAATGTTGATAGATAGTGAAGGTTTAAACTTCTGCCTATTCTATTTTCCACATAAGAGATTTATTTTAAAGATACATACAATTAAATCACAGCACTTAATTCGCATACTTTACCTCCTCCCCCCTCCCCCCGTTAAAGGAATGCATATTAATTAGCTCTTTTCCTGTTCAAAATGAATGTTAGCAACTCATGAGGTCCCAAATGCTGACCTGAAGTCGTGCAATTAGAGCTTCTAAATAGTAATATGGAGACCTATATGACATTAGCTAATTATCATATGGACTTTAGTTATCTGATATAAATTCTAAAGCTTACTTTTCTCAGAAAAATATAATCAAAAAGAGCACATTAGGGTGATTGGGAACTCATTTATTTGTCTTGACTTTTCTTAAATCCTATTCCTTTGCTATTAACTTGGCCATAGGTAAACATGCTTAGATTTGTAACAGAATAGACTGATTTTTGTCTGTTTAGAAGTTTTTCGTAAATATAATTATAATGTTCTATTTCTACCTTCTTTTGCTCAACAACAGGTGTTTTTTTTTTTTTGGTGTGTGTGTGTGTGTGTGTGTGTGTGTGTGTGTGTGTGTGTTTTATATAGTGACCCATAGTTTTGCTCATAGTTGGGTATCATTCATTTTTATTGTATATTATTCTATTGTGTGAATAGGACAAAGCTTATTCATTCTACTTTTGATTGGCATTTGGCAGTTCTTTTTGAGGTGGGGTGATTAAAAATAGCATTGCTACAAACATTTGACATTTATTCTCTTAGAATTGGAGTGGAGTGGAGTTGCTAGATAATAGTTTAAGCACATGTTTAGTTTTAATAGATACTGTAAAGTGTCTTATGAAGTGGCTTTACCCATTTCTACTTGTACCAGCAGTCTATGAGAGTTCTAGTTTCTCTATGATGTAACACTGGGTACTTTCTGTATTTTTTAAAAAAAAATCCTCACCAAGTGATATGTTTAGATAGAGAAAGAGAGAGAGAGAGAAACATCGATCAGCTGCCTCCCTGACTGGGAATCAAACCTGCAACCTTCTGGTGATTAGTATGATGCTCCAAACAACAGAGCCACCTGGGAAGGGGTACTTTCTGTATTTTTCATTTTAGCCCATCTGGTAGGTTTGTGACAGTACCATATTGTAATTTTACCATGTATTTCCTAATGACTAGTTTAGATGAGCCCTTTTTCTCATGCACTGGAACTTCTGTAATGTTTTGCTTCCTAATGAAAATCTAGAGACAGAGGCTGGCCACTCTCCTACCTTTTCTTCACCCCTTTAAGCTGTTGTGAGCTTGGAGTAGTATTAGCCATGTTACAATTTTTTTAATATATATTTTATTGATTTTTTTACAGAGAGGAAGGGAGAGAGAGGGAGGGTTAGAAACATCAATGAGAAAGAAACATCAATCAGCTGCCTCCTGCACACCCCTTATTGGGGATGTGCCTTCAACCAAGATACATGCCCTTGACTGGAATTGAACCTGGGACCCTTGAGTCCGCAGGCCTATGCTTTACCCACTGAGCCAAACTGGTTAGGGCCAGGTTGCAATCTTGAGGCAATGAGCCTAAGCATAGAAATTCGACTTGTGGAAATGGCAAAGTGAAAAGATATTGGTATCTTGAATGCTTCAGGAGATGAACCTATGTTTAACACTACTTGTAATGCAAAGGAAAACAAGCCTGTGCTTGATTAAGCCATGTGCTATTACCGGTGAAAGCTTTCCTCCCAAGCAAAACATAAACATTGTTGGGTTGTAGGTTATCCATCCTCTTCATTATTCATGTGTGCAACTGACATAGATTAAACTGCACAGGAAACAGCCTGCCCTTTCAGTCATTCTGTAAACTTGAAGATTGCAGTGTCTGTGTTTGTTTATTTATGTACAGCTTCCAATACAGCTCCCTAAAAGTAAAACACTTCTATAAATATTTGTAGAATGATTTTCCTTAAGCCACAGTGATAAGATCCGTTGGATGCAGCTCCCTCTTTTTCCGAGTTATCCCTTTTCACCTACACTACCCACATGCATACATATTTGCACATTTATGCTGCCATGTTTCATAATGGGCGTAGCACCACTTTAGAGAAGCTTGTTTTCTGTTCTCCTTTCCAAAAGCTTGTTTTCTGTTCTCTTTTGCAAATCCAGCCCTTTTCAGTGAAGACTTTTAGAATGAATGTTATTAAGTCTTAAAAGCAGCTTTCTCTCTGTGGAAGGCATTTACAGCTGCTGTTGAGCAAATGGTTATTGGCAATAACGTGGTGGTCTAAAGTGGAAGCCACTGCAGGCATGTAGTAGCAAAGTGTTCATTTCATAGCAGGCGGACTTGTGGAGTAAGACTTAATGAAAGTGAAATCATTTTGAGTAGCACAGGATATGAACTTGGAGCCTTCAGTTGATTTTCCAGCAGACTGCTCAGTTAAAACATCTACTCCCCTCCCCTACTCAAACGTGTTCGCTTTCAGATTGTGAATCCATCTGACAGCCATTTCTTTCCATTTCTTCAATGTCTTCCCTTTCCTGGTTCTCAGGGAAATAGTCGGGTGCCATTATTGTCTTTGACACGCTGTCATAGCCCAGGAACAGAGTGTCTATTTCATCGCTTAAGTAGAAGTTTGAGCCACTAAATCTTGTGACTGCTTTAAGCTGTGTATGTTGGAAACCAAGTTCCAGGTACCCCAGTTTAGTTTACTGGCCTCCATAAGCCTCCACATGTACTAAAAAAAAAAAAAATGTGCTTGGGAGAACAACAAAGGTGGTGGTGGAGGTAAGCATTCCTAAATGGCTGCTGGGCACAACAAGTTAAAAAACAACAACTATAAAACAAGTGTCTATCTCCCAAAAACCAAACGAAAGCTGGCTGAGAGGAAACCCTACATCTAGACTGAAAGAGGAAGAGGAGAAGCCAGGGCACAAGCACTGAAAAACTGAGGTGGGGGGGGGGGGGCGAAGACGCGATAAGGGCTGACGAGGGATCCAGGCTAGCAGAGGGCGGTGCTTTCTTCAACCCGAAGAGAGACAAGTGCCTGATCTCACTGAAATCCAGTTTCTGGGGAGAGGCTAGACTGTCTGCCATCGGTCCAGAAAGTGAGGCTGGCTTGCTTGCAGAGCTGAGCTTGTTTGCTGTGCTGTGGTGTGAGATGTGGGGAGACACGGGGACAACACTGGAGAGGCAGCAGAAGGCAGCCATTGCTGTTGGCCACGCCCCAGCCTAGTGATGCCCTGAGACTCCACCCCTCACATCCAAGCTCCAAGCAGCGGACTTTGCATATGAATGGCCCTCTCTGTTGCCATATAGCAAAATTGCAACCTGGGGCAAAAAGATCCAAGGAGGACAAGACTGTGGTTCACATTGTAGCTTCTGCAATAGTACTGGCCTCAGACAGTAGCTGAACTGTCTCATTGAGACCCAGAAACCAGAGTTCTAGTGTTCAGTTTCAATCCCTCACACCCATAAGTGACACATTCAGGAGACGGTCTCAGTGAGCACCAAAACCCCACTGAAACAAGGTGTGTCTCCAACGCAGCAGTTCTTCCTTTATAGACACAGCAGATCCTCACAGGCAATTGGCCTGGAGGTCAATTATTCCCAGTGTACCAACAGCAATCAAGGCTTAATTACACCAAGACTTTGCACTAAGCCCACAAAGGGATATAGCAAAAGCAACCACCTCAGGTGATTGGGGAAGCTGAGCTACTGATTCCTATAGGTCACTGACCATACAAAGCCACTCCATCAACACAGGGAGGCAGCCAAAATGAGGAAACACAGAAGCATGACATGAATGGGAGAGATGGAGGAGAGTAAACTATTGGGCGACACACAGTTCAGAATTACATTTATAAGATTACTCAAGAATCTTCTAAAAACCTTTGAGAAACTTGATGAGACCTCTAAGAAGCTTGGTGAGACCTTCAAGGACCTTAAAGAGAATACCAAAAAAAAAGGGGGGGGGGGGAATGACCAGCCAGAAATTAAGCATACAAAGTCTGAAATAAAGAATATACAGAAACTCAACTAAAGATGGACATACTCCAATAATCAAACCAAAGATCTGTAATATAAGAAAGCAAAAATCACCCAATCAGAGAGGCAAAAATAAAGAAGAATCCAAAAGTGTGAGGATAGTTTAAGGAGCCTTCAGGACAGCTTAAAGCGTACCAACATCTGGATTTTTGGGGTGCCAGAAGAAGAGAGAGAACAGGATATTGAAGGCTTAATGGAAGAAATAATGACAGAAAACTTTCCATACCTGGTGAAAGAAATAGACCTACAAGTTCAGGAAGTGCACAGGACCCCAAACAAGAGGAATCCAAAGAGGAACACATGAAGAAACATCATAATTAAAATGCCAAGAGCAAAAGACAGAGAAAATCTTACAAGCAGCAAGAGAAAAACAACTAGTTACCTACAAGGGAGTACCCTTATGACTGTCAGCTTATTTCTCAACAGAAACTATGCAGGCCAGAAGGGAGTGGCAAGAAATATTCAAAGTGATGAACAACAAGAACATACAACCAATATTACTCTACCCAGCAAAGTTATCATTCAGAATTGAAGGTCAGATAAAAAGCTTCACAGACAAGAAAAAGTTAAAGGAGTTCATCAACACCAAACCAGGGTTACATGAAATGTTGAAGGGTATTCTTTAAGAAGAGGAAGGAGAAAAAAGGTAAAGGTAAGAAAATTATGAACAACAAAAAGGCATCAAATAAATACCTACAAGCGAATCTAAAAATCAAGAGAATAAAAAAAAATCTGAAGAGCAAAATGGACTGGTGAATATAATAGAATCAGGGACATAGAAAGGGATTGGACTAACAATTCTCAGGGGGAAAAGGGTCTGAGGGGTGCAGGAAGAGATTAGACAAAAATCTTACACCTATGGGTGAAGACAGTGGCAGGGGTAAGGGCGTGGGGTGGGGTTGGGAATCAGGTGGCGGGGAGCTAAGGTATGTGTGTTGGGGGGGCACCTGTAATAACCTGAACAATAAAGATTTTTAAAAATGTGCTTTTTTTTTGTTTTGTTTTGTACTTAGAGGTCTTCTATAAACCATTTAACCAGGAAAAGGTTACACTCTTCAGTTTCATAATGTGTTATAACTAACATGCCTTCACACAAGTAGCTGTTATCCTTTTCTCTCATGTGGGAGCCCCTGGTGAGAGCCTGTACTAGAAAAAACATGACTGCAAGCAGGAAAACAAAAGATGGTCACCTGAATTGTAACTCTTTTGACTTAGTGACTTATCAAAACTACAGCTTTGATAAATCTGATCTCCAGAATTTACAGTAGGCAAACAAGGTTGTAGTGAAATCTAAAAGGACATAAACAAAGGCTCAGGGATAGGTTTGCATACACTATACTGGCAGCTCGCTTAAACCAAGGACCCTATGATAGGCAGTGCATACAAAGGTGCTAATATCCTAATGACTGGTGAGTTTTGATTGGCTGCAAAAGGGGATGGGTCCTGCCCAATCACTTGGGCTGCTTTTTGAAAGTATCCTTTGGGCTTACTTTCCTCTCTCTCTAGTCTGTGACTCTGAATAAATTATACTCTGTGCTACTTTTTAAAAGGTTTGGAGTAGGCTGGGGTCAAGCACCTATGACATGAGGCCATAATGTATCAAAAGAGATTTCACCTGGGTGCAGGTGGGTTGAGTCCAACCAAATGGAGTCAGAGAGAAGAGCAGAGAGAGATAGGTTTTTATTAACTTTTGCTGCAAGCTGTTCTGCTGACGTAAGGGTCCATCAGTCCTTGGTTCCTCCGAGTGTTAGATGGCTAGTTGTTATCTGGGCTATGGTGCTCATGGCTACACGCTTTCTGCAAGATATTTGCTAAGCACAGTAAGTTTTTCTCTGCCCTGTTTTATTCTCTTTTAAACCTTTCACTTTTGAGGTCAGAAATTATATTCTGATTGAGCTAATATTTTGGGGGGTTAAGTCACAGTTAAACATTTTGGAGCATTCATGTGTTTATTTTTTGTGGTTTTTTTTTTTTTTTGGTTTGTTTGTTTTTGTTTTGTTTCTTTTTTGGATTGTGTTATTTTGTTGTTGTTGTTTTTAACTGAAAATACCTGCTCTTGAATTGTGGATGATAAGGTACTAGAGGACCACAATCAAGTTCTAAGCCTGTCTTTTCATTTGCACCTCCCTGAGGATCTGGGACATGACATGACTTTGCCATGGTTCTCCATTGGTACCTGGAGCTCCAAGGCTGCTTAGCAGAGAAGCAGAACCACCACTAGATTTTACCTGAGTCACAAAATATGAGTCACAGCTGCAGGCATTTTTTTCCCAGCGTGTTCTATGTCCTGTTTGGAACCCCGTTCCTGACTTTTTATTTTCAGAGAATTTGGTTAATATTCATAGGCATGCTAGCTCTCCATGCTTTTACTTCTGAGGGAAATTCTTGCTTAAAGGAATTTCAAAAATAAAAACTTTGAATTTTGTCTCTAGAGCTTAACATTCCTTAAAAATTTTAGGGAATTGTTTTACGTTATTGGTCTACAGAGAGAATAGACCCTTTCCCTTAGGTTTTCATGCATCAAAAGCATTAAGTTGTCACCAATGTAGAATGTTCTGAGTGACACACAAAATAAGCCAACTTTTTAAGAGCTTGCAATTTAAAAATAGGTAAAGTTGATGTTACTGGAAAAAATTCTAAATGTGGTTTTTTAAAAAAATATGATAATGCCAGTAGGCTATCTTGATGGGGACAGGCACTGAATTTGCTTTCACAATCACTGTGATATAGATATCACTACCATGCATTTCATAGACTCCACTTAATGTTCACCAATTGTCTTAACAGATCCAATCAAAGGTCATGTGCTACATTCTGCTGCCATATCTCTTTAGATTCTTTTGGTCTAGAAGAATTTCCCAGTTTCTCATTGGAAAGATTTTTAAGATCACAGGGCAACAAATTTTGCAGAATGTCCCTCATCCTACTTTGTCTGATGTTTTCCTATCCTATGATACGATCTAGGCCACACATTTTTTGGCAGGGATATTACAGAGGTGATGCTACTGAAGATGATAACTTTGGTTATTTAAGTTGGTGATGGCCAACATTTCTCCATTGGAAAATTATTCCTTTTACACTTGATATTAATAAGCATTTGTGAATCCCTCTTCATTCCCACAGCCTCTGGAATCCTTTCCTGGGCTCTCCTCTTGGCCATCTCCATTGGCATCACCCTCCCAGTGGGAAAGCCCTCCATGGGATCTAGCTTTACATGCTGTTCTGTCAACAGTATTGCCAAAGACATCATCTTCATCCTGTCATGCTCCAGCACCCCACACCAGGCCAGGCCTCCCTCCCAGGCATGCACTCTATTTTTTTAAAAATAAATCTTTATTCCTCAGATTATTACAATTGTTTCTCCTTTTTTGCCCCATAGCTCCCTTCCACCTGGTTCCCGCCCCACCCTCTGCCCTTACCTCCCCCTCCCCCCGCCATTGTCCTCATCCATAGGTATACGATTTTTATCTAGTCTCTTTCTGCACCCCGTACACTCCTTTCCCCCTGATAATTATCAATCCACTCCCTTTCTTTGCCCCTGATTCTATTATATTCACCAATTTATTCTGTTCCTCAGATTTTTAATTCACTTGATCTTGCCCGCTGCTGCTCCCAGCTCCCCCAGTCTCCCAGTCTCCCAGTCTCTAAGTCTCTGGGTGCCTTTCTCTACAGTCCAGACTCCACCCCTATGAGCCTGGGTCCACGGGGGTTTGGCCGGGGTTGGGGTTCAGTGCAGTCAGAAAGGGTTCAGTACAATTGGGAATTCCTCCACCAGCCAGGCATTCAGCCATACTTCCTCTCTGCGCGAGAGAGTCTCCCTACCTCAGTGCTTTGTGGCTCCCATTCCAATCTGTGAGCTTCTCTCCTTCTTTCTAGTTGTAGATTTCCCACTCTGCCAGCTTTCCTGTGTTTTTGGATGAAGTCCGTTTTGATTTTAGTTGTTGTTTTTGAAATTGTTGTGCGAGGCAGCAGCTTAGGTGCTTGCCTAGGCTCATTAAAAAATTGAACCACTTTCTTACACCTTACACCAAAGAGCTATTGCCCTTAAAACCCCTCCTCAGCCCACACCTTAGGTTCTGCCTTCTCAGTTCACCCATAGTAGGTCTGATTGGTTGGTTTCTATGCCAGTCAGCATCAAAAGCTCTGCCTCCTGGGCAGCCATTGGCTTCTCACAATTCACCCAAATTTGGTTCTGATTAGTCAGTTTCTATGCCAATCAGATTCTCTGGGCCTATCAACAGGCCTGATCAGAGGCAAGGCTGCTGGCCAGGCCCTGAGAGAAAGAGAGAGGCAAGGGCTGATCAACAGTTACCACGGAGGCTATGGATCAGACCCTGTTCCTCTTTCCAGGCCTCTCTTCAGGCCTGATCTGCAACCCCCTTGGCAGTCAGTGCTATTGTGGAGCACAAAGTGGTGGGCAGTCAGTGGAGCCTTCGGTCATTTTGGATGTCACGGACCCTGGATTTTTATATATTAGGATAGAGGAGGATGTGGAGAAATAGAGACAGTGAGGAAGAAGTTTGGTGCTTTTAGAACACTTAATGTGTTACTAAAATGATGTCATTCAGAGTTATAAAAATAGATAATGACTTTTACTTTTAAAACTTATTTGGGACATTAATTTGATTATAGTATATTGATAGAGAAAGAATCAAATCCAATTTTGACACAAACATAAAATTATTAAATAAGCATTGATTTTTTTTATTGTGGCAATTTTTAAATTTAGTTTTTTTAGTTTATTTTCAGAATTAATAAGGAAGTTGCATGGTAACCCATACTCACTTATATGCTGATATATTCTACTCACTTTTCAGATTTCGATTCAGGGCATAATTCCAAATTACTAAATGAAAAGGATTCATATGATCATAGAAACTATTCTCTTACTAACAATAACTTATCTTTTTCCAGTAAACTTTCTTCATTTTTTTCCCACACATGAACCTATCCTGTACCAAAATATATAATTTCCAAGTAAGATTAAGGACATTAACTCTAACATTTTTTCTTCATGTATTCAGCTTGTATTATACTACTTACATTTAATTTTATGTTGCCTTAAAATACTCTAAAGTTGTTCACTTATCTTCCTAAGATCAAGTGTCACATTATCTTTCTATTGCCTCCCTCAAACACAACACAATGCACTGAATAATACTGAATGACTAAGTCTTGTACAATTACCAGAAATCATCCATATTAAATATACTCCTCTAAGATTTGTTTGAGTTTTGTGGAGCTACTTTTTTTTGCCTTTAAAACCCACTCTACCTTAAGTAAAACCTAGAATTACTCATTAGAAATTAGTTTATAATGAATTATGCAATCATCCTTCAAATCAGGAGATGACCTCATTGAAAACACAAATCAATGAATGGAAAACAAGAAAAATTTAATACAGATACCATTGTTCAAATGAGGAAAAATCCATTTTGCCTGTTCAAGCACTCTTTTATACAACACAAAATTTTAACATAAGTATGAATATTATTGTTGAAATCAAGCAAAAAGCAAATTATGCAACCTATTATTTTGAGGTATACTTTAATCTAAGAATATGGCTGAGAATAAAATACTTTTGAAGTTTGTATCCAGAAATTTTATAAATAAAGGTGCAAAAGGACAGAAATTATTTATCACAGCTGGTTGTATACATTCTCTGAAAACACCTGTCTAAGATGGGTATTCGTCCTCTCACTCAGTTTTGAGAAATTCTGAACATTTATTTTGAAGTGTGTTCAATAAGGCCGAAGAACACCACGGCTTTGGGTTTTTTTCTCCATTTATCCCTTCCATAGCACCATGTTAGCTTTCTTCAAGGACAAAACATCCTTGGTGTTTTCACTGTAGCTATTAAGTGATTTTTTTTTTTTTTGCTCTAAAATGTCAATTTCGGCAAAGCATTAACATCCAAGCGAAGCTTCTTTCAGTTTCTCAATTGCTTGTCTTTCATTCCTGCTGCTCTCCATCCCAAAGATTTCTGACTAAGTACCTCTAAAGAACACATTTACTGAAAACATTTGTAAAGTGAATGCAAAAAAAAAAAAAAAGAGCCTGCCACTCTCCATACGAATCGTCGTAGCTTCTCTTTGCTGTGCAGCCCTGACATTTCAGTAATTGCTTCAACCTTAGCGCAGCCAGGCTTTGTGTCTTCCCTAGATGAAACGTCTCCTAGACTTCTTATTTTAGAAGTTCTCCCCTTTGATTACGGAGGCACTCAGTTTTTCGTCAGCTCCGGCCAAGGCTGCTTTTAGCCTGTCAACATGTCTGAATCAAGTTTTCCTCAATGAAAATGGAGTACCCGTGGTGAAAAGCGGTTTCATCATTTCCTGTCTCCTGTTAAGGCCCCTCTGGGTGAACCAAGTTTATTTGTGGAAGTAGTTTTCTTTCCTTTTTTTTTTTAATTAGACTGACTGGCAGTTTGTAATAACTGCAAAGCCGCTGGAAAGAGTTGTTTATAATATGTACATCTGAATATTAGGGGCTTGTCGATGATCAAGATTTTTTTTTCAAGTTGAAAGAAAATACTTCAAGGAATTATGGATGCTTGGGTAGGAAATAAGCTAAAATTAAAGGAATGGATAAGATACTACCCAATTACCTCTGTTCAGTGCACCAGACACTTGGCAGTACTTTTGAGTGTTACCTGTGTGTGTGAGAGGTGGTGGCAGGAGAAAGGGGTGGAGAGGACTGGGATACTGTGCACTTCAAAGAGGTCGTTGTGGGAATTATAAACCAGTACACGTTCCCAAGAGACCTGATATAACCATCGAATAAATCTGAGGGTAATAAAAGATGAGATCAAGATACTTAGGTAAGCCAGTATGAAGGGTGTGGTTGTAAAACCTCTAACAGCAATGGTAATTGATTTAAAAAGTTAAAACTTGGGAAATCACTTGGACATGTTATTCATACTCTCTCTTGCGAACTTGTTACCAACAGCACTGCCAATGTAACGTTGTGCTGAACAGTCCCTGTGTTTCCCCCATACTTCCTCGTGATTCGTGACCACTTTCCACTTTCACATGTAACCTGCTAAGCCTTGTGCACTGTGCTTCCCTGAAGAGCTAGCACCATGAAGGGAAGAGGAAGTAAGAAGTCCAGGCTTGGGAAAATAAGAAGCAGTCAGGCTGTAATCAATAGATGTGAAGTATTATGACAAATCTTGACAAAGTTTCCCTGCCCCCAAGTATACATCTATTTCTGCCCTATTTAAGCAGAGTAGCGGTGGAGAAAAGAGCTAAAATGCTAAGCTGTGTGGCTCAATTTATTTACCAAGTTTATATGCTCAGGCAATTCCTGAAATGGTTGTGATACTTCAAGGCTGCATCGGCTTGAGGTAGCCCCTCAGAATCCCTCCTCCCTCGCAATGCCCCGGATCAGTAGGTCTACTCCGGTGTGCTGCAGGGTAGCCTGGGAGTAGATAGCATAGTCAGTCCTGACCTACCTCCTTACACTGAGGAAGGGTGGAAGTGGAGGCCAGAAAAAGAATGGAACCCAATATGACTTAAGGTCCCTAACTGGCACCACTCAGCATGTACTTTGCCGACTGAGTTTAACTGGATGCCAGTGAGAACGGATACTGAAATAAGCCAGTTATGCCCACCCTAATTTATACTATCTAGCTCACCTCTCCATCATAAATATCAGGAATTTAGATGTGAGTAAATGGTCAAGGGCAGTAACTCTAAAAATGGCTTGATTATGAATCCTTAAAGCAGTTAGAGAGCTCATAGCAAAATTAACCAGTGTTACAGAAAAATAAAGTTATGTTTTCTTCCCTGAGTTAGTGAATGAAAACTATAATACCTTATACCACTTGATGATACAGTAGCAAGCTAAATCCTTGGTGTATGTCTAAAACAGAACCATTATTTTGAATTGCATCTAAAGCCAGAACAGAGAGACTATTTAAGAACATTCTTAATATCAAAGAAAAAACATAGGGTATGCCATAATTTTCAGTAGCATCCAGGCAATAAGGTAGACTCACTGTTAATCCTAGTCTAAGCAAAGAGAAAGTAAAAACTATTTTTTAAATTTAGTAAACATTTTGAATTCACAATAGATAAAGAAATGAGAAATGTTTTCCTTTATACCAAATCTCCTTTTCCCCCCCAACTCTGGGGCAGTGGGAAAGTGAAGCAATAAGATTATTTTTCTCATGATTTTCTATTTTCTCCTTTATCACTATTTCTTTTCCTTCCTTAGTAGTTTTTGTTTCTTTCATTCTTATCTTTGTCATACTTCCTGCTCCTCCAGTTTCTCCATTTTCCTTCTCTCCTTCTGTCTTCTCATCAATCAATAGGTTATACTAGTATGTAAAAATATAGCATAGAACAAAACTGATTTAGATATAAGTTCATTTGTGTTTAATAATCTGAAGAACCTTCTCTACTCACATTAATTATTTAAATAAATGATTAAGAAATGAATAGTTTATAAAAAATTTATATTTTCAAAATACATATGAAAAACCACTTGATTCACTTATAACTTAAGAAAAGCCCAAAGCAAAAGATATTATTTTTTCCATAGCAGAGTTGCCAAGTTTTAAATTTGCTTAAGATGTACAGTTAAAATAACTTATAATTTCATAGGTCAATTATGCCTCAATAAAGCTGAAAAAATTGGTAAGACCCAACTATTAGAAAATGAGGTATGTAACTGAATTGGAAAGCTTTCCATAGTTACTAAGATAAAAATAAAGCATTATATTTATGCAATATGATACCTTTTATAGGAACACAAAGAATATATTTATTTATATATCTATGATTGAATAAATAGAAATATCAATGAGATCAGAGTTGGAGAAGGACATGCAGGTGAAGTTAAATGTAGCCATATAACAGCTTTTTGAAAGAGATAAAAATTGGTAAAAATATTTAATTTGCTGGAAAATATAGAGAGCTAGGATGAAAGGAATCAGGCTTTAATTTTGTGTTTTTATAACCTATTCAAACATTTTTAACATGAGTCCATATTTCTTTTTCCCACCAAAAGGGATTTTTCTGGTTCCAGACATTACTGAACATTCATTTTATATGTTTTTGTACTAAAACCTAATAAAATGTTATTGAAAAAATGAAATTGAAATAAATTTCTACCTCATTTCTTTTATGCAGTTTAAGGTATAAATTTTTAAACAGTAAAACATTCAGTACAATCTCATGGGACGCCCTGCTTTCACTTAGGATAGCACTGAAATTAACTTACAGTTTTCAACCTTTATTTTCACTCTTTTAGACTCTTTTAACATAAGCCATTTTGTAGTTTCTCCCTGTCCTCATTCTGACTCAGACTTACCCAGGCACTTATAGGAAATACATGCGTAATACCTACATGGAATTACTGTTAACTAAAACTATCAGATGCACACTAAAACTTTGGTAATTGATAAACATTTGCGTATTGTCCTTCTTAAAAGTGTTTGCATTTTATTTTATTTATTTTAAAATATAATTTTATAGCTTTCAGAGAAGAAGGGAAAGGGGAGCGAGAGAGAAACATCAATGATGAGAGAGAATCATTGATCAGCTGCCTCCTGCACACTGGGGATTAACCCCACAACCTGGGTATATGTCCTGACTGGGAATCGAACCGTAACCTCCTGGTTCATAGGTCAATGCTCAACCACTGAGCCACACCAGTGGGGCTAAAGGAGTTTGCATTTTTTTAAAAATTATGAATAACTTATATGTTATTGTAGAATTTCAGCTATGATTTATAAGTTTAAAAATGTGAGTCTAGCCCAGCTGGTGTCTTACAAAGGACAAAGTTTGTGAGTTCTTCATCCAGTACCTAGTGCAGAGTACTCAACAAATACATTGACTTCAGAGATGGGCACTGAATTTTTCCTCACTTTCTAAATAAAGAATTCTATCCATATAGGTGAAGAATGCAAGTTTATTTATGGTACTCATTGAAAGCTTGACTACTCTTTTGAGCCTGTGAAGAGATGCTAATTAATAGCCAAAGTATTAGAAAATGTTGTCTTTCTATTAAAAACTGAGCCAATGCCACTAACACCATTTTAAAGTTATGGTTTAGACACAGTTACTTCAAAGGCAATTCTGATTCTCAGGTGTTTCTTTTTAAAATGCACTGTTGGCATTTAATTCTTGTGCTGCACATACTATGTTATTAATACTTAGATTTTAAAACTTCAGTAAAATTTAATGTACAATGCAATTCAAATGAAGTATCTTTTAACTTCAACTCCATAATATACAAGAAAGGTTTTTAAAATGGTACATTTATTATTTCAGTATATTCTTATGAGCAGGGATTTCAATGTTAGTCTCAAATTCATTGCCATGTTCCATTTTTATATTATAAAAATAATCTGGAAGGCATAGGTGATCTGTGTATTTTCAGACTCACAATCAAAGGCATCATTTCTCATGAGTGATACTAGAGACCACAGTTTTCCTAAAACATCTGGATTACCATAGCTAAACTAGTTCTGATTTTTCTTAGATATAAATATAATATCCCAATGTAGCACTACAAGACTTTCAGCATTTTTTCCCTTTATCTCAGCCCCTGTAGTCTCTGAATAAATCAAGAACTGTTTACTATTTGTTCACTGTTCAGCTTCATTTCCATCTCGTTTAACATATGGAGTGAATGTAATGTATTTATTTTTCAAGAAACTTTTCTGTTCTTCTGACACCATGCATGATTCAACAAGATACTATCAGAGTCAATGATAATTCTGGTGAATTGCCCTCCTGTCTCAGCCTGACTAGCAGAATACAGTGTCATGAAGTAGCTGGCATTTTTTCTCTTCCATGCCGATGATCCATTACATAATGGTTCTGTAGAGCTCATATCTTAAATCACGCAATCCTTAGTAACATAATCTTCTTTTGGACAGACTCTTAAGATTTACACATTTGAAGCTATCTTTCTGCACATTTGACCTTAATGTAATTCTTCTTAAACCTCACTTTTACCTACTTTCCAAACCCCCAAAGTCATTTAACTATCAGGATGGGCTATCGATCACTTGGTGATGTTCACTGCAGTCACACTGGACAGTCCTCACTGATGCTTAACCTCATATTGCTACAAATCTTACCCAACTTCAAACTCTTGGTTCTGTGATCCCAATTTTAATCATCTATCTGGTCCTTAGGGTTTAGTATAAATCTTTGCTTTGCTAACAGACTCTTCTATGTATAAAAGAACCCCTTACTCTGTCTACATACAATATATTCTTGATGCTTACAGAGTCAGGCCTTAACACCAACCACTACGTGATACCTTACAGATACTGATAAAAGAAATACTTCCATGTGAGGAACTAATGAACACACAATTAATGTACTTTTGGGGGAATTTTTCCTTTTTAATGATATACCCAAAACCATAGTCTACTTTGCACCCAAATTTCAGAGCAGCAAAAATATTGCCTATCCATTTGCAGTAGTAGTTTGAGGCCCTGTGAGGTGGCAGGCACTGAATTAGATGCTAGCGATATAGTTATGGCTAAGTCAGTCACTATTCCTGCCTCTGAGATCTTACAGTTTATTAGAGAAGATGATTAATTAAACATCTATATATATAAAAGTGTAAGAGACCATTGTAATGGAATGGACGACCAAACAAGCTGCTTGGAGTGACTAGGCCAGCAGGGGGTTTAGTGAGGGGCAGCCATACGACTGAGAAGCAGGCTGTGTGGGGCAACCAGGCCTATGGGGGAAGGGAGGGTGCTAGTTGGGGGTGACCAGGCTGGTGGTGTGGGGGGGGGCAGTAAGGGCCGACCAGGCTGGCTGGTGTCGGGGAGATGGATGGTTGGAGATGATCAGGCAGGTCAGCAGTTAGAAGCCAGTGGTACTGGCAGTCAGACATCCCCCAAACAGTGCTGGATTGGAGAGGGTGCAGGCTGGGCTGAGGGAATGGAATGGACATGCACAAATTTCATGCACCAGGCCTCTAGTGAGATAATAATACAGAATGACAAAACTTAATGATAATTTGTCATAAACATATGGAATGGTCAGGTGAATGTTTCCAAGGGACAATCATGCAAACTGGGACCTCTGAGACAATTGGGTATTATTAGCTAAGTGAAGTGGCAGTGGTATAAGCATTCCCAGTAGAGAAAGGATCATGTGCAAAGGGACTGAGAATTTTTGTTCATTTACTTACAGCAAATTGGAGTCTTGTTTCTGTAGAATCATCCATAGTCTTAATATTACATTTTTCCACTTTAGGGTGTGACATATTGAATTGAAAACAATCATAGTGTCAGAAACTATAAAGTTGTTGCATTAGCTTTGTCACTGAGCATATTCAGGAGTGTGGTGTGAGTTTCTATTGCCTCATTTTCCTCATTCTCACCCTGCCATCTTGTATTGTTACGAGAAAATGCACTCACAGACTTCTTGGTGTCACTGAATTAGAATGAACATATCTATAGAGAATTGATTCATTTTCTTCCTAGTTGACATGTATAGCATGCACTGGATGATGAAGCTTTGGTGAGCATGACAGGTAAGAATAAATAGAACATGATTCCCTCTCTGTGGCTAGGAAAACTACCCACCATTTCAAAGGAGGCTTTAGATTAACCAACATAAGAAGATAAATACTTTTGATTTTCATCAATGCTCAAAATGAAGTGCTTTGTTTCCCTAGAAAAACTGTCTTCAAATTTAAAAAAAAGGCTAAAAAAAAGAAGAAAGAAAGAAAATAAAGGAATAAAGAAAGAAAAAAAGAAAAAATATATATCACACACACTAAAATCTAAAAGAGAGGTGCCATTTCTGTTGTCTGACGATTAGTCAATAGAAATCAAAGTTGAGACAAAGAGGAAACAATTACTCCAAATTCTACAGAGAATTATAAACAATTAGGGTTAGACACCACTTCAAATAAATTAGAATATGGCAAACAGGATAGTGTGTCACTTCCAAGATTAGGTTACAAAGACTCTGGCTACTATTTTGTTTACTCTGTCTCAACCTTTCCCTTGCTAACTCTGAGGGAAGCCACATGTCATGTTGTGAGCTGTCCTATGGACAGGCCCACACAACAAGGAACTGATATCTATGGTCAATAGTCAGGAGAATCTGAGGCCTGCTGTATGGGATGATTTGTGTTACCTCAAAATTCATATTTTAGAGTCTTACTACCCCCAGCACTTCAGAATGTGACCAGATATAGAGAGAGGATCTTTTCAGAGGTAATCAAGTTTAAATGAAGTCATTAGGGTGGACTCTGATGAATATAGTCCTTATAAAAAGAGGAAATTTGCCTGGCCAGCATGGCTCAGTGGTTGAGCATCAACCTGTGAACCAGAAGGTCACAGTTCAATTCCCAATCAGGGAACATGCCCAGGTTGGGGACTTAATCCTCAGTGTGGGGTGTGCAGGAGGCAACCAATCAATGATTCTCTCTTATCATTGATTTCAACTCTGTCTTCTAATTCACTGATTCGATCCTCAGTTTTTACTAATCTGCTATGTATTCCTTCCAATGTGTTCTTTATTTGTTTTATGTCATTTTTTAATCTCAGACTGTTCTTTTTTCATAGTTACTATATCTTTTTTCATACTGTTGAGCACTTTTACCATTATTACTCTGAACTCTGTTTCAGATAAAGTTCTTATCTCTGCTTCATTTATCTTTTCTTCTGAATAATTCTCTAATTCTTTCATTTGAGGGTTGTTTCTTTTGCTCCTCATTTTGGTTGTCTGTTTGGGTTTGTGACTATATTTTATGTAGATCCTCTATAGCTCTCAATCTCTAGTGCAGGACAGTGTTCAAGGCTGTTTCTGACTAATTGGATCAGGCAAAGACTCAAAGCCTCCAGAGACCACCTCTGTCTCCAAACTAATAGGATTCTGACTTGAATAGCCCCTGGCAATCTTCCTCCAGTGTGGCAAGAGTTGTTGTTTTTTTTCAACAGGGTGGGGCAATTGCTTCTCCCTAGAAGCTCATTGTTACTTTTAATCTCTTAAGTAGCCTCAGGGCAAGGTGTTTTCCAATGGGGTGTGTCAATTGTCTTTCCCCCAGGCAACACAATTGAGTATGTGGGAAAGATGTCCTCCACTGTGTGAGGGAATGACTCAGCCCAGGAAACTTGGGGTATCTACCTTCTGAGCCCTATCCAATGAGTCCCCTAGTCCTGAGTTCTCTTCTCACAGCTCCAGTCCACTTCACCCTCCCTCTGACAGAGCATAGGGTGGGTGGCTTCACAGGGAATTTTTATATGTTGGCCCTTCAAGAAAGTGCCTGAACTTTCAGCTGCCACTCCCTGGAAGAGAGCACCCTGATGCTTTTCACAGCTAGATGTTATGTGGATACCCTCCTCAGATTTGGTGCTCTCTGCTAGAAAGCCCAAATTTAGTATTAGATCTCAGAGTTCTCAGTGGCACCACCACCACCACCACCACCCACTTCCCTTCCCCCCCCCCCCAACCTCTAGCTAAGATATATCTCCTGGACTTCAATTGCTATTTGTGAGTTCCCAGCCAGCCTTTTCACACCACTGCCCCTCCTACAAGTCTCTATGTGATCTCCACCTTTGGTCCTTGGGTATCAGGGTTCTCTCCTGTGAGTTTTCCATTGATTACTCAGGAAACCTTTCTGTATTTCAGTTGTGATTCCTGCTTGTTTATGGGAGCATGTCCGTGCAGCAGCCACCTTCTCTACTACCATTTTTAATCTCTGTCATCATCATTGATGTTTCTATCTCTCTCTTCCTCTCCCTTCCTCTCTGAAATCAAATATATATATATATATATATATATATATATATATATATATATATATACATACATACACACACACACACACACACACACACACACATTTGGACACAGGCATGTACATTGGAAAGATGATGTGAAGACACAGGGAGAAGTGGACCATCTATAAGCCAAGGAGATACAACTGGGACAGAGCCTTTCCTCCCAGCCCTCAGAAGGAAACAACCTGCAACACCCTGATCTTGGACATCTATATTCAAGAATTGTGTGAAAATAAATATGTTGTTTAAGCCACCCAATCTGTGGCTTGTTAGTCAGCCCTAGCAAACTAAGACACCTGCCAACAACCATGTGTGTGAGCTTGTTAGTGGATCTTTTGAGGCCTGTTAACAGCCAGGTGAGTGGCTTGGAAGATCCTCCCCCAAACTGGGCCATGAGAAATGGTTACAGAAGCACTAGAAATAAATAATTCAGGAAAGGAAATCTAATACATGGTGAAAACTGATGGATATAATGGGTTTAGTAGAAAACTGAAAGTGAATTTTTCCAAAGAGGTTATTGACATTAGACTCTGTAGTTCAAGGGTAAGGCCACTTCACATTTTGATATAAAAGCCTGTATTGTGAGAATAGATTAGTTTTCTACATTTCTCATGTAGAAAATATATGATGAGAAAATCAATATGCCAAGGATAAAATATTATAGAATAGGATGAGAGAGAGAAAGAGGATCCAGCACAAAATCCAAGAAGAAATAAAATCCTAAAAGTAAGGTAATTGCAAATGCATCTTGAAATCAAGAGGAGATAATCTAATCTTGGAGTTAACAAAATAAAAGAAGAAACTCCTGATAATAGATTTCTGCCTGCTTTCTCCCAGTTGAGGATATATACCAGAAAAAAAATTGCAACCCTCATTATCCTTTTTCATCTGTTAACTTCAGTGTCCACTATTGCTTTTTGAGGATCCATTTTAATCTCAACTTGAATTTCCACTCTTCCTAATAGTTGGCCGGCCTCGTCTTATACCCTCTATTAAGTGTTTATCTTCCTCTCCAGGTAACCTTTCTTTTCTGGCTCTGTATATCACCTTATTACCTCCTCCCTTATACAGTCTATGATTTCTAATTGTATACCTCAAAAATGTAATGTGGGTGAGTGCTGTGTGATCTTTAATTTTTGGTACATTTCCATGTTTGAAATATTTCATAATTTATAATGAAGACTAATGAAAGAATATTTGGAAGTCATGGGAAGTTATGTTTTATAAAATAGAAATTGTTTATAATTGTACTACCTGTTGGTAATCACTATAAAATTTTGGCCTTTATCTTTTCATTCTTTTTCTATGTATATGTTTATATGCAATTATTTTATTAACTATTTTAATTATTTAGATTGGAATTATAATTCGTAGTATATACTATAACCTACTTTTATGACTTAAAGTTCATGCTGAAAAAAATTGCAACTTATTTTTCTGGGCATAATTTTTATGGCATGATTTTTGTACGTATTAAACTTTGTATATCCCAGTTTATGTAATAAGTCTGTTACTATTGGTCATTAAAATAATTTTCTTGTTTATATAAATGCTTGTTTGTATAACATTCTGTCTTTAAAGAAATTTGTAGAAGGAGATAAACATGTCCTTAAGGCATTTGATTTGTATTGCCAAATAGTTCTACAGAAAAGATGTGTAATCAGCCAAAAACCGGTTTGGCTCAGTGGATAGAGCTTTGGTCTGCGGAGTGAAAGGTCCCAGGTTCAATTCGGGTCAAGGGCATGTACATTGGTTGCGGGCACATCCCCAGTAGTGGGTGTGCAAGAGGCAGCTGGTCGATGTTTCTCTCTCATTGATGTTTCTAGCTCTCTATCTCTCTCCCTTCCTCTCTGTAAAATATCAATAAAATATATTTTTTTAAAAAGAAAAGAAAAGATGTGTAATCAATCTAGGCAGAATTGGCATATTTGTAATATAAACTAGAGGCCCAGTGCACAAAATTCATGTACTCAAGGGTGTCCTTCAGCCAGCCTACCCCTTCTCTCAGTTCAGGAGCCCTTGGGATATGTCTGACTGACATCCTAAGCCATCAGTCAGACATCCTTAGCACTGCTGCGGAGGTGGGAGAAGATCTTGCCACTGTTTGCTAACTGTGAGCTCAGTTCAGGGCTTCTGGCTGAGCAGCATTCCCTCTGTGGGAGTGCACTGACCACCAAGGAGCAGCTTCTGTGTTGAGCATCTACCCCCCTGGTGGTCAATATATGTCATAGCAACTGGTTGTTCTGCGTTCAGCAGATTTGCATATTACCCTTTTATTATATAGGATATTTCCTACCAGAAACACAGTAGATCTCTCCATTTATTTAGACTTTAGTGTTCTGAGCTAATATATTTTTTAAACTTTTATACAGGTTCTATATATTTTTAAATGTATGTGTGTTTAATATGGTTCTCAGATAAAATTGTTTTGCACTTTTTCTCTGCAGTCCAAACCCAGGGCATCTTTCAGAAATGGAGCACAATATTCACTAATCTTAAACATATCTTCTTAATCCTGTAATTATAAAGTAGAGTGTTTCTCAACTCTCAGTTCCTCCTCATATGCTATAGTCAAATTATTCCACTCCTACTGTTCTTTCTGTTTTCTCACGTCTGGAACCAAAATTATAAAACTGACACCTACTTTGATTTGAAAAATACTCTTCCAAAGTAATTGGACAAAGGTGTTGATAGCCTCCTTTGTTCTTCTCTACATAAGTACATAGCCTTCCCATCTTACATGTTTTGCATCAAAGGAAAATTTAAATCTTTGGATTTAAAGACTAATAATATAAACTAGCAGGTAAGATGAAAGACAGCATTCCTTTATATTTTATCACAACAGTATTTCATGTAGCTTCATGATATACAATTCAAGTAAAATAGAAATACATGTCAAAGTGATGGTTGAACAATCCAGAAATTTGGCGGTCAAAAGACATAATTTCCCATAGTAAATGTAGATTTTTCTCTTCTAAGGAAGTTGACTTCTTAATGCTATATATGTTGTGATACTTCTTACTTTGAATTTTCAGAATGTGAAAGAGTTGTCCTTTTTATTTTATTTGGTTAATCCTTACCAGAGGATATTTTTCCATTGATTTTTTTTTTAAGAATGAGTAGAACGGAGAGGGGGAGACAGAGAGAAACCTCGATGTGAGAGAGACACATCAGTTGGTTGCCTATTAGTTGCCTCCTGCACGTGCCCTGGCGAGGGCCTGAGACTAGCCTGCAACTGAGGTACATGCCCTTAAACAGAATCAACCCCTAGACCTTTTAGTCTACAGGCACATTATCTGCTGAGCCATGCCAGCTAGGATAGTCCTTTTTATTATAAAGTGTCTGTTTCAATAGTTATTATCAAAAAGTTGAGTTCCATTTCATTATGGCAACCAAGAAACAAAAACAGGATGCTAAAATCTTGAAGTTAAAAATTATCCACCAAAAAGGACTGTTATTTCTCTTAAGATCTAGATTGATAAACTTGTAAATTAAGTCTCACCATAAATTTAAAAAAATATTTTAAACATGTTAACATTAACACAGGTAATAATTTATTGTCCTATCTTTTTTTTAATTTAAGGAATTTTACTGACAATTTCCTTAAAGTGTCTTTTCTTTCCAAATGTTTTTCTTTTAGAATTAATTTATCATTAGCTACTCAGAAAGATCTCTAGCACTATAAGAAGTAATTAATTTAGCAACCTGCAGCTAAACATACTTATCTTCAAAATTGTTAAAACCAGTGAGTGTTGGCTTATTTTCTGGAATACACTCTGTTAAACATATTAAGATAACTTTGTATTAAATCAATATTTCAGAAAATTTTGAAGAAGAAATAAGACAGGTTTAAGCAATGATAAACATATTAGAAAAAGTTTGCCATGTTATCTGTGGTATATAAATCTTTCACTTAAAGGTAAAATAATATTCCAGCACAGTTATATTAAAAATAAAGAAATAAAAGGCTAAACAGGCTTTTATCTTAGGGTGATGGTAAGTGGCCAAGATTTGTACCTTTTTTCACAAGGTTAGTTTGTATTTCTCTCTCTCTCTCTCTCTCTCTCTCTCTCTCTCTCTCTCTCTCTCTTTTTCTCAGTATTAAAAAAAATTAAAATATATTTTATTGATTTTTTACAGAGATGGAGGGAGAGGGACAGAGATTCAGAAACATCAATCAGCTGCCTTCTGCACACCCCCACCAGAGATGTGCCCACAACCAAGGTACATGCCCTTGACTGGAACCGAACCCAGGACCCTTGAGTCCGCAGGCCAATGCTCTATCCACTGAGCTAAACCGCTCTTGACAATATTTTAAAATTTTATTCTCATTTATAAGCAAATATAGACAACAAATATGAAAAAATAAATAAATAATAGTATTCCATGCTTGCGAAATTGTGGTGAAATGAACACTTTTAAATATTATTTTTTATTTTTTAATTACAGTTGATAAAACTATTATATTAGCTTTAGGTATATATCCCATGATTAAACATTGTTATATAGCTTACAAAGTGATTATTCCAATAAATCTCCTACCCATCTGACACCATATGTAATTATTAAAATACTATTTACTACATTCCTTATGCTATACTTTATATCCCCATGACTAATCTCATTACTCATTTAAGTTGCACTAGAAATATCTTGCTATTGATTCACAATCCATGTACACTACTATAATTTATAGACAAAATATTTCTTATGCATTATTTAAATTATTTCATTTGGTTAGAAAATTGGCTGAAAATTGAGTCAATTTGGGGGAAATTATAGCATATTAAGCTAATTTTGTAAATACATTTCTTGACTAAAATAGAAAATGCCCCATTTACTGACATCAAAGCTAAAGTGATTATTCTCAGTGAAGGAAATGGTGAAATGAATTACCTGATCTTGGAGCTAACACAGACCAGCCAATAATCACAGGAACTCCCTGATTACCTCTTGGACCAAAAACAAGAGATATATTCAGAAAAACAAATCCAGCTAGGCATCTTTTTGTCCTACTTCCTCTAGCTTTTAGTGGGGGGGAAAAAAAGCATCTTATAAAAGCTATCCTTTTGAAGTATGCTTTAGACTTCTACAAAAATTATCATAATTTCCTCTTGGATTGTACCCAAATTGAGGTTATAATTGATTGCTCAAAGAGAGGCAGTCATGGATATTCAATATTGGAAATTATTATTTCACATTTTTGCTATTATATCTGTTTGTCTCTACTAGATGATAAAGAGAACCCTTTCTTACACTCCATTGAGTAATCTTATCCCAGATCAGACAGTGCAAACTTCAACTTCTTTCCTGCACACGTGTGACTTTAGCAATGAGAGTATTTCTGTGCCAATGAGGAGTTTATATAGATGAAGTATTTGATACAGGAAGGGACCCATTAAAGTGCATATCATCAATCTTGTCCACTTGACTTCTTGCCCATGATTACTAGGCTTCTGGGATGCTATGGGTTGGGAGACCATGGGACCAGTTAGTGTGGAACAGATGATAGGAGAGAGATATTTAAATGGAGAGCATTTTCTTCCTAATACAATGTGTATTTCACACACACACACACACACACACACACACACACACGCACACATGCACGTACATGCTCAAAAAAGTTTACCTGTGCTATAATTCTGTAATATGCATTACTTAATAAAACATATGTGTCATAACTCAACAAACTCCAATGTTTATATTCCACAGCAATCTGATGACACTGAAATTGCTCATTTTGGAGTAATTAATTTGAAGCTCTGGCTTACCAATTGTCATGCAAATGATTATTTATAAAAATAAAGATTACACTTAAGTATAATAAAAGTTATATTATGAATTTAGAACATTGAAAGTTAAAGGAAACAACTTTGTAAAAACCAACTTTTAAAATGTTTTTAATTCAATGCATGTTGCCAAACAAGCATAGAAGATATTGCTATAAAAGATATTTTTTCCAAAATATTATTTTCCTAATGTAGACATACATGTTCATAGATGTTTGTGTAGTATCCCAGGAAGGTAAAAGTGGCCAGGTTGTCTCCCAATACTTTGGTTCCATAATTTTTTTAAAAAATAACAACATAAAAAAAATAACAACATACTTTTCTCTCCTGCCTACTTAGTTCTTATGAACAAAAATTACATTTTATAATTTCAGCAAATAAATCACTAAAGGAAAAAATTATCATCTATATGTTTGAAACAATGAATTAAAGGGTTTATATCTACCATTGATTTAATTGGAATCCCATTTTTATTGACAAATGGAAAAAATGTTTTAAGCCTTAATTTCATGTGATCTGTACTATCTAAGAGATGATAATGCGCTCAATTAGCATTAGCATAAAAGCTAGCACTCTCGCCACAATTAATGCTTACTTCATCACCAGACACAAAAGAGAAGTGAATAACACGGAGTGAGTCTGTTAAATGTGCCATAGTCATAAGGGTGTTGTTGTTGTTTTTTATATACACAGAGTAAAAGCTTCAGTCTGAGACAGAAACATGTCTAAAGCATTGCTGTTAAGGTACAAATCACTATTGAAAAGAGCTGAGCTGTGTTTCCATACGGTTGCCCTTGGTCTGTTAAAAGTGTTAGGTTGTCATCTGACCAAAGGTGTTTTTGCGATGTCCTTGGTCTGTTAAAAGTGTTAGGTTGTCATCTGACCAAAGGTGTTTTTTGAACCATTCTCTGAACCCACAGAATGGCATTCATGTTAGCTTCCAGAAGGCCAGCCATTCTAATAATTAAGCACATTCTCTTAGCATGTTCACTCTCACAAGATCCCTCCATGACATTCCCTATGACGCGGCTTTCTGTTTCACCTCCTGTCAGCATGGGTGGAGGTCCGAGGCTTAATGTGTTTCCCTGAAGAATGTGTTTCCTACACTTTTCGTCATTGGAAGTGAATCATAAATGAATTTAAAAACCTCCACTTGCAAACAGAGGTTAGTACTCCTGTAGGATTCAGTTACACCTTCAGACAAGACTCTTTGAAATGAAGTAAAGATAAAATCATGCGAAAGACAAGCGGTGCAAAAGCCTGCTGTTCGGCCTTGCTAAGACCCCATCCCTGCTATTGTTGGCTTGTGTCCATTAAAGGATTCCCATAAAGAGATTAGAAATGGAGCGATAGTTAGTCCAAAGCTGGTTGAAGAAGGTGAAGTAAGACTGCTTGCTATAGGCTACTGTGTCTTTCTAGAACAATTCTGACAGTTTCTATCATCACCTAGCACCTCGCTGTGTGTGGGCTCTGGCATTAAAATTACCTGGAAGGAAGCTTGTCAGAAATGAAGAATCTCACGCCCTTCCCAGATCTACTGAGTCAGTGTCTGCATTTTTTAAAAGATCCTAAATAGAGCCCGGCTGGCATGGCCCAGTGGTTGAGCTTTGATCTATCAATCAGGAGGTCACGGTTGTATCCCTAGTCTGGGCACATGCCTGAGTTGTGTGCTTAATCCAAGGGTGGGGGGGGGGATGGAGGGGGCTCATGCAGGAGGTAGCCAATAAATGATTCTCTCTCATCATTGATGTTTCTCTCTCTCTCTCTCTCTCTCTCTCTCTCTCTCTCTCTCTCTCTCTCTCCCTTCCTCTTTGAAATCAATAAAAGCATATTAAGAAATAAAAGATCACCAGTGAATTTGTGTGCACTTAAAATTTTACAAGCCCTGCTCTTTGTTGTCCTTGATTTAAATCAACACATAACTTGCTTCATACTAGCCAGAGCTAGGTTCTCTTGATCTTCAGGATTTTATCTGCTTTTTCTCCTATCGCCTTTGTACTTTTCACAGGCTGAGTAAAAAATATTTGATGGGAGGCAGTTTAATATTCACTTAAATTATTCAGCTTCCAATTAAATTTTATTTTGAACAAATTTTACTGTGTCATAATGTGAATAGTATATTTGGTATTGCATAATTAGGGGTAAAAAAGGCCATAGAGGTAAATTTTATATAGTCTGAGTTTATTTTTGAATTTGTTGTTTTACTGTTTAATCCTGTGTATTTCATGTGAATTCATGTCCTAAGATAGATGCCATGATGGTAGTATGTGTAATAGAGGGATGGTTCCTTCAGCCTGAACCCTAGAATAAAGGAATAAAGCAAAACTCCTTTGACTTATGTTGTACACACTGTGAGGGAGAAGTAGCATTTGTTTTTGTCAGGCATGGACAGCTTAGGTTGTATGTTGCTGTAGCATAACCTTGTCTACATTGACTGATGAGATGATCAACTATTCTGTCATTAACAACTAATTTCTCTGTCATTTTCTCTCTCACTTCTCTGTGCATGAGAGAGAGAGAGAGAGAGAGAGAGAGAGAGAGAGAGAGAGAGAGAGTATTTCGCCCTAATTTATTGTTTTTGCTTATGTATAATATCAATTGTTTCATGGTTCTTCCATTGTGGCTTCAAGTATGTTTTTGTTTTCCTTTGTCTTTCCTTCTCTCCTTTTCTGCTTCTCATACCTACCTACTACCAACCCCCAAGAGGATAAAGTATTTTGACATCCTGTGGCGCAGAATGTTAATGACAAGCCAGTTAATGGTAAGCTGGTCTGCTTTTCTATTGGTATAGATGAGGACTCAGCTGTGGCATGTTATTCACTATGTGGACAATATTTTTGGTAACAGTTTCCACGATTGGAAAAATCTCACATGGCCTTAAGTTTTCTTAGAAATGATAAATAGTTATTAAAGCCCGTGTCTTCAAGGCTTTCTCAAAACATTAGCATCTATTAATGGAGTAGTTGTGCTATTACCCTGGAGTTTATTCAGGAAATCTAGATGTAAACAGAAGCTGCAATAACATTGAAAAGAAAACTGAATATTTCTATTGTGGTTTCTCTTTATTAACCAGAATACATATTTTAATGAAAATCAAATTGATCTCTTATTTCAGGATATTTTCTTTGGTATGTTTTACTCCTAATCACCTTAGTATTAATCACAGGAGGTGAATGATGCCATTCTATTCAGTCACTTCACAAACCTTACAATGCAGAAAGAGAGCTCTATATAACCTCCAGCCACTCTTCAGTCAGCTAGGTTTATGTCTTTCTAATTCTTACAACCACTTTCTAGGTTGACAATTCTTAAAACATCAGTGGCTATGCATGCCAATTTCATGAAATATCCCTGCGAATTTAAAGTATTCCTCCTGCAGAGGAGAAATGGCTTCAGCGTTCTTTCATTTCTGTTCAATCAGTTTTCACAAATTCGTGTTCCTACACAGACCTATTTCATTTAGTCACAGCATTGAAGAAACCAAAAGCTCAAAATACTTCTAAAACTATTGAATGGAATACAGACAAAATAGAAGCTCAGGCTCATTTCTGAGCATCTGCCCTCAGAAATACTGTGAAGTTTATGATGGCAAAACTGGGGAGAGAATGAATTAGAAATATTAGTGGTCATATAGAGGAAATCCTGATTCTGCACCTTTCTGTGTGATCTTCACTTTGGTGAGTTTCAATGCTGCCAGCCATGACACAAATTAGACTCAATATTCATTATAGCCAATTGGATATTTCTGTTTTGATGCCATCCTGCATTCCCCTAAGTCAGTGTTTCCCAAACTTTTGACATATGTGTATCCCTTCTATAATTTTCGTAAGGCTGAGTAACCCTCGTCAAAAAAAGGATGTATTTTAATAACAATCAAATATATTTTTTGGTACATACACAAAATAATAATAAATGAAAAATAAAATTATTCATAATAAAATATAAATAAAAGTTATATTATAAATAACATTTATTTGCACACCAGACCATCTCATGCCTCACAAGACTGTCTTGACTTGACTCATGAGAACGTAGAATTAGGTGCAGCTAAGCCTAGTGCAGTACATATCCCCACCAAACTCCAGTGCAATGCATACCCCCACCAAACTCTTCCCGTACCCCTGGGGGTACGCGTACCACACTTTGGGAGACACTGCCCTAAGTCAATGTCTGCGATTTCAGACTGCCTCTGTAAGCTGAGACCAATGATGGACTATTAAGCTATGAACTCTCTTATACTTTATCTTTCTCAAACTCATCTTTCCTGTGTTTCAAAACAAGATGGCTATTTTTATTGCTTTATTTTAATTAATCAATTTTATTATATTAAAGTCTTGGATTAAATTGTGTCCCCATAATATTCGTATGTTGAAACTCTAACTTCCAGTGTGACAGTATATAGAGATATGTTTTAAGTGGTAATCAATGTTAAATGAAATCATAAGAAGAGTCATAATCTGTAAGAATTGGTGGCTTTATAAAAAGAGATCTCTCTCTCTCTCTCTCTCTCTCTCTCTCTCTCTCTCCTCAGTGTGTGTGTGTGCATATGTATACGTGTATGTACACAAAGAAGAGGCCATGTGAGGAAACAAACCAAGAGAAGAAGCTTCAGAATGAAAACTTCACTAACTATTATGGAAATTTAAATCAACATTAAATGAGATACCACCTCACACCTGTTAGCATGGCTACAATAAGACAAGTAATAACAAGTGTTGGAGCAGTTGTGGAGAAAAAGAAACTTCACTGCTGCTGGGAATGTAGACTGCTGCAGCCACTATAGAAAACAGTCTGGAGGTTCCCCCCAAAATTAAGAATGGAGTTACCATATGATCCAGCAACCTCTCTTCTAGGTATTTACCCCCCAAAATTGAAAACATTTATTTGCAAAGATATATGCACCCCTATGTACATTGAAACATTATTCACATGGCCAACACATGTAAATAACCAAAGTGTTCTTCAATAGATTATGGGTATATACAATAGAAAAGATGAAATTCTGCCATTTGTGACAAGATGGATGGAACTTGAGATATCATGCTAAGGGAAATAAGTCAAACAGAAAAAAGTTAAGAACCATATCATTTCACTTATATGTCAGATATGACTGATAGTAACAAAATAATAAACAAGAAATATACACAAACAAAAACTCATAGACACAGACAACAGTATGGTGGTTACTAGAGAAAAAGGGGGTGAAGGGCAGTAAAAGGTAGAAGGGGTCAAGAATAGGGTGACAGAAGATTATTGACTTGGGGTGGTGAGCACAGTGCAATATACAGGTCATGTACATAGAAATGTACACTCAAAACCTATATAATTTTATTAACCAGTGTCAACCCAATAAATTTAATATGAAAATGAAACCTAGGTTTAAGCACCTTAATCTTTTACATTTCCAGCCTCCAAAATTCTGAGAAATTAACTTCTGTTGGGTAAGCCACCCAGTGTTTTGTTAAGGCTGCCTGGACTAACTTATAATTACCTAGTGCCCTACTATCCGTCCCTCTAATCCACAAACTGCTGGAGTGAACACAGTTTCAATCTGCATCTTTCAAATGCTTAGTTAGTATCCTTAAACCAATAGAATAGCATAAATAGTAGAAATGGAATGATTGGCTTGTAACATGTCAATGGAATAGAAATTAGGTATAATATGAATATAATTAAGGAGCAGCTATAAATAAAATTCTGACAACAAGGGAGTGTGGGTGAAGGTGACAAGAAATATAAGGAAAACTCTGTATCTGTTGATCCTCTATGTTTCTTCCTTGGTTTTAAAAAATATACAAAAAAAATCAAACTAAAAACTAGTGACTAGTTTAAAGGGGAAAAGAGAAATGAATTTATATTTTTGCATTTGAATCAAATGCTTAAATTTTTATTGCTTTGAAAAAAAATAATGTAACTGATTTCATGTAAAAATGAGTGACAGAAAAATACAATGTCAAATCCCACACATTTTATTATAATAAACAAAAAAGGAGTAGAATGACAGCTGTAGAAAATGATAACACACCAGAAAGGAAATACATCTGGAAAATAGGCAGAAGAACATATAGATCTTTCAAATGAATATGAAATCAGAAAATTCCAGACCGTGTAAAATGCTACCGGTCAAATGATTCCCATTCTTTTAAAAAAAAAAAAATGATATATTTTATTGATTTTTTTTTACAGAGATGAAGGGAGAAGGATAGAGAGCTAGAAACATAGATGAAAGAGAAGCATTGACCAGCTGCTTCCTGCACACCCCCCAACGAGGATGTGCCCACAACCAATGTACATGCCCTTTTACCGGAATCGAACCTGGGACCTTTCAGTCTGTAGACCGACACTCTATCCACTGAGCCAAACCAGTTTCAGCAAATGATTACCATTCTTAAACTGATAAATTGTAAGTGCAAAGACATGGAGGTGAAACCTGTAGTCTAAAGGGATTGAAAATTATACCAAGTTAAACAGAATTGGGCAAAGTTACAATGTCTAGAGATGTGCACTTTGGTGATAAAACTATAATGACTACCATAAACATTAACACTAGATACTTTGTGAGGAGGGAGAGGATAGTAATTGGGATAGAAATGTATAGAGGCGTCTTAGGTGTCTCATAAAGTTCCTGACTGGGGTAGTGGTTATAAGAGTGTTCATTATCCTAAGCATGCTCAATCCATGTGGTACTATCACAGAATAAAAAGTGAATTTACTCTTGAGCACACTCCTTTTTCTTCTCTCACTTTAAGTTATCATTTACAACACACTAATTTATACCCTCCCAAATATTTTTCTAACCTCACACATATAAACTATATAAATAGTTGGATAGATAGATAGATAGATAGATTAGATAGATACAGATAAATATTCAGTAATAACTATAAGCATAAACTGATTGAAGTTTTCATGCATTTGCTTCATAGAAATTCAATCAAGCTTTGCACATTACTTCTTTTTCTCACTGAAAAATATGTCTAAGATACATTTTCCAGGAGGCCCCTCCTTCTGAATGGCTATCCAGTATTTCTTAGAATGACCTTAAAGTTATTTATTAATTTTAATTATTTTAATAAACATTGTATACATCTATAAAGATATACAACATTTATAAATGTATACATATATGAAATATATAAAGAGTAGCAATACAATAAAGACTTGTGCTCCTATCTACCAATTTAAAAATAGGTCAGTAACTTTATATGTCAGACATTATCTTAGTCCCTTTCTTGGGCTATTTTATGAATCATTTTGGTTATTTCAGAGTTTCTTGTTCTGTGCTTACTTAATATTTTGTTACATGTTTTTAAATATATTATGAATAATTATTTTATAATCTGTGTCCGATAATTCCAATATCCAGTCTTAAAATCTTGAGATTCTTTATCTAACATTTCCATTTGTCTATGGTATCTTGTCTTCTTATACATTTTGAGATTTTTTTTTAACTGTGAGTTCATAATTTTTGGATCTTTATTTATGGAAATTCAATGTGAACATTGGATTACATGCTGGTGGGGTTTGTTTTTAGTGAAATTTTCCAGTTAATTTTGATGGATTCCTGGCTAAACTACTAGCTCGGAACCATTCTCAAATGAATTCTCCACTTACGTTTCATAAAGTTAGCTCACAGAGTTGCATTTTCTCATCCCTGGCTCTTCACTGTCTACTGAAGAGTGAATGGAGCAAAGTAAAAGTCAATACAAACAGCCTGAAGGGCCACATTGAGTACTGTGGAGGAGCTTTAAAATGTGGCTTACAGGGATGTGACTGTGTTTTTGTTCCACAGTCCTGACAGCTTTCTTGTGTTTTATGTTTTATCTCATTTATTCTCAGACTGCCCTAGTAGTTTATAACATTTAACTAACTTTTCCTGCAGCAATCTCAATTTGTGCTCCTCCCCCCCCCCCCCCCCCCCGCCACATACTACTGCTGTAGGGCCTGGACTGCCCTTATTGCTCATCCCACTTTCAGGTCGTTTCCCCTGTCTGCTTTCTTCTCTTTAAATTCCGTCCTTTGGAGTGCTGATTTCAGGCTAGATCTCCTATTAGATCCTCTTTCTTGCTGTCATCTAAGGATTCCAAGTATTTTTTTTTTCATGGCTATTAAACACCTTGGTACCTAGCTCCTTCCTTCTCTAACTTTATGCCTATCATTATTCAGCGTGACTATACTCTCCATGTTATTGATGTGTCCAATACTTAGCCTCTCAAAAATCTCACATATAAGCATCTTACTCCAATCACTTACATGCCCTTTCTAATTCAACTTTGCTACTTCTCCCCATCAGTTCTTCTGTTTCTAGTGAAACCTCCAATCCTTTGACCTGAACTATTCTTCACTGTCATCTACCTTATCTTATTCTCAATTTTCTCTTTACCCATGCTACCCTCCATGATTAATCACTTTAGACACCCCTTTGCAGAAGCCCTCACTCCTTTGCCTTTCTCTAGCACTTTCAAAACTTGCCTGGCAAAATGCTAAAACTGATTAAATGCATCATTCTGCTTACTCTGAAAGTTTGACCATTACTGGAGGAAAACAGTACTGCACTGATGGTTTTGCACATCACGTACATTGTCACCAATCTTCACTAGCTACTCAGGAGTGCCAAGCAGCTCTCTATTGCCCTGGTAAACTTCCTTGCCTACTCCTCTAGATGATTGTTTTGTATTTCCCCTCTCTCAAACATTTTTTACCCTCTCACTTGCTTCATCAACAGTCAGTTAAGTTCTATTCTTGCTTCACTGACAACATAGAAGCCACCAGGAGACAATATTCTTGTCTTTTTATCATCTAAACTAGAGGCCCAGTGCATGAAATTCATGCACAGGTAGGGTCCCTAGGCCTGGCTGTGATCAGGGACAATTAGGGCCCTCCAGCTGCCAATTGGGGCCTCCCTTCCCTGGCTGCCAACTGCTGGCCAAGGCCTTCCTTCGTTCTGGGAGCGGTGCAGTCAGCGCATGTCATAGTGAGCTATCAGTCTCCTGGTCAAACTCCCGTGGGGGCAATTTGCATATTGGGCTTTTGTATATAGATATAGATATAGATATAGATATAGATATAGATATAGATATAGATATAGATATAGATATAGATATAGATATAGATATAGATGTTCAGTCTCCATTTTTATGTCTCAATTGCTCATTAAACAAGTTAGGATGCTTTTGCCAGCAAGCACAAAATCCCCGACTAAAGTTGGCTTTTAAATAGGTTTTCTAATATCCCATTAAATAAAACCAAAGATATGTGGTTTCAGGAATGATTCATTCCCCAAGAGCTATGAGTGGCTTCTCTAAGATTATAAGATAGCTGGTGCAACTCCAACATCATGTCCTAACACATCCACAGTTTCTCTTTGAATGGCTCTCCTTTTTAATCAAAAAGAAAAAAGTTCCTCGGACTTTTCAATAAACTTCCTTCTATATTTCTTTGAGCATATTTGGAACATATACCCATTCCTAAACCGATTGTTTTCAAAAAGGAAATATGAATGGCCAGACCTGGTCCATTTTAGTGGGCCCATCAACCCCAGGCATATCTTAACTCAATTTGGATTATGTTAGAAAGAACAAAGAAGGAAATCACAGTTTAGGAGACAACCAACATTCTATAATGCTCCTTTATAATATACTTTCTCCACTTTATAATATGCTTGTCTTTATACCTATTAAAGATAAACCCACCCACCAAGGCACTTTATCCCATTTCCTCGTGCTTGCTCAATTACTTTGGCTCTCATGTAATCCCTTTTGCCTTTGTATCAATAATTTCTCCTTTTTGAAACAATTATTCTTATTAATATACAAATACGTTATAATATTTCTTAGCTTTAGAGAGTGGTCATCTTTTATTAAGTCAAGACAGATAACATTTGCATCTTTGTGGACTCCAATTTGTGTAGTAAAATGCTTTGCTCATAAATAGATACAACATAGTTATTTGTCAACTTTAATTTTCAAATTGTATTTTCAGAAAGACTGACCGAACATCGTATGTGATTTGCCCAACCACTTGGTGAAGTAAGCTAAACATGAATGATTATCTTTGCTTTTCTACATGGTGTTTTGGGACCAGTCATTTGACCTCTCAGTACCTTAACTTAATCATCAGCAAAATGGGTATAAAGTCTCTCACGAATAAAGCTTTAGTGAGGATTAAATTAATTCAGCACCCACCACATAGCAAGCATGTTTGTGTTAGCTATTATTATTTTAAATATTGGGAAACTGAGGTTCATAATGGTTAGAATTACACAACTTGAGAGCAATTTCTTCATAAAAAAATCTAGGTTTTATTTTTATTTCAATTTAGTGATCTTTCTACTCAACCATATTTTTAGAGTCAGTGGATAACATTTAATATGGATTTAAACATAAATTCAATTTCAGACAAAGTTTTATTTCCTTTGGGAGACTGATATTTGTCTTCTTCCTGACAATGAGAATTTAAAACCTGATTAAACCCTGTTCACTGGCTGCTGAGACAGTGAATCAAATTTAAAGTGCAATCATAGCAATTATCTGTCTTTATTGCCTTTATCTTCATTGGCTTTATCTATGCCTTATTTGTATTCTGTTTTTTCCTGGTAATTACTTTTTACATATATTTTCTTATTAGCTCTCCTTCTGAATTCCTTAGAAGAATTACCGCGTTGAACAAATAAATCTCCGCTGCTACTATTGCTGGAAGTTGCAACCTAGAGTTGCTCACATGAGAAGTAGATAAATTGCGAGCCAATGCTTACAATGTGGAGCATCCACCCTTGTGGCTCTTTATTTAGTCTCATAATTGAGACCGCTATTTGTCTTCTCTGTCTGTGGTGTCTTAATATATGCAGAACGGTTCTTCCAATTGTCAGTTACACAAGCCTCTTTCTGTTTCCCGGGCTCAGCTGCTCTGGGGGACAACAGTATTTCTTTTGAAGTGCTCATACCAGGGTTCTCCAATATTTACACATTTGCCACAGAGCTTCTACATTTTACCTTTTTAAACTGAGAGATTCATGTACATAGAGCAGAGTACCTATGTACAGTGCATTACTCTTAATTATGCAGTCTAAGAATTGTTTGCATATGTTTACATCCTTTTAAGATAGAGAACATTTCTAGCGCGTCCTAAGATTCCTTTGTGCCCTATCTTACCCATACCATCATGCCCAAGAGCAAACCATTCTTACCTCTGTCACCATGGGTTCCTTTTACTTGTTCTTGAACTTTCTATGAAATGAAATTATACAGACAGTATGAATTTACCTGTGTGTCTGTCTTTTTATTCACTCAATACGTATAAGATTAATTCATGTTTTGTATTATGCCTCTATTTGGGCAGTATTGTTTACTCCTAAAAATGGCTGCATTTTGTGACTAGAATTGATAACTCTTTTTTGTTTTTATGTTGTATTACATTGTATGAATATACCTCATTGTACAAATATCCTATTTTCTTTTTGATGGGGATTTGGGTTATATCCAATTTGGGGCTGTTGTAAGTAAAGCCACTTTGAATGAAAATCTATTTTGGTATTTATGTGATGCTGAAGAGGCAAAAATCATAGAAACAGGATTTATTTTCGTTTCCTTCATTCCTGATTTTTTTGTGGCGAATCTCCTCAATTCTTTGTAAAAATATAGCAAATATAAAATTTTTGTAAAGTAAGGAAAAAGAAAACTAAAAGGGTTAGAATACCAGATGGGAGAATTTCATCTACTACAATGAACAATATTTCTCCACACCATTTATTCACAATAAAAAAAATGATACAAATTTTAGTTTTCTTTATACCCAGTGCTTACCTTACTTACTTCACATTCACAATATAATGGAAAAGACATATTGAGCTGTGGCCATCCCCTACGGATTATTTTCCTCCCCATGCTAAGTCATATTCCTTTCCCTTTAATATTGCCCCTATTCCTTTAATATATATATATATATATATATATATATATATATATATATATTTGATTTTTTTTTACAGAGAGGAAAGGGGAGGCTATAGAAAGCTAGAAACATCGATGAGAGAGAAACATTGACCAGCTGCCTCTTGCACACCCACCACTAGGGATGTGCCCTGCAACCAATGTACACGCCCTTGACCGGAATCGAACCTGGGACCTTTCAGTCTGCAGACCCACGCTCTATCCACTGAACCAAACCGGTTTTGGCACCCCTATTCCTTTGCTTGTCTGAAGTAGAAACAAAGGATACCCAGTGCTTTTTTTTTTTTTTTACTCTGATATTATCTGGAACACAATGGCAGTTTCTCTCTACAAGTATATACTGCTTTCCCTATGCACACAAACTGTTCCCTTTATTACCTTATGTAAATGGTTGTATTTTATGGTAATGTTGATTTTAAAAGATCCTTCATGTTTTCTTCATTCTTATAGAATTATCTGAGCCATTTTACATGCAGTTTTTTTCTTATCTTATTCACCGAGATTGCTGATAGTTTAAAATATATAAAATATTTCAGAATGGTTTTCTCCTTTCATCTCCCCTTTTCTCTTTTTATCTATATGCTTCATTTCTCAACACATTTTTACAGAGACCTTATTTCTTTTTGAGATCATCATTGCATTATCATGCTTTGCTTAGAATCTGTATATGAGTTTTAAATTGTTATCTATTTTTTCCAGGGATTCATAATGTAAGTACTGCACACTTTTCTGTTCCAAATGAGTGGAATAATAATACTGAAGTGGAGATAGGGAGGAGAGAACACGTGTAAAACACTGCTTTTTAAGATTCCCCGGGACTCAAGAGTTTGAATATTGAAAGAACAAACTTATTATGATATAACATATGTGTATTGTTATTTTTAATACATTTTAAATGCTTATATGATATCAAGAAAACTACATCTAGATAAATGTCCTCAATATTCCTAATCTTGTGTTCAAGAAACTTTGAGTAAATTCTGGAATCAGAAAGTAGATTACCCAGACCAATTTCCCTATGTAAGTTAGCTCAGACTTTGATTACATATTACCACAGGCTGGGTGGTTTCAAGGATTGAAGTTTATTTCTTGCAGTTCTGAATGTTGGGAAATCCAAGATCAAGGTGCTACTCCTTTCCTTGATGAGTCCACACACACACACACACACACACACACACACACACACACACACGCACACAGAGTGAGAAAGAGAGATCTCTTCCCCTTCTTATGAGGCCATTAATCCCATGGTGAAGGCTCTACTTTCATGACTTAATCCAGTGTTCGCCAACCTTTCAGACCTCATGGACCACCAATGATCCACCAGTGGTTGGTGACCACTGATAATCTAACCTTAATTACTTCCCAAAGGCTATATCTCTAAACACCATCCCATTAAGGCTTCAACATATGAATGTTGAGGAAATGCATTCAATCCATAACATTGCTCTTATGGGTTATAGGGGAAACATGCTTAATCTCATTTTTCCCCTAAATGCAGAAGATGTGGAAGGAAATTCCTATAATATTTGGGTATCATGAAGAACCTCAAAGGCCATCTGGTCCAACCTTACCTATCCTGTGCATAGCAGACCCTGAGCTACAGATGAATGCATTACTCTGATACATGTTTCTGCAAGAGAGGGCTAAGGGACTGCTTGGCTATAGTGACCAAATAGCCCCATTGGCCTGCCTCTTTTGGCTTTTATTGTAACAACGGCTTGAACTAAAATTAACTATTAGATACTATCAGCAGGATAAGCATCCTTGAGAAAGCATATGCTTCTACAAGGTCAGGTCTAAAGACTAAACAGAGATTCCAATAAAACACTTGGGGGCTTGAACATGTTTGGAAAAGTCAAAGAAGGGGCTACCACCTTTGGCAAGGTCCCCCTAAAGGCCCCGAACCTTTTGGAGATTGCTCCTTACAGATTTTCCAACCAAGTCCGTGCTTCCCTACAGCGAAGGATAGGTTGAATATCAGCAGTGGCTAGAAACCTCAATTTGATACAATCCATGTGGATCACAAACAACTAGTATTTCAGGTATTCATTGATATAGAGCAAATAATCCCACAATTTAATAGCTTTTCACAAATAATATTATTTCTCATAATTCAGCTAGTGATATATTTGGGCAAGACTTAGCAAGGCTATTGTTGTCATCTGCCTATTGGCAATGGGGTCATTCACAAAGTTGCGTTCACTGGCAGCAGGACTGCGCCTGACAATTCAAGAAGCTTCCTACCTGACACCCTGGTGCGTCCCCACGCCAAGCTAACCTCTAACTGCTTGTAGCAGAGTTGTGAAGACAGAAGCTGCCAGGCATCTTCAAGTTTAGGTCCAGAAGAGGCAGGTTATCACTTCTTCCATATTTAATTTATTAAAATAAGTTACAAGGAATCTAGGTTCAAGGGTTGGAGTTGGAGAGAGCAGAACAGACTTCACTTCCTCATTAGAGCAGCCACAGTGTCTCATTGCCACGGGCTGTAGGACAGGAGATGTCATTGCAGTCACTCTCTACCACATTTGGAATATAATAAAATCAGCCAGCACCACCTCTTCTCCCTTACCCTCTGCCAATTAATGTTCCTCATTGTTTTTATTCCAATGGTCTCTCTAACCAGTTTCCAAAACATTTTTCAGGCATATGAACTCTAATCTTGATCCCTAATTCTGGACCAATTGAATTTTTTAAATGTGCTAATAGACTTTATTCTCTAAAGAAGCTTTAGATTAATAGCAGAATTACATGAAAGGTACAGAGGTTTCCCATATGGTCCTGCCACTTCCTCAGTCATGCATAATCTCCTCTATTATCAACATCCCCCATCAGAATGGTACATTTGTCATAATTAGTGAACCTGCATTGACACATATTTATATTTGGACTCAAAGTCCATAGTTTACATTATATTTCAGTCTTGATGTTGAACATTCAATAAGTTTGAACAAATATGTATCATGTATATCTACCATTATACTATTAAATGATCCAACTAAATTTCTATAATATATATATATATATATATATATATATATATATATATAATTAATTTTTTTACAGAGAGGAAGGAAGAGGGATAGAGAGCCAGAAACATCAATGAGAGAGAAACATCGATCAGCTGCCTCCTGCACACCCCCTACTGGGGATGTGCCCACAACCAAGGCACATGCTCTTGACCGGAATCGAATCTGGGACCTTTCAGTCCACAGGCTGACACTCTATCCACTGAGCCAAACCAGTTTTGGCCTGATATATATTTTGTTCATTCTTTTCACTGTCTGAGGTAGAAAGATACTCCACAGGCTAAACTATAACCAAAATCCCTGTGAATATTGTTGTTTTCAGCTCTCTCTCTCTCTCTCTCTCTCTCTCTCTCTCCCTCTCTCTCTCTCATACTCTCTCTAGAGCATTTAAGTACTAAAGAGAGCTAACATGCTCCCACCCAAGCTTATTCTTTGCTAAAGACTCCTCTCTTCTATCATTGGTTCTAAAACCTTCACAAGCCTGACAATTCACTTACATATGGACTCCATTTGGCTGATATAGCACTTCATAGAAACAGTTCGATTAGAGAGTCTGCACAGTGCAAAATAGATAGTGTCATCTATGCCATAGTACTGGGCACTATTAATCTAGTGACACTGTTCTTTTATACTGAGCTTCTGAACAAATAAAATTCTTAGGTTTTGCTCACATTTTCTCTTGTCATTTCCCCCTTATCCTAGAGTTAATATATCCATCTGGTTGTATATAAAACTGGTATGTATAAACTTAGGTCAAGTGTCAGGGGGCACATTGCGAATGTACAGTCATCTCACTCCATTTGAGTAGATCCCAATAATCAAATTAGGATATATCCTATATAATAAAGAGGTAATATGCAAATTGGCCATCACTTCCTCACAAGATGGCTTGCAGGGGGTTAATGAGGGACGACCAAACAACGGAACATGCAGGTTATGTGGGGCGACCAGGATGGCATGGGGGTTAGTGGGAGATGACCAAATGATTGAACAGCAGGCTGCATGGGCAACCAGACTGGCATAGGAGTTAGTGAGGGACAACCAAATGATTGAACAGCAGGCTGTGTGGGGTGACCAAGCTAGCGGGGGGCCATGAGTGGTGACCAGGCCAGCAGGGGGGCAGTTGGGGGTGACCAGGCCAGCAGGGGGGCAGTTGGGGGTGACCAGGCCAGCAGGGGGGGCAGTTGGGGTCAACCAGGTTGGCAAGGGGGGCAGTAAGAGGTGACCAGGCCAGGAGGGTGGGGGCAGTTTTGGGGGCGACTAGACCAGTGTGGGGGGTGTAGTTGAGGGAGGTCAGTCTGGCAGGGGGGCAGTTAGGGGTGATTAGGCTGGTGGGGGGGCACTGAGGGGTGACTAGGCTGGCAAGGGGGCAAGTTAGCGGTGACCAGGCCAGCAGAGGGGGTCAATTGAGGGCAACCAGGCCAGTGGCAGGGGGTGGGCAGTAAGGAGTGACCAGGCCAGCAGGGGGGAACAGTTAGGGGTGACTAGGCAGGCAGACAGGTGAGCAATTAGGAGCCAGCAGTCCAGGAATGTGAGAGGGATATCCAACTATCGGTGTAGGCCCAATCCCAGGCAGTTGGACATCCCCTGAGGCAGTTGGACATCCCCAGAGGGGTCCCAGATTGGAGAGGGTGCAGGCTGGGCTGAGGGGATCCCCACCCCCACCCCCAACCTCAGTGCACAAATTTCATGCACTGGACCTCTAATTTTATATTTTTTTCAAGTAAATTATTTAAATGAGAAAGTAATAACTTTTAATACCTCTAAGATTTATTCCTTCATATTCAGTAATCTTTAACTATACAAATCTTGAATATTTTAGGCCATAGCTATAAACTACTATTCTGAAGTAGCTTGCATTGTAAACATGTCTTAATATAAGAATGTTTTCATTTTTTTTTCTTTTGCAAAACATAATGGAACATTTAAAAAATATTCTGCTATAATTACTTGTCATAAAATC
Source organism: Vespertilio murinus (assembly GCA_963924515.1). Classification (NCBI taxonomy): domain Eukaryota; kingdom Metazoa; phylum Chordata; class Mammalia; order Chiroptera; family Vespertilionidae; genus Vespertilio; species Vespertilio murinus. Next base: position 31,164,160 of record OZ004711.1, read on the forward strand.
CTGATTAGAGATTTTTGTTACAGGTCTCAACTCCTATTATTGTTTGTCTTCCTTTAAAATGTGCTGAAGGTTTATTCTTTTGTATTAAGAAAAATCTGCCCACCTGAGATTCTTTATTCTAATAACCACTCAAGTTTTTAATCGTATGCCCTAGGATACATTTATTTAGTTAAAATGTCAGTTTTTTCTTTCTATAAAATGATTATTCATGACAATGCCTCCATTTACTTCATTCATTCCTTCAGCAAGTGTGCTGAATGGAAGGCATACACCAGTGAACCACGCAGGCAAGTTCAGTGCTTCTGTGAAGTTGACATTCTTATGGGGGGAAATTAAGTAAATGGAAAAGTCTATTGTAGTTGTGTTATAATTTTAGATGTAAGTTTCATAAAGAAATGAAACAAAATAGAATGAAAAGGAATTCAAAGCAAGGGGAGTGGATAGGAAGGAAGGACTTCTGCTAGGCAGTCAGGAAGGGCTGTCTCTCAGAATCTGTGGTGCTGGTGTTTGAGCAGAGACTAGACTCCTGGGAAGGAGCCACTACAAGAAGTTGTGTGGGAAGCACATTCAGGTCATAGGCACAGAATGTGCAAAGGCATGAGGGTGGATCAAATTTAGCTTGTTCTAGTAGCAGTCTGAAATCGTAGTGAGTGGTAGCAGCTGAGGTAGGAGAAATCAGTGAAGAAGAGCAAGTATGGAGTCATCTGAGTGCCATGGCACATACTATTCAGCTTCTAGTTTTAAATATAATGGAAACCAGCAGACACTGCTGGTATCACACTTAAAATATTTCTCTGAACCATTTATCAGGCTATTTAGAAGGCTGCCAGTTTTGAGTAGGATCTACAGTGAAAAACAATTTTGTCGCAAGTTCATATTGCAGTGCAAGCAGTATTGCTGCTTATTCTACAAGATCTGGCAAATTCTAGAGTCCTAGAAAAATCTGTGGTAAATAATGGCAACATTTGAGTCTCAGGCCACACCCAATAGGAGATTTGCAAAGCAGAGTCTTTGGGTTCTGGAGCAAAGTAATATATTATGCAGATTTCTCTCCTGCCATGGTATTGAGCTCTGGTAGACTGAGTGCCAGCTGACAGAACATCAAATGTCTATGCAACCGGAGTTTCCATAACTAGTTATTATCACCCACCAAGTTAAAAGGACTGTCAGAAACAACCATTATCTGCCATATAAGAGAAGTGCAACATTTGGGGTCAGTTCTAAGTCAATGTCTGAAAACTCCATGACATGTTATACCAATAGCTCTTCTTAAGTGTAATTACATAGAGGTTTTTATGTGGTGCTCAGTAGGATCATCTGATAGAGAAAAGTCTGACCAGGTTCAAGGGTGGATTGACTTACACAAAAATTTACACGTGGAAGTTCATAGCATTATTTATAGTAGACAAAATCTGAAAACAACCCAAATGTCATCAACTGATGAATAGAGAAAAACATGTGTTATATCCATGAATGGAATATTATTTTATCATAAAAAGAAATTGAATACTGACACATTCCAAAACATGGATAAATCTTGAAAACATTATGCTAAGTGAAAGAGGCCAGTTACTAAGGACCACACATTGTGTGATTCTGTTAATATAAAATATGCAGAGTAGGCAAATCTGTAGAGATAGAAAGCAGGTTAGTGATTGCACAGAGTTGGGAGAGATGGAAGATTTGGGGGATGATCAGTAAGTGCTTTCTTTTTGAGGTGATGAAAATGTTCCAAAATGGATTGTAATGATGAAGCACAATTTTGTGAATACACTAAAAGCTATTGTATTTAATACTTTAAATGGTCAGTTGTATGGTGCATGCTTTATATCTAAGTAAAGCTGTTTTAAAAGAAAATGGATTGGCTTGTTATAATGGTAAAAGTTTCAAATGGATAACTGATACACTGCAACTCTGTATAGTGATGGTCCTGAAAGACAGTGGCAATGGAAGAAATCCTTGCAGTTGGGAGAACTTTTAGCAGAACTTATCTAGTCATCAATTTAGAAGGGAGAGAGAAGTGATTGAAATTAAGGATGAACACAGATTTCTAATCAGTGACAAATAGTTCAGTTGATTGGGTAGGGACCTGGAAGATGCAGAGCAATGAGGTCTGAGAAAGGAGCACCTGGATGGATCTATGGAAATGAACACAAAAGTGTATGGTCTATTGATTTGGCATCAAGAAGAGTTCAGGAACCTGGAAAAGGCACTATGTGTAAATTAAGGGCACAGAGATGAAACATAATTTTGAAAGGCATATTGGGGAGTCAGAGAAGACTTAGCTAAAGGAACTAAGTTCTCCTTGTCTCAGGACCCCTTGCTTTTTATTGACACAACTTGTCCTAAGGCAAGGTGGAGACATACATATCAAAGGGTAGGGTTAGGTACAGAATCTATTGCCAGGTTGGATAATTGCCTACAGCTATTCAGGTGTCTGGCCAGTTGGAGGCAATAGCATGTAGATTAAGATGCCCTGAAACTGCCTAAACTGGTTTGGCTGGTTTGGCTCAGTGGTAGAGCATTGGTCTGTGGACTGAAAGGTCCTGGGTTCGATTCCAGTCAAGGGCATGTACATTGTTTGCGGCACATCCCCTGTAGGGGGTGTGCAAGAGGCAGCTGGTCAATGTTTCTCTCTCATTGACGTTTCTAGCTCTCTATCTCTCTCCCTTCTTCTCTGTAAAATATCAATAAAATATATATTTTTTAAAAGATGCCCTGAACTATCTGGCAGCAAGCAATGATTTTATGCATCCTTTTCAGGTTTGGGGAAATGCCTTTAGCCATTCCCAACAGGCAGTAACATATGTGACTCAGACCTTGTTGAGTCCCCAAGTTGCATCAACCTTTTGATGAAACTCTTGCCATTATGACATGCTGGAATTGGCTTCTGGCAGTAGAGACTTTTTGTTCTCACATTAATGACTACCAGAAATATGTATCATATTGGATAATCTGTGGAGGGGGGAAGGGAATCATATGGAGATCAACCAGCTTGTGCCTTGAACCACCCATTGTTTGCACAATGATCCCAAAATGGAGAGGCCCTTGGAGCAAGGATGAAGAATATGCATGGATCTAAGGCATATAGCTACCATTGTTGCTCAACATCTAATCAGCCTTAGGGAAAGTTCTGAGGTCCCATTCTTCCAAGATATTAATAAGCAACTTGAAACAAGTTGAATACACCAGACCTCTTCAACATATGAAAGGGGCATCTATTCATCATTATTTAGATGGATACATATTATGGGTATGGGTTCACATTTCATGCCAACAGCAGCATAGCTAGCACCATTATTCAAGGAATGTCTTGAAATCAATTGATCTTGATTTATCAAGGTGTGATTCAGCATAAAATAGCCTTAAACCAAGGAACCCCCCCCTTTTTTTTAAACAGGATGTGACAATGGGCCTATGGCCATGGAATCCATGGCTCCTGCTTTATGTGAATATTTTAGAGAAGCTAGTAGACTGATAAAACATTGGGATGGTATGATAGGTAGAATTCTAAGATGGGCCCCCAAGATTCCCAGCCCCTAGTGTGTGTGTGTGTGTGTGTGTGTGTGTGTGTGTGTGTATGTGTGTGTGTGTGTGTGTGTATTCCTAGATATTCAGACTAACACTAATCTAGGTTTTTCTGTGAAGGGATTTTTTTTGCATATATGATTAATATCCAAAATTAGTTGTTCTTAAGATAGGGTGATTATCTGGACTATATAATCACATAAGCCCTTAAAAGCAAGCAGACAATTTTCTCTGACTGATGACAAGTCCAAAATGATTTGATGTACTGTCGCTGGCTTGAAGAGGCCATTTGGCAAGGAATGCAAACACACTTAAGAAACTGAATGTGGCACCCAGATGATACCCAGCAAGAAATTTACAGGGAATTGCAGGCCTAAAACCACAAGGAAATGAATTTTTCCAATAATCTGAATTGCTCATAGTGACAACATTCTTGGTAATGCACCATTTATGGCTTTTCCCCTTTTCATATCTTATGTTCCCAGTCTCCTATTGGTGTTCCTTAGAATCTACTGTCATAAATCCTTTGCACTTCATTCTCCATTAAGAAAGAAACATTTGGAGATGCTTAAGCCAGAGAATGGTCATCTAATTCATATTTTTAATAGCCACTGAAGCTATTTTGTGACAAATGGGCAATTGGGAGGATGAGCAATCGTGTAAAAAAAGAAATAAGATAGAAGGCTATTTCAATAGTCTTCTATTTAGACCCAGGTAGATGCATTTAATCAGGTTAGGACTGGATGGATTAAGTATATAACTGGAGTTAGAGAAAACTGTCAAATTTTGGCATGAATAATTAGATATGTTCTTGAGAAAATGAGGAGAAAGATCCTGATGGAAGGTGCTGAGGAGCTAGGACAGATCAGAGGGAATAAAAAATTTATTTTTTATGCACCTGTTCACCGGTGAACTCTATCTAACTTCTAAGGTTGATCCTAGGCAGACAGTTAAATGTGGGAATGTGGAGCTCAGGGAAGAAGAGAATAAGTTAAGTTTAGAACAATAAAAATATGAATGGCATTAACTTATTACTTAACCTAGAAAATAGCATTTCATAGTTGATATTTGGCAAATGCTATTTGCTAGAAGACATGCTTATACTCTTGAAATTTAAAGAACAATTAACATTTAGAAGACTGGATCTTTTTATTTTGTTAGTGCAGGAATCCTCGCAAGTCTCTCTAAGTTTTCTTTTGGGGACTAATGAGAAAATCTACTGGCTCTGAAAATAGTGCTCAAGTTCTGAATAAATTTTCCTTAAACAGTCTTAGATTAAAAACAACAACAACAACACACCTATGTTTTAGTAGTCTGATTTTGTAAATGATTTTCAAAATATTTTAATAAGTAAAACAATCACCTACCACTTCTTCATTCTGAGACTGACAATTACTTTTTGTATATTATCAAAAATACAAAATCATTATTTTGTATTTAGATTTAATTTTTAACCTTGGATGTCTTAAAAGTTTTCTGAGTTTCAAGCTATTTATTTGCAGAACACATTTTTTTCAATCTCTACATAATATTCACAATATTTCATCACATGGCTATACTCTAATTTTCGTATGGCTTGACATTTATTTTATTTACAGTTTTCTATTATTATATTAGAAAATTGCATTGCATGAACCATAACCAAGCCTTTCATTATACTTCTCTTCATTTCCTTATGTTAGATTCCTAGAAATGGGAAAATATTTATGATTGTATGGCATTATTGCTATCTTGTATTCTAAGCAGGTTGTACCAATTTATTACTACATGCAAATGTGAAAACGCTTTTATTATTGCCAGTATTAGGTATTGCCTTGGCCAATTTCATACAAAATACATAATTTTTAAATTTTATATGCATATCTCTAGTTACTAAGGAGGATTAACTTTAATATATTTTGCCACGTTTATTTCTTCTTATTATTCAGATATTTCAGATATCTTGCTCATTCTTCTATGGAGAATTGTTTGTATTTGTTATGTATTTATAAATTTGGAGGGATAACAAGAACTGTATCTCTTGTCTTGTATACATTTTCAAAATTGTCTCTAGGATCATTATCCCTCTCATTTTTGCATGTAATGACTTTGTTTCCAAAGGTCATACATTATATGTAGTCAGTGAAACTCTTCCTTTCATATTTAACTTTCTTTATATGCTTCTACATTCTTTCTATACCCTGACATCAAGTAAATGGTCACCATTATTTTCTTAGTGTTATCATGTATATTTGAAGTTTTAGTTAAACTGAAAATGAATTTGGCTTTGTGATAGATAAGGATAGCTCAAATTTATTCCTAATATATATTGATTAATCATTACAATTTTGAAGACATAACAGTATTTCTCAACAACTACTTTTAGTTAAGTAACTTACACTACACACCTGTTATAATTCAGAGAATTATTGTTTTTCAAGTTCATGATGCTAAAACCACTTATATTTGTTGAATGCCTTTGCCTGTCTTTTAAAAAATTACACTTGACCTTTAAAATATTTTAAATTACCATCATTCTACCAACCATCCATTTATGTCTATAAACGTACTTGAGGAAAAAATGGATATCTGCTGTATATTTACTATGCTATTGTCTCTCAGTCCTAAACCCACTCTTTTACACCCAGCTTTGTGAAATAGAGCTCTGAAAGCCACATTTCTTCTTAGCTAGTGCCTGTGGCAGGCTCTGCCACTAGGGGGTGCCAGAGGAAGGCTGCAAAGCTCGAAGAGGCAAGGAACTTGCTCATTCTTTCTGCTTCCTGTGGCTTCAGGTAGGCCATCCCCTTAGCAACATTTCTTCTAGAACAGTCATTCTCAACCTTTTTAATGCTGCGACCTTTTAGTACAGTTCCTCATGTTCTGGTGACCCCCAAACATAAAATTATTTTCGTTGCTACTTCATAACTGTAATTTTGCTACTGGTATGAATCGTAACGTAAATATCTGTGTTTTCCAATGGTCTTAGGCAACCCTGCTAGCGGCTCTCAACCTGCTGTAGAGCCTAAGACCATCGGAAAACACAGATATTTACGTTATGATTCATACCAGTAGCAAAATTACAGTTATGAAGTAGCAACGAAAATAATTTTATGTTTGGGGGTCACCAGAACATGAGGAACTGTACTAAAAGGTCGCAGCATTAAAAAGGTTGAGAAGCAGCAATTCATTATAGCAGCAATTGTATCCATTTTTTAGACTTCCCAACCCTCATAAACTCGGCCTCACCATGCCCCCTCAGACTCCCTACTACCAACTACCAGTGCCCCCTCCTCAAAGGTCTGAAGTTCCTCCAAAAACTTCAAAGTATTAATAAGTCAACTTTTCCCCTTTGTTTCCTCAGTCCTGGGGGTGGAAACTGCTCCTGAGGTTGGCTGTCTCTGTGGTTCCGTGAAGTTGTGTAGGTGTTTTTATTGTTGTTTATTTCTACCTTTTTAGTCAACTAAGAGCTTTATACCTCTCTGGTGTAATTGGGTTGACTTTTTTCCTGACTGGACTCTGACTAATAACTGGAACATATTAGTTCTCCTCTGTATTAGTCAGGGTTCTCTAGAGAAGCAGAAGCAATAAATGTGTAATGCTGTATGATTATGCACAATTAGGAAGTCCCAAGCTGTGCAGGGTGAATTGGCAAGTTGAACACACTGGCAGGCTTGAGACCCAGAAAGAGTCCAGGTTTCCCTCCAAGTCAATCGGTGCAGAAGAATTCTCTCTTACTCAGGGGAGCACCAGCCTTTTTGTTCTGTTTATCCCTTCAGCTGATTAGATGAGGCCCACCCACAGGAGGGAATGCCATCTGCTTTATTCAGTCTGTTTACATGTTAATCTTATCCTGTGCAAGGGGTAAGAGGCAAGGGTGGGCTGGAGCGGGTCAATGGGGAAAAGAGGGGAACATATGTAATACTTTCAACAATAAAGATTATTTTTTAATATATTTTATTGATTTCTTACAGAGAGGAAGAGAGAGGGATAGAGAGTCAGAAACATTGATGAGAGAGAAACAGCGATCAGCTGCCTCTTGCACACCCTGTACTGGAGATGTGCCTGCAACCAAGGTACATGCCCCCATCCGGAATCGAACCTGGGATCTTTCAGTCCACAGGCCGACGCTCCATCCACTGAGCCAAACCGGTTTTGGCAACAATAAATATTTTTGTGATGTTAATCTTATTCTAAAATACCTTCCCCCAAACATCCAGAATGTCTTACCAACTGTCTTCCCATGACCCAGTCAACATACAATTAATCATCACAGCTACATTTATTGTTTTAAATATTTTAAAAGAATTTTTTTAGTTATATTTCTATGTTTACATTATTCCTTCCTAGATAACTATGACCTATTTTATACTTTGCTGTTTGTATGCAGGGGGTAACTTCCCAGTATACTTCCTACCTGATTATTGCTGAAATAAAGAAAAACATTTTATTTCCATTTTCATTTTGAGTAATTATTTCTCTGAAGTTCCTGAAAGAAGAGAATTATATATTTTGGGGGAATAATTATTGAGTATGTTTCTAACAGAGTGTGTATGTTAAAAGCCTATGCTAGCATACGTTGAACCTCCTGTTCCATCGGTGTTTACACCATCTACTATCTCAGTGGTCGGCAAACTGCGGCTTGCGAGAGCTGCATGTGGCTCTTTGGCCCCTTGAGTGTGGCTCTTCCACAAAATACCATGTTCGGGCACGCAGGTACAGTGTGACTGAAACTTGGTGGCCCATGCGCAGAAGTCGGTTTTTGGCCTGGGCCAGTCTATTTTGAAGAAGTGACGTTAGATGAAGTTTAAGTTTAAAAAATTTGGCCCTCAAAAGACATTTCAATCGCTGTACTGTTGATATTTGGCTCTGTTGACTAATGAGTTTGCCAACCACTGTACTATGTCTGTACCATAATACATAGTCACTAGGAAAATAAGGAAGGCATGTAGACTAGTAAAGATGGGAAATATCAAAACAGCCATTACTAAAAATAGCAATTACTTCTAAAAGAAATACTATTTATAGTGAATTACAAATGTTATCGGTGATGTGATCCATGAAGGTATTAAAAAAATGCACTTTTTCAGTATGAGTCTTGATAAATGAATTTTTCCATGATCAAAACAAGTTTAAAAATAAATGGAGTTTTTTTAAGTTCTATTTTAATTTATTAAACCCATTTAACTATATTCTTTCTGAAATACAAAAGACAGAATAAATGACACCATGAAAGAAGTTGCGATGATAATATGATGGTGGCCAATTAATACACATAAATTTATTTTTCCTGGATAAGCACCAAAGTACTTAAGAGGATTAAGAGATAATTCTTAAGCAGCATTACCTGAAAGATTATTTGGCATTTCAATATGGATTTCCAAAGTGCTAGATGGCAAGTCCAAGCAAGCATTTGTGGTCACATGTATATAAGTCCCCAACCATTACTGAGGATGAGAAATTGTCACTACTATTACCATACAACCTAAAAAATATTCATCCCTTCTAATTGCTCACCTGAAATGACCTCGAACAAAATCTCTAAAGAGTGGCTTGCACTTTTTCCTTCTTGAGTAACCTGCTTCACTTTATAATCTAGGAAGACAGTGCTGTTAGGACTGAGCTGGGGCAGGGCATCCTGTTTCTTACACACAAACCATGGACTTCTTCTTCTTTTTTTCTTTTTTAAAAAAAATATTTTTATTGATATTTTACAGAGAGGAAGGGAGACAGATAGAGAGCTAGAAACGTCAATGAGAGAGAAACATCGACCAGCTGCCTCTTGCACACCCTCGGGGGTGTGCCCTCAACCAATGTACATGCCCTTGACCGGAATCGAACCCGGGACCTTCCAGTCTGCAGACCGAAGCTCTACCGCTGAGCCAAACCGGTTTCGGCCATGGACTTCTTCTATTGTCCCATCAACTCCCAGGCATTGCGGGCCCGTGGAGACAAGAGTTCCTCACTGAGGATAAGCTTGCTAATTCTAATGTCATTGACAACCATCAAAGGGTCCCGGGGGGGGGGGGGGGAGGAATCAGGGCTGCTGTCTGTGTCTGAGGCCAGCTTCTGTGTGGCAGGCCTGGATGAAATGTCATTGATAGATGACGCCTGAGAAGAGGTGGCGTTGCTACTTACTGCTGCACCTGTGCTGAAGGCTCATCTTGCAAGACACCCTTCTTGCCTCTTTCTTCCCAGTCCATTACTTTTTTTGAAAATCAGCTCTTTCCATTCGTCCATTGCATGGTCTCTTTCTTCCAAGTGGGCCTCAAAAATTTGAGATTGCTGGTGCTTCTGCTTCAGCAGGGTCATACTAAAGTTTTTATGGGATGTAAGTTCGAAGAATTAGGCGAGTATTTGTGAAAGATCTTTACTTTGATTCAAATATTTATCCAGGGGATATGATTAGCATAAAATAAAATGTGGGTTTTAGTTACAGAAAGACACAATAGAAACAGACTGTTGAACCTCAGAGGGAAGGTGGGGGTGGGTGGGTGGGTGGAAAGAGATCACTCAAAGAAGGTGTGTGTGTGTGTGTGTGTGCTTGGACACAGACAATAGGGTGGTGAAGGCCTGGGACATGAGGTGGGGGTGGGCTAGAGGGAGTCAGTGTAATACTTTCAACAATAAAGATCAGCCCTAACTGATTTGGCTCAGTGAATAGAGCGTCGGACTATGGACTGAAGGGCCCTGGGTTCAATTGCAGTCAAGGGCATGTACCTTGATTCAGACATATCCCCAGTAGGGAGTGTGTAGGAGGCAGCTGATCAATGATTCTCTCTCATCAATGTTTCTGAATCTCTGTTCCTCTCACTTCCTCTCTGTAAAAATATCAATAAAATATATTAAAAACACACAATAAAGATTAAAAAAACAAGAAAGACACAGTTGATAGTTTGCTAAAGATTTCAGTGTGAATATGTGCTATCATGAAATCGTGGTTGTAGTCCACTTCAGCCAAGGTCAAATGAGGGAATTAAATTACCCTGAAACAGAATTTAGATTGCTAAAAGGATAACCCATGAGAAGGGCAACTTTGTAGTATATTTAGGGTACCTAGCTGTGTCTTCAGAACAAGGATAAGGAAACTGTTTTTGTGATGTGTCGGAGAGTAAATATTTCAGGTTCCGTGGGCCAGAGTCTCTTCCCAGTCACTCAGCTCTGGCTTTGCGCTGTGAAGGCAGCCAGAGACCATAGTGAACAAGCAGGCGTGGCTGTGCTGCAAGAGGACTTTCTTCACAGAAACAGGCAGCAGGGAGGAGGGGTTTGGCCCAGGGGGTTGCAATTTGCCGACCCTGCTTTAAAGGATTAGAAGTAGAGAGACTGTGCTATCAACATTCCATGGAGGAACATTTTGGGGGAGTTCTGTTTTGGCAGCTCTCAGCATATGGTGAGGCCTCAGGGGTTCAGTACCACCTCACTCTCCGATTAACGTGATCTTTGGAGTGTACTGATCGGCGGACACATCCTTCAGTCTTCAGAGGTATTGCCCTAAAAGGGTTTTTATGGTAGTTGAGCCACATTACTGATAAAAGTTGACTCTTCTGATGGAATTGCTTTTTATTTAAATATGTGAAAGCTTGTTTTCATCCCACCAAATCAAATAGATTCAGATACTGGCCTGACCCTCCTCACCCTCTTGCAAGAGGAATTGCATTACCTGTATCTTCAGTTAATTTAGCAACTATACAGATGCTCCTCAACTCAACCATGAGGCTATGTCTTGACAAACCCATCATAAGTTGAAAATATCGGAAGTTAAGAAATGCATTTAATACACCTAACCTACCAAACATTAGAGCTTAACCTAACCTACCATTTATGTGGCCCGTGTTGTGGCCAGTGACCCAGAAGAAGCGACAGCCAGCACCCAGAGGAGTCAGGAAAGTAAAACCTTTATTACGCAGCACTGCTGGTCCGGGGGACTTGACCCAAAGCCTGAGCTGCCAATGAGGGGAGGTTTGGGTATATATCCCTTCTTGTGGCGGGCTCCCGGGGTGGGCTTTGCAGCTCGGCCCAAGTCAGTCGGAATGGGTAAGATTACTGTTTAGCTAGATCCTGAACTAGGCTGTAAGCCCCCAAAGTTGCCCCCCTATTTCCCCTCTTATCAGCACACTTACATTATTTTTTAAAAATATGTATATATATTATTGATTTTTTTTTTACAGAGAGGAAGGGAGAGAGATAGAGAGTTAGAAACATCGATGTGATGAGAGAGAAACATCGACCAGCTGCCTCCTGCACACCTCCTCCTGGGGATGTGCCCGCAATCAAGGTACATGCCCTTGGCCGAAATCAAACCTGGAACCCTTCAGTCCGCAGGCTGATGCTCTATCCACTGAGCCAAACTGGTCAGGGCAGGACACTTAACATTCTTAACCTCAGTTGGAAAAATCATCATGAGAGAGTGAGAAAGTGTCATATTGCATATCACTAGCCCCAGCAAAGGTCAAAATTCAAAACTCGATATAAGGTTCCTACTGAATGCTTATCACTTTCCCACGATCATAAAGTTGAAAAAGTCTTAAGTCACCTTCAGTCCTAATGTCGCCCCCACGTGCAGGGTCAGGGAGCAGTGCTTTATGCCAGGGAAGCCCGGTCGGGGCTGCCCACCGCGCTGCGATGGACTGTGTGCTGAGATGGACCAGGGGGCGCCCTGGAAAGTGGCCGGAGGTCACTCAGGTACCGTGAAAGGCTGCAGGAGGCCCACGCAGCTGGCCCTTCACCTTCTGCTGCTCAGAGGCTCTCCCTTAAAATAAGCCCGTGCACACAGACCAAAGACAAAAGAACCGCAGCTTAGCGCGGGACACGATTGGGAGGGGTGGCAACCTGGACAGCACTGGCTCTGTCTAGGCGGGCTATATAGTTCATCAGCTCCAAATATTTTTTTCTGTGAAGAAAAAAAAAGACTCCCAGTGTTGCCGGAATTTCTATTTTTTTTTCTAAGGGGGTCACTGAAATTAGCATTCTTTTTTAATTTAATTTTTTTGGTTAGGAGAATAAAAGTTTCCTAATTTTTAAGTTTTGGGAGTTAATTGATTTTTAAAATATGTTTTTAAATTGATTTTAGAGAGGAAGGGAGAGGGATAGAAACATCAATAAGATAGAAACATCATTGATTAGCTGCCTCCTGCACACCCCCCTACTAGGGATGGAGCCCGCAACTTGTGCATATGCCCTGATGGGGAATCAACCCAGTGACCTCCTGGTTCATGGGTGGACACTCAAGCACTGAGCAACATGGGGAAGGCAGGAGTTAATTTTTTAAAATCCTCACAGAGTGTATGATCTTAAAACAAAACAGGTCTGACAAGTTAAAATGACCCTTGTGCCACATTTTACAATTTCTGTAGCAGAGGCTGATTTTCTTGTTAGAGAACTTAAATTTGGAATTATAGCGAGGCATGTAATAGGCTTGTAGAACAGCCAAAATAAAGGGGGAGAGACTGACAGAAAATGAGACAGAGGTGGGGCCCTGGCAAAATGAAGTCACTTATACGTACAACATAGTCCATGCTGGTAAATATTTGCTTTTCGAATTGAATAAACAAATCTTCAAGTTAAATATTTGAACTGCATGAGTAATCAGAGGAAGTCAATTGACAGTAAGTCAATTGAGAGATGAGTTGAAAAGATATGCAAAAAAGCCTCCAGAAACTAAAAAAAGAAAAGATAATGTAGCCTATGAGAGGCGAGGGAAGAGAATTGGCTCCGTGGAGTTGCCTCTTTACATGATGCTTTTCATTCTAGTTCTGGGCCTTTACTACATGTAAGTTCACAATCAAGTCTTCATACTCTGAGCTCACTTGACTGGATTTCTTTGTTATGAAAAGAACCTGAACTAAGCATATAACATTATTGAGTGTATCTGGTTGTAATACAGAGCCATGGTGTTTCATCTTACTTGTGGGACTCCAAGAAAACTCACATGCAAAATTATGCAATTCTAAAAATCTAAGAATTGTTCATCATATGATGATATACCTTTTTGTTAGTTATTTTTATATCATAAGGTTGTTGCCCTGGTCAGGTAACTCAGTTGGTTAGAGTGTCATCCCAATACACCACACTTATTTATTTATTTATTTATTTATTTATTTATTTTTATTATTTTTTCTTTATTGATTAAGGTATTACATATGTGTCCTTATCCTCCCATTTCCCCCTTACCCTCTACTCATGCCCTCAACCCCCTGGTGTCTGTGTCCATTGGTTAGGCTTATATGCATGTAAAGTCCTTTGGTTGATCTCTACCCCTTACCCCCAACCTCTCCTACTTTCTCTCTGAGGTTTGATGGTCTGATCAATGCTTCTTTGTCTCTGGATCTGTTTTTGTTTATCAGTTTAAGTTGTTCATTATATTCTGCAAATGAGTGAGATCATGTGATAGTTATCTTTCTCTGACAGGCTTATCTGCTTAGCATAATGCTCTCCAGTTCCTTCCATGCTGTTGCAAATGGTAAGAATTTTTTTTTTTTTACCACAAGCATAGTATTCCATTATGTAGATGTACCACAGTTTTTTAATCCACTCGTCTACAGATGGCACTTAGACATAATTTATTATAGCTAAGATTTGGAAACGGCCTACACCAAGCTTTTGGGTTCAGTCTCTGGACAGGGCACATAAAGAATCAATCAATCAATCAATCAATCAATCAATAAAGGGAATGACAAATCAATGTTTTTCTTTCTCTATTTCTCTATCTCTCTTTCTAAAATCAATCAATCAATAACTTTTTTCTAGTGGTGGAAAGGAGATGTGGGAAATGTACTTCTGGCAGTTGATTACAATTATTTACTCTATTGGCAATTAATATGTTTAGCACATGGTAACTATTACTTGTTTATTGATGCATTTTTCTATGTGATTTACCCCCAGTGCATTGAAGAACTTCGATTACAAATATAAAAATAAGTACACTAACTAGTAAATAATATAATGTAAATCCATTGGCAATAGCATTTCACTGAACTGTTTTGGATACATTGTTTTTGCAAGAATGATTGGCCTAATGAGCATCCTTGGGAATCAACTCATTTTATGTAATCTGTGTAATCAATAACTTTCCAGGCAGCAACACTTTGATCATTGCTTCTAGAGGGAGAAGATATTGGCTAATGAAACACAAAATTTTGAGCTCTCAGTTAAAGCTATGGTTTCTGTGTGCATCAGAGTCGAAGCAGAAAAAAAGATGGTGCTTACAATTGGGTGATTTAAGGAATGCTTAATAAAGGACAGAGCTGAGGTACACCCCAAGGGATAGTGCAGTGCCCTCAGGCTCATCACAACAGCTTTCAACAGCTCTGTGGTGAGGACTGACTGGAAGAAATAAAGCAAGAAATAAAGTCAGCCCACAGTCACCCTTGAGGGAGACAGCAGGGGGATTATATAACTTGACCTCACTCTCTTGCCTTCCACTAATCTCCTGATAGTGTTGTCTATTGGACAAGGCAATCAGAAGCCTTTCAGACCACAGAATAGGATACAGGATGGAGAGTAAAACTGAAGAGGTAAATAAAAAGAATTCAGCATAGATGTTATCTGGTATTTTCTGCCCTTTCTCTCTGGGTAACCTTGGAAAGTTACTTACCTTTTCTAGATTGGATCATTCTCATCTTTTAAATAAGATCCCATACAATTCTGAATTGTCATGATTCCCTGAAAACAACTTCAGTATCAGTTGTCCCTAAACATGCAAGGTTTTACACAACTTAATAGGATATGATTTAAAGTCTTATAATTATTTAAACGTTTAC
This sequence comes from Vespertilio murinus, assembly GCA_963924515.1. Taxonomy (NCBI): domain Eukaryota; kingdom Metazoa; phylum Chordata; class Mammalia; order Chiroptera; family Vespertilionidae; genus Vespertilio; species Vespertilio murinus. The sequence continues at coordinate 31,179,423 of OZ004711.1, forward strand.
TTTTAATTGCTCCTAATTTGTATATGGTTTTATGGCCCTATTACTCACTTTTGGCAGTAATCTAACTTTTAAATACAAAGACTCCATAGTAAGAACTTTAGCTATTTAATATTGTTCTTCCTATAAATATTTTTTTTGAATTTCAATTCATTTCTCTTCTCTATTACATTTTGTTTTATATGTAACATTTTTCACCATCTTAAAAATATATTCAATTTAATCTATTCTTTTATAATTTTAAAACCTACTAGAATTTCAGCATAATTCTAATTTATTTTTAGAGACTTTTGCTTAGCATGATACAGTTTTAAAAATTTATTGAAAGGAATAATTTTAGAGATAGGACAGGGAGACTTGGAAGATATGAGAGAGTCCATGGGAGAGGAATGAATAGATGAGGGCTTGGAGACACCCAAATGCTTATCTTACAGAGGATAGAGAAATGCTACAGGATAAGGGGGTAGGAAGACATACATTCACAGAGGATAAAGACAAGTCATAAGATATCAGGAAGAAGGAAACATATTTTCACAGATGATAGAGGAATGTTGCAAAATAAGAAGAGAAAAAAAGGGGGGGGTACCACACAGGCTTTGAGCTTTGAAACTGATATGTGTAGCAGGTGATCAATAAGGAAAGCAAGGGGGCCCTAAATTAAGGGTGATCCAATTAAAAAGAGTCAGGACTAGACAAAGAGCTATAGCATATAAACTGGAGACAAAAGGACATGAAGCATATTGCAGATTTTAGATGGCAGATTTTTGGATTTTTATTTTTTTCCGATGAGAGGCAGAGAGAGAGAGAGAGAGAGAGAGAGAGAGAGAGAGAGAGAGAGAGAGAGAGCAGGCTTTTCCTGTTTTCCTTGGGGGCCCCTCTGGGAACACCCCTGCCCAGGGAATTTGTATATGCTTCTAATAAACTTCTACATTTTATTAAAGAAGGCTTTAGTCCACGAATTCATTCTGCAACTTCATCAGACAAGAACCCACACAAAGAAGTCTGTACCCCCACCCCCACGTTTCACTATGGACGAATAATTAATTTTGAGTCAAGCATATTTTGAGTTAGAAATTTTATATATGTTGTTTCATTTAAACTTATACAAACCTCATATTACATAAATACTAGGAACCAATTTAATAGAAAAGCAAACCGAGGAGTAAAATATTAAATCCTAGTCAAAAGGTAGTAAGTGATCAAGCCAGGATTTGAGCACACATCCATCTCCTCTCAAAGCTGAGGCACTTCCTGAAACACACAACATTAATGTTCATATTCTCCTTTCACTGTCTCTGATAATTTTTACTATACTACATGTTCCTTTCTCCTGAGAAAATCACACAAGCATCTGTGTTATGGTTACATTTTAAGTTTAAAGCAGAACATCTGTAAATACTGAATTATAATGAGGTCCTTGTGTAGTAAATTGTCTGCCTATAACAATGTTCAAGTCAATACTCACAACAAAGTACACAAAAGATGCTGTTTACCGTTCTGATTTTCACTGTTGTCATATATCCAGCTAAGGATTTAAGCTTGTTGATCCAAAAGAAGACAAATGAGGCAAGTACTGAAATCTTAGGGGATGTGCTTTCCTGTACAAAAGAAAGGACAGTGTGTGGGGGGGTTTAATTTCCAATAATGGCAAAATAGTTTCTTGTGGAACAACTTTACCACTGAGAACAACTAGAAAAGATGGGGAAAGACAAAATCTGGCCCACAACATCAGAGAACTAGCTACGTAGCCACGATGTGAGAGAAGGGAAATATTTTAAGATAAGCCAGACAGTCTTTATCTCTTTTCTTTTTAACATTATTTGCCAAAGGAAAAAAAAAATTGCACATTCATGTCATGTAGAGCTGAGAGGCCAAAAAGTTGACCAAAAGAGGTACTTAATGAATAAGAAACTGAACAGATTTTTTGACAGCCTCAAGCTGATGAGACAAATATGGGAGATCAGGGAGTATCAAAGAGCAGAGGTCCTGGGTAATATTAAAGATGTACATTGGGATCTGGAAGTGTTACCACCTAAGAGCAAGGGTGAGCTGGAAATACACCAGCTCTCACAAAGCACAAAAACAGCTTCAAGAAAGTTTAGTCCCAAACTGAATTGGTCATCTTTTCCTACTCAAACTGTCTGCCATAACCAAAATCATGTTTTTGTGTTTGTTTCTGAAGAGAAATCACATCAGATAGAACCTCAGTTTCTTTTCATTTTTTAATATACACAGGGGCTGAAACATAATACGACATAAAAAGTCAAGAATGCCAAATGGACAAATGACAAAAAATATCAAAGGAAAAAGTATAAAATCAAACAATCCACCAGATAACCCTCACATTGGAGTAATCTTATACGACTTTAAAATAAGAAATAGATTGTTTTCACAATAATTAATGTTGAATTGATTGGATATCAGGTGGAGTTAATCTTGACCTACACCAGGCATAAAAATTAATTTAAATTTCAAAAATAAGTCAGTAATCTTTCTAGAAATTATGAGAATATCTTTATGACCTAGTGTTTTCAATGGGGAGCTCTCTGTGTCTCCTCTTGTTGCAGGTGGAAGTGGAGTTCTTGCAATGTCACAAGAAAAATAATTTTCTGAGACTACACGGGAGAATGAGTGATATTTTTCTGCTGGAATTAAACTCCTGAGTTTCCAAGGTCCCATCTCCCTCCATCTTGCCAAGGCAAAAGTTCCATTTCATCTTCAGCAGATTAAAGCCTGTATCCATCGTTTCCACCCCATATTGGCACAGTCCGGTCCATAGCCCAGTATGTCTAGCTTAGCTTGTGCTCCCAGTTGTAGTCCATTGCATGTGGGTGGGATCCACATGGTGATGGGCCATGCGGCTCCTACAGTCGCATGGCTATGGAAGGAACATGGGCAAGTGCAAGGCAGAGGAGCAAAGCCAGAGGAACAAGAGAGAGAGAGAGAGAATTCCTTGGTCTACATGTGGATTTTAGCCTTCTGAGATTTTTGTGCACTTACAGTGACTCCACCCCCTCTAGCCAATTATCTTTGTTGCAGGTTAGACTGAGAGGCAAGTACCTTCCATAGCCACCCCTACTTTATGGACCAGCACCTGTCTTTCCCTTTGACCTCCAAGGAATGGACTGGTAGTTCCCTGGGGTGTGTGCAGTTGCAGCTTCATGGTGAAGCTGCTCAAATGACCATGCTTACAATGTCTGCCCTTCCCTTTACTCCTTCTGGTTATTAATATTAATAACTAGCTAATTATAATGGTAACACTAGGAATGGGGAAATGATTCTTAAACAGGGTATCTAATAAGAGAACAACCGAAGGACTGGTATGCATGAATATAAGTACAACCAACGAACACAGAACTCTGGGGAGGGAGGGCATGGGTGGGAGGTGGGGGGGAGGGGCAATAGTAAGCTATGTACACATATAATACCTTAATAAAAAAAATAAAAAAACAAAAAAACAGGATATCTAATGTACTAAACATGAAAATTATTGAGAACTCTCAGGACTCAATAAAAAAGTTGTGCTTTTTAAAAAATGCTTCTAGGTGTTTTGTAAACTTTTCTCTATGTCATTATTTATGCTATACTTCAAAATATACTCCTATATAATAAAAGCCTAATAAGCAAATTGTCCCCTCACCCAGGAGTTCTACCGGGAGTTCGACCACATGCTATGATGTATGCTGACCACCAGGGAGCAATGCAGAACATGGCAATTGTTGGCGTGGCAGCACTGGCAGCAGGCAGCAATGGAGGTGATGCTGGTTCCGATGGGCCCTGATGAGAGTGGGACCCCAGCAAGATGGTGCAACAAGTGAGTGGGTGGTGTCAGGCCAACATGGGAGCGAGTGGGGGCCCGATCACCCCACCAATCACCCCGCAGATGGTGACCAGTGGCAGCTCTGACACCTCCATTACAGAGAAGTTAAAACAGTTCTAATTCTTTTTCTTTCAATGCGCACAAATCCATTCACTGGGCCACAAGTCCATATATAAAGGAGGAAAAACAGAAGTCTGTCAAACAAATATCTCCAGAGTATTGATTAGCCCAAATCCATAGAAAGTGGAGAAGGATCGCTAAGTAGGAAGCTCTGAGAGAAGCAATAGGTCCAAAGCACCGATAAAAGCATTGATTTCTCCTCCATTTTCACCTTTGGATCAAGGGTCATAATCTTTTGTTTCTACAGAGGCCAGGCAGGTGATATCCTATATGATAAAGAGCTAATATGCTAATTAGGCTGAACAGCAGAACGACTGTCCAGATGACCTTTTGGACGGCCTTCCGGATGAAGCTGGGGCTGCGAGGGCCGAGCCCCGAGCAGGAATTCCTCTATAATAAACTCTCTAAAAAACAGAGTTTGCGTGTTTACTCACATAGTAATATTCTGTAACTTCACGCAGAAGTGTTTTTTTTTTTTCTTGAAAATCACCCAGCTCTTCTTTTTATATATTTGCAACCTGATGATTAGAATATTGAGCCCTGGTATCAGACTGCCAAGGCCGAATGTAAGCCTTTTTTTTTTGGTTATGTGATCTTGAAGAAATTATATAATGCTAACTTTTAGTTTCCCTATTGACACTGTGGGGAAAAGAAACTTACTCCATCACTCGCTCATTCAAAGCAATTGATGGAGTAGGAGCCATGTGTCAGGTATGATTTTTAAAGCAGGGAATAAGCAAGACATAGAATATGCAAGGATACAGAAGTAAAATCTATTTGTGGTGATAACTCTGGAGGAAAGAGAGGTAGGGAAGGGAGATAGGAGTGTCAGTGGAATACTGTTAAATTAGGTGGGTAGTTTTCACTATGAACATGACATTTAAGTTAAAATCTGAATGAAGTGAGAGAGCAGGATGTAACAGTCTGTGCTAGAGTCATTACAGGCAGAGGGGATGGGAAATGCCAGGGCCCTGAGGGACAATAAGGCCTGCACTACCCGAGAAATCGTAATGAGGCCAGGGTGGCGGGAGCAGAGTGAGAAAGGATCAGAAGACAGGCCACCACGCAAACCCTCATTTTTTCCTCTGAGAAAGATGTGGAGGTGTGCAGAGTTTTGAGCAGAATAGTAATGTGATATAACTTGGGCTTAACAGGATCAGTTCAACTGCCTCCTTGAGAAAAGATTCAAGGAAAGAAGAGATGGGGAAAAGGGGGTTATCGTAAAAACCCATGTGAGAAATAGTAGCTGTTTGGTCCAGCCAAGTAGTTCCATCTTGCATTTAGCAATGTAAATTTACATTTTTCTATATATTCTAAGCTTAAAGATAACCAGATACCAAGGTTTATTATGGGGAAAAAAAAACCTATTTTCTAATATCGCAATGATTATTTTTTTAACATGTGAAGCTTTGCATGTGCAAAATTCATGCCCACAGAATTTTCACCCGAATCATTATGTCACTGGAATGCTGTTTCTAACCCTCCCGGTGGCTCTTTGCTGCTAGGTCTATTCTTTATAAGCAGATGGGTCTCCACAGCTTCTGGCTTGACATCTCTTCTTTCTTACGCCATGCTCCCTGGAATTGGCTTTCCTTTTCCTGTACTATGTCTTGAAATATGACAAGTTACTTGAGAAATGTAAACCTTATAGAAGAACAAATTGGAAACTGACTAGTATATTTTTTTTAGCCCTAGGGTACTATTTTTGACAATATTTTTCTATTATATTTATCTCAAAATATGAGAGGTTAAGAATTGACCAAAGAAATGGATGAGTAAAACATTTCCCAGCATTTACTTAATATTAGGAGAGAAGAAAAAAAAAAGAGCAAAAACATAGATTGGCTCTGAACCACAGATAATGTCTATAAAATGCAAATGGGAGAACACTTTCTAAATGTTATTAAAATATGCATCTAAATTTCTATTTAAAGAATGCATATTCTTTTAAAATCCATAAATCTTCACTTCTCTACTTCCTAATGAGAGAATTTTCAAAGCCTTGCAGTAAATGCTGCAATGCTATTCAGAGTTAATAGTCAGAATAATTGGCTTAGAATTCTAAGAATTCTATAAGTTGGTGTATCACAGGTAAAGTTCATAATTCACTTGTATAAAACTGGTTCTTCTTTTCGTTGGCACTGATAACAAAAAACTCAATAGTCAAAAGGTAGATAAAAAGAGTGGGGAAAATGAGTCCTAGATAACTCACCTCTCAGTAATGGCTAAGTAAATTGAATGTGAATACATGAATTCATTCAGGGATTTTATACTTCTTCTGAAACTCTGGAAGTTGGGTTACAAAAGGCAAAATATTGTGCTAAAATGAAAGTTATCTTCCATAAGGCTTTGTAAAGAAAAGTTCTGAATTTGAAATGTTGGAATTATTATCGTCACTCATATCAGTACTCTGTGTCCTGGCACACAGATCACACTTCTATTCCTGTTCCTTCTTAAGAGCTCCCTGCATTTTTCACATCTTTGGCAATTTAGGATAAATCTGTTCTTGCCAGAGTTAGCTGAGGAAACGTCAGGCCAAACCAGGAATATAGAATTGAGTTACTTGCTTATGTATTTGGTACTAACTTGGTTGAAGTCGATCACGTTCTTCTCTGAATAAGCAAAGCTTATGGAAGGTTCAGCAGGGAGTTGTGGACAAGCTGGTCTTCCCAGAGAGCAGCATCCATTGTCTTAATTAGGAGACGTCAAAATGTCTGATCATGAAGAGACTATATGATGAAAAGCCAGTTTTCTTTTAGTTTGAAGTGGTTGTTGAAGAGAGAAGAATGTAAGACTCTAGTATGATTCCTGCTATACGTTGGGCCCTTGTTAGGTGGCAGGCACTCAGTTTTATCTAATTGGATAAATAAATGCTCAATGCAGACAAAGCACATGGAACTTAGGTGTTATAGGGGGAGCATGTGTGCATGTGTGCCCATGTACAGTTGTGTGTGTGATGCATCATGTACACATGTATAAATGATAGGGTTAGTGTTTAAGTCAAATGTTTATTTTGATTCAGAGTTCAAGCTATTATGTCTAGAGCTTTGAGGAGGAAGAAAAAGCAGTTAGAGAATTTCTAATTTGTACCCAAAGGGCATTTATCACCTTAATTCCTTCTCCTAAATTGTCCCCATAACAAGGAACATGCAATCTTTCTGGATTCACTGTAAACCCTGATTATATATGAAAACTGACACACAGGACGCAAAAATACAGGAATATTAGAAATAGTATCATTTATTGAGTACGGTATACATAATGCATCATTTAGTTCTAAAAACATCTATTGTGGAACATACCGTATCCTTATTTTACCAACAAAGTGACCACTTCTCAGGAGGGTACATGTCTGAGTTCACATGGCTGCTGTGTGATAGAACTGGTCATTTAGTCCATGACCATTTTGCTTCAAAGTCTACAAACTGTTTGTGGCCCCCAAGCCAGAGAAAGAAGAAGTCATGTGGATGAAAACACACATACAATTTCATGTTGGTCAATGAGAGAATATGAGTGTGATTTTAAAAAATGTACTGATTTCTATGGTATGTTTGTGATGAAAATAAAAGCAAAAGTATCGCTTTTGAAAAGTTCATTCTAGTAGAGTTAACTTTGCTGCACTCTTCTTTCTCTGATGGGTAACTTTATGCCACCAGTTTGAGCCTTTATATCAATATTAGAAATCTAACTGCTGGCAGCTTACAGAGTTTGTAGATTTTTGAGGAGAAAAGTATTATTTTCAGGTTTTAATTGTAACCACTCTGAAAAATTTTATTACTGATTATTGAATGTCCTTGAACTGAGTATGACACCTCTGTGTCACATGGCAGACATAGTTTCATTGTGTGTTTAATGAGAAGTAACTATAAAAGCGAATTTTTCACAACCAAGTATCTTATAGCAACTATATACAAGACTGATAACTCTGGGCATTCGCTTCCTGAAAATAAATTTTACCACAACTCACAAACATACACACACACACAGACACACACACACACACACACACACACAATGCTCCTCTTTTTCAGAGAAGTGGTGCAAAGATGTCAGTCAAATTGATAATAACAAAGTTTGGAGAGAGGATTGTTTTTAATAATTCTGGGACAAGTAAATGCTTTAAATTTTCTTTTCTTTACAAATATGAGTAGTTGCTAATATCCTAGAATATAAATTATGAAACATTAATTCCTATGTTTATGGAATTCTTGGTGGGCTTACCATTGTGCTCTTTGTGGCTTGCAAACTTGATTGATTTTATATGATACTAGTGATTGTTCTAAACATCACTACCTATTCTACTCTTACATGTCTTCTTTAATTCTACTAAGTTTAAAAACCTGGGGCCTATTGTTTAAATGGTTTATCATTTTCCGTGTTTTTAACTATCTGCCAAGGTTTATTTCTACACATCTTATTACTATACATTTGTAAATGCTTTATACTTATCAAAAATATATGTGTGATATGTAAATATGATATATTTCTTTTGTATATATCATAATGTAATTATTATGCATTGCTAACAATATATGATTATACATTCCAGGCTAATGAATGAAAAATCCTAATAAAAAGATTCTTTTAAAATATTTAATCTGTAGTATAATATGAGCTTCTGATGTTTCAAAATAAAGTGAAATAATTTCTTTATTTACTTGCTTCATAAGTTCCTCACAGTTAATTGTAGTCACTTTGTCCTGCTAAATGATAGTCATTCTTCTCTCATTTAATGTTGAGACAAATGCCTATTCACATCAATTTGGCAACACAAATGGATTTAAAGTGAAACACATTCTCTCTTTTTTTTTATCTGGACTCTAATCAGGTATTTGGTTCAGAAACAAGATTTGTGACTCTCCACTTAATGCTTTCTATTTCTTGTTTTCTGCTAAACCTTGAATAATTTATGTTTCCCTACTTAAAATTTTCTTCTCCAGTACATATAAATTTTAATTTTTACATTATGTAGCAGCATAAAAAGTTTTATTTGAATAAGATAGGAAAAAAAATGGGACTAAAGAAAAACATCTAATGTGATTCTGGAAACTTTTTTAAATGTTACGATTTAAAGATAGTGGTTTGGTATGTTTCTTTTTTTCTTGTATCTGACTTAATCTTACTCTACAAGACAATAACTTTTAAATTTTTACATCAGTGGAGTTGATCATTATGGTAGTTATTTGTTGACTAAAATATTTTGTGGTTGTTACATTTAGTTTGCTGTAGTTATGAGTAAATAAGGGTGTCCTATAAAAATGTATACAGACTTTAACAGCTGTTAGCTCAATTGATGTTTCTTTCTTTTCAGATGTAACCCATTGGAATTATTATAATTATTCAAAGTGTGTATACATTTTTTGGATACCCTATATTTAAACAACTAATTAAAACATACTGGAAAATTCTTTATTAAAAGAAGGTGATATTATAGTCTTAAGTATGAAAAATAGTAAAGTTTACCTGCTTTGTAGTTTATTTTTATAAGCATAAGTATTCACATTTTAAAAATAAATTATTATTCTTAGGTGTGTTTATAGTTTTGCCATTATAATAAATTATTCACGAGCTTTAATAAACAAGTGAAATATTATTGACAGGATGATTTATATATATATATGTAATTGAGTACATGTATTTAATAAATTAATGACTACTGATTATGTTTTAGACATTGTATTTAGGCCTGGGAAGCAGTGACATAGTCCCTTCTAAGATATTTCTATATGGTACATGCAAGTGAAAATGCCTTGAGGTGGTGGATATGTAAATTGTTTCATGCTTTGAACTCTAATAGCACTTGACATTTTACTTCACATTTGCAGAAAGGTTAAGTGATAGCAATAGCACATTCCCTTAAGTGAACGCCTATGCCTTTTCATAATGTCCTGCTTTCAATCTATTTACTTATCTCTTTTTATGAATTCTGAATAATAACATAGTATTTTTACACATGTCTTTCCACTTGCTTACGCTGTCAATGTACTAAAAAAAAAAAAAAAAAAAATAGCATAGTCAGACTAGCCTGACCACATAGCTAATGGGGAGACTCGCTTGTTGCTCTCCATGGTGCTGAAATGTCATTGTGGTCTAAACCTTTTTTTCTTTCTTTCTTTCTCTAATCGTTTCACACTAATGATTATTGCTTGACCAAGAATTCAAAACAGGGACAGGAAAAGTCTAGTTGGAAAAGGAATTATAAAAAACAGAAATGTTTACAGGAGAGCCTTAGCTATTGATTAATGGACAGTTGAACTAATTTATTCAACAAAAGTTTACTGTACAAAAGGCACTGTGCTTGGAGTGAAACTACAACTCCTTCCACTCCCTTTGGCACCTTGTAAAAGTATACTTCACTCTAGTGTATCCTACTGTATATTGGGGAAAACAGACATCAATCACACAAATGTGGAAAAATGTAAATTTGCAACTGTGTTAGGCGCTAAGAAGGCTACAGGTCTGTATAGATCTTGAGATAAAGTAGAGCAAAGATGAGTGTATTAATATTAATCTTGGTCAATTGTAACTGCTAAACTTAGTATATTCCTATCTTTAGTCTATTCTCCATTTAAGTTGGTCTATGCCTCACAGCCGATTAATCTTGCAATGCTGGTCATCCCATTTATCTAAACAAATACTTTAATAACTTCTCACTAATTAAAGATAAATTCCTAGCTTTCTGTTTGAAAAAAGAATACAGTATAAATCTTGATTAATTTCAACACTCATCCACATAAATTATTGCATTTAATCTTCTTGTGAGATAAGCAAACATTGCTTCTCCTCTCATTAAAAAATATAAATTCAAAGGAAAAAAATGTGGCAAAATTACTATAATAAATTTCCACATACCATTCACCAAAACTTCTCAACTGTTAAAAAACTTTTCACATTTCCTTTATCATTCTCCCTGGAGTTATTTCTAAACCATTGTGAGTAAATTGAAGCCACTGTGTCCTTTTTACCCGCCAAATATTTCATTAGAGTAATCAACATTTATCAAAATTAGGATATTTAATAGTGATATAAAGCTAATTGTAATTTAACATAAATAAAAGAGCTCTATGTAGGAATCAGATAGACTTCATTCATAACTTACCTATTATCCTAATAATGACATTTAAGACTAGAGGCCCGATGCACAAAATTTGTGCAAGGGGCTCAGCCCCCAACACCATGGCTTCATCCGGAAGGTCATCCCGTCTAATTAGCATATTACACTTTTATTATTATAGATATATATTTTTTTCCCAGCTCAGTATCCAATTCTAGATTATACATTGCATTTAGCAATTACCTCTCTTTCCTCTCCTTTGGTTTGGAACAGTTATTCAGCCTTTCCTTGACTTTCATCAGAGTGATATTTTTGAAAAGTACAGAGAAGATATTTTGTGGCATTTCCTTCAATTTAAATGTCTTTTGCTTTCTCATAATTACAGTCTGTTATACATATTTTTTTTGGTGTGAAATCCTAAATAAATCTTATTGTGTACTACTTAGTGTATTTTTTAGTCACCTGGTTCCATTATTGGTAATTTTAACCTTGATCATTTGGTTAAGATGGTATGTATCTGATTTATCCGCTGCAGGGGATTTTTAATTTTCTTGTAATGAAGAAAAACCTATGGTAGATTGTTGGGGCTGACCAGCAGACTCTGAGCGATGGATGAATGATTATTCGGACACAGGATTGCTGTCAAAGAGAGGGCTAAGGGGCTGCCTGGCTAAAGGAACCAGGCTTTTATTGTAACAGCAATTTGAGATAAAATTTATCTTTTAGGTACAATCAGTAGGGTAAGTAATCTTGGGAGGACATGAGTTTGCAGCGTCCTTTAAGCAAAGTCACCCAAAGATTAAACATAAGGATTCCAGCAGATACCTGGGGTGTCTGCTTGAGCATAGACTTGTTTGGAAAGGTCAAGGAATAATTAGGGGCGCTGTCTTTGGCACTCCCCTAAATCAGAATTCCGATAAATAAGGGAAGGTCACCTTCAGTGAGAAGGCTAAAAAGGGCTAATTCCAATGTAACCCTGATATTTGGGGGATAGTGATCTAAACCCATGCCAGCAAATTCTGTACATTCTTGATAATCTATAATTAAGTCACCACCTCCTTCCCAAATACTGGTCTTGCAGAACCTGTCACTGTGAACAGTGCACCACCCTGGAGAGAGGGTTATATGGCCTGGAGACCCCCTTCTTGCAAGGCCTGAGAAAAGGACCAGAAGCATAATCCATATTTGTGGGGCAAAGACCACAGGGAGATATAAAGGAAAGCCCCATGCATGTTCCTTCACTCAGATTTGGAAGGCTGTGCATTAAACAGTGTCCCTCCTCTTCTTTGAAGCGTCCTTGGTTTTCTTTGGTCTTTTGCAACATCAGCACACTTCCCTTTTCTTGGAATGTCCTCCTTATATATGTTCCAACCAAGTCTCATGTGCTCCCCAACAGCAGATTACAAAATTGGTCTCAAGTAGTTCCCACCTGTGTGTGCAATTTTGATTTTTCAGTTTCTCCCTTCAGGACATGGAGTATTTCACTCGACCTTTGAATCTGGGCATGGCCACATAATTTGCTTGGGCTAATGGGACTTTACTGTGAACAGTGCACTGCCCTGGCAATGCAAATGTATGTCCGTGGAACCTTGAAAAGCACGCTAAATGTCGCTCACACTCTATTGTTGCCCTTTGGAATCCTGCAGCTCCCACTACTCAGGAAAACAAGGTCAGGAGGAAGGGTGACGGACCAGGTTGAACAAAGATGAGCCATACCAGCTGAGCCTTATTCCCAATTAGCTTGCCAACTAGTAGATGAGTGAGGCCGTTCTGGATCATCCAGCCCAAACTGAGCCAGCCAGAGCAGAAAACCATCCAGACAATTCACAGAATCCTGTGAAAGTATAGATTTACTTTATCGTTTTAAACCACTGAGTTTTGGGATACTGTTTTATAAAGTAAAAGCTAATAATTCCCAGGGAGATACTTTGAGATGATGTCAATGTCTTATTTCACTCACAGCTGTTGCCAGCTAGATTTATGGATTCTTGCCTTAGTTAAATATTACTACAAAGATTGCAAAACGATATTGCTATTTTTTTTTGAGATGAAGAAGGTAAGTGAAATATGGTAGAAGTCGCCGAAACCGGTTTGGCTCAGTGGTCGAGCATCGGTCTGCCGACTGAAAGGTCCCGGGTTCGATTACGGTCAGGGCGTGTACATTGGTTGTGGGCACATCCCCGGTAGGGGGTGTGCAAGAGGCAGCTGGTCGATGTTTCTCTCTCATTGACGTTTCTGGCTCTCTATCTCTCTCCCTTCCTCTCTGTAAAAAATGAATAAAACACTTTAAAAAAAAAGAAATATGGTAGAAGTCATATTTTGATAAAGCCTGCTGTTTGAATTCTAACTCTGCTAAGTCTGATTAAAACACAGGGTACTTCCCTCAGCTTCCAGGTGGAGACCTGGAGGCTAAGGCAATTATCCCGTGCCTGAGACCAGAACCAGGAAATTGATCCCCACTGACTCAGTAGCTTCAGGGATAGAAACTGTAGATAACCTTTAGAGACTAACCGCTGAGCTCTGCTTTTGTTTTGTGTATGGGCTATCCTCAGCTTTTGTTTTGTGTTATGGCTATCACAAGATAGGGCCACATTCCAATTGCCTGCAGGCTGTGACTGGGAACCAAGCCTGCAGGCTGTCCCCAGTCCTTAGAATGTAGTCCTTAGCCTTTAAAAATTAAAACAAAGGAAAATTCCTGTGGTTTGAGCCTTTAAAAAGACTTGCCTACACCTAGAACAGCGCAGTCCTATGGAGCCGCCTGCGTGTGTGCTCTAGCAGCTGCCCTGGCCAGTAATTTCAATAAATCTTTGTCTGCTTTTTTTTTTTTTTTTTAAATTAACCATCAGCCTCCGGTGGTCTTATTTGAACCCAGGGTTCAACCCCACAACAGTAAGGCTGGGGTATTATATTCTTCAAAGTATCTATGTCTAGTAAATGGCTGTGCCAACATTAGAACCAAAATCTTTTACCTACAGGTCCTTAGCTTTTCTCAATTTGCCATGCAGAGGTGAGTAGCCTTATTGGGGAACAGGACTGTATAACTCACAAGAGGGAGCAATAAAGAGATATCACAGTGTCTGTCTCTGTGTTATGGGTGGCACGCTGTGTCTTCACACATTCAGAGAAGCACCTCTGGGAGGTGGGTGCTCCATACTTGTCAGTGGGACAGGGTGGCAGGATGGACAACGTAGGCTGAAACATTAAATACAGATCATACCTATTGAGATGGTAATTGATTCATGAGGAAAAAGGATAACATCTCTAGAAATTGTCTTATGAATATAAACAACCCCACTGATACTAGATTATATAATTAATAATGTTTGTACAATGTGGCTCTTAATGTTTTTGAAGTTATCATATGCTCCCCCAGTTTTGCCAAAAGACTAAGGGAAAGCTAAGATGGGTGAAGTGACACTGCGAGAGGGGGAAAACACCCTTACTGGACTCCCTCTTACAAATAGGGAAACAGAATGAAGAAAGCCAAGGGCCAAAACTAACCAAGCCACCACAGAATCAGCGATGAGGCAGGCACTTGAATTCAGCAACCCCAATTTCCTAGCAGAGTCCCTCCCACGTGGCGGAGGGGGACAGGTCCCAAGCCTTCAGATGCTAATACTAAGTACTATGTGCTTTGTGCCAGATACTGTTCTGAAGCCCTTCTTTATATGTTGACTCATTTAGAACCATGGCCTTTCTACACTACTAGTTAAACCTTACTTAGAAATGACTGCCCGTTAACATTCCTTTTGAAATGCAAGCCTACAGGTCCTTCAGGGTGCATACGTCTATTAAGACCATACCCTCCAGGCAAAAAGAAATGCAAAGATCTACTCTTTGCCTCTTCCTAAAAAAAAAAGAGCATAAGGAAGCATTTTGCTTTTCCAGCTCTCTCACCAACCAGAACCCTAGGACCCGGCAGGGCGGATGAAGTGTGTAAGGGCTAAGAGGCCAAACTGCGTTCCGTCCTTTCGGCGTTAAGAGCACCCCAAACTCAAGTTCCCCGCACCATCTCCCCACCGCAGAGCCCGCGACGGGTGTGCGGTAGCCCAAGCGTTCCCCTAGGGGCAGCCCCGGACGCCTTCCCAGCCCCGCAGGAGGCTCTGGCTGGTGCCAGGGGCTTTTGCCCAGCGGGGCCCCCGGGCTGCCAGGGTCGCGGGGCGCCGGCGGAGGGGAGAGGAACGGACCCCAGGGATGGATGCTCCGGGTGGCCGCGCTAGCCAAGTATCGCGGGACTTGTGCGCGTCGCCGAAGCCGCGGCGGCTCCGGAGCCGCTGGAGCGAGCTCGGCGCGCACCGCCCCAGCCCGGGGAGGAGCGGGCGCGGGCGCCGGGCGCGGGGAGGGAGGGAGGGAGGGAGGAGGCGGGCTGGGGGTGCTGGTTACGTAAAGGATCCCAGCCCTGTGAGAGGCCGCCGGGCTGGGTCTGCGGGAGGGGGAGGGACCGCGCCAGGAGGAGGGGCTCTGGAGGAGCGGGCTGGGCGGGCGGGGGCGCGGGCGGAGTGGCCAGGCGGCGGCGGCGGCGGCGGCGGCTGTGCCGGGGTGACAGCGTGCCGGCAGCCCTCGCTCGGTCCCCCGCGCCCCCTCGGCCTCCGCGCCCGCCCTCGCCGCGCTCTCGGAGCGCTCTCGCCCGCCGCCGCGCTATGAGGGCGCCTCTCCGGGGCCGGCCGAGACCGGAGCCAGCTCGCTCCGCCCGCGGGGAAGCCTGAAGCCGGGCGGCGGCGGCGGCGGGAACCGGGCTGCGCGCGGCGCGCGGGGAGCGGCGTGGGTCCAGGTGAGCGCGGGCTCGGCGCGCCCGGCACCCGGCGCAGGTGGCGGGCGGGCGGGCGGGCGGGCGCCCGGCTGGGTCGGAGGCTGACTTCCGCGCGTGGATCGCCGTGCCCTCTTCGCGGGATCCCTCCCGGGCTCCCTTCGCAGGTCTCCGACTCTCTTGCTCCCCCTCCTCTTCCTTGTAATTGTCTGGGGCGAGTCCCCTCCGGGCGGCCGGGGTGCCCGGGTGGGCTCCCCAAAGTCCCGCAGCGAGTGCCGGGGAGCGGCGCGCAGCGCTCCGGGCCGGTCCCGGGCAGGGGCGCGGGCGCACCGGGCGAGGCGAGCGGCTCCCCGGCTCCCCGATCGCGTCTCCCGCCGCCGCAGGTACGGAGGGCGGACCGGGAGGCGCGAGGCGCGAACTTTGTGCCGCTGTCCGCGCTCTCTCCGCGGAGCCGGGGGCGCCGGCCGGCCGGCACTGTGCGCAGGGGCGGCTCCGACTTTCCACCGGCAACTTTCTCCCTCCGGCGGCGGCGGGAGGGAGGCCGGGGCCGCGGCTGCCCGGGACGTCCTGGGTCTGGGAGTCTGTCTTCCTCTTCTCCTGCCTCCCTCTGCCTGTCTCTCTGAGCGCCCCTCCGCCGTTCCTGCTCTCTCTCTCTCTCTCTCCCTGTCTGGGACTCAGTTTCTTCCTCTCCCTGCCTCCCGCAGCCCTCCGGGTCTCCTTGCTTCTCTTTCATGCATCTCCCTGCCTTTCTTGGGATGCCTCTGGGTGCCTGTTATTCCGCCTCTCCAGCTTCTCTCTCTCCGTGCTGCCGTGTTTTCTGCCTTTCGGTGCCTGTCTCTGTCTGCCTGTCTCCTCTGCCCCGCCTGGTCCTCCCGAACACCAGCTCCCAGATCCCGGGGCGCGTTGGCCAGGGGAACGCACCCCGATCCACCTTCGGGGCGCCTTCAGGTACAGAGCCCTCCCTGCTGGGCGCTAGAGGGGTTGGGGGGGTGGGAATGGAAGCAACCTGCCCTTGGCGGAGCTGTGAAGTCGAGGGGCTGGGCTGACATTTGGGCGCAAGGAGCAGCCTCCCCTCCCAGGGCTCCGGGTGCTGCGCTGCTGCCCGCGGAGGGAGAGCGCGGAGGTCGCGGGTTTGGAGAGCGGACGCGGCGGGCGCCCCTCCCCTCGCCCGGCGCCTCGGCCGGATCCATGGGATTTCTAGGTGGAGCGGCTACATCTCCAGCCTTGCCAGGCAGTGGGCAAACTCGGAAGCTTAGAGATCTAGCGGAAACTAGTCTGGAACGGGTGGGAAGCTGTTACCAGAGGCGGAGAGGAGCCCTGGGGTAGGGGTGGGGGTGCGAGGGGGGACTGCGAGGGGGCACTGCCTGCTCCAAACTCTCCATGGCACCGGATCCCTGAGCGGTTTTCTTGGGAGGGATCGAGGTCGCTCCTCGCAGAAACACAGGTCAGAGGCTGGACTTGTAGGGCGCAAGACACTTGGCGGCTCCTTGAAATTTCGTGTTTCCTTGGAGCCCTCGAATCTTTGGCTTTATTTGAAGGCTGGCTTTGCTCAAGGTTGCTAGTGTGTGTGCGTGTGTGTGTGTGTGTGTGTGTGTTTGCACACATGCCCTCTAGTGTTAAAAAAAAACCTGCTGGCTTTAGAATATTGAAAAGTAAGGTCAATCTGTTGGTGACTGACTTTGAACCTTCCTCATCTTGGACTTTTAAAAAAAAATTTTGCATTGCATTACTAATCTTTCCTTTTCACTGATCTCTACAAACTGCTCCCCCTCCCTCTGCAGAACTAGAACCTTAATATTGAAACCTTGTTCCAGTGACTTCAGAGATGGGTAGATTTGGAGAATTTTCATAGGTGAAGGCTGACCTTGCATAAAAAGTGCCTTTCTCCACAGTTTGCCACAAGCCGGGACTTCACACCTCTTTCCCATGCTCCCGCTCTCCTTCAAAGCCATTGAGAATTTCCCTCACCTGCTCTTGTCTGTTTAAAAAGTGCTTTTAATTGGCCATTTCTGTGGTACTCAGCCCATTCCGGGGCCTCCACGGCACTGCGTCTCAGCCCTGGGTTGGGGAGGAAGAAAAGAAAGCGTTTCCACAGGACGCGCGCCACGGCAGGTGTGCGCTCAGTGATGCTGGACCTCAGAGAGCAGCCTGGGACTGGGGTGACGACACAGGCACACCCTGGCTCAGTGCGGGAAAACTAGTAAATGCTTAATGAAAACTTGTTGACTGATCAGCATGCGGCTAATTATAGGCTTTGAAGTCACCAGCTTTGCCTATGAGCCTATGTACAAGAAGTTGCATTTTGTCTCCACCTCTCACACCCCGCATTATGTCTCATTTAGTCTTTCATGAATGGGAATAGAGGACCCCTAGAAGTGATGTTGAAACATGAGTCCTCTGTGCCTTTTTAGCTCTCTCAAGATTTGCTGTCTCGCAAGTCTTGTTGGCTGATGCTCTTTAACATCATTGCAGACCACAGAGGCTCTGGTGATGGCTTTATTCACCCTTCCTACCTGAAAGTAAATGAGGACATGCCATCGTTTGTGGGTGAATGCTTTTGTGTGTGTGTTTTTTTAAAAATGTATTTTATTGATTTTTTTACAAAGAGGAAGGGAGAGGGATAGAGTTAGAAACATCGATGAGAGAGAATTCTAAATCGATCAGCTGCCTCTTGCACACCCCCTACTGGGGATGTACCTGAAACCAAGGTACATGCCCTTGACTGGAATGGAACCCGGGATTTTTCAGTCGTCAGGCTGACGCTCTATCCACTGAGCCAAACCGGTTTCAGCTTTGTTTGTTTTTTTAACAAGGGAAAAGTGTCCCCCCTTAAAGAATAGATGTTTCAGATTAAAGTATTTGGGGGGCTACAAATTGATCTGCACATTGAATCTCTTATCTTAAATAATTTATAGGTTTCCTTACTGCTTTGAATACATATATAAGAGGTGTGATACTACATGTATATAAGAATTTGCCAAAATACTTGGAAATCTAATGCCTCCTGATACATGACCTAGTAGGAATCTGTGGGCTTCAATATTGCTTTTCTGATGATTTGATAGTTCTCTCTTAAAACAGTTGGGGATTTTCCATGAGTATTGTTCAAAATCATGCTTAAGGCAATGTTGCTTTAAAATATTACTTACACATTACCCGATGCTCTCCCCATGGTTTTTTTTTTTTTTTTTTTTTTGTATTTTAAAATGGCAAATACATAAAGTTGAAATTCTGATATTGGTTGAGATATGTTCTGATTTAAGGTTATACAGTTCCGTCAGAGTAGAATGAAATGTTTTCCTTTTGCCAACTTGATTTTGAGAAGTGGTAGTTATAACAGGAACATTAACATACAATAAAGATTGTGCAGCTTTTTAAAACTTTGTCATTTTAGGAAGAGGGTGAGAGAACAAATAAATTAGTATTTTTATTCTTTCTGGTTGGGCAAAAGAAAATATTGGTATTTCTGAATAACAAGAAAAGTAAGGGAAATGACCTAAAGTATTAATACAGTCCTAACCTGTGAAATAAACAATACTATTACATGTATGTGACAGGTACTCATTGTGCTTTAAGAAAATGAACACTTTTGTAGTTCTAGTCTTTAACTAATTTAACTTCTTAGACATACTCTCAAGTAGCACCTTATGCAATAAACCGATTTTGACTGAATTTTAATACAGTACCTTCTTGGGTTTGTGCCATTGTTAGCAGTAGGAATATGAAGACATCTTAAATTAATAAGATCTAACAGGATCACTATTTTGAAGTCTGAGTGACTATATTAACTAGTGGTCTACTTATTAAAAACTAGAGGCCTGGTGCATGAAATTCATGCATGAGGGCGGGGAAAGGGAAGGTGTCCCTCAGCCCAGCCTGTACCCTCTCCAATATGGAACCCCTCTGAGGGATGTCTGACTTGCCCATTGGTGGGATCAGGCCTAAATGGGCAGTTGGATATCCTCTCACAATCCAGGACTGCTGGCTCCCAACTGCTCGCCTGCCTGCTTTCCTGATTGTCCCTAACTGCTTCTGCCTGCTAGCCAGCCTGATTGATGTCTAATTGCTCTCCTGCCAGCCCTTTGCCCCCAACTTCCCTCCTCTGCCAGCCTGGTCACCCCTAACTGCACTCCCCTTCAGGGGTGATCACCTTCAACTGCCCTCCCTTGCAGGCCTGGTGCCTCTCAACTGTCCTCCTCTACTGGCCATCTTATAGTGGCGATCTTGTATCCACATGGGGACAGGATCTTTGACCACATGGGGGCAGCCATCTTGATCTTGTGTGTTGGAGTGATGGTCAATCTGAATATTACTCTTTTATTAGATAGGATAGAGGCCTGGTGCACAGGTGGGGGCCAGCTGGTTTGCCCTGAAGGGTGTCCTGGATCAGGGTGATGGTTCCCTTGGGGCTTGGGATGGCCTGGGCGAGGGGCCTGTGGTGGTTTGCAGGTCAGCCATACCTCTTGGCGACCCAAGTGGAGGCCCTGGTATCTGGAATTTATTTACCTTCTACATTGAAACTTTGTGGCCTGGAGTGGAGCCAAGCCTCCTGCTTGCTCCGTGGCCGGCAGCCATTTCTGTTGGGATTCATGTATTTTCTATAGTTGAAACTTTGTAGCCTTAAGCGGAGGCCTGGGCAGGACAGGGTGTGTGGAAAGCTTTGCTTCTTCCATTGCCAGGAGCAACCCTAGCCTCCCACTCTTTCCAGCTGCTTGGCTGCTGCCATTTCTGTTTGGATTTGTTTACCTTTTATAACTGAAACTTTGTAGCCTTGAGTGGAGGCCTAGGCCGGCTGGGGCAGGCAAAAACTTGGCTTCCACCATTGCCTGGGAAACCCAAGCCTCCCTCCTGCTCTGTGGCTATAGCCATCTTGGTTGGGTTTATTTGTATACTTGCTGATTGGCTGGTGGGCATGGCTGGTGGGCATGGCTGGTGGGTGTAGCAGAGTGATGGTTAATTTGCATATTACGCTTTTATTAGGTAGGATTTAGCTGGGCTCTTATTCTAAATCCTTCTACTCTTGTCACCAGAATAAATACATGTAAATATCAAATCAATAATTAAGTGTATATGCTCAGATTGACTCTGACAATTTATTATAAGACATTTCTTAACATCACTGCTCCCCCCACATAATACATTACAAATATCTGACAATTTATTATAAGACATTTCTTAACATCACTGCTCCCCCCACATATACATTATAAATATCTGACAATTTATTATAAGACATTTCTTTACCTCACTGCTCCTCCCATATATACATTACAAATATATGTTTGAACACAGAAATCACATTTATGGCTTTGACACTCTGTTTTGATAAACCATTTATCATTTTAACAGATTAGACTTTTGTCATTTAATTATGAGTGTACATGTTATTGAAGAGTCTAGCTTTCCATTGTTAAATTTAATACTTCGAGAATTCAAATAAATTAAGAAAATGAATACACACATTAATTTAGTTTTAGTTGGTCATTCACTTGGAGCATTATAACAAATTACCTTTGGGAACAAAATATAAATCAAACAGACCTTATTTATTTCATACTAATTTCTCCTTGATTCAGATTTAGTCCTATGTATATGTTCAATGTGGGAAGAAATATTTATGATAAAATATTTAATAGATTTCAGCTTGATTATCAAGACATAATTAAAGGTGGCTAAAGCCATTTGTGTGATTAATGTATGTCCTAATGTTCCTTGTAAAGGCCTTAGCTAAAATTTATTTTTAGCTATCAGTTTCCCAATTTTATTTTCTTAGTATATCTTGAAATCTATTTATTTAAGCTGAAGTTCTTAATTTTTTAGAAGTTACTATTACAGATTATTAAAAGCTGGCTGGGGCCTAACGTTTAAAATGTAAGTTAAATTAGGGAGAGATATCTTTTTTCTAAGGGCCCAACTTCACTCAAATGTCTGCATAATTAGTACAGTCCTCATGAACTACCAGTTTCTTTCTTAATGTTTACCCTACTATAATCATCCAACCTGTACAATAGAACCAGAACAAGATACAAAATACCAGTTTTCAAAAGTTGTTCCATATTGATTGTTAATCCTTCTAACATAACTTGGAGAAGGATGTAGGGAAAGTAGTTAATTTTCCCATCATCAATATGAATATATTTGTGATCATATTTTTTATATGGGAACATTAAACAGACTGTCTATATTAAACATTGAGACTCTTGTATTTTTTTTAGAAGTGCTTACTGTTAAGATATACGGGAACATGACATATCAGGATTTTAACATGATGTGGGATTAATTGGGAATCTGTTTGATGCATTAAATTATATTAAATTGTTACATAAGCCTTATTTAAGCTCTTGTAGATCATCGTAGGGAAGAGTGTGATTAAACTGCTGTTTGGCACTTTGGTGAACATAATACGTGAGCTTAGTAACCACTGTAAACAGAAAGAGAATTTAAAGCACAGCTTACATATTAAAAATCATCCAAATTATACCTCAGAGATGGTAGTAAATGTCAACTTAGTCCCTTGCCTAATATTAATTGGCTTGATACTCTAAGCACAGCACCTCTTTTTTATTTTGTTAACAAAATGGATTTTGACATATGGGGAGGATTATCTTCCTGTAGACCAGAAGCATAATAACTGACTTAATTTCCTCTTGAGTTTTTAATTCTATAATTAGTTTTAGATGGAGAGGATGAGATTTATAGGACTATCAAAACCCCTATGCAATACTGCCATTAGTCTAATGAACGAAAAGTGGGACAACAAACTTGGAAACAAATATACATAAGGTATAGCCATTTTAATGTATTTATGAGGGAGTCAATATGGTTAACTTAGTTATAAGTTGATAAAATGATTACAATTTACTGAATACTTAACTTTGTAATTGTTTTGTGGTTAAATAACCCCCTGACAGGATTTACCATATTTGATCATTTTATCCTCAAAACGATATGAGTAGTACCTAGTGCTACTGTCCTGAGTGTATAAGTGATGACTCACTTGCTCAGAATCCGCCCGGCCATCTGCAGTGGGGCCAGGGATCACATCAGTGCTTTCTGTCTCCCAAGTCAGTGCTCTAATAGTTCTCAGGCTGACATTTTTGCTGACTAATACATTTTTAAGAAAACGAGTGCCAACCTCCATGTGAACATTTTCTGTTGTACAGTAAGAATGATTTACAAAGTCTACTTATGTCACCATCATTTTATAAAAGAGAGTAGGCATTTTAACACCAACTAAGACGATATAACTGAATCTCAAAATACAGCTCTTAAAATAAATTAAGCACCCTGTGCGTTTTCCTACACGCACGTTGTTCTAATTTAGCAAATACAGACGAAAAACTCATTGCATTATTGGCAATTAATTTCACTGCACTCTGTAAACTGCGATTGCGATCCTTGTTAGCCTAAACTAGTAAAATATACTGCCTACTGCATGGGCCCAAGTCAGCCATCAGCCACAGGACAGCATGGGCGTCGTATTCACGACTCAATGAGACATAAAGCCTAAAGCTCTTCCATTCTCTCTCTAGTTGCAATTCAGGGCAATGCATTCGGACCTAGGAAAAAGGCTAGCCATTGCTCCAGCTTCAGTTGAATGCTTCAGTGTTTGTTGAAAGGTTAAGAGGATTGGAGGTGACTTGTTCCTTCTTGGTAGTTAAGCACAAATCACTGTCACTAAGACGGTGCCAGTCTGTGTCCTGGGATGAGGAATGAGAGGTGGGCAAAAACACAAGGTACATGCCTCAACTTCTTCTTCTCTCCTCCCCTAACCAGCAGTCTCAACCTTTAGGGACCAGGTTTCTGTCTTTGCCGTGCTGAGGACAAAGCAGTTTTGCTTTAGGTAATAAATAAAATCCCAAAGCTAAACTGCTAACTGCTTTCACAAAGCTGACTGCTGCTGTTAGTGAATCCTACGGCCATCGAAGAGGAAAAGAGTGATGGTAGGGTGTGTGAGATCCAGCTAACTGACCTTGTTAAGACTTTGTTGAGTGTCACTGCTGACAAACAGGTTGGCAAACTGAAATTACCTAGAGAAGCTTTTGGTTTTTGTGTTTGAATATAGGTTGTCACATCCTATTGATATAGATTCTCATTTGCCTATGGTGGGTCCACAGAATATCCTATATAATAAAAATAATAATATACAAATTGACCAAATGGCTGAACATCCAGATGACCATCTGGATGACCATCTGGAAGACCATCTGGATGACCATACGGGATCACGCTATGACACTCACTGGCACCAGGCCAGCCAAGGCAGGTATGAAGTGATTGGTTGGAGGCCTGGCCATCACCCCATGATCGCCCCGCAGAGAAGGCCCAAGTCACTGGTTGGCGGGGCTAGCAATCAGGGGTCTCTATGATTGCCCCCAAGAGGAAAGCCCAGGCCACCAACTGGTGGGCTGCGGCGGGTGGGTAGTGCCTCCCTCTGTGAGAAGAGCCCTGGTACAGGGCGCCAGTGGCCAGAAGGAAGGAAGGCCTACTCTTGCACGAATTTTGTGCATTGGGCTTCTAGTGTCTTTATAAACATTTCCCAAGCAAATGATCTACACCTAGTATGTGAGTTTTCAGATTCGTATATTAATATATTTAAACAAATTACTATGTTCTGAATGCCATTTAATGTGCTTTTCAGTAAAAGAGGGTAAAAGGAAACTCCATGCTGTTCTCCACAGTGGCTGCACCAGTCTGCACTCCCACCAGCAGTGCACGAGGGTCCTTTTCCCCCCCATCCTCTCCAGCCCTTGTTTGTTGATTTCTTGATGATAGCCATTCTGACCGGTGAGATTGTACCTCATTGTCGTTTTGATTTGCATCTCTCAGATGATTAGTGACTTTGAGCATGTTTTCATATGTCTCTTGCCCTTCTGTATGCCCTCTTTTGAAAAGGGTCTATTTAGGTGTTTTGCCCATTTTTTAAAATTGGGTTGTTTATCTTCCTTTTGTTGAGTTGCATTAGTTCCCTATAAATTTTGGAGGTTAAACTCTTATCAGAGATATAACATTGGCAAATATGTTCTCCCATGCAGTGAGCTTTCTTGTTGTCTTGTTGATGGTTTCTTTTTTTGCTTTGCAGAAAAAGAAACTTTTTCTGCAAAGCAAATAAGCAAGTCCCCCATTTGTTTATTTTCTCCTTAGTTTTCATTGTCCCAGGAGCTGTATTGGTAAAGATATTGCTATGACATAGTCTGCTATTTTGCTGCCTATGGCTACTTCTAAGGTTTTTATGGTTTCCCATCGTACGTTTAAGTCCTTTATCCATTTTGAATTTATTTTTGTGTATGGTGTAATTTGGTGGTCTAGTTTCATCTTTTTTGCATGTATCTGTCCAACATCATTTATTGAAGAGACTGTCTTGACTCCATTGTATGCTTTTGCCTCCTTTGTCAAATATTATTTGAGCATAATGGCTTGGGTCAGTTTCTGGGTTCTCTGTTCTGTTCCATTGGTTTTCTCAAAAAATTAAAAATGGAACTCCCATTTGACCCAGTAATTCCACTTCTAGGAATATATACCACAAACAAACAAACAAACAAACAAAAAACCCAGAAACACCAATCAGAAATGATATATGCACCCCTATGTTCATAGCAGCACAATTTACAATAGCTAAGATTTGGAAACAGCCTAAGTGCCCATCAGCAGATGAGTGGATTAGAAAACTGTGGTACATCTACACAATGGAATACTACACTGCTATAAAAAAAGAAGGAATTCTTACCATTTGCTACAGCATGAATGGAACTGGAGAACATTATGCTAAGCAAAATAAGCCAGTCAAGGAAAGATAAATATCACACGATCTCACTCATTTGTGGGATATAATGAACAACATAAAATGATGAACAAAAATAGAACCAGAGACACAGAAGCATCGAACAGAGGGAAGGCGGGGTGTGTGGTGGTGGTGGTGGGGGCATGGTTAGGGGGTAAAAGGTCAACCAAAGGACTTGTATGCATGCATATGAGCATACCCAATGGACACAGATGGGGGTGAGGGCCTGTGCTTGCGGGTGGGAGTGGCCGAGGAGAGGTCAATGGGGGGAAAGGAGACTCATGATAGTTTAAACAATAAAGAATGTAAATAAAAAAAAAGAGGGTAAAGGAGGATAAATGGTGATGGAAGGAGACTTGACTTGGGGTGTTAAGCACATACTAAAGTACAGTATATAGTTGAGGTATTATAGAATTATGTACCTGAAACCTACATAATTTTATTAATCAATGTCATCCCAATTAATCCAATTAAAAAGTGCTTTACAGATAATTTAATCATAACTACTTCCAAAAGTAGGTTTTATTAGTACCTCCACTTTAGGAATGAGGAAATTGAGATGCAGAAAGGTTAATGAGTACGTTGTCCCAAGGAAGCTGAAAAGTGTCAGGGCAGGGTCTATGCTCTTTTTTTAAATTTAAAATATATATTTTATTGATTTTTTACAGAGAAAGCGAGAGAGGGAGAGAGTTAGAAACATTGATGAGAGAATCATCCATCAGCTGCCTCTTGCACACCCCCTACTGGGGATGTGCCCGCAACCAAGGTACATGCCCTTGATCAGAATTGAACCTGGGACCCTTCAGTCCGCAGGTCGATGCTTTATCCACTGAGCCAAACCGGTTTCGGCGGGTCTATGCTCTTTTGATGAAATGATTGACAAAACGTGCTTTAGGTCAAAAGTAGGAGAATTGAAAAGGGAATTTCAATTTCTGTGTCTTGTTTCTATTTGAGTAAGTTTTGCCTTTGGAAGTGAATAAAACCTGACTAACTCAGACTTCTGGAGTGGAAAGCAAAAATGTTTCCTTTTTAGAAGCTATGGCATCAAATTAAGGAAGAAAGTTAATCTGAACAATTAACATGAAAAAATAAATCAGAGGTGTTCTTCATGTAGATGGTTATCTCTACTCACATGCAGACCCTTCCCTGCCCCAAAGAAAACAGGCAAAAATCCATAGTGATGCAGACAGGAAGAAACAAATTAAATCCATAACTAAACCAGATTTCAAAATATAGACTTTAATCCATAACAAAAATCTACATCTGTCACTTAGCCTAATAAAAAATGCCTCATTTTTGGTAATGTTGTTGATACATTCTTTACATTACATGAGGAGATATTCATATGTATGAAAGGATTGGGGAAATCCTAGGGACTTTTGTTTTTTTCTCATATATGTTTGTGTAAGCTTTATAGGATGGGATATCTATGCTAATTTGTAGTCACTGGTAATCTATAAGGAACTGATGTATCTATCTTTTATGAGGTGCATTTTCTCCTTACTCCTGACCTTTGGTTGATTTTCAGCAGCTTTCTGCCATTTAATATTTGTGTTTAATGCACTAAGACGGTGTCTTAATTATACTTTTATTTAGCTTTTTTTTTTTTTAGATGAAAATCATTTTAGTCTGACTGATAATTGACTAGATTTTGTGAATTATTTTTATGAGATACTCCTGGTAATGAGTCAGTCCACCTGCCTGGCTTTTTGTTTGTTTGTTTGTTTGTTTGTTTTGTTGTTTGTGTGTTTTGACCAATCTGCATTTAAAAAATAATTTGGTTTTCAGATTCTATAATCAAGTGAGAGTTCTTTGGATTACTGAGTAACCTAGTTTCAAAACAGTACAGTCCTTTCTCTTTTTTTTCTCACAGCAAATTCTGCCTCTTTTTCTGAACCCTGAAGGCTTACATTTCTTTGATTCTCTTGAAAGTTTAGTCTCAAATGGGATTAGATATTATTTGTCTGGAAAAATATTAGAAATCAGCCTTTTCCTGGTCATGACCCAGATTTTACCCATATCCTATTGATTTTCGGCATACCTCTATATATTTCCCCCCCATAAATAAACACTGGGTACATAATTTCCTAATACTCTTTCTCCCCCCCCCCCCCCATATCTTTCTCCTTGCTCCTATCTTCCTTTCTTCTGTCTTCATGGTACCCTCTACACTGTCTATTTCCTGTGGTTTAATAAATCCTCATGTATCAAGACTAGAGTATGAGTTGTCTTGATTTTGTAAAAAAAAAAAGAAAAAAAAGAAAAAGAAAGTAAATAGAAAAGAGCTTTTGTTTATTTCATCATTTAGTCTCTGAATAGGTAAGAGGCAGATGCTCTAGCTCTTGCATCTGGGTCATTTAACAGGAGGCTGGGGATGCTAAACTCGCATCTCATTACCTTTGTCTACTTTTAGAATTGTGTGCTTGAGCCCCGTGGTCAGCTGGCAGTTGGCAGGTCCCTGGCTCCGAGGGAATGCTGTTTATTTGAGGGGCTGCCAGTTTCCGTTGCCAGGCAGTTCTCACATTCCTTGGTCAGATTTTCCTTATAGAACACCCCATATGTGTTTCATTAGCGACTCTAGACTATTGACTCCGTGTCAGAAATTCACTGTGGTACTGTTATTGCTAGATCGAGATGAGCAATGTTTATCATTTATTTTCTGTGGCTCCCACTTTCTGACTTCTGGGCAGTATTTTCCCTGTTCTATAAGCCTAAAGCAGATATTTTGCCACAGATTTTTAGAGAGTTTTATTGCTGCGCACTAAGTTGAGATGAATCGTAGGTAATTGGATGGTGCAGCTGAATTAACACATTGAATTGCCAGTTATGAGGCACTTCATTTGCTGGAGCAGACAACAATGGGCCCGTTTTGCCTCTACAATGCACAGATCCTTATTATCTATATAAAATTCTAATTTGGGTGGGATAACATGCATGCATCACTTCCAGTCCTTTTGTAAGGAAAATAACCCCCACAAATGTATTTGCGGCTATCTCATTAAATAACTTTGAACTCCAATAAATCTTTTTCCTTTAAGAATGTTAATCAGTTGTCTAAGTCCCCAGAAAGAGGATAGACTACAAAGCATTTCAGAAACAGAAATCAGTAGTACTACTTTTATCCGTGTTCCTTAAGATAGGCGCAGATGTAAAGTTTGCTCTTATTTCAGTAGAGAGCCTCGTTTTAATCAGTGTGAACAGCATTGTTGTTCTCATGGCCACGGTCATATGCAACGCTGTAATGACTTCATTGGTTCTTCTTCGGTTTTCTTCATTTCAGGTGTTTTAAGGATAGCTTCTCCAGGTCAGTGGAATTGCTCTGAAGCAGACGAGTATCCATTTTAAGAGTAAGGTTTGAGGTATACATAGCTTTATCTAAATGCCCTCCTTCGGACTCATTAACTTAAGCATTCAATGAAAGGATCAGAAAGCTATCAGGCTGTTCAAAATTGTATGCAGTGAAGCCAGGCCGAGGAAACTGACTCGGATGTGGGAGAGTGGCCTGAGGTTCAGGGGAGGCCACGTTGCCATGAACAAAGGCTTGAGGCTCAATAATGCCAACAAAAACAGGAGTCAGAAGTGAGAGACCTCGGCTGACACAGAACATTTAATCCACTTGTACAGCTGGAATAGCCAGCCCTCTATTCATCAGTTCTGCTTCTAAGTGAACATCTATGCAAGCTTATCCTCATCCTCCTTCCACACACTCCCTTTTAGCACACCCTAATTGTTGTGCTACCTGGATTGCCGAGGGACAATCAGGGCAGCTAAGTATGAATCTTAGAGCCATAGGATAAAGTCCCTTTAATTTTGGCACTTGGCATCTTTAAGCCTAGTAATCACAGTTCCTGCTAACCCTAAAGCAATGTCTTCAAATCAGTGAGATCCACTCAGGTACAGAGGGCTCAGCATTCTCTAGTATTTCATTCTTCAGTATACAGCATCATCTAGTCTTTCATTCTTAAATATAAAGCAGCAACCAAGGACCACCAGGCATTCAGAAATTAATTTGAGAAGACATTTTTTAACAAAAGTCTGCAGCAAGTAAAAGAGAGTTCAAGATAAATGAAAACCAATAATTAAGAAATGACCTTGCAGGGAACAGATTATTTTTAAAAAATCACAAAAGAGAACAAAACATTAGAATCTTAAAGAGATTCAAGAAAACATTGACTTCATAACATAAGAGCATAATATGCAAACGAATAAGTAAGCAAGAATTTTTAATTTGCAATTAGAGTTTTTTCAAATTAGTAGTTTATGGGGAAATTTGCACTTTTAAATAGAGAAAATATTTCAATAGTACAAATAAACAAACAGAAAGATAGAAATGAGTCACTATGAACTTCCCTAAAGTGTGACTTCCTGCTAATTGGAGCTCTGTAAGAAAAAAATATAATATAGTTAGGACAAGTTTTATTTTTTATTTTAAATATATTTTATTGGTTTCAAGGAGGAAGGGAGAGGGAGAGATAGAAACATCAATGAGAGAGAATCATTGATTGGCTGCTTCCTGCACGCCCCCTACTGGGGATAGAGCATGCAACCCAGGCATGTGCCCTTGGCTGGAATCAAACCTGGGACTCTTCAGTCCACAGGCCGACACTCTTTTCATTGAGCCAAACCAGCTAGGACTTAGGACAAGTTTTAACCAATTAATAGAATAATTCTCAGGTTTCTGAAGAAAGATGATTTGCAACTCAGAATTTCATATTCACTCAAAATATTTAGCGCAAAGGTAGAATAAAGACATTTTCAGACCTATAAAGAATAAAGATATTTTCCTTAGATATAACCTTTCTTAAAAATTTACTTGAGCTTGACCTCCAGCAAAGTATAATTAAGATAAAGCCATGACCCAGCCAGCACGGCTTCATGGTTGAATGTCGACCTGTGAACCAGGAGGTCATGATTCGATTCCCTGTCAGGATACATGGCCTTGATCCACATTGTGGGGCAAGCAGGAGGCAGACGATCAATGATGCTCTTCATTGATGTTTCTATCTCCCTCTTACTCTCCCTTCCTTTCTGAATTCAATAAAAATATATTAAAAAAAGAAGTCATGGCATGATAACTGTGAAGTAGTCCTAGAAGACAATTCATATTATTTCAATATGCTATATGATTGGTGTACAAAAAAAAAGGGGGGGGGGCTCTGGCTGGTGGAAAGCATTGGAATAAAGTGTGGACATTATACATTTAATGTGTAAGAAATATTTTAAAAGACAAAGAAAATAGTGCAAAATATTAAAAACTCCAGGAAAAACAAAGGACTATGCAAGAAGGAAAGTGATCACAGAACTTTTGTTGGCCGTGAAAAAAAATTTCTTACATTAATTAACTATAAATGCTACTTACTGATTTTCAATTTTTAGTATTAATCTTTAGATAAAAATGTGGAAGATGATGACTATAGAACAGAATGCAAATATTTTCAACAATGGCAATATTTTCATAGTAAACATACAGATGGTAGAGGTTGGGAGTTAGGTATGGATAAAAGGATAGAAATTGGAAAACAGTTTGGCTTAAGGGATAATGTCTATAGTTTATACAAGAAATAGCAGTGACCATATGTTCCTTAAAGTTCAAAAGATAACAGAGGAATAAGTTATTAAGGGTAAGGGTACAGAAGTGGGGAGTGTGGTAAGTGAGGTAACTTAGGTTATGTCAAAACTACTTTGGGTCCATTTGTTTGGTCAAAGTATGATTTAATTCGATTAAAAAATATGATTGCTTTCATATGGGTATATATTCTCCAGAGTTGCACAGATTCCAATAACTTTCTGCTGAATCGCCCTAGTACATAGCGACATTTGAATTAAAACTTCTGTTGCAGAGCTAACAAATAAAGATGATGCTCTGTTGAAAGGAACTGGTTTGGGTTGTGGGGAGGGACTGCACTATATAAAGAAAACATAAGTACTTGGAACTTTTGTTACTAAACACAGTAGCAGTCATGGCCTACAGAGTTTTAAAGATCATGGGGCTAAGAGGAAAATAATTGGATTCTAGTCTTCAAAAAGCCATCAATATATCCTGTAGTATGTCTTTTAAGTTTTCTGATTCTCAGTTTCTTCATCTTTAAAATGAAGCAACTGGTATAAAAAATAGCCAGTATCACTCCATATTCTAGTGTTTATTTTATGAAGATAGAATTATTAATTTCTTTGAAAATGAAATGAACTGTAACTTTTCTAGGTATGATAACACTCAAGACTGACTTGGGGTTCGTTTCTTATTTATAAATGTTATTGACGTACAATATTAGTTGCAAATGTACAACATACTGATGAGATATTTATATACCTTACTAGAGGCCCAGTGCATGAAATTCGTGCATGGGGGTGGTGTCCCTCAGCCCAGCCTGCATCCTATTCAATCTGGGACACCCCTTTCACAATCCAGGACTGCTGGCTCCCAACCGCTCACCTGCCTCTGCCTGATTGCCCCTAACCACTTCTGCCTGCCAGCCTGATCACCTCCTAACCACTCCCCTGCCAGTCTGATTGACGCCTAACTGCTCCCCGGTCGGCCTGATTGCCCTTAACTGCCCTACCCTGCCATCCTGGTCACCCCTAACTGCACTCCCCTGCCAGTCTGGTCACCCCTAACTGTCGTCCCCAGCAGGCCTGGTCATCCCTAACTGCCTTCCCCTGCAGGCCTGGTCCTCCCCAGCTGCCCTCCCCTTCAGGCCTGGGTCCCCCCTCCCCTCAACTGTCCTCCTCTGCAGGTCTGGGTCCTTCCCAACTGTCCTTCCCTGCAGACCTGTTCCTCCCCTCAACTGCCCTCCCCTGCTGGCCTGGTCCCACCCAACTGCCCTCCCCTGATGGCCTTCTCTCCCAACTGTCCTCTGTTGGCTCAGTCACCCCTCACTGCCTTCCCTGCTGGCTTGATCGCCTACAACTACCCTCCCCTGTAGGCCTGGACTCTCCCCATCCCCAACTGTCCTCCTCTGCCCTCCTGGTCACCCCTAACTGCCCTCCCTGCTTGCCTGATCACCCCTAACTGCCCACCCCTGCAGTCCTGGGTCATCTCCCCTCCTGTCCCCCAACTGCCCTCTCTTGCTGGCCTGGTCTCCAACTGCCCTGCCCTCCTCTGCTGGCTTGGTCACCCCTAACTGTCCACAACTGCCCTCCCCTGCAGATCATCGTTTGGCGGCCATCTTGGGTCCACATGGGGGCAGCCTTCTTTGACCACATAGGGATGGCCATCTTGTGTCTTGGAGTAATGGTCGTTTTGCATATTACTCTTTTATTAGATAGGATAAAATGATCACCATTCTGATACTATAAGTATTTATGACAGTACTGCTGACTATATTCCCTATGCTCTATATTAGATCTACATTTCTTATTTTGTAAGTGGACATTTTATTCTTAAGCTCATTTTTCCACCCTTCTTCCCACTCCCCTTCCATCTAGCAACCATCAGTTCTCTATAAGTTTGTTTCTGTTTTGTATGTTTGTTCATTTGTTGTTGATTGTTTTCACTACGTATGAGTGAAACCTCTTTGAGTAAAGGTGTTAATTGCTTTTTTTTTAACAGTGGTCTCTGTTCTCCTTTAAGTTTATCTCTTGATCTTAAGTATTATTGAATTGACCACTCAACTCAGAATCATGCGTCTTTAGTTTTATAATCTGTAATAAATCACTTCCCAAATAAGGTTGTTTTGACAGAATTTTTAAATTACTCAAGGCCTTATTTTCTTTTAACATTTTTAAAGGCATTAACAAATGATTCTTTTTTAAAAAAATATATTTTATTGATATTTTACAGAGAGGAAGGGAAGGAGATAGAGAGCTAGAAACGTCGATGAGAGAGAAACATTGACCAGCTGCCTCTTGCACACCCACTACTGGGGATGTGCCCGCAACCAATGTACATGCCCTTGACTGGAATCGAACCCGGGACCTTTCAGTCCACAGACCGACGCTCTACCACTGAGCCAAACTGGTTTCGGCAACGAATGATTCTTTAAAAGGTCCTATCTCCATTCTACCTCTTGTTTTCTGAACATACCAAAAAATAAATTTTAAACACTAAACAATTTTAAAAACCATTTTTAGTGGTTTCCAGATAGAGATGGTGAATTCTATAGTCCTCTGTGTTGTTAAATTATACCAGTAACTGTGATTACCTAATGTGTCTGCAGATTCACAGAAGAATTGGTAGATGAAGGATGGCCATTTCAGCATTTGGCAGATGTGAGGATATTGTCATCTTAGATTGGCAGCTGCTTTGCAAGTTCTCTCTGCTTCTTGTTGTTTGGGCTAGCACTTTAATTTTGTAGCTAATCAGAAATAGTTGCTTTACAAATGCTAGCTATTCCCAATGAATGTAAGAACACAGATGGGTCCCCCAAGAAATTACTAACTCACTGGTGGTTTGAAGAATTTTGTGGTGTGTGTGTGTGTGTGTGTGTGTGTGTGTGTGTGTGTGTGTCTATGTGTATGCTTTAGCATGTGTAGGAGAGAAAAAGAGAAGGAGAGAGAGAACATTTCCCAGTTTCCCCCCATATCTTGAGATGTGTGCAACGTAACACTTTCGTGGAAAATTGAGAAAGAAAAAATTCCTATTAATTGATATGTTAAAACATAGTTAAAATCTTTTATGATAGATGATTCTGAAATGAGAAAAGAAATTAGCCTTAAGGCATTCTTTAAAGCTGTGACTCTCGAGGATCTGTTGACAGGTTGTGATTACAATCTCTTGGGCTGCCTCCTTTTATCATTTTCTGAGCAGAGATCTGGCTCTTGGATGGTGACTCCAGGTCAGCAGGAGCTGTTTTGTCCTGTGATCTCACCGGGTTTGACATTTGCCATTAGAGCCTTTAGTGTATGAACTACCCCTTGATCGACATGTAAGTTTGGAGGAGGTAATGGAGCATAGTTGTGTTAAAAACACAAATGTAAGACAGTGGTGCTTGCGTGAATACAGTTCAAACCTTTGGACTCATCCAGTGACTAGCAGAATGACAAAGCAGTTACATAGCCTCTATGGAATTTAGTTACCTCATCTTTAAAATGGGAGTAGTAATAATACTAGCTAACACTAATACAACTCAGGTCTCTAATTGGTCATGAGGGTCTCTTTAAGTGCTTTACATAATATTAGCTCATTAAATTTTCATAATACTAGGAGCTAGATACTTATTTTCATCCCCCTAATAATTGTAACTACTTTAATGGCTTGTCATGAGGGTTGAGATGACAATACATGTGATGTACTGATCACTGTGCTTGGCACTTAGCAAGTGCTTAACAGAGCTTAGCTATTATTAGTGCATCTCCTTTTCCAGGGTCCTCTGCTGGCATTTAGTTTGATGGGTCCCTAGTAAATCTGGCCTGCTTGAGCGACGTGCAGAATAGAAATCTGGTTAAGAGTTACTGGAAGGGGTAACTACAAAGTAAGGTCCCGGGAGATAGTAAGTAAATAGGAGTCAAAGAGAGGGTTGAAGCCAAGCAAAATAGAAATACCAAAAAACCATATTAGTGAAATATATAGAATCTTACATAAGAGAGGAGAAAAGGTAAATGTGTGGAACAGAAGAACATGTAGCA
Organism: Vespertilio murinus; assembly: GCA_963924515.1. NCBI lineage: Eukaryota > Metazoa > Chordata > Mammalia > Chiroptera > Vespertilionidae > Vespertilio > Vespertilio murinus. Next base: position 31,214,506 of record OZ004711.1, read on the forward strand.
TGGTAAGTATTATATCATGATCTTGTACAAATTGTACATAATTCTTAACACTGCAGTGCCATTTTGCAGAAAGTGATCTAGGTCAGAAAAAGGGTGATAAGCTTCTTATTCCCTATAATTTGGAAAATTTCAACATCACTGCTGATTTTTTTTTTTGGAGTTCTTGGTTAAATGCAGTCATCTACCATTTTCACCTTAATTTTTTGGTCAGCTTAGTCCATGTTATTTTTTCTTGGCTGACCCATAGAGAAATTGAAAGATGGGTGCTTTAGTGTGTGTGTGAATACGAAAAATAGTAAAAAGTTTAAAATACATTGTCATCTTAGCCTCACTACCGGAATGAAAAAGATGAAACATTATTATTATTATTATTTTTTTTTATTTAGGGACACAAACTTTATGTTTAGTGTGTGATGTTTAGTTGTCTTTAAAAATGATTGACTGGAGATTTTCTATCTTTTAAAAATTTTATTTATATGAATACATAATGTGAAATAACAAATTGTAATTGATTTCTCATTTAGAAATATTTGTATTCCAATTGTCTTTTCTTATCACGGAGGAAAATATGTTGTTTTGAACATTGATAGTTTGTCAGTTCCTACACAATAATTTGTACAAATGATAATTATACATAAATTAATAAACTGCTGGTGGGAATCTAATGATGCATAATGCTGTCTTTGATTTATTTCTGAATTATTTCCACACTGCTGAACTGTACCAAGATTAATTGTTTAGTTAGCCTATAATTTCCTCAACTCGTAATATAGAAGTTATTTTTTAAAATGGTAAAGGACTAACTTACATTTTGTAAGATATTATTACATAAAAGTGGTTATATAGGTTATTAAATAACATATGTGCTTTATCTGTGTATAAAAATCCTTCTCACACTAAAAAATAAATCCAACCATAGTAAATATCACATTAAATGTAAATGATTTATACCTGAGAAAAAATCCTTTTCCCATAACCTCTTACTACCTTTACTAGAATGTTTCGAACAATTTTCTAACGTTGTCTTAAATAATGTTGGGTCCCCAGCTTTCATTTGCCTAGTATTCCTGTTGACTCATTCTGAAGTTGTGTGCCACTTAATATATCTGAACTGTTACTAAAAAGAAAAGCTTTAACAACCTTGTAAAGAATTTCTATCTGAGAAATATTTAAAATCAAATAATATTTTTTGCTTTGTTTCTGAGCCATACATAAGATTAATCATTTTCAACCATGGTTACGATAAGTTACAGACAGATGATTGATTGGTTTTCTTGTATTGTTGGAACTGTCTGCTCAAATATTATACCACCTATAATTATTTTATAGTAGGATGGTCCACTGATAATTAACCTGATAAACTTACTTTGTGAACAGCTTTTATTTTATTTAACAAATTCTTTATAAGTTAGTAACTCACAAAATATATGCACTATCATTATAAATCTGAAACCAATATAGAGAAAGATTTAGCAATATTACTGAATTTGCAATGTATTTTTTACTAAAACGAAATCAAATTATACAGGTGCCCCCCCCCCAAAAAAAATGTATACACACTTTGAATAATTATTAATTCCAAAGGATTAAATCTGAAAAGAAAGAAACATCAATTGAGCTATCAAAAATGTATGTTCATACATTTTTTAGGATATCTTATATACTTTTTTCTGTCATGGGGCAGGGCTGATTTTGTGTGTATGTGTGTGTGTGTGTGTGTATGTGTGTGTGTCTGTTTGTTTCCCAAAGGAATTTGTATGAGTTACTTGGGTATTTTTAAGTGTAGACCTTTATGCTCTGGTGATTGGACACCCTCAAGCTAAATATAAGTTATTGATTTGATTTTATGACTAGAGGCCTGTTGAATGGCTTTGTGCACTAGTGGGTCCCTTGGCTTGGCCTGTGGGGATCAGGCCGAAACCGGCTCTCTGATATCCCTGAGGGATTCTGGATTGTGAGAGGGTGCAGGCCAGGCCAAGGGACCTTACAGGTCCACAAATCTGTGCACCGGGCCTCTAGTATGCAGATAAGATCTTTGGTTAATCTCTTTCCACCCTCCACCCTCCCTCCTTCCCTCTGAGATTCATGAGTCTGTTCCATGTTTCCATGCCTGTTTCCATTCCTGCATCAAACATCTGCCCCCCTGGTGGTCAGTGTGCATCATAGGTACTGTAGAATGGTCGGCTGGTCAGCCAATTGCTTAGGGTTTCATATATATACTAAAGCCTAATACACGAAAATTCGGGCAAGAGTAGGCCTTCCTTTTCTTGGCTGCAGGCACCGGCTTCCCTCTGGCACATGGGATCCGGGCTGGCTTCCCTCCTGCCCCTGCTTCGTCAGGAAGGATGTCTGGAATGATATCTGGTCTAATTAGCAAATTACCATTTTATTATTGTGGATAGGTAATTCAGGCTCATTCCTAAATTTAAGTTTCTTTGTTAACTATAAAGTTTGTTTTGATTTTTTATTAGACCAAATTAAATTTTGCTCCAACACATTTTAACTTCTCTAAAATCTTATTTTCAGTGTAACTTTTCTGTCAGGTTTAATTTAGTAGTTTGAGTATTTAGACAACCTTAAAATCGTTCACCCTTGTCATTCCTCTCCACACATACACACCCTAAAATGCCTACATTTAGTCATTTTAAAAATAATATTATTTTCTGTCCATCTATTTTTTTCCAATCCTATATGTATGTAGTATTTGCCATGGAAACATTTTATGTGATTTTAATCAAGTTGTATTATGTGCATCTGCATTTTATTATAATTCTCTAAATACCCATGCACTTTAATTGGCCATATGGCTATGTCTCATAATAACTTAATATATAAACCTGTGGTCCAATAAAACGTTGCCACATTTTAATAATTTATTGGTGCATGAAATGATTCTTGTGTAAGGAGCCAGCACATAATCAATTAATAAATCTGGCCAGTGGTTTTGGGATCTAGTTACTTTAGGGCACTGTGCAAGTGCAAGATCAGGCACTTCCAAACTTTCATTAAAGGGCACATACTAACAAATGGTTTTTAGCGATGGGTTCATGTTCACCGCCTGCACTTACTGAGTGATTTTGCAATTCTAAAACCCTGGGGATCCACGAGGCAAATCTTCTTTTCTGTGTGCCCTGCATTTCTGCTTGCTTGCTCGATCCTCAGATCTCGGTCTTCTTGAATTGTTATACTATTTAAATCATACATCATATTAAAAAGATGATTTTTCTCATTCCCGTTGCTGAGGATTATTTCTCATTCAGAAATGGAAAACATCTGCAAAATAGAGCTATTTACTTTCATAGGCCACACTTTTCTATCAAGAAAGGGCTTTGTGTGCCATAAATATAAACATCATTTTTTTCCTCTGTGAACAATATTATAGGTTCATGAATCATGAGTGCATTACTACAGATTGTTATCTTGTAGAGTTTTTACTCTTGCTGCTTTCTGTTTCTTTTTAAACAAGGGTGTTCATGCTGTGCTATTCATGACTGAGTTTTATAGGAAAACGTGTGTCTCATTTGTTCATTCACTGCGCAGGGGCTTCAAGGACAGTGCGGTTCTTTGGTGTCTAGAATTCTGATCTGATGGTGTGCTTGGCTGATTGCCATCAAACAAGTCATTCCGAGGACTTGAGAATTCTGATGTCACTCACCCTGTATTAATCACAGGGGGCAGAATTCACACTGCACCCCAGTTTCTAACTGGTTCACCTGCTAACTTTCTCAGTCCAGGTTCACATCTTCTGTTGATTAGAAATTTCATGAATTTTACCTTTTTGCTGACACCCACATGGAGGGTTTCTGTCTTCAAGGCCAGATGGGCTTATTGGAGTGGCCTAACACCAACCCCCCCACTCCCCCCAAAAAAAGGAGGAAGGAAGGAAAGAAGGAAAGAAAAGGAGCTTTTTATCCCCAGATTGATGCTGTGCCGTGGTTGGCCAGTCTCTCCTCCCTTCAAGTACTTGCAGTCCTGTGGCATGCTATGCCTGGGACTGCTTCACTGACCTTGGCTTTCAGTGCCGTTAACACTGAACAGGGCAGAGTTTGCCTTTTCTCTTCCAACAAGCCTCAGGAGTGAGATCTGGTCACTGGCATTTATTATCTGACCTTTAGTCGTGTTTCCCCTTGAGATGGAATTAATCAGGGAATTGTCCTGTTTATTAATGTTCATGAAGCACTATATATATATATATATATATATATATATATATATATATATATAGCTGAGGTTTAATGAATCCTTTCATCCATCGTCCTAAATTATAGACGCATGTCCACAGATATTTGCTTTTTGTACATTACGAAATCTTAAGAAGGCAGTTTAGCACAGTTCTTTTTGTGCTGTACCTAGCAAAATGCTCTACACGATTAAGTCCTTACTACACGCATTTAATTAGATCGCGCACGTACCTATAGGTCCCCTGGGACTTCCAAAGCAGTTGATGTTTCTTTGGAAAATGATGCAGGCCAAAATATTTAGGTCAGTCAGATTTCTATCTGGCTTTCCCAGGAGGATAATTGAATATGTCTTTCCACTGTGCTATATCAATGTCTTCTTTGTGATTTTTTTTTTCCCCTCTCAAATTCCATTGCCAGCTGGTCAAAGATTGTGCACTTTATATACTTGTTGTCAAACTCAGTGGGTGTGTGAAATAGCAATGTCTTTATGATTTTCACTGAAGTGATTCAAGAGTCCTGCCACCTCTTGTCATTTCTAAGAATTTACTCTGGAACTCCTTTGCTTCACAAGGGACATAAGTCACAGAGTTTCAGATTGAAAGGGATTTTGAGGATTTGCCCTGTCACCGCACCTGACCTCAGTCATGGTTTTGCCTAGTCTAAACCCAGCACTCACATTTTCCTCTAAAATAAAGCCAGCTCCCATTGGGTAGTTCCTTACATACTCCACATTGCCAACAGAGCACCTTTCCAAATATAAACTCCTAGTTGTAAAATCCCTTGAAAACTCTTCAGTTTAAATTTTGAATTCTTTACCATGTCGCTGAAGATCCTTCATAGAAATCTATCCCAAATGACCTTCTCAGCCTCATTTCTCATCTTTTGGTCCCATCTAATGAAGTATTTGCAGGATTCAGTTACTTCTCTGAATATGGCATGAATGTCCATGACTCTGTTTCTTGCTGGCACTACTTTTCAGCTTTCTATCTCATTATTTCAAGTCAGCTCGAGTGAAAGAAATAAGCTTACAAGTCTGGGAAGTGCAGAGAATCCCAAACAAAAGGAATCCAAAGAGGACCACACTAAGACACATCATAATTAAAATGCCAAGAGCAAAAGACAAAGAGAGAATGTTAAAAGCAGTAAGAGAAAAACAGTTAATTACCAGAGTGCTGTGCTGGGGGCATGGATGCCAACCGCCACTTGGTGCTGGAGCTCGCAAAAGCTGCTGGGGGTGGGGTGGGAACATCCTAGTCTCCAAACACCCCCAAGGTCAACAGCCAGCCCAGCCATGGGCACCAGGCTGGGTTCAGGCAGGGACTGTGGGCTGCATGCAGTGGTGGCTGCCAGGGTCCCTACACCCCAGAGGCCGGCAGCCAGGTCTCCCCCCTTCTCTCTCTCTCTCTCCTTCACTCCCCCCCCCCCCCAATCATGGGCACCCAGCTGGGGGCATGGACCCAAACTGCCACTTGGTGCAGGAGCAGAAAAACAGAGATGTTCCTGTCCCCAGCCACTTGGCGCCTGAACCCATGGGCTCTGAGAGGCCAGGAAGTTCTGGGACCCCTGCCGCTCAGGACCTAAGCTTGGGCCTGCAGGCTAGGAGTGGCCTGGGTCCAGAGGATTTTACCTGGAACTGGGCCACTCAGCATCTGCATATGCAAATTAACCAGCATATTTTTGTGTTGATTTGCATATTTGCTCTGAGTGGCTGTGGGCGTAGTGAAGGTTTAGTCAATTTGCATGTTTCTCTGTTATTAGATAGGATATATATATATATATATATATATACACACACACACACACATATATTCATATATTAATAATTATTTACACATTTGCTACCTTATACATCATATTATTTTAGAAAGTTTTTATGTTATTTTCAAAATATTTGAAGATTTCTACATTTAAATAAATATTATTTGAGTCATGAGTTTTGTGACCGCATGGCATTCATTGTATATGCTGCATCACTCAACTTATTTAGTTGATCCCTAATTGTTAGACATTCCAGTTGCTTTTAAGGATTTACAATTATAAATATTATAAATGACACTGATGAAGTTCTGTGAACACAAATATTTGCCTGTATCTTTAGTTAGTTCTTAGAATAGCTTTGTGGAAGTGGAGGGGTGAAAAGATAGGAATATGTAAAGGAAAAAGGAAAATTTCTGCAGAGAATAGAAATAATGATGTGAAAGATGTAAAATATTCTATTCTTTAGTGTATGTTTGCTGAAGGTGGGGTGGGGTGTGTTAAGCAAGACTTCATCTCAGAGGATGAAGAAATCTACATTTTCTTTTTTTCATTTCTCTTCAGGTACATAGGACTAGGTGAAGAAGGAGAAAGCATTCACATCTCTTTATGTAGAGAGATTGGTGGATGTGAAACAATTTGCCAGCCATAAACGTTCAATGAAAATAACAAGGGGTGGGGGGAACAAAGTTCTGGCTGAGAACCCACTTGAGTTAGGAAACAGGTCTCCACTTCTCTTCAACTGGATGGATACACAAAAGGGACGATGAGACAGTTTCCAGTTAGGGAACACCACAATGTAGGCACTGTCAGTGACCACACACTGCCAGAAACCAAGGGGCTCAGGGTGTCCTAGGTCTTGGCCAAGGCATTACATGGTCATCTAATTCTGGCATTGATTCAATATGGAATTATATACTGATACGAGTTGTCGAGTAAACTTCAGGAGGATTACTTTTCAATTATGTACAGTATTCTGGAGATCCTGGATTATCATACCTTGATAATTGAAAGTATCATAAGATTACGATCAAGTCATGTTTGCAGTAAAAAATTAGCTTATGGTCTTTGAAGGCCAAAGGAAAATGGGAGAGGAGGGCATACTAGTGATGACTTTAAAAGTTATATGTTAATCATTTTGCTTTGCTATAGAAAAAAAATAGAGATATAAATCAAAAAGGCAATTGGTTTTCATATACCTTAAGATCAGAACAAATGGGGGTAACAACCAGCATGACTTTGAGAGAAGTAAATCACTGTGAGTTAATCTAATTTTGTTCTCTGACACAATGACAGTACTTAAATATGAGGGGAAGCAAAAGAGTCCATATATCTTCACTGTGCTGAACACCTGAAACTAATACAAAAAATATTGACTGTAAACTATAACTTAAAAATAAAAATTTAAAATAAGAGTCCATATATCTTCACTTCGGTGAGGTTTAGTGTTTGTCTCACACAATGTTCTCATCAACCACTAAAGAAAATGTAATTTTGTGTGAAGGAGGGCGTGGCTTGTTATTTGTCATTGAGTCAGTAGCCTGCCCGGACAGACCATGGAAAACACCAGAAGGGCTTATTGGGTGCTTATACTAAATGATATTTGTATTCCTATCCAGAATTTAAGAATATGAAACATGGGATCTGTAGAGTAGGAAAGTTGCCAACTCTGTTGGAATTTACAAGAATTCCCAGTGAGTATAGGAAGCAGGAGAAGTGACTGAAGTAAGTTGAAGATCAATGAGAACCATTGGTTAAAATGACACTTAAAAGGAAAAGGTAATGTAGTGTAATGGAATGTAAATTGTATGTGTAGTGCAAACATATGGTAATATCTAGGCATTCTGACACCTTGTTGCTATAAATTAGAGAGGAGACCTGGTGTAGCTGCTTGGATTATTCAGGGGAATCAATAGTGTGTCCTGCCTTCGCTTACATTACTCATCATGGAATAATCAATCCTTTGTATGTTCTCAGTTTTAAGACTAATACAGGTTGATCTGTTTGTAGGTATTTTTAATCTTTAGGTTCTGCAAAGTACTTGGCTGTTGCTTTGTAAAAAAAAAAAAAAAAAGAAAGAAAGAAAAAGAAAGGAATTGTGTTAATTCCTCCAAAAGTAAATAATTACTTTAGTAAAGCTGTTCTATTTCCATATAAACGATTTTTTATTCCAATGTTAAATTGTTGGATAGTCTCTTTGAAGATATTGGAGAAGGTAAATAAACTCAACATGTGTAACACAAAAATGCATAACACTCAGTTTAAGGCATGACAATATGATGAACCAGGCCCAAATTAGGACATAGATAGGCACCAAATATTTTTTTTATGTCACAACTGCTATTGGCTACAGTGACTGTGAAATAGAACCTGATTGTGGGATTGTTAAAATATGAAATCGTTGCCAGAACCGGTTTGGCTCAGTGGGTAGAGCTTCGGACTGTGGACTGAGGGGTCCCAGGTTTGATTCCTGTCAAGGGCATGTATGTTGGTTGCAGACACATCCCTGTTGGGGAGTGTTGCAGGAGGCAGCTGGTCGATGTTTCTCTCTCATTGACATTTCTAGCTCTCTATCCCTCTCCCTTCCTCTCTGTGGAAAAAAATATGAAATCGTGTGCATCTGTAATAATAAAATATAATTTGCAACGTCTTAATAGCCTCATGCTATTTAATCTAGTAATTTCTCTTCTGGGTATTTTATCTTAAGGCAGTGGCTTTCAACTGGTATGCCACAAGAATTTTTAAAATGTGCAATACCTGACTACTTAGCCAGGGGCACTGACCTCTTTTCCCTTAGGTTGTCAAATAAATAATGACAACAGCCAAGACAACAACAGTCATTGGTGTGAATGCATTAAAATATAAAAGTATATAATATATAAAATACAGAAATAAGTATTTCTTCTGAATTTCTTCTTTGTTATCCTAGTTGTCCAACAACATTGGGAAATGATTATGATTTATTCTAATTTTTTTTTCTTGGTTTAAAAACCCTTCACTGATTTATGTTTGACAATTTTCCTGTGATCCCAAGATATCTCAATGAAAGTAAAGCATTTATTTCTACCTTTATTCTTTAATTTTCAATTTGGATATGGTTTCAAACATACAGAAACCTTGCAATTATTGTAGTTGTGAATACATGGAACAGTGAATAAGGCACAGAGATCATGCTTCTTGAGTTTAAGTGCTCTTGTGCTTTTTTTTTTTTTTTTTAAGAATAAGGATATTGTCTTGTATAACCATAATATAATTACAGAAAATAAGACATTCATTATTAATTAAGAATATTGTTATGTAACTCAAAGTGCATCTAGGATCACACATGCCTCTGGTTGTCCTGTCTTTTAAACTTTCTTTAACCTGGAGCAATTCCTCGGTTTTTGATGACTTTGAATTTGAAGAGGTGATGCCACACATTTTCAGACTTTCCTCATTCAGTTCAGGCCAGATAATACTCAGACATTCCTCAACGTGGGTTTGCCTGATATCTCCTGATGATGAATTCAGGTTGTGCATTTTTTGGCAGGTAGACCATGGAAGTGATGATGTGTCCTCCTCAGGAGTAGCATGCTTGATGGCACATCATGTGTATTTTTCCTTTTGTTCATGATCTTGTCTTTGGTCATTTAGTGAAGGTGATCTCTTCCGAGATTCTCCACTGAATGTTTCCACTTTTCTTTTTATTATTAGTTAGTGATTTGTGGAAAGACACTTTACAACTATGGGGATACCTTGTTGATCACGCTTTCACCCACAAGTGCTGATTCACAGGTGTGTTTGACTGAATCAGGTTAACGATAATGTTTGCCTGATGATGATGTTCTAACTCTTACCAGCACGTCTATATTACAAGTGGCATGCTGTGCAAAAAGAAGAATTGTCCTTTCTTTATACTCTTTTCCATTTATATTTTATTGTCTGTAATGGACTTTAATTTTTTATGGTTATTAATTATTTTTATTTCCCAATTGTTCAAGATTTCACTGCTGAAAGCTTTTGAAGTTACAGCCTTTGTCATTTGGACATATCCCTTCATTTTTAAATGCCAGAGAAAAGGTTGCTACCTTGAATCCCATATTTTTATGTCTCCTTCCCATGTCTTTTATGCCAGGATAGTTTTTCAGTATTTTAATAGTTGCAGTGGACTTTCTGAGAGTAAGTTTTGTATAGGTATTAGAACATTTGTTTTCCTCTTTTCTGCTCCTCATAGATTTCTGGACCCCTTAGATCTCTGCAATACATATTGTGGAGCTTGAAAGATACCTCTGTTGGAAATTGCTGTTTAATTTTCTGTTTATAAGTAATTTAACATTTTTATTACTCTCCAATTTCCACTAATGTTAAAGATCTAGGATTTGTGTGAGGGTTTTGTTTGTTTAGTTTGATTTGGTGACTGTATATATTTTGCTCAATTTGTGAAATGTTTCAGACTTAGGTAGCTGCTATTAATGCTACCCAGAACTCTAGCTCCATATTTTTAAAGCATTCTACAAAACATATTGTTATTTCAAGTTATTAAAATCATGCCATGATGTAATCAAAAAGTGTGGATTGAATAGCCTTAACTTTTGTGGTCAGTGTTATTCCAGTTTATTTAGTTAAATTGAAGTGTGTGTTTTTTCTCTCTATTATTTTTTATCAAATGGCATATTTGTCAGTCCAGGAAGTCTCTGAAAGATGTGTGCGTGGTAAAATAATTACTGGAGATAATTTCCTTGATTTGTACCAATCAATTGTGTTTGTAAATTTCTCCATTACCTTTAAAAATGATCAAATGTATATTTAGACAAATGGATATTCAAACCCATGAAATTTAAAAAATATATATAGAATAAAATAAGGTAACTAACTAATCAATAACACCCGAGTATAAAAACCAGTGAAATGTAGTTTTAAGCAGTTGCTTCAACTAATGAAATAAGCTTTTTGAGCCTAATTGAGGATAGTCCTTCCTCCAGTTTCATACTAAAGAGGTCCGATTTAGTTGGTATGCAGGGATCAGGAACAAAACACTGATGTTTGAAAATGGAAGAGTGGAGGACAGCTTGCAAAAGTAGGACATAGCTGAGGGCAGAAAGGATGTCTTATCCAAGAGAGACAACCATTTCTATGTTCTCTGGAGGCTCAGCCTAACAAAATCATTGCTCTTTTAAAAAGCTAAAAATGAGGATTCTTATGAAAAATATTCCACTTTTGAATATTTTAAAAATACTTTTGAATCCATGGTGTGGAATAAACAAACCATGTCAATAAGCCAGATTTGGTTGTTACACTCCACTTTGCAACTTCTACTCTGGATGCAATGGAGGGACTAACCAGGTGTTGTAGTGAGAAGTAATTGGGTCAGAAAAACTGATTCTGAGCCTAGGATCACCTCTTAACAGTTATGTCAAATTGGGGAGTCACCTAATTAGTGTTAACTTTAGTTCTCTTGCCTACAAGTCAGTAGTTGCTTTGTAAGTCTATTGAAATTATATATGAACTAGAGGCCTGGTGCATGAAAATTCATGCACTGGAAGGGGGTCCCTCAGCCCGGCCTGCCCCCTCTCACAGTCCAGGAGCACTCAGGGGTGGGAGTTGATCTGGCGATCAGGGGAAGGCAACGCCCCCATCACACCTCTGCTACTGCCACTGTCACAAGCGCAAGCCTCGGCTGGCCCTGGTTACCTGAGCCTTGGATGGCCCTGGGCGGCTGGGCAGCTGCCATCTGAGGCTTGCTTGTGCCTTGGGCTGGTCTTGGGTGGCTAGGGGGGCTGAGCGGCCTGGGGGACTCTGGAACAAGCACCTCAGTGGGGCTGAGGGGACTGGGCACCACCATATTGTGGCTGTGGGTGCTGCCATCTTTTAGGGTGTGGCAATCAGTTAGCATATTCCCTCCTTGTTGTCTGTGGGCACGGCCATCTTTGTGAGGGCATGACAGTCAGCATATTCCCTCTTTTTTTTTTTTTAATATATTTTATTGATATTTTACAGAGAGGAAGGGAGAGAGCCAGAAACGTCAATGAGAGAGAAACATTGACCAGCTGCCTCCTGCACACCCCCTACCAGTGATGTGCCCGCAACCAATGTATATACCCTTGGCCGGAATCGAACCCGGGACCTTTCAGTCTGTAGACCGACGCTCTAACACTGAGCCAAACCGACCTCAGCAGCATATTCCCTCTTTATTAGATAGATGAATTTGCTTTTTTATTAAGCTTTAATTTTAAACTTTGAAAAATGAAAATTTAAAAAAAGACAGTTTCTTAAGAATTTCTTGATTTACTTCTTTGAAAATATGTTTTTATTGATTTTACTAGAAGCCTGGTGCATGAAACTCGTGCCCGGGTGGTGTGTGTCCCTCAGTCCAGCCTGCACCCTCTCCAATCTGGGACCCCTTGAGGGATGTCCCGACTGCCTGTTTAGGTCCAATCCAGGTAGATTCGTGAGTAAATGGGCAGTCAGACATCCCTCTCACAATCCAGGACTGCTGGCTCCCAACTGCTCACCTGCCTGCCTTCATGATTGCCCCTAACTGCTTCTGCCTGCCAGACTGATCACCCCCTAACCACTCACTTGCCAGCCTGATTGGTGCCTAACTGCTCCACTGACAGACTGTTTACTCCTAACTTCCCTCCCCTACAGGCCTGGTCACCCCCAACTGCTCTCCCCTGCAGGTCTGGGTCCCCTCCAACTGCCCTTCCCTGCAGGCCTGGTCATCCCCAATTTCCCTCCTCTGCCAGCCTGGTCACCCCTAACTGCCCTCCCCTGCAGGCCTGATTCCTTCCAACTGCCCTACCCTGCTGGCCATTTCTGGCAGCCATCTTGTGTCCACATGGAGTCAGTCATCTTTGACCACATCGGGGCAGCCATCTTGTGTGTTGGATTGATGGTCAATTTGCATATTATTATTATATTAGATAGGAGGATTAGATAGGACAGAGGCCTGGTGCACGGGTGGGGACCAGCTGGTTTGCCCTGAAGGGTTTCCCAGATCAGGGTGGGGGTTCCACTGGGGATGGGGTGGCCTGGGTGAGGGGCCTGTGATGGTTTGCATGCTGGCCATGCCCCTGGCAACCCAAGCGGAGGCCCTGGTATCTGGGATTTATTTATCTTCTATAATTGAAACTTTGTTGCCTTGAGTGGAGTTCTGGGCCAGTCAGGGTGTGCAGAAAGCTTGGCTTCCTCCATTGCCAAAGAAACCCAAGCCACCCCCCTGCTCTCAGTTGCCACAGCCATATTGGTTGGGATAATTTGCATATTCGCTCCTGACTGGCTGGTGGGTGTAGCTTGTTTGTGTAGCAGAGGTATGTTCAATTTGCCTATTACTCTTTTATTAGATAGGATAGAGAGAGGAAGGGAGAAGGAAAGAGAAATAGAAACATCGATGAGAATCATCTATTGGCTGTCTCTTGCATGCCCCCTACTGGGATTGAGCCCACAACCCGGGCATGTTCCCTGTCCAGGAATTGAACCAGGGACCTCTTGGTGTATGGACCGATGATCAACTAACTCAACCACACTAGCTGGGCTCTTGATTTATCTTTGACATTTAAATATAAATTTGCTAATTACGTCTATAATTTTCTCTTGTTTGAGAGGCTTTTTGTGAACCAACAGCAAAATCATTCATTCTTATGTCAGGTAGAGGCCTTTGCCATCCCCTGTTTTTTACATACTCCAGGAAGATAAATTAGATATCCAATTCAGCGTCTGGTATGTTTGGTGAACTGATTACACCTGGTTTTGGTGAACACAAAAGCACACCATCTGTAGTAATAAACTGGTGTTTCTATTTAGTACTATAAAGAAGCAGATCTCTCTGGGCAGAAATTCTGTTGGTTTCTGAGAACTTATGTTACTTTAAAGGTGCTTGTTGCTCAGGAGAATTTTATTTGTATTATCCATAGTGTGTGTGATCTATCTGAAAAAAAGCCATCGTACCTCAAAGGGTTATTTTAAATATTATTAGGTTGTATATTATTTTGTTTCTTTTGAACAATTCTTTTATAAAACAGTATACCCCAAAACATAAAATCCTATTTATGGTGAGATATAGTGAGCTTTGAAGTTAATGTGCTCTTCCCAACATCCCTCCTTTTAAAACAAAACAAAACAAATTAATTAATATAATTTTATTAAATAACTTTCTCTTTAAAAAAAGAAAGAAAATGGATGTTTGTGTATTTTTGTGAGGCATGCAAGTGGCATTCCTACATTTTTCTCAGTGTGTGGTCTTCAATTAAAATTGACATGCAATTACAAAGTGAATTGGTGCAATTCTCTGGGTAAATCAAGCAAACCTCTCCATCAGAGATCTTAATACGTTAGACAAAGATGCATTTTAAAAACTACAATTGTTTTAATGACCACCTCAAGTCTCCAATTACATTTACCTACAGACATCTCATGATTTTGAATTGCTTTATGTTGTTCTGCGGGCATTGTGCTTCTTGTATATGATTCTAAGTCTGTGTGCAGACTCTTGCCTCTTACCTAAGTATGTCCTCCTTGACTGATGCTTTGAACAGTTGGAAATATTTCTATTCATTAGACCATTATATTTTGTAAGAGGTACAGTCTATATTTCACAAAATTTTTTTTCAGTATGTTAAGCATGTAATGTCTCAGTGTGTATTGGTCTGGATTTGTATTTCTGCGTCCTTGGCAAGTTGCTTACTCTTTTGTTTTTCTTTTCACAGATGCATTTTGTAGGAGTATTTTGAGGATGACTGTTTGCAAATCATTTTGAAATTGCCAAGCGCCACATACAGTAAGTTATATGTATATCTATTTTTCCCCCTCAATTGCAGTCATGCTGAATGAATTTGGCAGACTGTCATAAAAGAACACATTTCTATTTATGGTTCTTGATACTTGTGAATATTGAGAAAAACTATATAAAAGATTTTAAAAAAAACTTGAGTTGTTGGTTAGTTGGAATTAAGTTGTATAACTAAGATTTCTAATGGCTGAATTTTACTATTGTTCTATGTACATAATGCACACAATAATGTTTTTCACATATTATTTAAGATTGCTTTCCTCTGAATTATACATTGAGAAGAGTGAAAAAAATTAGTGTTATTTTGTGTAATTTTAGCCAGTATTAATAAGAACATTTTAAAAAGGAGTACTGAATTAAGTATTAAGATTTCCTGAGTATTAGAATTTCCTAGTATTCCGATTTGCCCCGTATCAGGCAATTTACATGTTGTGCCTTTGATTCTTACCCAAATATTTTAAGTTTATTATTTTTATTTCTATTTTTTAAATAAGAAAACTGAGAGTCAAGAAATTTTAATGCCTTGCTCAGTATCTATTCAAAGTGTTGAATCTGGACATTGGATATAAGACTTTAAAAAAAAATATGCCTTCAGCAGTAGCAGAGAAAGTTAAATAACTTTTATGTAAGAGCTTGGATGTTTTTAAGAGTACAGACATGTCCTGATTATTATTTTTTGTTTTTGTTTTTATATTGCTTAAGCATTATCCTGAAAATGTTACAGGGTTTTTGTTTTGTTTTTTCTGTTTATCATGTCATTGCTTTCATTTCAAATTATCCTTTCCAGTCCTTACTTGAACTGCTTTGAACTATTAGGAAATAAGTGAAATGTAACTTCTTTAAAGAAAGAGTATATAGTTTGCCTAAATTATTCTTTTACTAGAGGCCTGGTGCATAATATTTGTGTACTTGGGCGTGGGGGGTGGGGTCCCTCAGCCAGGATTGCAAGAAGGTGCAGGTAGGGATGTGGGAAGTTGGCCAGTTGGGGAGGATCCCATCTCACTCAGTCCCTATTGGCCATACCCCAGCAGCAAGCTAACCTACTGGTTGGAGCGTCTGCCCCCTGGGGATCAGCGCACATCATAGCTACTGTTGACCATTTGACTGTCTGCCCCCTGGTGGTCAGTGCACATCATAGCGAGTGGTTGAGCAGCCTTAGAATATCATTAGTATATTACATTTTGATTGGTTGAACAGACGACCAAACACTTAGCATATTAGGCTTTTATGATATAGGATGAAAAGTATTTAAAATTAGGGTTTTAAAATTGTTCAGGAGTCTTCTTTCATTCAGTAAATACAAGTACACAATTGAATGTTACCATTTTATTATTTTAGAGCTGGAAGGGACCATAAAACCATTCTTGGCCTCCATTTGCTCAAATTCCTTGTTTGATGAAGTGGGATGATCTGGAGGAGAATTTTAAAATATAAATCTCAAAAAAGGTAGAATCAATGCTGGCAGCATTGATGCTTACTCGTTGTCTCCAAATACAACTACTTTTTAAAAAGACAGCATAGTATAGTGGATTAAGATTTCTGGACTCAGACCACCTGGTTTTAAATCCTGGATTTATTACTTACTTAAGAGCTATATGGTTTTGAATAAGTGACTTAATTAAAAAAATGTATATAAGAGTGGGAACTACCTCATTTGTGGCATGTGAGATAATGTGTGTAAAATATAGCACATTTCCAGGTATAGAGTAAATGCTCAATAAATGTTAGTGGTTATTAAGTTGGAAGTGATATTCTTAGATATATTAATTCAACTAGTTTGTTAGTAAGCACCGTAGCTTCAGAATCATGTCATATAAAGTACACAGCAAAGGTATTCAGTGACCACTGCTGATTGACATTCTCAGGTAGAGAGTACACTTCATCTTCTTTATGAACAGAGCAAGGTGCTTTTTAGTAGACATCTTTACTTCTTTCAACCATTGGTAATGAAACACACCATTTTGTCAAACATCAGGTATGTATAGAGTCGGGCAAAAGTGGGTTTTCAAATGTTTGTATGGAAAATAATGCAGTGATTATCAAATAATAAGATGAGAATAAACAGTGTTTTGAGGACTCACAGTTGTAAACTTCCTTTGCCCCACCCTGTAAACAGCATATACATTTATCATACATATTTATCTTACAGTGTGTTGACTATATTCCTAGGATGAAAGTATTTATATATTTTTTTAGAAAAAACAGGAGCAGTTGTTAGGTGCTTAGGGAATCCAAAATGTTTTTGATTTTTTTTTTGAAGAAGATGAAACAGGGCAAACATAAATACAAAGAAGATAATGAAATGATTGTCAAATAATTTGGGGGAATGATTTTACCCAATGTTTTAAGAAACAACTAGAGGCCCAATGCATGAAGTTCGTGCAAAGGCCTTGGTGCCTGCCGCCTCTCAGCCTCCACCTTTGTGGATTGTCCGGAAGGTCCTCTGGTCTAATTAGCATATCATCCTTTTATTATTATAGAACATTATTATAGATTTATGGAAATTGAGGAATGTGGAGAAGAACAAAATTTTATTAAGTATTTTAAATAATTGTATATTAAGCATTTAATTCCGGCAGAAGTGTAGCATATATTTTACATTCAAAATCTCATTTCATCTAAGCAATAATACCATGCAGTAGGTATACTAGTATTATTATCTCCATTTTTATAGGAGAAAAATGTTGCCCAGAAAGTTTAAATCTATCATTCATGGAAATGAAGCTTGAGATCTTATTTTAAAGCTTCTTTAAAAAAAAAAAATTAAAGTGTTTTTATTGACTTTTTAGAAAGAGAGGAAGAGAGAGGGAGAGATAAACATCTATCTGGGAGGGAATCATTGACTGGCTGCCTCCTGCAAGTGCCTCCTGGGACACAGCCTGCGACATTTTGGTGCATGGGACCAGATGGTCACCCAACTGAGCCTCATCAACCAGGGCTAACCCTTCCTTCCTATCCCCTTAACCTGGCTGTTAAATATTGAAATTTTGTGGCTGATCTGACTTTCTTTTATTTGCATAAAACACTGCTCCTAAACCTCAGATCAGACATATGAATTATTTAATAAATAAATAGGTTATGATTTATTTTCAATATGATGATTGCCTTATATTAAATGTTGATAGGAGCACCCAGCAATCCAAACCTAACTGCCTTGAAAAATGCTGTTTGAGTAAAGAAAATTTAAAAAATATAACAGCTCCTTCCCCAAGGTTTGGGACCGTATCTTATACTTTTATTACTCTTACCCCTCAGAATTTTAAGGGACTAACCACACCCTTTTCTCGCAGTCCATCAGCCATTTTATGCAATACAGAGAAGTTTGGAATGTAGAGTTCACCTCAACGAATTCCTTCTTGTCCCTGTTTTCCATCCTCAGGTGTATCAGCTTTCAGGGACATCCTAGACAGCACCTTGTCCACACGGCTGCTTTTCCTTTTCAAGTCTGTGGTGATCTTCATTTTCTTCCAGTTCTGTCACCCGCTGATCCCAGTCTCTTGACACACTACTGCTTGAAACAAACCATCAGCAACATTTTACCTGAGGGATATTTTCACACTTTACTATAAAATATTTTTTGCTCTAAAAATGAAGGGGTCAAGTCTTTTGCATGCTCACACTAACTGCTCTTCATTTTAAGATGGAAAGACTTCCAGAATGCTTTTACTTTCCATTTCAAGATCTGGTCCCTGAAAGACAAAGCTGGTGGTTACATGTAGTAATTCTATTTCATTTAATTCAATAAACATTTGTTGCATGCTCCTATAATAAGAGAGGCACCTTGCTAATAAGCACGAGAATAAATGGAAGGGAAAGACAAAAATGACTCTTAAGAAAATTCTACCTTCAATTTGAGGAAATAAAATACACCCAGGCATAAGTAAGGTGAATGATGTGTTATTAGATCATGGTATTATGTGAGTAGTCTAAAGTAGTCAAATTAATAAAACTATTACAAATAATTTTAAGAGGTGTAATATAGGTGAAAAATAAAGCATTAGGGGAGATTTAAGAAAGGATATGTAATTCTCAACCCAATTGGTTCAAGATTTCATCATGGAGGTTGCATTTGCACTAGATCTTGATGCAGGTGGAAATGTGAACAGAGAAGTCTAGGAAATAGCATCCTCAGGTTCAAAGGTAAAGAGCCATACTTTACATTCTATGAAGGGCAAATTATTTAGCTTGGCAACAAAATGAATTTCTTGTGTTGGACTAAAACCACGTAATCCTGGAAAATAAGATTGGAACTAGGTTGTATAAACTACTGATAATCAGAAGAGGCGATTGGAATTTAAATTTAATTGGTAGGCAATTAAAAACAAAACAAAACAGAGTATTTTGCAAAGGCCAGTTGTGTGAACAAAAAAGTTTCTTCTTTGACTGCTAGACAGGAATTATCTTCATGATGGATTCCAGTTGGAAGACTTGTAGACAAGAAAAAGTAATTTTAAGAAAAATGAGCAATATAGGAATGAATGGATGAGGTAAGACATGAGGTCATAGCAGTGGGAATGGAGAGGAAGCAATAGATGCAGGTGAAATTTAGAAAAAAAATAGGTCTAGGGATACTACTAATAATAACACTTGAGTAGCATTTACTATGTACTAGGTTCTGTTTTAAATTATTTTATTATTTAATTTAGCTTTCAAACAATTCTGAGAGGTAGATCCTAATGTTACCTACATTTGCACAAGAGAAAACTGAGGCAGCCTTTAGCTAAGTAGATTGTCCTTGGTCAATTAACTAGGAAATGGTAGGGCTGATACTCCAGTCCAGCCAGCCAAGCTCCATATGGCTGCAGTGAACCACCGTACACCATTTTCCTAAAAAATAAATAAATAACAGATTTCCAGCTTGATTGAACCAGAAAATGATCTTACCAACAGAGAAAAAAACAGGTCCTCTTTCTCCCTCTCCCTGCTCCCCCTCACCCTCCTCCCCGACACCAGAGTGTATCCCTTCTTTAAGTTAAGTCTTTCGGTGGGGAGAAAAATTTGACCTCTAGGAAGAAATATCCCTTATGCTTAGTGATGAATGGCTTGTATACCTTCACTTCAATGTTTGGAAACAGGAGCAGAGTAATTTATGATATTGCTCAATTGTAAATTAGACCACTAAACATGTCACCTTAATATGATTTGTCTTCTTCCCTTCATAGAGTTTAAAATGAAAGAAGTTTAGAGTGCTGAATTACAGATTTACTATCTTGGGTCCATGAAAGACCAATTATTTTAGACTTAGTTTACCTATCACGCTAAACAATAATGTTGACAAGGGGGGGGGGTGGGGAACAGCACCCTGCATAAAGAGTATTTGTCTTTTTCTGCATTGGAGAAAGCTGCATAACGTGCAGCTCAAGAGTGTGGGCTCCAGAGCTTTACTTATAGCTATTCTGCTATAAGGCATGGTCTAGGTCCCAGAGGAGGCCTTGTTAGCTGTGTGACTTTGTGTGAATTATGTAAGCTCTCTGTGCCTCAGTCTCTTACCTTTGAAATATTATAATAGTAGAACTAAGTTTCCTGAACATTGTAAAGGTTAAATGAGATGAAGCACTTAAAGTGGCTTCTGAAACACAGTATATTCTACATAGATGATCAGTATGTTCATTGTGCTTTATCTCATCTATCATTATATTTAATTACAGGAATTTTGCCATTTTAAGCCTTTTTATTGTGAATTTTTGTGTATTCAAGGCACAAACCAATGATTTTTACAAGCAGAGAAATCAAGGAATAGAACACTTGCTGCATTCCAGAACACCTACTTTTTCTGCCTCCCAAACTTTACTTCTCTTCCATCAGTTTCCTGACAGATAACACTTTTGTGACTTTTCTAGTAAGCATTTCCTTGCTTTTTATTAGCTTCAGCATTTTATCATGCATCCCTAAATACAAAACTTGTGTTAGCTTTATTTCTGAACTTATATGTACATAATAATCATACAATGTGCTTTCCTTTGTGTCTGGTTTTCTCCCCTGAACTGTATTCTAAGTTTCATTAATGTGTTTGTGCAGTTTAATTAATTTTAATTGTCATGTGATATTCCATTATATACAACTAGAGGCCCGGTGCACAAAAATCATACACAGGTACCATCTCTAGGCCTAGCCTGCAATCAGGGCCATCTTCCTCAGCTGCCAGCAGCCAGCCCCTCTCCCCGCCACCTCCCACCCACCCCCAGTTCCCTGTTTGCCATTGGACTACCGGGGCCTGCAGGCCGGGGAAGGGACTGAGAGGTTGGCTAGTAGGCCCAGATCAAGTCATCAGGGCCTGCAAGATGGGGACAGCTCCTGCGTTGAGCATCTGTTGCCTGGTGGTCAGTGTGCATCATAGCGACTGGTCATTATGCTGTTTGGTCAATTTGCATATTGCCCTTTCATTTGTACTGAGGATACTACAGAGTTTTATTCATTGTATTGTTGACGGACACTTAGGCTATTTCTGATTTCGGGCAATTATAACTAATGCTGCTACAAACATTCTTTTAAGTGTTTCTTGCTGCTCATGTACATGCATTTCTGTTAGATATATATTTAACAATG
Organism: Vespertilio murinus; assembly: GCA_963924515.1. Lineage (NCBI taxonomy): Eukaryota > Metazoa > Chordata > Mammalia > Chiroptera > Vespertilionidae > Vespertilio > Vespertilio murinus. The sequence goes on from OZ004711.1 coordinate 31,235,755, forward strand.
AAATTGCTCAGTTGTATTCTATGTAACTCTTCAATTTTAATAGATAATGCCAGTTTTTCTAAGTAGTTATATCAACTCCAATTAGTAGTGTATGAGAGTTCCCATTGTTTCATCCTTACCAGTATTTGGAATAATCAGTCTTTTTAATTTTCGTCATTCTCATGAAAGTATAGTTTACATTTTGCTCATGAATTAATGTGGTTTAATTGCCATATGGGTATTATTGTCTGTAAGTTTCCTGTTTGTCTTGCCTGTTTTTCTATTGTGTTGATTTTCAAATTGTTAATATGCAGATGTTGGTTATATTTGGATTAAGAACCCCTTTCAATTAAATGTTGCAAATACCTTTTACCCCCTGTGACTTGCTTCTTCAGTTTCTTAATGGAGTTTCTGATGAGGAAGACCTTCTAATTTTAATTTTAATTATTTTTCTGCCACTTTATATTTAGGTAATTCCACTTACAATTGATTTATGTGAATAGTTTGAGGTAGAAGTCAAGTTCTATTTTCCTTGCTAATGGATATCCAGTTGTTACAGAATTGTACTGAAAACTTTCTATAACCTACTGTTCTTAATGCCATTTTTATAATAAACCAAATGTCAATATATGTTGGCACTTTGGGGACCAACTACTCTTTTTAATTCATCTATTAGTCTATTCTTACTACTTGTAACACATTTTAATTATGATTGCTTTTTTATTATTTGTGATATCTATGAAAACAAGTTCTGCCATCATGTTTTTATTTAAGGCATTTTGACTTTGCCTTATTTTACATAAATTTTAGAATTACTTTGTCAGGTTTGACAAAAAAGTTGAGATTGAATTCAGTTTATTGTTCAGTAAAGTATTATATAATTACAATATTGAGTCTTAATTTATAGGTCAACATTGTGTATATTTCATATATTTAGGTGTTTTTAATTTCTCCCAGTTATATTTTATGTTTTTTTTTTTGCATAGAGGTCTTGTACATTGTGGTTGATTTGTCCCTAAAAGTTTTATGCAGTTTAAAGGTAATTTTTTATATTGACCTTGCATAAAGCAGATTGTAAAATAATTAATTCCAATATTGTCTTAGAAGATTCTTTTTGATGTTTTATATAAAAAAAAAACCAAACCAAAAACTGTTTTTATGATCAAAGAAAATTTTATTATTCTTTTTCAAACTTTATACTTTTATTTCTTTTTCATGTCTTATTCAATTGGCTAGAATTCCAGCACAATGTTGAATGAAAGTGGCAAGAGTGGAAATTCTTATTTTCAAATCAAAGGGAATATTTTCACCATTTTCCCTTCAAGAATGATTTTACTGTAATTGTTTTTGACAATGACATATAATAGATTTAGAAATTTATTTTTATTTCTGATTTTGCTGGGATCTTTCATCATAACTTGTATTTGAATGTTATCAGGAGCTTCTTCTGTGTCTGCTGAGATGATACAGTAATATTTCTTTCTTTTTTTACTTTGTTAATTTGATTATTTAAATGGACTAATTTCTTTTTTTCAGATTTCAAATTCCAGCAGCAGAGATGTTACTTCCTTGTGTTTCGTGTGGGACCTAGAATGCCAGAGGGTTTTCTGTGTTTGTTCTCTGCCCTCCCCGTTTAGGATTTCCCACATGCCTGCACAACAGAGGAAGCCTCCTGTCACACTGTGGTATTTCCCCCAGGGGCAGAGTTGCTGTTGCTTATGATTTGGTGCAGTGTCCCTGCTGGGGTAGGAGGACTCTAGGTTCCGTGGCTCCATTCTTCATCTGAGACCCAGCTGTGCACCGGGGCTTTAGGTGTGTGGCTCTTTAACCTTTCCTACCATTCCCATGGCGCCCAGCCAAAATGCCTCCTGGACTCCACAGGGTTCTTTGGTGGGAGTGTCCTGTTCTTCCCTTAGAGATAGCAAATGTCTGCACTGTATTAGGGTCAGATTCTGGGCTCAAGAGAGTTACCTGCCCCTCCAGTAGGGCCAGATCACTTCGGCTTCTACCTCTTTCACAGAAACTATGGATCTTTTCCAGGGCACTGGGAGTGTAAGGTGTTCTTTGTTGTTGTTCTAAAAGACAAAATTTTCCTTTGTGTTAGAGAGAGTCTTGGGGGTCAGATAGATCGTTGTGCCTTTGCACAGTGTAGTGCTCCCTTGGGTGTTCTGTCCTGACTTCAGTCTTTCTTCTGAGTGGCTAGTAGATGAAGAAAGAGCTTATGCATGAGTGAATGAGTGCATGTCTCTTTGTGTCTGGGGGATCACAGGGTGTTTATATGTTCTGTTAGCCCATTCTGGCCTTGAAGGTTTTTTGTTTGTTTGTTTGTTTTTACCTGTTTTCTTCTTACCCAGTTTTATATTGTGCACCTATATTTCTCATGTTTCTGGCAAAAGTGAAACAAGTGGTTTATGTCCTGTCTCTCCTCAATGTGGCTGTTACCCTTTGAAGTTTAGTTAATTAATTTCTTGGTCTTACAACCCCAACTCTCTGATGGGCTTTGCAGATTATCTGTCCTTTTCTCATGATTAGGATAAAAGCAATATTCTATTATGGTTTTCTACTGTCTAAATGGAAGAAAAACTGCAATTTTATTTATATATATTTTAACTGTAATTGGTTTTACAAAGCAAGATGAGTTCTTTTTTTTTCCCTCCTTACATGACCTAGTATGCATTTGCCAGAGCCTCTTTTAATAACATTTTTACACAAATAGGAATTGTTGCTGTTATAATTTTGTGAGGAATTGCAACTCAGTGGAATCGGAGCGCCATGGTTATTAGAGAATCTAGTCACCGCATGTAGTTTTCCACCATCTTAGCCATAAGATTTCATCCTCAAGGTTTTCCCAGTGGCTTCAGGGACCGCTGGAGCCTGGCCATCGTATTTGGTGCTATGCAACAAAAAATGAAGAAAAGAATACAATGTCAACGGGGCATGCTGCCAGCTAATTTATTCCCCTCAAAGAGATTGCCTGGAAACCTCACCCAATATTTTCTACCTAACCATTACTTTCCGTTTCAAAGAAAGCTGTTACATGTAGTGTTTTGGCAGCATGCACCGCCGCTCTGACTATGTTCCTTGTGAGGATGAGGATGAAGTAATTTGATCTCTGAGGCAAGATGGTGTGAGTTAAAATAGTCAGGCTCTATTATTAAACAGAGCTGGGTTCTGATCTTAGCTCTGCAGATTACTAGTGTCGTGACCTTGAGCAAGGCCTTATCCTAACTGTGTCTACTTTATCATCTGAGAAAGGGCAAAGTAATAACTATCCAGAAGCATTTCGGTGAGGGTTGAATATTATAATATATGCAAAAGGTCTGTCCTGGAGGAAAAGTACATTTGGTGGTTTCTTTTATTTTATCCCCCTTATATTAACAAGAATTCAGTTATTTGAGGGGACAGAGTCTATTCATGCCTGATACTGATTAATAGGCTAGAAAGGCAATTTACCTAGTTTCTCTTGGGTTCAGCTTTATCTTTTAGATGGAATTGAATCTCTATTTCTGCCCTCTAAGTATATTATTTTAATATTTTCAACTGCACTGAAATATTGCTCAATATTTAGGCGTATCTAGTAGCACTTATAGAAAGTCAAAGCAAGAACGAGTTCCATTTGAATCCTGCCATGAGAAGGTATGAAACTTGTGAAAGTCATTATAACCCTCTGGGCCTGTTTTTTCAGCTGACAAATCAATTAGGTGGACAAGTTAACCTTTGCCACCTATTCGATAGCTTTAAAGCAACACAGTTCTGTGCATTTTTATTTGCCTTAGACAGGTTCTCTTGTGCATACCATCTCTCATCCTAAACACCAGCAACTAAGGTGACACTTTTTTTAATGAAAATCAGAGTTGAATTTTTATAGGAACTGGCTTGATTGAGAAGTTTTGCTAATTCAGGAGCAAAACAATAGGTATTAATTGAACAATATGGTATTGTGTGTTAGAAAACTGGCTTCAAACTGGTTGTGAAGATTGCTGGCTTAGACAAAGGGTGTCACTTAGGGCAAGCCAGTTAAATTCTCTGAGCTTGAGAATTTATAAAATGAGAAGTATATATCAAAGCCATGATGAGGATCAAATGAAATAAGACCAATGTAAACGTTCTTTAAAAACCAGACAAGTTCAATTCTGAGCTCTTTGGAAGGTTCAGTGAGTAAAGTGCTGTAAATACCCACGGTCTCTGGTATGGAGATTGTATGATGACATTTTACAAATAGAATGAAATGAAATCAAGCTTTTAAGGGTCTCTGCTTTCAAGTCCAAGCTAGATTTTGTCAACCCATTCATCTGCCGCAGGAAATCATTGCAAAGAGGGGGGGTTATTTAGTGCACTCCACAGAGGCCAGATCAGCAGGCATATCTCTGACTTTGTGTGCGGAGTGTCTCCTGGAGGTAAATTTCCAGGTATGATCTTCCAGGCATTCCACTTGTGATCCAGCAAGGCTGAAACAGCAAATCATTTGCACGGTGTGACTGTTAGTGCTGCCTGCTCTCTTCAGTCTGCCCATTTGAGTCGACAGCTAAGGCTCCTTTTTCTGTAAATAGCACGTTAATAGTAAAAGCATGGTTGACATATGGCAAGATAGTGCCTGTTGTTAAACTGACTAGATGCAACAGCAGTGCTCAGAATGAAAGAAGATACTCTGTTCTGTGATAAAAGCCTAGAGATTAATTTTCTCCCCAATTTGACATCTACCCTTTGTTTCTTTATGTGTATAGTAGAGGCCCGGTGCACAAAAACTTGTGCAATGGAGGAGGCATTGCTAGGCCCAGTCTGCCCTCTCTCAAGTCTGGGAGCCCTCAGGAGATGTTCTACTGATGGCTTAGGCCCTCTCCCCGCCAGAGCAGGCCTAAGCCGCAGTCTGGCCTCGCCCTGTGGGAGGTGACTGGGCCGATCAGGGAAAGGTGCCACTGCCATCACTCTGCTGCTGCTGCTGCCACTGCCGGCCACTACTACCGCCTGTCCTCCTAGGCCCTTGCAGCCCTCACAGCTGTTGCAGCTGCCTGTCCTCCTCGGCCCTTGCAGCCCTCACAGGTGCTCCAGCTGCCTGTCATCCTTGGCCCTCTCAGCCACCAAGGCTGCCTGCCTTCTTTGGCCCTTGCAGCCACTGCAGCTTTGTCCAGAAGGACATCCCAGTCTATCAGTCTAATTAGCATATTACCCTTTTTATTAGTATAGATGCATTACTCATAATGTTACCACCTTTGAAGCTGTTGAAGTATGCCATATGCATGTTAAAGTGTGAAAGGTGTACTAATATTAAGTCTACAGATTGACGGATATTTACATAGTTATATACTTGTGTTACTATGACCCAAAACAACATATAGAACACTTCTAAACCCCGAGAAATTGCACCTACATCTCTTCCCCATCAATAACCTTTTGGTTTTCGATATATTTTTTACTTTGGATTTGTATGAATGAGCCTCTAAAAGGTCTGAAGTATTTTGAATGGCAATTGCAATGTTTTAAAAATTTCTGGAGGTATTCATAATTACACAGAAAAGCACCTAAATAATGGTGCAATGACCTGTGCTAATAACATTGCAAGTAATAAAGTTCCTCACACACGCACTGAAATGAAACATTTCAATGTGGAAATCTCATGAAATTTTGCCCAAGTCTCCCACCTGTGAACCAAAAAAATAGAGCCTCCACACATGCTGGTGAGCTCCCTCCAGGTCATGTTGCCAGGCAACCTCAGCCAGTGTCAGAGACACCCAGTTGTGCAGGAGAGAGTCAAACTAAGGTATCTTAGAAACAGTAGGGTCCAACAGAAAGAAGGGGTGAGGAGGGAGGGAGAGAGAAAAAAAGAGTGTCACCTGAGCATTTATCCACAAACAGCTTTTTGGTTTTCCCCCCTTGTAACATGCAATTAGCTGAGAGCAAAGTTCTTTGGGTTTCTACTTCCTTCACTGTATTTTCCTTCTTTGTTGTGTCTACAGGTGTAAGTGCAAAGGCTTGGCAAGATGCATCATTATTAATTTGGAGGATGGAGGTTACAAATCATTTTTTGCACACTCAAACCATTTAAGAGTTCGTTGAGATTTTAATCCTACCTAATAAAAGAGTAATATGCAAATTAACCATCACTTAGCTCAAGCCATGCCCAACAGCCACTCCCACCAGCCAGTCAGAGTGAGTATGCAAATTAATCCCAACCAAGATAGCTGCCCCACTGAGAGCAGTTGAGAGGCTTGGGTTTCAATAGAGGAAGCCAAGCTTTCCACACAACCTGGCGGGCCTAGACCTTCACTCAAGGCTACGAAGTTTCACTTACAGAAGATAAATCCCAAGTAAAATGGTGGCAGCCACGGAACTGGAGAGAACAGACTAGGGTTGCCCCCAGAAATGGAGGAAACAGAGCTTTCCACCTGCCCTGGCGGGCTTAGGCCTCCACTCAAGGGTACAAAGTTTCAATTATAGAAGATACATGAACCCCAACAGAAATGGCAGCCGCCACAGAGTGAGCAGGGGGCTTGGCTCTGCTCCAGGCTACAAAGTTTCAATTGTAGAAAGTAAATAAATTCCAGATACCAGGGCCTCTGCTTGGGTCACCAGGGGGTGTGGCTGACCTACAAACCACCTCAGGCCCCTCGCTCAGGCTGCCCCACGCCCCAAGGGAACCCCCACCCTGATCCTGGACACCCTTCAGAGCAAACCAGATGGCCTTCACCTATGCACCAGGCCTCTATCCTATCTAATAAAAGAATAACATGCAAATTGACCATCACTCCAACACATAAGATGGCTGCCCTCATGTGGTCAAAGATGGCTGCCCCCATGTGGACACCAAATGGCCACCACAAGATGGCCAACAGGGGAGGGCAGTTGGGAGGCACCAGGCCTGCAAAAGAGGGCAGTTGAAGGCGATCAACCCTATAGGAGAGGGCAGTTAGGGGTGGCCAGGTTGGCAGAGGAGGGAAGTTGGGGGCAAACAGGCTGACAGAGAATAGTTAGACATCAATCAGGCTGGCAGGCAGAAGCAGTTAGGGGCAATCAGGAAGGCAAGCAGGCGAGCAGTTGGGAGCCAGCAGTCCTGGATTGTGAGAGGGATCCCAGATTGGAGAGGGTGCAGGCTGGGCTGAGAGACAACCCCCTCCCACCCCATACAGGGATTTCGTGCACTGGGCCTCTAGTTATATGATATTATATTTGATCCAATCATGCTTAAAGTACTCTGAATTTTAAATGGACATACTTTGTTGTAAAGTGCAGAATAAAATGCCTGCTCTCTGGAGTTAACCATTTTCTTGGTAAAAAGAAATAGGGAGGGACACATGCCTAGGTTCTTCTGGGCGGGCATCAGAGGCATTGATAGACACCAAGCAAATAGGGTGAGAATTTGGGATGGCAGCCTCATTGGAGTCATCTACCGAAAGGATATAACTTTTATGTATTTTTCTAGAGAGGGATCTTCTATTCTCCACAATGTTGTATGACAACTTTTCTACTATCTTATCCTCTAACCTTCCTTCCTTTTCATTTTTCTTTCTTCCTTCTTAACAGATAACACGTAGAGAAATTAGCATCTTCAAGATAGGAACAGAGGAGGTTACTACTAATTTGCCACTATTCATTTTTCCTTTCTGAGAGTTCTAGCTCATATGAATATTTTCTCTCTCTTCTATATCTTCAGCCTTCTCCCTCTTGATTTCTTCCCATTGGCATTAAACATGTCAAAGTATCTTCCTCCTAAAAATACTAAACAAAATAAAATATATATATATGCTTAAATCCTCCCTTTATTCTAAATCTATTTTCAGCTACATAGTAGCACTGATCTCTACTCCCAGCAGTTTCTTAGAATTGTCTATATTCTGTCTCTCAAATCTGCATCCTCCATTCACACCTCAACACACTGAGGCTTGCTTTTTCTGCTTGTCTGAAAATGTTCTTTCTAAGGTTGCTAAAGTTAGTTCTGGGATCATGACTGAATAAACTTCTTGGATTTCTTTGCACAATTTTGTATCATGGATCACACGCTTTATTAAAAAAAAAATTACTTCTATTGGGATCTATAACTGCGCTCTCCTGTTTTTCTCCCCGACCCCAATATGCCTTATCCAACTCACTTGTGGGCTTACCTGTCTTTCAGATTGGTACTTTATGAGTTCTTTGTGGGACCCTCTTCTTTTCTGCACACTGTCTCACTGAAGGCATGTCACCAGTCCCATTGCTTTAATTAACATTGGTTTGCTGACTCCCTCTTTTTTACATATCCTGAAATTCCATTCCTACACTCACCTGCCTTCTGGGAAGCTCCACCGGTATATCCCACAGAAGCCAGGTAATATGTTTTTGCCATATAAAATGACCCTATATGTAGGTAAAGTTCTTATTACCATTTTATAAACATGGGAACAACCGGAGTGAGCTGAGCATTTAACCTTTCGGTTATTTCTAAATGAAAAGGTGGTGGAGGTGGAACTCGGATGAAACTCTAATACTCTTTACCATGCTATATATTGCTGAATTTTTATGAAAATACACACAATGCTTTCTATTTCTCTGCTCTTTGATACAGTTGTTCATTGTTCTGAGGTTTTTTGTTTTTTGTTTGTTTCACTGTGTCAGTACTGGCAAGTGACTACAAGAACACACTTTCTTAGGTATCATTTTGTTTGGGTTGAAATGAAGAAAGAATTTAGAACATATACTTCAAGCTTTGGATAAGAAAAAAAGGAACTTCTGCAAAATGGTAAATGGAAATGGACAAACAGTATGGTGTTTTCTCCATAGAATGAGATGAGAATACAGGAAAGTTGGGGAAAGAATGGAAAAAATAATTGACAAGTGGAAAAACAACTAACAAATATGTTGTGCAGAGCCAATTGCACATTAAAAGGAAAAATTCAGGTTAGGTGATTTTTGTAATTAGAAAAAGAGGATAATATGGAGAGAAAATTAGGTGAGTAAAAAGGAATATAAGAAATATGATGAAGAGAAACATGATTTAAATATGATCAAAGAGAAATATAATTTAATAAAAGTAGAGGAGTGGAAATAATCAGCAATTAAAAATGCTATAAAGAAAAAAACACCCATGCATCATTAATTCAGATTATTGTCTTTGTACAGATCTTTGCCAGAAATGTGAAGCAAAAATAAAAATAAAATGCTGATAGCTGTGGAGCTGGATGGATGTGAGAAATATGAGGATTTTTTTACTGATTATAGTTTTTTTTTGCAGGAGAGTAATCATACAAGCATTTTCTTTCTCAGTTTGAACACTGTTTCATTCCAAAGAAAATAATAGATAAGAGATTGTGGAGTGGAGCACACCTACTGATTGGTTCTGATGTCAATCAGTGGTTAGAATGTATTTACTATGCTTATCAAAATCAAAAGAAAATATTATAACCATTCAGCCACATAAATAGTGGAGCTTTTCCTTGAATTAAACAGATGTTATTGATGGTTAAGCTTTATACCTTTGTTGTTTTTACCATGAAACTACAAAACCTGTGAAAAAATGTATGAGCTGTGTGTTTTGAGATTTTGAAACTTGACTAAAAAATAAACTCTAATAAGAAAAAATATCTATTGCCCAAGCTGGCTTGGCTCAGTGGATAGAGCTTCCACTGAGGGGTGTCGAGTTTGATTTGTCAGGGGCATTTGCCTGGGTTGCTGGCTCCATCCCCAGTAGGGGGGATGCAGGAGTCAGCTGATCAATGATTCTCTCTCATCTCTGATGTATCTGTCTCTTCCTCTCCCTTCCTCTCTGAAATAAATAAAATATATATAGATACAAAAAGACAAATATCTATTAACTAGAGACCTAGTGTATGAAAATTCATGCACTAGAAGTGGGGGGTGGATCCCTCAGCCTGGCCTGCCCCCTTTCACAGTATGGAAACCCTCAGGGTCCAGAGGCGACCTGGCAACCAGGGGAAGGTGATGCCCTCATCACACCTCTGCTGCTGCCACTGCCAGCAGTGCAATCCTCAGCAGGCCCTGGTTACCTGAGTCTTGGGTGGCCTTGGGTGGCTGGACATCTGCCATCAGTAGCTTGCTTGTGCCTCGGGCCAGCCCTGGGCAGCTGGAGGGCTGAGGGGACTGGGGTAATCTGGAGGCAGGTGCATTCAATGGCTGGATTCGCCTGGGGGTGGGCCCGGCCATTCCTCTCGCCTGCCATCCCAGCAGGGCTGAGGGGACTGGGTGCTGCCATCTTGTGGCTGTGGGAAAATTGGGTAGACATGAGCAAAAAAATGAAATTATACCACCTTCTTATACTGGCCCACAAGAATAAACTAAAAATGGGTTAAAGACTCAAGTGCTAGACTTGAAACCATAATTATCTTAGAAGAAAACAATGGCAGTAAAATCTTGGACATTTCTCATAGCAATATTTTTTTTCTGATATAGCTCCTTGGGCAAGGGGGAAAAAAAAAAGAAACAAATGGGACTACATCAAACTGAAAATTTTTGCACAGTAAAGAAAATCATCAACAAAATGAAAAGACAATTGGGAGAACATATTTGCTGAGAAACGGTTAATATCCAAAATTATTATGAAGAACTTACAAAACTCAACGCCCAAAGAATATTTATTTTTAATAAATCACATTTCTTTCCAAAAAATATTTTTTACTAATTTACATTTCTTCCTACAAAATGAAAAAGGACACATTTATCCCAGCTTTGCTAACGTATAATTTTCTCAAAGGTAGTGTTTCATTTTAATTTACAGGTCTTTAGTTACAACAATTAAATTAAATCCCCAATTAAATTAATTAGAAGTTTTTCCCTTTGCCAGGGAAAATGTTGCCTTCATTTTGGGTTGCCTTTTCATGTGCTTGTACATAAAATGGTAATCTTTGCTCAACTTTTAAATCTTGTACAAAGGCATGATATCTTTCCCTTTCCCATGTATTTTTGGCAAATTTCCTTTCTTTGTAGTATTTCTCTTTGCTATTATCCTATATAATAAAGCCTAATATGCTAAGCGTGCAGTTGTCAGGTCGTCCATTTAACCAATCAGAGTAATATGCTAATGATATGCTAAGGCCACTCAACTGCTCACTATAACATACACTGACCACCAGTGTGCAGACAGTCAACAGGTCCACCAGTCGCTATGACGTGCACTGAACACCAGGGGCAGACACTTCGACCTGTAGATTAGCTTGCTGCTGGGGTCTGGCCAATTGGGACTGAGCGAGATGGGCCCAATACAGACTGTAGCCCTCCTGTCGTCACTCCCTGTCTAGCCAATCTCCCACGTTCCTCCCCCTCCCTGATCATGCACCGGTGGGATCCCTCTGCCTGGCCTATGCCCTCTCACAGTCTGGAACCTCTTGGGTTTTAGTCCAATCCTGCTCAACTGCTCAACACAGGAGTGCGGCTCAGCTAGAAGCAGGGCTTCCAGCTGGTCAGCGCAGCAGCTGTGGCTGGAGCCACTGTCACCTCCGAGGCAGTTAGACATCCCCTGAGGGTTCCTGGACTGTGAGAGGGCACAGGCTGGGCTGAGGTCCTGCCCTCACACACACAGAGACTGAGTGGCCAGATTAGAGGCCTGGTGCATGAATTCATGCATGGGTGGGGTCCAGCCAGTCTGGCCAGGGGGAGGGGACATGGGCGGATGGCTGTATGCCTGCTGTTTGAACTCCTGGTGGAGGGGATAATTTGCATATTTACCTTTTATTATATAGGATATACACTGAGTGGCCAGATTATTATGTGTTCAGAGATAATAATCTGACCACTCAGTGTATATTAGAGGCCCTGTGCATGAATTCATGCATGGTTGGGCCACAGGGAAGGGACATGGGTGGATGGCTGGCCTGCCTGCTGGTCAAATTCCTGGTCGAGTGGACAATTTGCATATTAGCCTTTTATTATATAAGATATACACTGAGTGGCCAGATTATTATGCATTCAGAGATAATAATCTGGCCACTCAGTGTGTAATCCATTATATTGTATTGTTTTATATTGATTAACAAGTTACAATCTTTAGCAACTTCATATGACATGGTTCTTTGCTAATAAGAATAGGAATTATAATTCTTTGGGGATATAATATTTTTACATAACTGTTAATTAATTGGGGACTAATTATTCAACATTCTGATTTTTAATTCTTTATTTATATCTTCCCTCTAATTGCCTGTCTTTTAAGGCACATAACCTATAATTTATAACTTCACCAGGAAGGTTGTGGGGGGAAAAAACACCTGAAGCTGCAAATCAGACTGCTAAGTAAATATATAGTAGCTTTAATACGATATTTTTAAATTGAATTTTTTGAAGTAGAGGAATTTGAATATTTCACTTCCTAATGTTATCCAAAATTAGTTTTAAAAAATGTGTGTGTTTCTCACATGTATCAAATATGGCAAAACGTCACTAAATTAAAATAATCAAGCATGCAAACAAAATTTGATTTACATCTGCACAATCTTTCAGAAAGGAACTCTAATTAATTTTGCGTCTAGAATTTTCTGTGGCCACGTCCCTTCTGCACCTTCTCCTTTATGCTGCTGGGATCCTGTTGTACCGTAGAGTTCTGGGCTTTTGTTCAACTCCCCTTCACGTTCTTTTCATCTGCCACTAATTACCAGCAGGAACAGAGAGACTCTGATATAATTTCACAAGATAATTTAATAGTATTCTTCATTATTTTCTGCACATGACCACTCCTCTTTTGGAAAGAAAATCTAGAAAAGAAATAGCCATATAAATTCTACACATTTCAAAGAAGTAACGCTTGTAATTCATTCTTTATATCTTTTAGTCATAAAGAATTGAGAAGCCTTAAGCCAGCTGGGAAGCTGAGGTTAAGATTTTTCTAATGGTTAGATGCCTCAGTGGAAACATTTGTTTTCTTTTTAACCATGTGATTTATGGCAGAAGATGGCCAGCTTGCTGGTAGGATGTCTATTGGGAACTGTTTTAAATCTCTAGGTTTTATATCCAGTTGAGCATTTCGGTTTTCTATTTTCCTTTCTTGGTAACAAATACTAGACAAGTTTAAGCCACAGGTATGTTATATTATTAGAGGAGTACTGAGCAAACATTAAATTCCTAAGACAAATGAATAATGAGCAATTTTTAGATTGCATGCAGAAAAAATTTATTTTTGAGGGTCATATATTGCTTCTTACAAGCTCTCTTCATGAAGACTTAATTTCATTACTTTTTGATGATAATATTTTGCTTGTAGAGTTTCATTAACATGCATTTCAGGTTTTGACATTCATAGCATGTTCATAGAATAGGTATTCCTGTATCCAAGTGTGGCTAAAAAGATCTATCTGTAACAATCTGTCTTGATAAATGGCATCTGCCCTATAAACATTCTCTGAAGTTTCCCTCCTTTCAACCTATGACTGATAATTTTGTTTGTTGCTGTATCTTCTCAACATTAATAATGACATATAACTATGTGTTAATAAGAGTTCTACATCTAAAATCACTCCTAGTTGCACTTACCTCCTTTATTATCCCTTTTCCAATTCCTTGTCTATCTCCCCTACTGGATCTTAACCCAGAAGGCAGGGATTCTGAATGTTTACGTGTTTTATCTTTAGTGCCTAGCACAGTGTTGGCATCCATATAGACACTTATACTAGTTGTATTCTAAAGGTAATGGATGCCTCTATTAAAAATTCAAACCAGCAGGGGAAAAAAATTCAAACCAGCAGAAGACTATGCATCAGTTCTACTCCTCAGAGATGATCAGGTTTGGGTGACAAATAAAACAGCAGTCGGACTGTCAGCTGCAGAACCTGATCCATTCAAGCAGGCAGGGGGGTAATTTGGCCAGGCTTTCGTGCTGGATCTACTAGTAGGTGACAAAGAGAACAAGAACTGAACTATCCCTTTCTCTCACCTGGTGGGATACAGTCTGTTTCCTCCCCAGATGTCAGGATTGTTTCTCTCCCCCCATAGCCATGCGTCTCAGCTCAATAAATATAACTCAGTCTCTTTTTTTCTATCATCTCTCCGTGACCTAGACCTTTCCCATGGAAGGATCAGATGTGGGTGGGAAAAGGACTGAAAGTGGGAGTTCATAGATTTAAAGGGAGAACAGGCAGAAGGGGTTTCTTTTCTAGCCATGTTCCTCTCTTTACCTGTAGGAGTGGAGTGCAGGAACGTTGGATTTAACCAGTGCATTCCTTTGCTCGGGCTGTCCCAACAAGGTATTTCAGACTGTGTGGCTTAAACAACAGAAATGTATTTCCTTAGAGATTCTAGAAGCCTAAAACCAACATGTCGGTGGAACCGGTATCATCTTGAGGGCTCTCTGTGTGGCGTACACTCTGTTTCCTCCAGTGGCAGCTTCTCTGTCTTTCCCCTCCGTGTGTCTGTGACCTGATCCCCTCTTCCTATGAGGACGCCAGTCATACTGGATGGAGGCCCACCTATATGATCTTAGTTACCTTTATTGCCTCTTACAAAAAATTATTTTTTGCTTTATCATAGCTTGGGTTTTTTAATTAATTAATTTTTATTTATTGATTAAGGTATTATATATGTGTCCTTACCCCCCACTCCCCTTTACTCTCCCCCAACTCATGCTCTCAACCCCTGGTGTCTGTGTCCATTGGTTAGGCTTATATGCATGCATACAAGTCTTTTGGTTGATCTTTTCTCCTTATCCCCACCTTCTCCTACCTTCCCTCTGAGGTTTGACGGTCTGATCGATGCTTCTCTGTCTCTGGATCTGTTTTTGCTCATCAGTTTATGTTGGTCATTATATTCCATAAATGAGTGAGATCATGTGATATTTATCTTTCTCTGACTGGCTTATTTCCCTTGGCATAATGCTCTCCAGGTCCATCGCTGCCTCTTTAAAGGCCTACCTCCAAATATTGTATAGTTATATTCTAAAATACTGGGGATTAGGGCCTTACATATAAAAATTTTTAGGAGGGCACAATTCAGCCCATAACTACTAGTAATGGAGTTTTAAAACTTTAATATATTAGAGTGGGAAAGGACATATGTAAGAGATGTGAAATTTTGTTCTCATATGGCTTACTATTTAAGAGGGACAAGCAAACAAATATAAAGGCCAATAAAGCGAGATAAGGAAATAAAGAGCACATTGTTATTTTATACTAGAGGCCCGGTGCACGGAATTTGTGCACTTGGGGGAGGAGGTCCCTCAGCCTGGCCTTGTGCCCTCTCACAGTCCAGGAGCCTTCAATCCACTAAGCCATCAGTTGGACATCCTTCGCGTTGTCAAGGAGACGGGAGAGGCTCCCACCATTGTCACTGTGCTTGCCAGCCTTGAGCCCAGCTTCTGGCTGAACAGCACTCCCCCTGTGGGAACACACTGACTACTAGGGGGCAGTTCCTGAGTTGAGTGTCTGCTGCCTGGTGGTCAGTGCGCATCATAGTGACTGATCATTCCACCATTTGGTCATTTGCATCTTAGCCTTTTATTATGTAGGATACACTGTAGATGAGGGCCCCCTAAAACCATAAGAAATGAAAAAAATTCACTGTTAACTCATTCTTGAGTTGCCCCAACTTAAAATCAACCCCCCCCCCCCCCAGGGGTTTGTGTGCTGCACCTTGAGAAACAGTGGGCTTGATACTTTTCCTCTCTGAGCTTTATTTCTGAATTCATAAGCACATATCATGGGAATTATAATCTCTTTTCTGCCTACTTCACTGGGTTGTCATGAGGAGGTTCTGCGCTAATAGAAATGTTTCTTCAGGTAAGTGATGTCTAAATGGGAAGGGGTTGTTATTTTGAAGCCCATAGGTACCCTTGCAGGTAGCAGGTGCTGATGAGGGGAGGGGGGCATGATTGCTTCCCGTGACTGGAGCTAGGGAAGCTTCGCAGAGGGTTCCACAGGCTTCGGAGGGGAGGGCTCTGGCCGGCAGCCCTGTAGTGGTGGTCGTCCCCGGAGGCGCTGGCCGGGGAGGCACTAGGGGGATGGTGAGGCCGAAGGGGAGTAACTGTCAAACCTCCCCGCTTGGCGCCATTCTTTAAACGGTACGTGGCCATTTCGCAGCTGTGTGTACTCAGGGCCCGGCTCCAATCTCCTGGAGCAGGGGGGGGGGGGGGGGTGGAGGGGTGAGCAGGGCTGGGCCAGGGCAGGGCTAGGCGGCTAGGTGGGCAGGTTTAGCTGTGGCCCCCCAAGAGGTTCAGTGAGCTTGCACTGACAGATGCAAGATGGCAGACTAGAGGACAAGCGCAGCTTGAATTCTCTTCTAATATTGTGCTGTGGAGACTGCGCCACTGCTGTTGGGGGGCTATGGGTCTAACCCAGGGGGCTCCTTGAGCATGCTTCCACCCAGGTCTGCAGTTGTGGGGAGGAGAGACATTCCTGGCCCCAGCAGAGGAGGCCTGGCCGTGGCAGGCTGCGGGCCCCCGTACCTCAGGCCCCGGGTGCCTCAGGGTGCTGGCAGGTCATCTCCAGCGTGCTATTGTTGTGGGCGCCCCTGGCAGGGGTGGCAGGGGAAGAGATCCGGAGTCCAAGGTGTGGGACGTGCCTACCCCTGAGGCTGGGTCTTCTCCCTGTCCCGTCAGCCTCCCTGTCCCCCCAGGGATGTGGGGCTGGGGTAGGGTGTCCGTGTAGGGGGATTGAAAGAGCTTCCCGTGGCCACTTCCTCTTCCTTCTTTGCAGTCCAGGCTCCTGTTAGGAGCCCTCCTCAGACCCCCAGGAACTTGGCTCCAGCTGTAGCACTCCACCGTGGCTCCCTGCCGCCCATGCCCCACTCAGCTCTCCGTAGCTGCCCGCCTGTCAGGAGGCTGCCCGGGTGCCCTGCTGTGGGCAGCATGGTCCTGGGGCAGGGGGTGGGGAGCAGCTCCAGTAAAGTTTAGTAAATCCTGGGTCTGCGTGGGGATTTGGCTGCGGGGCCGCAGGGGATTCTGCCTAGGCAGGACAAAATCTGGCGAGACCTGGAGTCCTGTCCCCACAGCCCCACCC
This sequence comes from Vespertilio murinus, assembly GCA_963924515.1. NCBI lineage: Eukaryota > Metazoa > Chordata > Mammalia > Chiroptera > Vespertilionidae > Vespertilio > Vespertilio murinus. Next base: position 31,252,635 of record OZ004711.1, read on the forward strand.
ACCCTTCTGAATGGTCCTTACATGATGGTGTTCGACCAATTTGCATATTCCTCTATTAGTATAGATAGGTTGATAGAAAAGCTCTCCATGACTTGACATTTGAGCAGTATAGAAATAATAGCTGAAGCTGATTCTGGTCAAGATGGTGGCATAGGTAAATATAGTACTCGCTGTCACCCACAACCACAGCAGAATTACAGCTAAAATACAGAACAACCATCACTCATAACCACTTGAAATATAGCTGAACAGAGGTCCTATAATTAACGAATTGAAGAAGAAGCACATTGACACAGGTAGGAGGAGTGGAGTTGCAGGGCAGAATGATGGGACCTGATGGCCCCACACTCACATGTGGAAGATAAAAATCTGGATGGATATCTTGGCTGTGGAGGTTTCCCTGATGAGTGAGGGGACCCTGTTCCACACCAAGCCCCAGTGCCAGGTGTTCCAGTGCCAGGAAGAGAATTCCCCATAAGGTTTGACGGTAAAAAGCAGTGGGTGTTGTGACTGAGTGACATGAAGGCGGCTGTAGTCCCAGGCAGTTCCTCTTAAAGGGCCCATGCAGAGACTTACTCAGATTCTCTCCCGCTAAACTATAGTGCTGGGGCAGCAGCTTGGAGGAACCTGGGCCTTTTGGGGAGAAACTAACATGTCTGGAATCATGGCAAGAGCTGGAGGGTCAGCTTTCTTCTAGACAGAAGGGCTGACAAGAGGCCAGTGTTCCTTGGCTAGGCCCTCCACATCATAGAGCCAGCAAACAGGTACCATATCTGAGTCTCCATCAACCTGGCTCAAACTTTTTGCCCCATCCTGGTGATTCCCTCTTGCTTCATGCTTTGGACTTTCATAAAATCTCTTAAGCAATCATCATCTAGTGTCAGCGTGCCCTGTAAAAATCTCAGTAAGTGACCCCAGGCCTCACACTAGCAGCAGCAATCCTTGGTTTACAGCATGGCCTCTCCTGTCTATCTACAAGGTCAATACAAGTAGCAACCATCTATAGATTGCTTTGTAGATCACACTGGGTGGTCCTGGGCAGGGCTCTGACAGAGGCTGACTTTATACCTTGTAGGAAGCCCCAGAGCCAGTGCACTTGGTGGTCAGCAAATTAGACCCACGCCAGTTTACAACTTTACCACCTCCACAAGTGACACATTCAAGGGGAGGACTCAGTGAGCACCAAAGCCCCACCAAAGCAAATTTTGCTCCATAGTATTAGCTTCTACACAGCAGCTCTTTCAAAACTGATTGGACTGGGAATCAGTTATTCTCAGTGATGCCAACAGTCATCAAAGATCAACTATAATAGGACAGTGCACACAGCTCAAACAGTGGCACACCTGGAATGCCCAGCTCAGATGACTGGGGAGGCTGAACCGCTGGGCCCTATAGGGTACCTACTACACAAGGACATTCTACAAAGTTCAGGAGACATAACAGATCTACCCAATACATAGAAACAAACACAAGGTAACAGCCAAAATGTGGAGACACAGAAACATGCCACAAATGAGAGAACAGGAGAAATCTCCAGAAAGCAAACTAGATAAAATGGAAGCAAGACAACTAGCAGATACAAACAATGATTATAAGGATGCTCAATGAATTTAGTGAGAAATTCAAGGAACTTGATGAGAATATCAAAGACATAAAGAAGGACCAGTCAGAATAAAGGATATGCTCACTGAAATAAAGAATAATTTACAGGGATCTATAGTAGAGTAGAGGATACTAAAATTCAATTCAATTTGAAAAATAAAGAAGCAAAAAATACCCAATCAGAATAGCAAAAAGAAAAAAATAGAATCCAAAAATAGGAAGATGGTGTAAGGAGCCTCTGGGACAACTTCAAATGTACCAACATTCACATTATGAGTTGCCAGAAGGAGAGGAGAGGGAGCAAGAAAACAAAAACCTATTTGAAAAAAATAATGATAGAAACTTCCTTTACCTGGTGAAAGAAATAGGCATACACTCCAGGAAGCCCAGAAAGTCCCAAATAAGATGAATCAAAAAAGACCTATGCCAAGACACATCATAATTACAATGCCAAAGGTTAAAGACAAAGAGAGAATCTTAGAAGCAAGAGAATAGCAGTCACAAGGGAGTGCCCATATGACTGTCAGCTGATTTCTCAGCAGAAACTTTGCAGGCCAGAAGGGAGTGGCAAGAATTATTCAAAGTGATGAAAAGCAAAGACCTACAACCAAGATTACTCTACCCAGTCAAACTATCTTTTAGAATTGAAAGTCAGATAAAGATCTTCCCAGACAAAGAAAAGTTAAAGAAATTCATCACCATCAAACCAATATTATATGAAATGTTAAAGGGTCTTATTTAAGAAAAAGAAGAAAAAAAGATTAAATTAATGAATAATAAATCCTCATTGTTTTTTCTTGTGTTTTTTTTAATGATGTTCAAGATGATAACAATATTACCATTGCTACTGTACTGTATAGTGAGCCCCTCTTATGAGTCGGATACTGTTTTAAGAGCTTTACATCTATTAATTAGCTTCATACTTATCATAACCTTATGAAGTAGCTATTATTCATATTTTGTGATTAGTAAAAGGGAGGCATGGATAATTTAAATAATTTGAATTACGCCATATAATTAGTGAGTGTTTGGACCCAGACTCAAATCATGGTACTGTAACTATGAAATAGGGATAGAGAGTTAGAAACATTGATGAGAGAGAAACATCAATCAGCTGCCTCTTGCACACCCCCCACTGGGATGTGCCTGCAACCAAGGTACATGCCCTTGACTGGAATTGAACCCTGGACCTTTCAGTACACAGGCCGATCTACTTAGTCAAACTGATTTTGGCTGAAATGTATATTTCTAAATTTTAAGCTAGGTTGCTTTCTAATAGTCAAATATTATGAATATTTAAATTTTCTTGGTTTAAATGCACATGAAGGCCTATATAACTTTCTTGCTCCCATTCCTTTTTTTTTTCTTTTTCATGAAAGGTGTTTATTTTACTTTACCTTTGTTTGCATCTATATCTCATTATATCTTTCATTGTGGTGTAGTTTTGGACCCTTTAGTTTAGGTGTAGTTTTGGACCCTTTAGTTTATAATCTTCAAGTTCACCTTCATTTTACATCTTCCTTCATTCAAAGATCAGTCTTCCTGTCAATAAGATCTGTAGCTAATTTGGTGTATTTGTTCAGTGCTTAATCATCTGATTTATCGATCCATAAACCAAATTCTGTAAAATAATACAGTCACCAGTTCACAGAAGCTCCTGCATAGCCAACTTTTAAAGTGTGTTGGGTGCCTAAAACTTCTGGGAACATTAATATCAGTCCTCAGCTAGCTTCCAGGATCCTTTGGCAGCCTCAGCACAGCCTCATAAAATAGACTGAATAAATTTGCACCTATTGTTCAATTTTCTACCAAAGAAAGTATATGACTACAGATAAAAACAAGTTTAACATTACTAAAGTAGACTTCTTGGATAAAGGATAACTTCTAATTAAAAAACAAAAATGTCTTTACTTTTATTTTAATAACATAGTTCTCGAACTTCTAAACTTTATTCAGGTTTTATTATTTTTTTTAAATAAGCATAGTCCATTTTGATAAACTTAGGGAAAATAGTGTATATTTTGAAACAGAAATCGTGTAATATCTCACAGAATATCTGGCTGATACTATCATTTACTGGGCAAGAAGAAAAGGAAAGGCAATGTGATTTGGGAAGACGGTACTTGATAGTTTTCTAACTCATGAATCATTTTTCTACCTAGAGAAATATTTTTAAAGGGAAATATCTGTGCTAAGAAGGTTTTTAAACAATCAGAAAAAGGGTTGTAATTTTGGATAGAAGAACCAGTAGTTTTTATGCAAAGTTGGTCATGCTCCACATGGGCTTGGCAAGCCCGGGATATTGCAGGACTTGGACTTGGTTTGAGAGACAGAACAGTGTTTGCAAATAAGTAGGGGCTTGCTGAATGAAAAACATAATACAGATGCTGATTCTCTTAAATAAACCTGGGCCACCAACTGTGCTTATGTTGGGGAGTGTTACTGTGTATATCGTACCATCCTTCTGCCCAGCCATTTCTGTTTTCATGTGAAGGGCATTGGAACAGAATATCCAAGATTACTATTTCACAAGTGCCAGTAGATAAGGCCTTTGTGAATGATAGCATGTAGTATATTTTCAAGGTACAAGTAGATTTAAAACCTTCCAATATATAAGAAAAGACAATTTCATAAATAAAAATTTAAACAGCAACGTACTTTTATCCCATAAAATACTAATGTTAGACTTTTCTCATATTAATGTCTTTTTAAAAAATAAATCTTTATTGCTCAAATTATTACAATTGTTTCTCCTCCCCCCCCATAGCTCACTTCCACCCGGTTCCCACCCCACCCTCTGCCCTTACCTTCCCCACCCCCATTGTCCTCATCCATAGGTGTATGATTTTAATCCAGTTTCTTTCTGCACCCCCCACCCTTTTCCCCCTGATAATTATCAATCCACTCCCTTTCTTTGCCCCTGATTTTATTATATTCACCAGTTTATTCTCTTCCTCAAATTTTTAATTCATTTGACCTTTTCCTCTTCTTAAATAACACCTTTCAGCATTTCATATAATTCTGGTTTAGTGGTGATGAACTCCTTTAGAATTTTCTTATCTATGAAGCTCTTTATCTGCCCTTCAATTCTGAATGATAACTTTGCTGGATACAGTAATCTTGGTTGTAGGTTCTTGCTATTCATCACTTTGAATATTTCTTGCCACTCCTTTCTGGCCTGCATAGTTTCTGTTGAGAAATCAGCTGATAGTCATATGGGTACTCCATTATAGGTAACCAACTGCTTTTCTCTTGCTGCTAGTAAGATCCTCTTTTTGTCTTTTGCCTTTGGCATTTTATTTCTAATGTATCTTAGTGTGTTCCTCTTTGGATTCCTCTTGTTTGGGGTTCTGTACACTTCTTGTACTTATAAGTCTATTTCTTTCACCAGGTGGGGGAAATTTTCTGATATTATTTCTTCAAAAATGTTTTCAGTATCTTTCACTCTCTCTTCTTCTGGCACCCCCATAATTCTGATGTTGGTGCGCTTGAACTTGTCCCAGAGGCTCCTTACACTGTCTTCAACTTTCTGGATTCTCTTTTCTTGCTTCTCCAGCAGAGTTTCTTTTGGCTCTTTGACCTGATCATTGTGTTCCTCCATTCTGCTGTTTGGATCTCTGCATAATATTTTCCATTTCAGTCAGTTTATGTGTAATTTTTAGTTGGATCTCATGAAAGTTATCTGCCTTTTCTAGGAAATTCTTGTATAACCTTATAACTGTGGTTTTGAACTCTGTATCCTCCATCTCTTTTGTTTGGGATCTATTTCCTTGTCTTGGCATTTTCGCTGCTTCCCAGAGTTGGTAGGATGGCTTTGTGCGTTTGGTTTCCTCTATGGCCCAATGGGTCAGCCTCCTCAGTTACCTGAGGTAGACACTTGGTGCTCCCCTTTGTGTACAGGCTTGTTGTAGCTAAGTCTTTATTGTTATTGCTATCCCTGGGAGGAACTGATCTTCAAGCCAATTGGATGTGAGTATTAGTTGTGTCTCCTCAAGGATATCTTCTGTATTGGTGACAGTCTTATAGGATCAGACTTGCAAAATTGCAGAAGCCTCTGTGCTCAGCTTGGATGGCACAGAGTCTCAGGGCTGAATTGACAGTCTTGGCTTTCAGTCAGCCCTGCCCTTGTGTGCTCACCTGAGTTTCCACCTGACCTCTGCCTTCCACGACTCCCCTGAGTTTCTGCCTGTCCGTCCCATATTCCCCGTGCAAGAGCGTGGGTGGCCCAGGGGCTCACCTGGAATTGGGTTGGGTCTCCATAGTCTGGAGCTTCTGACTCCTTCCACTATGGAAAGGCCGCGGCAACCTCCGAGGTCAGACCTCTGCGCGTACTCACTTGTGCGAAACTGTAGACCCTGCCTGCTGAGGCTCCTGGCTCCCCTGGTCTCCCAGTCTCTGAGTCTCCAGGTGCCTTTCTCTACAGTCCAGGCTCCACCTGTATGAGCCTGTGTCCACGGGGTTTCGACCGGGATTGGGGTTCAGTACAATAGGAAAGGGTTCAGTGCAATCAGGAATTTCTCCCCTCCCACCAGCCAGGCATTTGGCAGCACTTCCTCTCTGCGCATGAGCCTCTCCCTACCTCAGCACTTTGCAGCTCCCAATCCAATCTGTGAGCCTCTCTCCTTCTTTCTAGTTGTAGAATTCTCACTCTGCCAGCTTTCCTGTGTTTTTGGATGAATTCCATTCTGATTTTAGTTGTTGTTTTTTAAATTGTTTTGCGGGGCGGTAGCTTAGGTGCTTACCTAGATCTCCATCTTGTTTCTCTCCTCCTATTAATGTCTTGATGTATAGTTCTAGCAGGTTATGGAATTAGAATAACTTGAATAATTCTTGAAATGGTAATAAGATGTGGTTTTTATTATAGTGAAAGTTAAAATTAAATTCTCAATAACTTCTACTGTTAGGCTTTTAGGAAATGACTTATCTTAGACAGTTTAATATTTAATATTAAGTGATTTCTGGTTTTTCTATTATAATAATATTCTTCCTTTCTTTTAAAAATGTCCACATTATTTATCCTACTTAAAGCACAATATTTTGTAAAATGGATAGGATAGAATATATCCATATATATAAAAGGCTAAGTGCTGTCAATCCAACTGGTAGCTATAATGCGCACTGACTACCAGGGGGCAGATGCTCAATGCAAGAGCTGCTGTGATGTGCACTGGCCATTTAAAAATAAACAGCACCACAGATCTGGCGCTGACAAACCAAAACTCGGCTTCCCCCAAGTGGGACACAGTCCCCACCACCACCCGGGAGCAACACCCCACCAAATTTCAGCTGACACTACCAAGACCCCATGGCGTAAAATGTGGCCCACCACCCAGCCCAGCCCAGCAGGAAAGGTGGCTATGGGCGCTGGGTAATGACACCATGTAGCAACACTTGGCTTCCTCTCCCTAGCAACTAGCCTCCTTTGAGTTTCTTCAGCCCTGGAACATGACTTGCTTTATCACCAGGTGGAAACATTTTACACTGTAACCAACTGTCTGTGAAGCATTTTCTCATGCCTCATTTCATTTGATCCTCACAGAAGTCCTGGAGTAGGTAGATAAGAGAATGCTATTTTCTCATTAGCAAGACAACAGAAATTTAGAAAGTTTAGAAACTTGACCCAACTGAAAAGAAATAAATTGTGGAACTTAAAAATGACTTCAGGTTTTCTCACTGTGCAGAATATAGTCAAACATTGCTGCAGTTAAATATTTTACCCTTTGTTCTCCCTGCGTGATCTACAAGTAATAATCTGGTTCCTATTGATATTTATTGCTGAGTTGTTGACAGTTATGTGAAAGAGAAGTTGGGGTGCTTCACTGGGCTGGAAAAAGTTTAGCTATATCAGAAAACAGGTCTCATTAAGCAAGTTTATCAATAAAAAGGCTAAGTTGATCCACACATGCATGATATATATATAAAGCTCTGGCTGGCACCAAATGCATACATGTTTCGATCTGTCATTGTTAATCATGAATTTGGTTGATACTTCTACTATAAAGAAAGAGTGAATAGCAATATTAAAATATTTCTTCTAATTAATTTCCTTTCAATGTGCACGAATTCATGCACCCAGATTATAAACAGAGAAAATGATGCCCAAACTGGTTTGGCTCAGTGGATTGAGGGTTGGCCTACAGACTCAAGGGTCCCAGGTTTGATTCCAGTGAAGGACATGTACCTTGGTTTCAGGAGGAATTGTGCAGGAGGCAGCTGATTGAGGTTTCTCTCTCATCAATGTTTCTAACTCTCTGTCTCTCTCCCTTCCTCTCTGTAAAAAACTATAAAATATATTTTTAAAATAAAAAAATAAAATAGAGAAAATGAAAAACAGAGAGGCAAAATGCCTATGTAAAGTCCTCGTTTTATGTTTTTTTTTTTTCTCCTTGATTTTTATTTGGTTTGGCTGTTTTTGTTTGTTTTGTTTTGTTTTACAGTTATGGTACTGCCTTTACTTTATACAGGAATGTAATTATTTTTTAAATAGATTTTTATATTTTGAGAGAAGCCAAGTTTTAAATAAGAAATTATTGAGCCCATAAAATAAGGTTTTAAAACATTTGGCATGACTTCATCAACAAATAAATTTCAAGGAACAAGATAAAAAGAAATGAAGTGTGAACTTATATATTAAAAGAGCCTTAAGAGACCTGTCAACCAACCATAATATATTTAATAGAAACCTGATTCAAACCAACTAAAGGTTAAAAATTTAATTATGAGATAATTGGATTCACAGTTAAAAACCAAGTGGATTTTGAATGACATTAAAAATTACTGTTTGACTGATATAACTTGGGTGAAGGGCACACAATGCAATATACAGATCGTGTATCATAGAAATGTATACTTGAAACCTAGATCTTAATGACTAATGTTATACCAGTAAATTTAATACAAAAAAGTAATAAAATAACATGAAAAATATTACTGTTTGATTTTTCTTTAGGTGTAGAAATGGTATTTTGGTTCTATTCTTAATTATGTATCTTTCAGAGTTTTACACAAAATATTAACAGATGATATGATGTCATGTCTGAGATTTTCTTCAAAACGACCCTGGGAGTATATAGGAAATGAATGGTTGTTATAGAGAAAAATATATTGGTCATATGTTGGCAGGTTTTGATGCTAGGTGATGAGTATGTTTTTATAAAATTATCCTCGTTGTTTTTGTGTATATTTCAAAATTTTCTTAATTAATTTTTTTTTCTTAAGTCATGCTGGTAAACCTATAGAGGAAATGTTGAGAACATTCTATTTTTGACCTTTTAAGAAATAAGTGGCATGAAATGAAATACTGTCATACTTTGTTCCCTAAATGCTTTAATTAATGAGTTTTATTTAAATATTTTTACTATGTGCTAGTATGTTACTGAATTCCCTAGTTGGCTAAGTCAACATATTAAATGGTGAGATCATGATCTTGCCAACATTTTAAAACTATAGTGATTTTATTGATTATATGTTCTTCATAGACATAGTATTTAGTTAGACAAGTTATGGATAGAACTCCAGTCCTATATAATAAAAGCCTAATAGGCAAATTGACCAAATGTCGGAACAACCGGTCGCTATGACATGCACACTCCACTCTGGAGCTGCCCCTGGTGGTCAGTGCGCTCCCACAGGGGAAGAGCCAGTCAGCCAGAAGCCGGGCTCCTAGCTGGCAAGTGCAGTCATGGTGGTGGGAGCCTCTCTTGTCTCCGTGGCTATACTAAAGATGTCCGACTGTTGAATATCCCCTAAGGGCTCCTGGATTGCGAGAGGGAGCAGGCTGGGCTGAGGGACACTTCCCGCCCCTGTGCACAGATTTTGTGCATCAGGCTTCCAGTAACATAATAAAAATGTAGGCTCCCTTGTAGTTATTAATCTCTGTTGAGTATATACCTTATTGGTGATTTTGAACATGAACTTTTATAACTGACTGTCATAGTGTCAAATGTTGATTTGGTCAAAAATGTTGCTTCTGACTGATTCAAGCAAAAACACTTCCCAAAGTGCAGCAGCAACAGAACAATCTGTCATATTTGCAATGAGGAAAAATTGGCAAGGATTACAAAAGTTACTTAAGAAAGAACTTCACAAGGAAATGAAGCACAAAACGGAATGCCACATAAGTGGGATGTGGGGCAAATTCCTGAGGAGATCACAGAGAAATAGCAGAAGCTTGTACGAGTTGGGTCAACAAAGCCCAGTAAGAAACAGGATGCCACATTTGTGGCCTCACCATTTATTTCCCCAAGTTTACTGTTAATTCCAGCATCGATCAAACTCATTATTTTGTCAGTTTCTTCTCATTCTGAAGTGAATGGTGGTGATCTTTTGGAATTCCCTTTAGAATTATATTCATCAGGTGAAGAATCACTCTAGTTAACTCTTGATGTTTTCTCACTTGAAGGATAAGCAGTGATGTCTTATTTAGACACATTTTTTGATACATACATGTCAGTCAGGGATTTTGGTAATGACATCCGCCCCAGGGTTCAGGCTCTCTCCACAAATCCCCCATGTTCGTAATCCAGCAGTCTCCATTCTGGGATCCACTCCTGCTTGTTCTTGTCCCAATAATGGTATGGTTTTTGACTTGTTTGACTTTTTTTTTGTGAAAAAATTATTCTACTGACCACCGTGGGTTTAATTTTCTTTACCAGAGGTTCTAAGTTATTATTATTTTTTAAATATATTTTATTGATGTTTTACAGAGAGGAAGGGAGAGAGATAGAGAGCTAGAATCTTCGATGAGAGAGAAACATCGGCCAGCTGCCTCTTGCACACCCACTACCGGGGATGTGCCCGCAGCCAATGTACATGCCCCTGACCGGAATCGAACGCGGGACCCCTCAGTCCGCAGACTGACGCTCTACCACTGAGCCAAACCGGCTTTGGCACTGAGTTATTTTCTATTGGACACTACTTGAGAACCAATGGGGACTATTGGCCAAAGTGACTTCATCTTGTCCTTCCTGTTCATCTCTTTTCTCTTGGAAATAAAGTGGGTTTTCAGGGGACTCGCAGGCTGGAGCGCATCCGAGGAGAAGGCCTGCCATACATAGCACAGGATCATATTCTTTGGGGAGGTCACTGTCCTCTTGTTGAGGGAGGGTACCTGTATGGTTAGTTCCCTCCCTGCTGATTTACGTGGCTCCCACAGAAGAGGTGGGTGGCTGGCAGGAGGCTGGAAGGAAAGCGTGCACACCCTGGAGATGAGTTGATTTAGAAATACTCCTGGCTGTGGTTCATTCGATGAAAATCCAGAGGGGCCATAATAGATGTTTGTTGCTGAGGTTGGGTTGAATAACTTTTACAATATTTTTGAGGGCAGTGTCGGAGGGGATGGCGGAGAGCAGTCAGGTGTTGGGCCTGTGGAGCCGTTTCTATGGTTACTCGTTCCTGTGGCAGTAATTGCTCTGTCAGAGGCCTTATCTGTTCCCGGGGAAGGAGCTCTTGCGATTTCTAAGGAGCCAGGTTTCTTTGTAGCCGCTGTGTCCACGAGATCCCACGGAAAGTTCTTGTTTCCTGAAGGAAGTGTATCCAGAGAAGCAGACGGTACAGTGTGTATCGTGTCATTCTGTGAAGATCGGCTAGGACTCAGTTCTGTGTGCTGAAAGTTCAAAGTGGTTCCCACGGGGCTGGTTCCTTCAGGAGGTCCCAGGGAAGAATCCATTCCTGTTTTTCAGCCAATTCCATCCCTGTTCCTTGGTTCAGGTTGCATCATTTCAACCTCTGCTGACGTCATCATGCAGCCTTCTCTCTAACGTCATCTTTGCACTTTATGATATGGCTAAGGATGGTGGTGTTTATGTCTCTTTATCCATCTTTATAATAAAGGATTTTATATAATACACTAGAAGCCTGATGCACGAAATTTGTGCAAGAACAGGCCTTCCTTCCTCTGGCTGCTGGCACCAGCTTCCCTCTGGCACCTGGGGCCCGGGTTTCCCTCCCAGCCCTGGCTTCGTCCGGAACGTCATCCTGAAGGACGTCCGGTCCAATGAGCATATTACGCTTCTATTGTTATGGAGAGAAACTTCATTATAGGATCTTTTATTTTAAGGTATTCCTTATAAATCTGGGAATGTGCATTTGGTAACCATCAGTCTTAGATATGCTTTTTCCCCCCCTAGGACTTTTTTTTTCTACAATAAATTGAAGGGATCTCTCCCACCAAAGGAAAACAGGAAATTTGACAGCTTGAGTAATTTCACATTCATATTCAGTAAAGCATACACATAGGAAAATATATAGAGAAGCATCTTTCTCTTATCAGGCTGAGAGGCTCAGTTCCAATGGTTAGCTGTAATCTTTACAGTGCCATACAGTAAAAGTGAAATAAATAATTAGCATGGATTTTTTTCAAGAAAAATAACAAGCAGACAACAAACTCTAAATATCATGTATTTCATAAATGTGTACAGTTTGCTTTTTTTTTTTAAAAAAAACTATGCTGAATAAATGTAAATGTTGTATAAATATTGAAAGTAGACCTTTTGGCGTAATGATTTTCTAAACTGTCACTTCATATAAATTTTGAATTTGTTACAATCTTTATAGGTTGTAACAGGGGCAACAGCATTTGTGTTGCTTTTGATACAAAGGCAGCTGCCTTTAGCTTAAAGAGCTTCTGCCTCAGCAACTTGCACTTTAATGTTCTAAATGTAGCAAATGATATGAGAATATATACTGTAAAGATGCAACCAACCAGGTCCTTACTATCTTACCCAGTATAAATAGAACAAATGTATATGGAATTAACCCTACACTGTTGTTGAATATCTCTCAATAATTGTGCACAGTTCTTTGCTATGCCTTTTAGAATTCTCACTCTGGTTATTCTAAGTCACTCTAAACTAATCTGTTGTTTCTCCTCTGGTAGTATTTTTTGAATGTATGCTGTCCATTCTAAAATAAACATTTGTTGTGGATACTTTCCATGAAGACCAGATGGAATTTTTAAGGCTTAGTAATTGATGGCTTCAGATAATTGCCCTTTCTGAGAAGTTGAGTTTTTTTTTTTTCTATATGTTGGTGTATCTGCAAGATGGTTTACAAGTATTATCATACTTATTCCTTATTGCAAGTCTTTAGGCATTGTTATTCTCATTTCATTAATGAAAACAAAACATAAAAAGGCTTCCACAAATATGAAGTAAGAAGATACAAGCTTCTCCTATATAATAAAAGGCTAGTATCTAAATTGACCAAATGGTGGGAAGACTGGTCTCTAGGGTGTGCACTGACCAGCAGGGGGCAGATGCTTAACACAGGAGCTGCCCCCTGGTGATCAGTGCACTCCCACAGTAGGAGTGCCACTTAGCGAGAAACCCTGGGCCAGGCTAACAGTTGGCGAGTGCAGCGGTGGTGGCGGGAGTCTCTTCCACCTCTGCGTCAATGCTAAGGATGTCCAACTGCTGGCTTAGGGCCTAAGCCATCAGTTGGACATCCCCCAGGGGCTCCTGGACTGTGAGAGAAAGCAAGCTGGGCTGAGGAACCTCTTCCTCCCCCCACTACCACCATGTGCATGGATTTTGTGCACTGGGCCTCTAGTCTGTGTATAAAGACCAACTCTTAGCCTCTACAATATATAGTATCCCAGGGGACTCCTGTTTCAGCAGCACTGGCTCCTCCTGAAGCAGGGTAAGTTCAGAACTGCTCTATTTGACAATCTGGTGCTCTGCAGAATGTTATGATAGACATTTGAGAAGAGAATACAACTTGATGAAATTGAATAGCTGCTAAGGGCCCAGCACAGTAACAGCATATCTAGGATTAGCTGTTCAAATTTTAGCTACCTGGCTTGCTTACCACTTTCATTTGTTTGGACTTTTAATTTTGAATTTGAGAGCCACGTGCTGATATATATGAAAACATTAAATAACTCGTATTTCATGTTATATTTGTATGCAAAGAAAACTGTATGATAATAAATTTTTCTTTTCTCTTTTTTCCTTTTCTTTCTTTCTTTCTTTCTTTTTTTTTAATGCAGTGGGATGCATTTTGCTTTTATGCTGGAGTTCACCCCTGTGGCTTGGATTTATCACAGTAGCATCTGTCTTCGGTCAGTTTGTTAACTAGAAATCAAGGCAAGACATGAGGAGGTTTGTTTACTGCAAGGTGGTCCTTGCCACTTCGCTGATGTGGGTTCTGGTTGATGTCTTCTTACTCCTGTACTTCAGCGAATGTAACAAATGTGACGACAAGAAGGAGAGATCCCTTCTACCTGCTCTCAGGGGTAAGTGCTTAATGAAGTAAATGTTACTTTTATAGAAATAGGGAATGCTGGTGACTCATGACAACACATGAAACTTCAAAATGTTTTTTTTTTGTGTTTTTTTTTTGAAAACAGCTTACTGAGGAACACTTTGGCAGAACTATTAATGTACATTTAACTGTGGTAAAGCTACTTTACATTTCTTGGCCTCAGTTTCTTGTTGAAAGAAATGAGAAGAATGAGGTAACCTCTGAGGCACTTTCCAATTCTAATAATTTCTATGTTCTGGGACTGAATGAAAAGAATAATTCAGCAAACATTCAGATTGGACAGATTTTTAAATGTAGGCTTCCAGAAGCAAAAGCCCTTAGAGACCAAGCATTTAACATAAAGAAGGAAACCTATTAAAGTGATACAGTGGGAACTGTAGCAAAATTGAACTGTACGTGACACCCCTAAAGACATCCAAACATAATAAAACAAATAAACCAACAACAAACAAACAAACGCTTTTTAAAAGAAAATACATTTTTGTGGCCAGATCCAACCAGTGGCCCATCAGATTATTGTCCTACTAGAGGCAAATTGCACGGATTCCTGCAGGTAGGGGGCGCCTGCGTGTAGGGGAGGGCATCATCCCTCAGCCTGGCCTGCACCCTCTCGCAATCCAGGACCCCTCGGGGGATGTCTGACTGCCAGTTTAGGCCTGATCCCTGGACCGGCAGTTGAACATCTCCCAAGGGATGTAGAAGTGAGTCAAGCAGCAGGCGGCCAGGGAGGAGCCTGAGCCCCAGCCAGGGCCAGGCACCACACTGTCTGAGCTCATCCCAGCCCGCTGCGCCTGCTGCCGCCTCTCAGGAGTGCTGCTGCCGATCAGGAGAGGCTCCTGCCGCCACAGCTCCACCTCCACAACTGTGAGCCCAGCTTCTGGCTGTGCAGTGCTCCCCGCCTCCCGTGGGAGTGCACTGACTACCAGGGGCAGTTCCCGCATTGAGTGTCTGCCTCCTGGTGATCAGTGCGCATCTTAGCGACTGGTCGACCAGTTGTTCCAGTCGTTTGGTTGTAATGGTCACATAGGCTTTTATATATATACATCTTAAGGGCAAATGATAAATTTGAGTATATGATAGTCACTTTAACTCAATATTTATCTCGTTTGGGACCAGTTTCCATGACCAGAGAAGAGTGAATTCCAAAGGAGCATAGTGATGTGTATAAATGGGGATTTATTGGACACTCCTGAGGGCTGAAAATAATTTCTCTGCTTTTTAAAAAATTATATTTTATTCTATTTTTTTTTTTTTTTACAGAGAGGAAGAGAGAGGGAAAGAGGTTTAGAAACATCGATGAGAAAGAAACATCGATCAGCTGCCTCCCACACACCCTACTGGGGATGTGCCCACAACCAAAGTACATGCCTTTGACTGGATTAGAACCTGGGACCTTTTAGTCCACAGGCTGACGCTCTATCCAATGAGCCAAACCGGTTTCGGCTCTCTGCTTTTTGTTGAATATAAGGATATTCCTAGTAAATGAATGCTTCTAAAGTGTTTAAAAGGTTCTTGAAATTAGTTTTATTCCCTTGAATCAAAATTTTTTTCTTTGAAGTCTACTTTACATTAATTCTATTTAGTAAAACATTTCTTCATAAATATGACAAAAGGTGAACTTTGAGTCCTATTTGAAATGTTTGTTCCTTTAGGAAGAGTGGATATAAATGCCTTACTTGGTATTTGTATTTATTTAATTAATGTCATCAGCTTTATTGTTACAGATATTTTTGAAGTTATTTATTAATTAATTTTCTAATAAACAGAATTTCATAGGTATAGTTGTATGAGGTTTAGGAAAACACAGAAGAGCATTTCCAAAAAACAAAACAAAACACTTTTGTCAAAAGTATTTAGGACATTTTAACTTTGCTTTAGATTGCAATAATGCCCTTGCTTAATTGCAGAAATTCTAATTATCTTCCTCTTTCCAAAATTAGTTTAACTTCCCCACTATAATTTTTGACTATTCAAAGATTTGAGAAAAAGTATTTGAGAACTTACTGAGCCATTTAAGTATTTTATATGCATCTTTTATACATTTATACTATAACTATTCAAAGTGGAGAACATAATGAGTCTATCAGATTTTGATAAATGAACATGGGTTTGATTTGCTGGTCTTTAGTTAAAATCCTAGAACAAATCAGCCTTCTCTGCTCCTTTGTTTGAATCACTTCAGTTGCTACTAAAAGTGGAAATGTATTTTAATGAATTATATCAGTTTGGAATGATTACTTTGTCATTTGCTGAAGGAGACATGCAGATTGGTCACAGAAAATGTTATAATCTGATTCAGCAAGATTATAATAATCTTTTCTGCAAGTACCAAAAAAGTACAGTTTTGCTGATTTAAGTTCTTAATGCTCAGTCTTAAATCTAAAAATGTGAACTGTAATGATACAATGCAAAAATAGTAGTTTGGCCTTGTACTTAAATTGTAAAAATTAAGCTATATTCTCTTCATTTTTAAGAGTTGTTTAGTCGTATGTTATGCTAGTCTTGAATGTTTGGGAGTTTAGTTACATTTTCTATTTTTAGTTATTTTTTTCAGAATGCCACTTCATTTAGGAATTTGTGCCATGCATTTAGAATATATTTTATTCACAGGCAGATGATGTTGTGCAAAGTTTACTTACCTGAAATTTTCATATTCAAAATATGATCTTTGGGGATCTGTTTGTCATTATCTATAATAATCTATAATAATAAAAGCATAACATGCTAATTAAACGATGTCCTTTCAGACAGCCTTCTGGACAAAGCCAGGGCTGTGAGGAAGCACAGGTTCCTGGCACCAGAGGGAAGCTGGTGCTGGCAGCCAGGGGAAGGAAGGCCTACTCTTGCAGGAATTTCATGCATGGGGCCTCTAGTTATTAAAATAAAGGAATTGGAATGAGGTGTTTTCTAGGATACCTTCTATTTCTAAACATTACATTTTAAACAATTTTTAAGTATCCAATATTAGCATGCACTATGAATTAATTTTTGAAAAATGTTCATTTATTTATTAATCACATCCTCAATTATTTAAGTGCCTGTGAAGTTAAATGTTGCATACCCTTTTTAAAAAAAACAAACATATTTTATTGATTTTTTTACAGAGAGAAGAGAGAGGGATAGAGAGTTAGAAACATTGATGAGAGAATCATCAATCAACTGCCTCTTGCACACACACCCCCTACTGGGGATGTGCCCACAACTAAGATACATGCCCTTGACCGGAATCAAACCCGGGACCTTTCAGTTCACAGGCTGATGCTCTATCCACTGAGCCAAATCAGTTTCGGCTAAATGTTGCATACCTTAAACTTACACAATGTTCTATATTAATTATATTTCAATTAAAAGAGAAAGGAACAAGAAAAAAATCGTGAGCAAAAACGTAAGGACATCTGAGCTCACGGGTGATGTAACAAGATTACCACAGGGTTAAAAGTCTAGGCTTTGTTCACTGACTGGTTTGGCTTGGATAGAACATTTTCTTGCTGACTGAAGGGTCCCAGGTTTGATTCTGGTCAAGGGCACATGCCCAGATTGTGGGCTCAATTCCCAGTAGGGTGCATGCAGGAGGCAGCCAATTGATGATTCTCTCATTTTTGATGTTTCTATCTCTCCTTATCTCTTCTCTGAAATCAATAAAAATATTAAAAAAATTTTTTTTTAAAGCCTAGGCTTTGTTGAACAACCTGGTTCTTACTTCCTCCCCATTGAACTGGTTACGTGACATTTTGCAAATCTTACCTAATAAAAGAGAAACAAATTAACCATCACTCCTTGACACCCACAGCCAGAGTGAATATGCAAATTAACCCAACAAAGATGGAGGTTGATTTGCATATACAGGTGCAGAGCAGCCTGAAGTCTGCTATGAGGGGAAGGTGAGGGTGTGGGAGGGAGCTACTGGAGTAGGGCCCCAGACAGAAGTGAGGACATGTTGGCTCTGGGCTCCCAGGCGGCCGGGAAGCAGGGACTTGCTGGCTCCAGGGCCACTGAGAGTGAAGCCAGGGGCCTATTCGTGCAGGAATATCGTGCAGCGGGCCTCTAGTTCCTTAACAAAATGATATTGTTCTCACTTAAAATTGGAAACTGAAAGATAGTAAATCCTGCTTTACATGGTCGCCTTGAGAATTAAATGAGATGATGTACATAAACCCCTTAGGGGAGTATTGACTCACAGTAATTTTTGTATCAATGTCTGCTAAATGTGGAGAATGAGACTGAGAGGTCTGAATGAGGCTCCGCCTGGCATTGCTGTCCAGGGTGAATAGGGTCCAGAGTAGGGGATGAGGAGGAGCAGTTTTTCTGGATGAGACCCCAAAGGAGGAAGTAACTCTTTAAAAAATAATTTAAGTGCCTACTATGTGTCTGTGGTAAGACCTGGAGATATAAGGGAACTGAGGTTCCTACTACTGTCTTGAAGCTGATAGTCAATAACAGAATAAACATTTTTCTCTCATTCTTTGTCGCTCTCTCTTTGAAAAATGTAATTTAGAAATTTTGACAACCATAATGTGTATAATGAGTATTAAGATGATGAAGAGGGATGCTCTGAGTAGAGGAAAATAGATCTAAGGTAGTAGATAAAATTTCACAGACTGTGGCATTTAAGTTTAGGTTGAAAAGTTTAAAGTAGGAAATAACTAGTTAAAGAAGAAAATGCTAAACTTTTTATGAAATGATAAAAGTTATTGAATATGCAGGATACTTCTTAAGGTGAAAAATACAGAGGTTTTATAAAATTAGCGTGATTAAATAGTAGTATTGGTACAAAGGGACGCAACGACACAAACGGTAGGCAAATTGCCCAGTGGAGCAGAATAGAAGTAGACGTACCCATGTTTGGAACATTCCGTATATGGCAGAGGAAGCACTACACATCAATGGGGAAGAGAACGGCTGTTCAGTAAGTGGAGCTGAAAATAAAATGGGAACCCATGTGGAAAACATGAAATTGAATGTCTACTTCATGTCACAACCCGATATAGACTTTGGATGTATTAATGTCAAAACAAAACTAAAACTTTTAGTAGGAACATTTAGGCATCTACTAGATCTTGAATTAAGAAAAAAATAATCTGGCCCTAGTTGGTTTGGCTCGGTGGATAAAGCATTAGCCTGCAGACTAAAGGGCCCCAGGTTTGATTCCTGTCAAGGGCACATGCCTAGGTTGTGGGCTCTATCCCCAGTGGGGGGCATGCAGGAGGCAGCCCATCAATGATTATCATCACTGATGTTTCTATCTCTCCCTCTTCCTTTCTGAAATCAATAAAAATATATTAAAAATTCTGAAACATTACACAAAAAAAATTTTGATCAGAAATAGAATATAGATAAATTTGATTGTATTAAAATTGAGAAAGTTGGTTAATTCAAATATAACTTAAAAAAGAGAAGTTACAAACATGCAACTAAGAGATTATTGTCAAATGCATAGAACGAACTCCTATTACTAATCAATAAGCCAAATAATCCAATAGTTGAAAAATGGGTGATAGACATGAATAGATACTGCTTAAGAAAGGGAACATATCTAGCAAAAAAACTTGTGAAGAAACATACAACTTCAGTTTTGATCAGGGAAGTACAGACCAAGGCTATAATTACCTACTTATATCCATTCATTTGGAAAAAGTTAGATTAATAATACTAATTGTTAGAAATGATGCATCTCTACATTTTTAATATAATTTTAGCAGTTTGGCATTATCTTTGAAATATGAACGTTTACGTATGGCCCATTTTTCGTAGTCATATAGTTAACATAATTTGTTCCACATACACAAATATTTCATAGTACTACTGCCCATAACATGAAAGGCTAAAAATTCCATATTCCCATCAATGGAAAAATTGATGAACAGTGGTATGTCAATAAAAGGAACTAGTTCATAGTAATCAAAATGAATGAATTGCAGTGATTCATACCAAAATGAGTAAATCTTGATAATACAATTTTAAGTGAATTATAAAAATTAGGTCTCTGAAAGATGATATATAACATGATATAGTTTGAAAGGTAAAATTAACTAAAATTTGCTATCAGACATTTTAGGGACCTATCCAGATACGATGAGATTTTACATAAAACAAGCGAGGCTAATTATTAATATGGGATTTAGGACATTGACTCCTTTCAGGGGAGACAGGAGCATGGGATAGGGGTGAACATTTTGGCCGAATGGGGGTCATTTCTAGGCATCCAGATTTGTTTCGTGCTGGGTTTGGTGTGTGCGTATCACATCATATAGACGATTAAATGAATGAATAAGAGCCACAGACAGGATTTAAAAATTGGGAAGCCACTTAATGGGTTTAAAAGGCAAAGCAGACATGACCACATTTGTATTATGGAAAGATCACTGTGGGTTTGCTTAGGACAGCGACTTGGAGGAGAACCAGTCTCTTTGGGAGGCTGGATCGGAAGCTGTGGCAACATTCCATGAATTCTGTTGAGGAAGTGATGCCTGCCTCGAGCAGAGCAGTGGCAGTGAGGTAGGAAAGAAGTGGGTACAATGAACAGGCATTTGAGATATGGGAGCATGAGAGCGAGATGCTTGACTGACTCTGAGGTGTGTAGGAGATAGAAGTGTCAAGGACAAGTCTCAAGTTTCTTACAGGGCGTTAGTTGATTCAATTTCCTGAAAGGGAAGAGTATGTAGGAGGAAATGATTTAAGGGTGGATGTTGAGTTTATTTTAGACATGTTGAGTTTGAGACACCTGTTAAGCAACTGAATGGAATTGTTTAATTGGAAGTCAGCTACGTTATTAAACTCTAAATATCAGGATTACACAATCATCTCTTCTGTGGACCTTTTCCCCCTAAAATGGATTATGTCTTTTGTTAATTGGAGTACATGGAATCTATAATTGAATATTTGTAACCCAGTCAGCATTATCATTTTATGTATTAATTATTGAAAGATGCTGTAAAAAAAAGATTCTTTCAAAGACTTTATGGGAGCATGTAGACTTGTTTCAATGTACGGTAGTTTTCCGTGACCCCTTTCCTATTTTTTTTTTTTAAGAAGTGCTTTTTGGTAACATAAGTAGTAATTAGAAGAGCACATTAACTCTTTTATGCCACTCTGGGCCACCGAGAACTAAAACGCACTGGAGGATATTTCTAACTCCAAATTGGCCTGGCACACTAACTGGTGCTACTCCCAGGTTGGAAGAGTTTGAGTAGACAGCTGAGTAAATAGGAATTAAAAAAGTTCAGCCTGGCTGCAGGACACCCACAAACACTGGGGAAATTTGAAGTTGTTTTGTAGGTTTGCACGAGCACTGCACGATATCAGATCCTACTCCTAGCTCCCTCACTAAGGGCCTCTGACCTCAGGCAAGTGAATTGACCTTTCTGGGCCTAAGTTGCTATCTATATAATAAAATGGTTATATGCTAGTATCCAAATGAAGGATGTTTCTAAGTACTTTTTTTTTTCTCATTAAAACTATGGAGAGTGGGTTATTTCAGTATCAACTTTTGATTAGTCCATAGTAAGGTGATATAAAATTGGTGATATGGAGGTGACATGGTGGGAAGCTGTCAGTTTAAACCTTAGAAACTGCAGAAAGGCCTTCTCATCACAACAATGGCAGTAGGGGTATAAAGTTATATTTAAGAAGGGAAGGAAACTATCATTCTGTACCTGATCCTGAATCTTAAACATATTATACATGCTTAGGAAATTAAATTAAATTTTTTTCTAAAAAAAAAAAGGGAAAATAAGAAATTGCTGCTTAGATATAAACAAAGATAAGTGCATTAGCCAATGATAATAACAATGATCAGAGGTTATTAACTACTCTATTAATGTACAGATGTTAACTTAATTAATTCCCCCCCCAAAAAAAAAAATCTGTGAAGTAGGCATTCTTCTTCTTCTTTCATGTATGGGGAAACAGGCAAATTGAGTGAATGGGAAAACAATTCTATGTTTCTTCTTTATTCACACTCACAAATACTTCTCACACAAGATATGTGGGTTTTCCCCATACTAAGCAAATCTCTGAGACATCAGTAGGGTGTCCTACAATTCTGAAACCATCTACCTGTATTTTTCATCAGATCCCACATGTTAAGGGCTCAGTTTCAGAAGACTGCCTCCACTGGTCACCAATTGCAAATATTAGGTTGTCACCTGTATTTCTGACCAATCACTTACAAATTGTGGTTTCCAAGACCTGCTCTTTGGACTCAATAATTTGCTACAATACCTTACAGAATTTAGGGAAACATTTATTTACACTTATAAAGGATATAGAGGCCCAGTGCATGAAAATTCATGCACTAGAAGCAGAGGTCCCTCAGCCCAGCCTGCCCCCTCTCACAGTCCTGGAGCCCTCAGGGGCAGGAGGCAACCTGGTGATCAGGAGAAGGTGACACCCCATCATACCTCTGCTGCTGCCACTGCCCACTGTGCAAGCCTCAGCCAGCCCTGGTTACCTGAGCCTTGGTTGGCCCTGGTTACCTGAGCCTTGGGTAGCCTTGGGTGGTTGGGCAGCCACTATCTGAGGCTTGTCTGTGCCTTGGGTAGCCCTGAGTGGCGGGGGGGCTGAGAGGTCTCCAGAGGCAGGCACCCTGGCCGGGCTGAGGGGACTGGGTGCTGCTATCTTTCAGGGCAGGGCAGTCAATTAGCATATTCCCTCCTTATTGGCTGTGGGCACCACCATCTTTGCGATAGCATGAGGGTCAATTAGCATATTCCCTCTTTATTAGATAGGATGGTAAGAATATGAATGAACAGCCAGATGAAAAATACACAGGGGGAGGTCTATAAGGATATTAAGTGCAGGAGCTTTGTTCCCCATGGAGCTGGGGTATGCCCCCTTCTTTTTATGTAGACACATTCATCAACCCAGAAGCTCTCCGAAGCCCATACTTTTGTACATTGGGGAATTTTTTATGGAGGCTTCATTATGTAGATATGATGAATTATTAACTCAATCTCCAACTCCTCACCCCTTCCTGGAGCTTGGAGGTAGGCTTGGTACTGAAAGTTCCAAGCTCCTAATCATGGCTTAATCATTGTGGTGACCACTCCTATTTGGGAACTGCCCAGGAGCCCACTAATTCTTAAGAGTTGCCTCCTTCTAACAAAAGACACTGTTGTCACCCAGGAAATTCCAAGGGATTTTGGAGCTCCATGTAAGGAACCAAAGTCAAAGAGAAAATGTTAAAACAAAAGATGCTCGGAGAGCTGTTATTACTTAGGAAATAACAAGGGTTAGAGGAGCTCTGTGCCAGGAACCCGAGTAGAGACCAATCTAGCTTTATTCTTTATTCACAGTGAGGTTATGGGAAGTGCCAGCATTTTTACAGTTAATAGAATAGGATTTGGTTATTATACTGTACGTGGACTTGGTCATCAACAAATGCCAGTTTCCACTAGACTTTAAGAACCATGTTTTCATTCAGATACAATCTGGACTACATATTCTGAAAAGTTGAATTGAATGTTTTGTCTTCACTCTCAGAAACACTCTACATACTGACAGATTTCCCTGGTTAGTAGGATATGGCAACTCCTGCCCAGGCCTGCGGGGCAACAACGAGGGCACGCAGAAACCACCTAAGAGAATGAATCAAACAAGAAGCGCGGAAGAATGGAAGCAAGACAGGATTCTGATCAAGCCTCGTTTCTCTATTGAAGCGTTGTGGTTTTTAAACGCTCGGAAGGGGAGGAACAGGATAAGGAGTTGCCATGGGGTGATTCGTTGGGGACTGGGTATCGGTCCTTAGCTGATTGGTTATTCTGATGTAGGATTGTCCTGGGGTGATTGGTTGGGGACTGGGTATCTGTCCTTAGCTGATTGGTCTGGCCTTTGGTGCGTGCGCGGGCACGCTTGCTCAATCAGGAAGTAGGGCTGACCAGGAAGTGAGACTGAACTCTTGTTTTTATGGCTCCCGGCAAACTCCAGTCAGGAAAATATTTACCAGGGTTTATATCTTTAATTTTTTATTTTATTTTATTTTTTTATTTATTTCAGAGAGGAAGAGAGAGATAGAAACATCAACAATGAGAGAATCATTGACCAGCTACCTCCTGCACATCACACACTGGGGAATGAACCCGCAACTCAGGCCTGTGCCCTGACTAGAAGTCCAACCATGACCTCCTGGTTCATAGGTTGACGCTCAACCACTGAGCCATGCCACCCATGCCATATCTTTAGTTTAAATTTTTTTTTGTATTTTGTTGTTGTTAATCCTCATCCAGGATATTTTTCCCATTGATTTCTTTCTTTCTTTTTTTTTTTTTTTAGAGCGAGAGTAGAAGAGAGTTCATATCTTTTATACAACAGTATTAACTCTTCTGACAGTTCAAGGTTCTAAAAAATTACTCTGATCCACTTCTGTCCCCCAATACTCTCCCAACACTGCTCTGAATAGGGGGAATAAAGAAAATGAGTGGAATTGTTGACTGGCAATCTTAATTAGATACCTCTCTGTTTCCATTGGTCTTGCCTGGGAAACTAACTGATCCCTTCTCAAAAATCTAGGGACATAGGTAACCTTGTGCTATTGGATTTTTGACAGTGGACTATTATATCACTCCTTTCTTTTGTTTCTTTCTATGTGATTTCCTCATAACAGGAACACCTAGCAATGTACTCATTTATTAAACAATAAATATCTGTTGATTTGTTTTATTAATTTTTTGGTACTCCAGGGATAATTCTAGTGTGCAGGTATGACAGAAAATGGGAAACTGGAAACTAATGAATTAAGGTGTTAATGCTATCACCATTTTTTTTTAATATGACTTCACCTTTTGGAGGCAGGTAGAAGAGTGTGATGGATTAAAATGCATTGTCAGTATTGGAATTGCTCTGAATAAATTTTGATGACTGCTGGAATTTTCAGATGATAATATCTATAGACATAAAAAGTGGGGCATATAGGCAGAATCAACTTGGATTAAAGGCAGGCATTTCCCAGATAATTTTCAATAAAGTTTATAAATAGTGTTCAAATATTTGTCGGCCTTATAAAGTTTTGACCTTTGATATTTACTTAGTTCTTTCATATTTTCCATCCATAATTTACTCTGATTCCTCTACTGTTTCACACAGATATATTAGTGTCAGAAATAAAAATATGTTGTAATAATGTACAATTATTAGGTATACTGTGCTAGGTGCTTTAGATACACAATTTTTATTAATTCTGAAAGTATCATGGCGGATAGGTACTATAATTATCCTCATTTACACATGAGAAATGGAGATCTAGAAAGATTAATTAAGTTCTTCAAGGTCACAAAACTGGTAAGAGGGAACAAAGGACTCACAGCCTTTCCGGTCAGGTTTTACAGCCCAGACTTCGAAGCCCTGTGTTATGCTATGTCCCTGACTCAGGTGTGCCTAGACTCTTTTGGCAGAGTACTCATAACATTTCTATACTATTATAAAATACTAGTGGCCCGGTGCACAAAATTTGTGCACTTGGGGGTTGGAAGGGAGTACCCCAGCCTGGCCTGTGCCCTGTCACAGTTTGGGAGCCCCGCAATCCATTGTCCCAAAGAGGTAGGCCAGAGCCGGGGTCCTGCCTCCATGCCGCGTGGAGTCACAGAACCCCCAGGTCTTGCCACGTGGAGACAAGGGACTCTGAGGCCTTTCCACGTGTAGGCTTCTGCTGGGCCCTGCCTCTGGGCTGGGTCGCACAGAGTTCTCTGGATCCCTGGTGAAGGATTGTGATGGCGTGATCCCGATGCTGCAAGTCCCCGCCAACCTAGGCACGTATCCTACTTCTCAGTCATTATGCGTGAGGGCGTCCTGACCATTTGCATTACCCTTTTATTAGTATAGATTGACTCTAACAGAGAAGGAAGAGCCTCAGACCTATAAAAACATGCCTTCTTATAATGTGGGAGGAAAGTACTCTGTGGGCTCACCATCCCTTATTTTAGATTGCAGCAATTTGCATGTATTGAGTCTCTACAGTGTACTAATTAATTTAGGCTATAATTTTTCACAGCAGTTTCCTTTGGGGTTTACCCTCTGAAGTCTTAGAAAGAATACTTAAAAACTGTGAAATGGAACAGCACTATTTTTTTTTTCAGAACAATTGGGTATTATGAAACATACAGAGTTTAATAAGATGGAATATATGTCTTCAAGAATCATAGTCTATTTGAGCCCTGATGTGTACATACATGGCATATTCATAAGTAACTACATTACAGAATAGAAGGTGGTGATTGCTATGAGAGAAATGCCAAATAAACTACTGTGAGAGGCCCTAAAGTATATAAATGATGTAGACATGTAAAAATTGGGAGGGGCTAGATGTCAGAAGGAAAGAGAAAGCCATTGCCTTTTCCAAAATAAGGATATTAGTGTTCAGTGAATTGGCTGATTGGAGCAGAAACAGACATAAAGGGGATTTCTAGATGTTAGGTTAGGATAAAGAGAGTTTCAGAATGCTGGGGAAAGGAACTTTTAACTTTGTTCCCTAGGAAATGGGGAACCATTGAAGGTTTCTGGAAAAGGAAAGAGTTGATGATCATCAGCTGATGTTTAGAAGGAGAATGCAAGGCTGTTTAATATGTATGCAAGACAAGAGCACAAAGACATTTTTATCTTTGTTTAAATAAAGACTCAGACAGCAAAGTTTTATTCATTAATTAAAGCCACTTGAATTAGATGGTAACTAAATGGAATACTAAATCATTTCTATTGATTCACTTGGCAAATTAATTGGTAGGGACAAGAATGTTTTCCCCTTTGTAAGATTGAGTTTAGATATTGTTTTAAAAAGTAAGCGCTCACAATTTTAATTAGTATTATATTAAGCTGAGGCAATTCATGAACACACATCTGAGTGCTTGCTTTATGTCAGAACTGAGGATAGAAAGATAAAGAAGACATGTTGCTGTTTTCATGTTTCAAGGGCAGAAAAGAATTCAGAATTATATGAATGAAATGTCACAGAGAGAATATACGAAACAAGGAGAAAAAGTTAATTAAGCTCACATCTGTTTTTTGAGGGCAAGCCCTACTTTTTGGTTCCATAAAGACCGGCATTGCTTGAATAGAGAATTGGGCATAAAACTGTTTACCAAATAGTGTACTTATAAAGTGAAGATTAACAAATTTGATCTCCAACCACTTGAAATCATTGTCAATAGAGGGCCATATTGCAGCAGAAACAACTAGCTAAGGTTGATTTTTTTTTAAATCAGGTTTGTGCACTTTTTTTTCCTTAACACCTAAAACAGTTCTTGCCCCATATTGGGTGCTCGGTTATTAGTTGTTGAATGAATGAAAGATGAATGCCTTATCAGCTTGGCACTTTTCAGATGTTCCCATGATTATAGAGTATTCAGTTTAGATTGGTCATTAAGAACTTGAAATAACTAAATTGTCATGGCAAAAGTTTTTGACACACATAGTCTAACCTTTTTGTTTTATCCTTTATTGGTCCATATAATTTTATTTTCAGTCCAAATTGGCAAATTTATAGTCAAGAAACTATATTTTCTCTCCCAGAACCTGCCTTGTGTTGCATTTGTATATTGTCTGTGTGATGCATAGGCCTATAAGATCACTGCATATTGGCATGCGGTAGTGCTGTTGTTGTAGAGAGCTCTTGGTGGAGCTGGCATATCATGTGGGATGTGTGAAATGAATCAATATATAGAGGACAGAGAAGAACATTTATGGGAGTTAGATTGAGAAACTTTGAAATGGATATAGGCAGGTGGTGTGTTTAATTCATCCATAGAATGAAGTCAGGGAAAGTAGAGATGATGGAAAAGGAATAAAATAAAGTAATATTGGAAATATTTAAAAATGAAAATCCGTAAAGGAAGATTACCAAGAATAAGGTGATGTCATCGTAGAACAGGGCCCATGGTTAGTAAATGAGTAAGGCTCTATGTAACCATAGCTTCGGGAATGACTGAGGATAGTAGCTGGTTAAGAATTACCTTTAAATAGATTTTATGGAGGTATAGTAGAATGCTTCAATTTAAGTGTAAAGTATGATGTGTTTTGACAAATGAAATCCAGGGTTTAGCCTCACAGTGATGATTCCCCTAAAATGTTCATTCATACCGCTGTCCAGTCAGTTCCTCCAGTTAGCTCCTGACAAGCCCTGATTTGGTTTTCATGACTATTGGTTAGTGTTGCCTATTATAGAAAGTCTGATAAATGGAAAAGTACACTATGAACTCTGTGCTTCTTGCTGCTTTTGTTCACCATATGGGTTTTGAGATGAATCCATGATGTTGACTGTGTCAGTGGTTTTATTGCTGATAAGTATTCTATTTTATGTGCATATTACAAGTTGTTTATCCTGGTATAAAGCTGCTACATTTGTTAATAAGTTTTTGTGTGGATATATGTTTTCATAACTTGTGTAAATATCAAGGAGTGGAAGTGCTGAGTCATATGCTAAGCATATTTAAATTTTGTAAAATGCTGCCAGTCTGTTTTCCCAAAATGTTAAACTATTTGCTGTTCCCTTCAGCAAAGTAGGAGAGATCTCATACACCATAACTTGTTTGAATATTTACCCCTGACTTTTAGAAGGGAGAATAAAAAAATAGAAATCTTTATAAATCTCACTTGCTTCCATGTAGTGTTTCCTCTTTTTTTCTCATCTATGAGTTGTAATTAATTTCATTATTAATGTACCTATTTGGGGCATATCTAATTCTATTTATTATTTATCAAATGAGATATGAACTGAATCTCAAAAGACAGATTTCTAGAGTTGAAAAATTATTCTTGATGAAATTGGTACTCTTGTAGAATTAGAAGGTTTGTGTGCATTATCAATATCTTCAACATCATTAGAGCTACTGTTTATTGTCTACTATATGCTTAGTTCTACACTCAGCACTGTGGTTATATAATTTAGTCTTTAGACATTTCTATTGAGAAGTTAAGAGAGAATTATCTTGACAGAATTTTATGTACTTACTAGAGGACTGGTGCACAGAAGTCGTGCACTGGGGGGATCCTTCAGCCCGGCCTGCACCCTCTCGCAGTCCGGGACCCGTTAGGGGTTCTCTACCTGCCAGCTTAGGCTTGATTCCCCTGGTAATCGGGCCTAAGCTGGCAGTCAAACATCCCTTTCACAGTTTGGGACTCTTGAAGTCTGGGACTCCTTGCTCTTTACTGCCTGCCTGTAGCAGAGGTGGGAGAGGCTGCACTCCCCATCCATGAACCCGATTTCTGGCTAAGTGCACTGGTCACCAGGGGTAGCTCCTACTTGAGGATGGGGTGGGATGTGGGAGGTTGGCCAGCCAGGGAAGGACAACAGGAGGGCTCCAGGTTGTGTCTGGACCCCAGCAGCAAGCTAACCTACCTGATGGAGCATCTGCCCTCTGGTGATCAGTGCACGTCATAACTACCCTGTTTCCCCAAAAATAAGGCAGTGTCTTATATCAATTTTTGCTCCCAAAGATGCGCTAGGTCTTATTTTCAGGGGATGTATTATGTTTCCATTAAGTAGGTCTTATTTTTGGAGGATGTCTTATTTTCGGGGAAACACGGTAGTGGGTGAGCGGCCTTAGCACATCATCAGCATATTATGCTTTGATTGGTTGAATGACTGGACGACTGGGTACTTAGAATATTAGGCTTTTATTATATAGGATTGTTTTGAATGATCTCTCTTAAATACAAACTGCTCCAATTGTTTTTATTTTTTTCCAAAATGATTGCACCAAAATGCTTTTATGGAGACCACAAATAGCCTCCATCCCATCTTGCTAAACCCAGAGGCCAGTTCTCATCCTTTATCTTACTTGACTATGAATAACATTTGAAACAGTTATTCATTCATACCTCCTTGCAATACTTTTGTTACTTGTCTCAGAGTCTCTCAGCAGTTCTGACTTTCTGCCTCATTAACTGCTCCTTCCCAATCTTTTTGTCACTGAACCTCTTAATGTTGACCTAACCCAGGAGATGGAATTGTATTTATCCGTTTCTTATTTATACTCAGTCTTTTCAATGATCTCCTCTAATCTGAACTCAATGCTTTTCATGCCATCTTCTAATTTTACAACTTCCAAATTTATATATCAAGCCCACACCTTTTCTCTAACTTTTAGACATTTATGACCAAGGCTTACTTAATATATTCTTTGGAAGTCTGACATCTCAAACTCACTGTGTTCAAAACTGAAATCATAACATTCCACTGAAAGCTTCCCTACCTGTAATTTCTCTATCTCAGTTTTTAGCAGCTCCCGTACTACAGTTTTTTTAAGCCAAAAATCGTAGTCATTCTTACTTTTCTCTTTCTCTCATAATTACCATGAACAGACCCTATTTATTATTTCTTTAAAATATATTTAGAATTTAGACTTCTTGCCAATGAACTGGTCTCCCCACTTCTAACCTTGGTCACCTATAATCTATTCTCAACAGATCAAACTGATTAGAAAAAAAAAAAAAGAAAACACTCATGTTAAATCATGTCACTCCTTTGCTCAAACCATTTTGTTGGCTCCCTGTAACTCAGAGCCAAAAAATGATCATCTTTAAATGGCCTAACCAAGTTCTGTATCACATGTGCTAAAGTTAACCACCAAGTTCAAATCTTGTTTACCCGCCTTGTGGTTGCCACTACATTCATATCGGCTTTTTTGCTATTCTTGGAATATGCCAGGTGTTCTTCCACTTCCAGGCCTTTGCACGTAGTTTTCTTTTGTCTATAATGTTTTTTCTGTCTTGTTTTTTCCCTCCCCTCTTTCAGGCATTTCCTCAAATGCACGTGACAGAGGGTGGCCTCCATGGCCACAGTATTTGAAAATAAGAATTATTTCTTATCTCTGCACTCCCTATCCTTTCTCTCTGCTTTTGTTTTTCTCCACTGCACTTCTTATACCTGACTTAATAAGTATTTCACTTGTTGAAATTATTTTCCACCTTTCTGACTGACTTCAATACTGTCAGTCCACTTAATTTAGTGCTGGCATCTACTGTGCCTAGAAGTGCCTCCCACATCAGGTGTATGAAAGGAGGAAGGAATACTGACTGACTACTTGCTTAATGAATTTATAGGGCAAGAACTCAACTTTTTGTTTTCTAAAATAATTTACCACTGGAGAGAATCACCGCAAGACTCTAACTGGAAATCTATAGAGAACACCAACAGTGTATAAACATGATCAATAGATAAAGAAAGCATGAAGTTTTCAAATACAGGTTTTCCAACAGCTGAAAGCATTTTTTTCTTTTTCCACCTAACTTTATAATATTAATAAGAATATGTGCATTATTTTGTATGCTGATGTTTTCCATATTTGATACAAATTGGTAAACTAGCTCATAACTACGATAATGGGTTGAAAGTGTCTGAAAAAAAAATTCATGTCCGTCTGGAACTTCAGAATGTGATCTTATTTGGAAATAGGATCTTTGTGGATGTAATCAGTTAAGGTGAGATCATACTGAATTAGGATGGGCCCTCAATGCAGTGACTGGTGTTTCTATAAGAGGAGGAGAAGACAGAGAGTCGCAGGAAGAAGGCCGTGTGAAAGGGAAGCATGGATTGGAGTTCTGCTGCCACGATGCCATCCAGGAGGTGGAGGAGGCCAGGCTCTTCCCCGGAGACTCTGAGGGCATCATAGTTCTGTTGAACTTGATTTTGAACTTCTAGACTCCAGAACGTTGTGAGAATAAATTTATTTTGTCTTAAGCCACTAAATTTGTGGTAGTTTGTTATGGTAGTTTTAGAAAATGAATTTTTTTTTTTGATCCATGGTTGTAACAGTATAGGAAGAGTGAAGGCATAACTTGTCACACATTACAAAGTAATTCAGTCAGGATACTGAAGGTGATATTGAGAAGTCTTTATTTCCTGGTTCAAAAACTACCACAAATACACTTCTCCAACTTTCTAACTTTAATATCAGGATAAGAAAAATATAGTTCTATAAATACATGAATGCATATTTTAGAAAGTAAAGTGTCCTAGAAAAAACTTAAGAAATATTGAGAATGTATAAACTTTTACCTATTTAGATAAGCAGGCTGCTGCAATGATTGTTATATTTCATAATTTGATGCTCTTTTTGTGACAAAAGGAACTATAAATGAATTGGAAATGATGTACAATGTATTTTTTCCCATAATTCTTTATAGTGGATACACAGTGAAATTTAAATAGCATGAATCACTCAGGATAGAATTCATATTATATGACATTTTAGATAGATATAGACTTTTATAGTTAGTAGCAATCTTAGAACTAATCTAGTGTAGTTTCAAGGTTTTAAAATTCTCAATGACATGAATATGTGTTTCAAATAAAATCTTATATAAGTAGAATTTATAATCCCTTAAGAATAGAACTCTTATGTGTATTAGAGGAATTAGTGGTCCATAGCCTACATATTTTTCCCAATGAGGAACTGAAGATCTAAGGATAATATATCAATTATCAAGGTTAGACAGTTAGTAGAGACCCACCTAAATCTACCCAGAGCCTTGAGGACTCTGATTGAGTGCCCTAGTTAGAAATAATAGTGAGTGTGAATGTGTCTGCACAATTTGCAACCATGCTTTTGGCCTCAGGGGTTCTATAGTGAATCTTCCTGAAACACATCACTATCATGTCCATGATACTTGATGTCATCACTGATTTTACAAAAAAAATTGCTACAAATCTATTAATGCACTATTTTTGATGCATTTTGGTATGTTTTATAGTAATCTATTTTATCATATAAGTACCAATTCTAAAATAAAATTTTATTTAAGTTTCTAGTAATTTACTCAAGATTTGTGCAATTCCAAGTTTAAAGTAACCCTTTTCTCCTCTCCATTAACATAATTCTTCCATTATAATACCTTTATTGTTAGGCTACTTATGGGGGGGGGAGCTTTGCTGTTATTGTTCTTACTAAGGGCACTGTTTATTTAGGACTTAAGATCTGTCTGTCTCTCAGGGAATCATATTTCTGAGTGTCTTTCATAATCAGGTACAGAACCAACATTTGATGACTGGATACACTTCCATCTAGTTTGGATATTCTTTCCTACTTTATAGTGGGTTTTTTTTGAGGATCTTTAAGTTGTCTATGCCATTCATATGCCCACCAAGTGGAATGAAGTGAGCATGACCATATATAGACAATCTAATCTTCTGACTTGACATAAAGTGTCTGGTAGAGTCTGTTGATGACTGTTATGGACATTGCATGCCCTCAGTAAATATTTGTTGAATGAACATTTGTAATAGGTCTGCATCTCAAAGCTGAAGAACAATTTGTTGTTACCAATGATTTATAGACTTTTACTTTGACTAGTTCCTGAAATTATCTTGCCATTGGGCTTTTTCCTTTGAACTATCTTATGCCTTGATGTTCCCCTTCCAATCTATTCTCCACACCAATGACAGATAAATCTTCTGAAACAGTAGTGTGATGATGTTACTTGTCTACTCAGTGTCCTTCATAACTCTCAACTAACAGCAGTTCAAAGTCATAACTCCTTAACTCTGGTACTAGAGGCAGTCTATAGTCAGAACATAGCACAAACTTCTAGTCTTACCTTTAAATGCATATATAGTGGTTACTACCTGTACTGTGGTGAGAGATAGATCTACATTTTAATCCAGGTCTGTCATTTTCTAAAGACATGACCTTGTAAAAGTCATGCACCACTGTAAGCTTTAGTTTCTTAATCTTGAAAATAGGAATAATGACCACATCCACTTTTTAAAAATATATGTTTTTACAGAGAGGAAGGGAGAGGGATGAAGAGTTAGAAACATTGATGAGAGAAAAACATCGATCAGCTGCCTCCTGCACACCCACTACTGGGGATGTGCCTGCAACCAGGGTACATGCCCTTGACTGGAATCGAACCTGGGCCCTTTCAGTCTGCAGGCTGATGCTCTATCCACTGAGCCAAACCTGTTTTGGCAACTACATCCACTTTTATTCCTTCCTTTAATAAATATCTATTGAGTGCTTACTCTATGTGAGGCACTTCTCTAGGTACTGGGATTCATCAATAAAATGCAATAGACAAAATTATTGTGCAGCTTGCTTGCTAGTTGGGAGGATAGATGATAAATAGAATAAATGAATAAATACACTATAGACTGTTAGAAGGTATAAGGACTATGAAAAATGTGGGTAAAAGTATAAAGAATTGGGAAGAGGTAGCAGTGAAGAGGAACAATATAAATCAGACTTGAAACAACTGAAGTGTTCTTCTTCTCTTGCTCATATCAGAAGAATTCAGATTTTAGAGATGCAACTGATTTAAGCTTTCTATCATATCTTGTACTGTCAGAAGGTCCTAGGGAACTGGAGTTATGTGCAAGGAAAAAAAAAGTTGGTTTTGACAGCTCAATCTTCTTAAATAAGTCTTTGTAATTTAAAATAGTCTAGAATCTCTAGATAAAGGAAAGTGAATGTTTTTCTTATGTGATGAGTGAGAAATGTTTGGATTTCTTTATTAGTATATTATAAATGGTGGGGCAAAAGTAGATTTACAATAGTGACTACACGAAACAGTTTATTCTTATATTATTAATTATTAATTATGGCATTATTTTTATATGGACAACTGTAAACCTACTTTTGCTATATCCTGTATAGGTATCACAATTAGAAAGAATAGAAAATATTTTATACCATCCTCTACTTTGCTCTCTTTGTTGTCGTTTTCTTTATGTTTCTGTATAAATTCACAAATTAGGTAGGGAGAAAAAGAATTTGAGCAAAGTGTGCTGAATCTTACTTTAAACCAATATGCATCTTAAGGGCATTGATCTCCCCCTAATTATAACTTTGCAGAATTCTTCATGATAGGCTAAAACCCAGATTCTTACTTTGCCTTCACATCTGTGGACCATTGGTTTTCCACACTGGATGTACAGCAGACTCTCCTGGGGGCTTGGAAACAAATGCCTCTATTTGAACACCAGGTACTCCTCCCTCTTCTTATATAACTGACCTCTGATAGGTCCTGGGCATTGGTGCTTTGTAATCTTCCTCAGTTGATTTAATGGCCTGACAGCCATTGATTTATGTGATCTTGTTCCCACCTCTTTCTCTTACCTCATCTCCTCCTATTCTTTCCATAATTTACCTTTCTCTACATGCAGGCCTCTTTTCCATTTCCCCAAATTGAAAATTATGCTCATCCCAGGGCCTTTGCTTTTCCTACTTTACTCAACATACTTTGCCCCAGATATATTCATTTGACATTTCAGCAAATATTTATTGATTACCTCCTCTCCCTACTGTGGATAAAATTGCATTTAAAAAAAAAATCCCCTTTAGCCTGACTGCCTTTTCTTATCATTACATAATTCATTTCAAATATCAGATACCGACAAACCTTCACTGACCATTTCAGCTGAAAAAGCCACTTCCTATTTTCTATCTCATCTTATTTTAATTTTATGGTCCTTATTATATACTAGAGACCTAGTGCATGGAATTTGTGAACAGGTAGGGTCTGTAGGCCTGGCCAGCGATCATGGCCAATCTGGGGTTGACTGGTGGGGCGATCTGGAGTCCCCACTGGTACTACCTTGGCTGGCCTGGGACCTGTGGGCTGGGGGAAGCTCCTGCATTGATCCTCTTCCCCCTGGTGGTCAATGTGCATTATAGAAACTGGTCATGAGACTTGTCTTTCCACTGATCACTCTGCTGTTCGGTCGATTTGCATATTAGGCCTTCATTATATAAGATTCTGGATTTTTTTTTTTATCCATTTATGTATTAATCTGTTCCCTACATCTAGATCATATGTTCTATGAAGATGAAAATTTTGTATGTTTCATTCAACATTTCGTCCTCACTGCCTAGAAAAGTATTGGCTATATTCTATAGTATTGGAATAGAGCAAGTGCCCAGTAATTAATCATTCAACTGTTTACTGTAACTAAACATGGGTTCAATAGATCCTACCTGAATCTTATTTACTATGAAGTTATTGAAGCATAAGCTTTAGGGTCATGAATGATCAAGGACCATTTTTGGTTCTTGTATTCTTTATAAAGAAGTCCTTTAAAATGAATGTTTCAAGCCTCATAAAACCTGGATATCTCTTATGCCTAATCTACTTTTTTTTCTAAGTTAAATAGGTATTAATTTGTTAGAATAGTATTTGTATTACTTTGATTAAAATTGCTTTTGTATAATAATTCTGTTCTAAAGAATAGGCTCTGTTGGAATCATATGACTTGCATATATAAAACATTTTAAATCAGTAATATATGTTTGCGGTAATAGCTCATTTTGAGAAACAAGAGGAGTTAATTTTACCTTTTATTGTAGAAATGGATTTTTCTGTTAATCTGCTCTGTTGGTCTATTTAAAATAAGCTACATAGTAATTATGTTTAATTCCATACTATTAAGTAATTAATTGTTGAAGAGCATTGGATGTTTGCCTATATTTTAGAACATTTTTGGTAGAAAAGTGAATAATATAGAAATATATGAATTGGCAATCTTAAATGCTTGATTTAAAGTAGTATAAAATTAAGACTTTAAAAATTTATTCATGTGAATGTATATTTAATATGGAATAGAGCTTTAGGTGAATAAAGTATTGAAATAATTTTATCTAAATAACTAGAGGCCCATTGCATGAAGATTTGTGCAATAGGCCTTCCTTCCCCTGGCTGCCAGCACCAGTTTCCTCTGGCACCCGGGACCCAGGCCTTTGCTCTGACCACCGCCTTCAGTCTTCACTCTGGCCGGAGTATTCAGTGTTCTCCGCTCCAGCCAGAGTGCTGCTCATGTAGCTCCCTACTATACCCCCAACGGCCTCCCCCTCATAGCAGGCATCCTGCCCTCCCTGGCCACTCTGTGCATGCATATGCAAATTAAACTGTCATCTTTGTTAGGTTAATTTGCATACATACTCTTGATTGGCTGGTGGGCATCGCGGAGGCATGATTATTTCCATATTTCCCTTTTATTAGTATAGATCTTTAATGGTATGAACCTCGTTTTCTCTAAGAATAGAGGGAATAGCAGACTTAACTAAATTGATAAATCATTTATCTTTAAGCTCTTTAAGACGTTGCTCCTGTTGAGTTGAAGAAATACTTGTTTCTTTGAGAAAGTCTTGAAAGGAAATATTGTATTTGAAATAAAAATATTTAAGTAGTAAAGCAGTTATTCACAGCCCTCCATGATTTGGTTTAATATTTTTCCCCCCATTAACACAAATCTTTATTGTTGAGATTATTACAGATATCCCTCTTTCTCCCCTATTGTCT
This sequence comes from Vespertilio murinus, assembly GCA_963924515.1. Taxonomy (NCBI): domain Eukaryota; kingdom Metazoa; phylum Chordata; class Mammalia; order Chiroptera; family Vespertilionidae; genus Vespertilio; species Vespertilio murinus. The sequence goes on from OZ004711.1 coordinate 31,289,718, forward strand.
CATGCCACCTGGTTCCTGCTCTGCCCCAGGCCTTTGCCCCCTTATTGTCTGTGTCCATAAGTAATACATATATGTATATTAGATCATTGTTTAAACTCTTCCTACTCCCCTTCTCTCTGAAAATCGTCAGTCTATTCCATTTCCATGCCTCTGATTTGATTTTATTCACCAGTTTATTCTCTTCATTAGATGTGTGTCTGTGTGTGTGTATGTGTGTGTGTGTGTGTGTGTGTGTGTGTGTGTATGTGTATGTGTATGTGTGTGTGTGTGTAGATAAAATTTTATTATCAACTAGAGGCCCGGTGCATGAAATTCGTGCATGGGGGGTGTCCCTCATCCCACTCAGCATCCTCTCCAATCTGGGACCTGGTGGGATCAGGTCTAAACGGGCAGTTGGACATCCCTCTCACAATCCTGGACTTATGGCTTCCAACTGCTCACCTGCCTGCCTTCATGATTGCCCTTAACCGCTTCTGCCTGCCAGCCTGATCACCCCTAACCACTCCCCTGCCAACCTGATTGATGTCTAATTGCTCCCCTGCCAGCCTGTTTGCCCGTAACTTCCTTCCACTGCAGGCCTGGTTCCCCCCCTCCCCCCCAACTGTTCTCCCCTGTAGGCCTGGGTCCTTTATAACTGCCCTTCTCTGCAGGCCTGGTTGCCCCCAACTTCCCTCCTCTGCTGGCTTGGTCACCTCTAACTGCCCTCCCCTTCAGGCTTGATCACCCTCAACTGCCCTCCCTTGCAGGCCTGGTGCCTCCCAACTGTCCTCCCTTGCTGATCATCTTGTTGTGGCCATCTTGTGTCCACATGGAGGCAGGATATTTTAGGGCAGCCATCTTGTGTGTTGGAGTGATGGTCAATCTGCATATTATTCTTGTATTAGATAGGATAGAGGCCTGGAGCATGAGTGGGGGCCAGCTGGTTTGCCCTGAAGGATGTCCTGGATCAGGGTGGGGGTTCCCTTGGAATTTGGGTGGCCTGGGTGAGGGCCCTGTGGTAGTTTGCAGGCCAGCTATGCCCCCAGGTTACCCAAGTAGAGGCCCTGGTATCTGGGATTCATTTATTTTCTATAATTGAAACTTTGTAGCCTGGAGCAGAGCCATGCTTTCTGCTGGCTCCATGGCAGCAGCCATTTCTGTTTGGTTTTATGTATCTTCTGTAATTGATACTTTGTAGCCTTAAGCGGAGGCCTGGGCTGGTTAGGGTGTGTGGAAAGCTTGGCTTCCTCCATTGTCGGGGCAACCCTAGCCTCCCACTCTTTCCAGCTCCATGGCTGCCACCATTTCTATTTAGAGTTATGTATCTTCTATCATTGAAACTTTGTAGCCTTGAGTGGAGGCCTAGGTTGGCAAAAGCAGGCGGAAAGCTTGGGTTCCTCCATTGCTGGGGAAACCCAAGCCTCTGTCCTGCTCTCTGTTACCATAGCCATCTTGGTTGGGTTTATTTGCATATTTTCTCCTGATTGGCTAGTGGGCATGGTATTTTGGTATAGCAGAGTGATGGTTAATTTGCATATTGCTCTTTTATTAGATAGGATAGTGCATCTAGAACACCATCATTCTTACCAACTACTAAATAATTATTTGTCTATGCTTGTTTGATCTCTTTTATTGCTTAAAGTATTACAAATAGTAGTACATATTTCTCTTTTTCCCCCCATTAACCTTTCACCCAGCCTCCCCTACCCCCAGCACTTTCCCTCACCCCCCAATGTCTGTGTCCATTGGTTATGCTTATATGCATGCATATAAGTCCTTTGGTTAATCTCTTGGCCTCCCCTCCTTCCCACTAATGTTTGACATTCTGTTCGATTCTTTTTTGTCTCTATTTTTATTCATCATTTTATGATGTTCTTTATATTCAACAAATGAGTGAGATCATGTGGTATTTATCTTTCCTTGATTGGCTTATTTGGCTTAGAGTAATGCTCTCCACTTCCATCCATGCGATTGCAAATGGTAAGACTTCCTTCTTTTTTTTACTGCAGCATAGTATTCCATTGTGTAGATGTACCACAGTTTTCTAATCCATTCATCTGCTGATGGGCACTTAGCCTGTTTCCAAATGTTAGCTATTGTAAATTGTGCTACTATGAACATAGGGATGAATATATCCTTTCTGATTGGTGTTTCTGTTTTCTTGAGGTATATTCCTAGAAGTGGGATTACTGGGTTAAATGGAAGTTTATTTTTAATTTTTTGAGGAAACAGCATACTGTTTTCCATAGTGGCTGCACTAGTTTGCATTCCCATCAGCAGTACAAGAAGGTTCCTTTTTCTCTGCTTCCTCTCCAGCACTTGTTGTTTGTTGACAAGTGTGAGATGGTACCACATTGTTGTTTTGATTTGCATCTTTCAGATGATTAGTAACTTTGAGTAACTATGTCTCTTGGCCTTCTGCATGTCCTCTTTCGAACAGTGTCTATTTAGTTCCTTTACCCATTTTCTTGATTGGATTGTTTGTCCTCCTTTTGTTAAATTGTATGTTTCCTCTAAATTTTGGAGATTAAATCATTATCAGAGATAACATTGGCAAATGTGTTCTCCCATGCAGTGGACTTTCTTGTTGTTTTGTTGATGGTTTCTTTTGATTTGCAGACACTTTTTATTTTGATGTAGTCCCATTTGTTTATTTGCTCCTTAATTTCTGTTGCTCTAGGAGCTGTATCGGTAAAGATATTGCTACGACGAATGTCTGCTATTTTGCTGTCTATGGCTTTTTCTAAGATTTTTATGGTTTCCTGCCTTACATTTAAGTCCTTTACCCATTTTGAGTTTATTTTTTGTGTGTAGTATAAATTGGTGGTTTGGTTTCATTTTTTTGCATCTATCTGTTCAATTTTCTTAACACTATTATTGAAGGGACTATTTTGACTCTATTGTATACTCTTGCCACCTTTGCCAAATTTTAATTGAGCATAGTGGCTTGGGTCGATTTCTGTTTTTTGTTGTTGTTGTTGTTCTGTTCCATTGGTCTATATGTATATCCTTGTGCCAGTACCAGGAAGTTTTAATAACAGTGGCTTTGTAGTATAGCTTGATATCTGGTATTGTGATTCCTTCAACTCTGTTCTTTTTTTTCTCTGCTCATTAGATTTCTTATTTATTTATTTTGATTTTTAGATTCAGTTTTTGATAGGTCTGTATTTGTTACCATTTTGCTGTAAATATTTTTTATCTTTTCTTCTTCTTCCTTAAAGAATACCCTTCGATATCTTATATAATAAAAGGCTTACGTGCAAATCAATTGATGGAAGGACTGGTTGTTATGATGCACACTGATCATCAGGGGGCAGATGCTCAATGCAGGAGCTTCTCCCTGGTGGTCAGTGCGCTCCCACAGGGAGAGTGCTGCTCAGACAGAAGCCCTGGGCCAGGCTCATGGCTGGCAAGCTCAGCAGAGATGGCGGGAGTCTCCAACCTACATGGCAGCTGGACCTCACTCGAGGGCTCCCACACTGCGATAGGGCGATGGCTGGGCTGAGGGACTAACCCTCCACCCCCCATTTCGCGAATTCAGTGCATCTGACTTTATTTCATATAATACTGATTTGGCGGTGATGAACTCCTTCAGCTTTTTCTTATCTGTGAAGCTCTTTATTTGTCCTTCATTTCTAAATGATAGCTTTTCTGGATAGAGTAATCTTGGTTGTAGGTCACTTTGAATATTTCTTGTCACTGCCTTGAGGCCTGCATAGTTTCTGTTGAGAAATCAGCTGACAGTTGTATGGGAATTCCCACCTGCTGTTTCTTCAAGGAAAGAGTGTTATTGACTGTTCTTCAAAAGAAGTTTGATTCTTTTCTGCCATGCAGATTTGCTCATACTATTTATATGTTGAGCCTTATCTTGCTACTCAAACTGTGGTCCTTAAACCAGTAGAGCTAGCATAACCTGGGGATATTTTAGAAAAATGAAGAGTTTTATGTCCCACCCTAATCACCTGAATCAGAATCTGCATATTAACAAGATTCCCAGATTATTTATATTACCCACATGCACATTCAAATTGTAGAAGCAAAGTCCAGTTTTTGAACTTACAACTTTTTTCATGATTACACTCATATTCTACCTATTGGAGCCATCTCTGAAGCTTCTAGAGATGTCTCAAACCTGTGAATTGCTGTATTTTTTTTAAAAGTGTCTTTAATAACAGTTATTTGTGTACAGGCTTCCTCCAGGAGTATACTATTCACACCTAAATCACCTCCGAGCTGAATCAATTCCATAGAGTTTCCAAAAATGTTATGTCAATAATTATATCCATGTTTCCCAGAACATTACAAATAGAGTACTGAGTTTAATGCAAACTAGATTTCTCTGAGGTAAGAAGATAGATTATTGCCTCTAAACTTCCTAAAGTATTGCTTAATCACTGGCATTGCCACTTCTTAGAGTCAGAAACTTTCCGTCTTCTCTCCAAAACAAATTTGTAGCAAGGAAACCTGATGTCCAGTAGGCATCCTACATTTACTCTATGGCTCAGACACAATAGTTATGTTTGACGCATCACCTCTACTTCCAGTGGGGCAGCTGGGTGTGAATTCTTGCTTTGCCACCTTACTTTGTGTGACTTTTGACAAGTGTCTTAGTGTTTTATTTTTTTTTTATTTATTTATTTTGAAATATATTTTATTGATATTTTACAGAGAGGAAGGGAGAGAGATAGAGAGCTAGAAACATTGATGAGAGAGAAACATCGACCAGCTGCCTCTTGCACACCCACTACCCGGGATGTGCCCACAACCAATGTACATGCCCTTGGCAGGAATCGAACCCGGAACCTTTCAGTCCGCAAACTGACGCTCTACCACTGAGCCAAACTGGTTTCGGCTGTCTTAGTGTTTTAAATCTTAGTTTCCTCATCTATGAAATAGGGATAATGACAATGCAGTAATATATTACCTACTTCATGGGGTTATTATTAGGATTAAATTATATCTTGCAAAAAGGCATAGAAATTAGAATATAATGAATACTCTGAAATGACTATTATTGAAGCTATTATTTTCTTTCAAATGTAGACTATTTTAGTGTAACTGTCCAAGGAAAAATGATGCAAACATTTTTAAAATTAAATTACTTAGATTATATTTACCTTAATGAGTAACTCCAAATCAATGGTTTTGAATTTTAAATATAAATATTTACATGAATCTGGTCAGTAATTTAGCTAGCCACACTTACTTAAATAATATGGCAAGTAGCTGAGGGGCAGAGGATCAAAAATTAATGTGGCAGAAGGCTTCCTTGTTTTTGAACAGATCAATATCTGTAAGTGAACCAGAGGCACTTACAACTAAATATCCAGGAATGAATTAAAAATAGATTCACTGTTTGATGGAGTTAGGATCTGAGATTATGGCCTCTGCTAAAACCTGAATACATATTCCTCTTCTGTGATCTTGTCCTTCTGTAATTCTCGTCAATTACAATAGGAATTGATATACCTGCATGCTTAAAAGGATATTGAAGAGTTGAGCTTTTTGATCTGCAATAGCTTTGAATATACAAATACAAATCATAATCATTCTTTAGTAGAATCTTTGTACTTAACAACATATGGACAAATGTCTTATTTGAAATTGCAGACATTATTCTGCCTTATTAAATATATAATAAAGTTGGGGGGCCGAGGGGAGAAGAGAAGAATTTCAGAATCTAAAATGAGGCTGATCTGCTTTCTTGAGAAGAGACTAAAAGAAAATTAAAGTTTTAAATCTGGTCATAAAAATAAAATGAGAGGTCATATTCTTCTCCAAATCCCAGATTATCACTTACTTTCAACTTATACTGTGTGTGGGATATGAGGGTGAGCCGGAGCATACAGGTAATAGAAACAGAATTGCATGTTGATTATAATATGATAAAAGCTTCTAATCCAAAAGGATATCTTTGTCAAGGTCTTGGGTAAGAAGGAGCTAACAGATTTGAGAGACTGAGAGATTGCTAATATTGCTGAGGATAGGGACCAATGAAGTTGGTGGTGTGGTCGAATCATTTTAGGTTATATTAAGAGTATTGCTTTCAATTTTTTTTTAAGCAATGAGACACCAGTGGTGGATTTTAAAAGGGAAGCTGTAAGCTTATAACTAACTACTGTGTGGAAAAAAAAAAAAAGATTCGAAAGCCAGAAAAGTGAGTGAGAAAGAAGTCTTATTGAGAAGTTAATGCAGTAGCTTGGAAGAAGACATAATGGTAGCTTGAATCAGTTTAGTGGCTTTAGAGATGGAGACTAGGAAGAGCAGATGGCTTTGAGAAAGTGATATTTAGGAGGAGTCATAGGCATCACTTAGGAGATTGTTTGGGATTGTTTGGGGATGAGTGAGAGATAGTTGGTCAAGATGATTCCAGGTTTTCGGCTTGAACTATTAGATGGGTGACAGCGGTCTTTGCTAAGAAAATGAGATTAGTCTTGGACACTGCTGCATTTAAGGTGCCTTTGAGAGGACACGTAAGAGTGTTGAGTAGGCAGCTGGGTAGATGTTTCTGAAGCTTAGAGAACTCAGTAAGAGGCAGCTTTAAAATGTGAAAACTACCATTTTGAGGCAAAGGAAAGGAAACACTCTGTATTCATCATGCGAACCAAGGGAACTTGTGCTCTTACCTTTCTTGAATGGGAGAAGTAAATAGAAATGGCTTCCAAAGGCTTCAGATGCAGGCAGTGGTTTGGAAGCGCTGTTTCTCAGAGCTCTGAGGCATCATGAAGGTGTCTCCCAGCGTCTTGTGTACTGAGGAGGTGTCGGGACAAAGGAGGCCAGGCCCTGCACCTCGTTTCTAGGAAAGGGGCTCTGCTTTTAAGTACTATATACACTGCAACTTCAAATGATATTTTACTTTTTTTTTAAAAAAAATATTTTATTGATATTTTACAGAGAGGAAGGGAGAGAGATAGAGAGCTAGAAACGTCGATGAGAGAAAAACATCGACCAGCTGCTTCTTGCACATCCCTTACCAGGGATGTGCCCGCAACCAATGTACATGCCCTTGACCGGAATCGAACCCAGGACCTTTCAGTCCACAGACCGACGCTCTACCACTGAGCCAAACCGGTTTCGGCATGATATTTTACTTTTTAAAATGATTCCTTTTTTTAAATTAAAACATTAATTTAATTAATTTAACTGAAATATTATTAAAGAGTAGTGAGGCATCTCATTTTACATCATAAACATAGGAAGATGAGGTCATGAAGGGCAACAACTAATATTTATCTCCCAAATTATTTCTTTAGAGACTATATATTGGATTAGAAGGACTATTTGTTTGGTCTCATGCACATTTTTTAATCTTTTTGTAAATTTCAGAAACAATGGGGCAAAAGTTGCTTCAGTTTGCAATTTCATAATGTGAGTTTTGCCCTGTCATCTGAGATGACCTATACACTGAACTGAATTGTCTCCTTTCAGCTTGGAGAGTTTTTCCAGTTGCATGGAATACAGACACGTGGTTCACATTCAATATTCCTTGCCTTCGATGGGATAGCCTAAGATATATTTTGTCTTACTACTTTTTCAATAGTCTTATTGTTAATTTATATTTTATCGTGCCTTTTATCGTAACATCATTTTCAGGATCAGTGAGTAGACTTGACCTTTTCTTGCTACATGGGACAAATAATTACCCCACATAGAATGTCCCTCAACTACAGCAACGAAAGGTATAATTTCAGCTTTCTGATGCCCTTTCAAACTGACACCCAAGTCTAACAAATGTGTGCTGGAGAAATTGACATTTTTCTCTCTTACATCTCATTACAATCCTCATGAACAAACACAGTTTTAACATTGATCATTTTGGGCCAGTGAAACCTTAGAAATCAATGTCACAGGCTAAGGGAGAAGTTATATTGTGGAATTAAACTTTATGATTCATTTGCAAGGATGAAAACGTACTTGGCTCATCTGAGTAAGTAAATACTACTAAATTTATTGGAATATCGATCTGTGTTCAGGGGAAGGATTAAATAAATTTTAAAATGTGGAGGTTATAAATGTATGCAAAGCGTTTTCTACTGTGATACAAATCCTGGGCCATTTCACCTTGCAGTCTATAAAGTGGTTGCTGATAACTGAACATTCTGTTGTAAGTTGTAACCATCATCTATCACCAAGTTTGTATGTGGAAGTGAGTATTCCTGAGAAAAAGCAGTGACAGGGACAGATTAGTTTCTGTATCCCATCTGTCATTGTTGAAAGCCACTTTATTTTATAGTTGAGAAGCTTGACCACCTTTAGCAGGTAACATAGAGCCTATTCTAGGGCACACTCTCTAATTCCTTCAACAAGTGACATGGTGAAGCTAGAACTTCTTACTTGACTTTCATGTTGAATGATCTTAACTAAGCATCATTTTTCATTTCACTTTTAAAGTGATTTGTAGCTGATCCCATAAATGTGACCATATGTAAAAACCCAGATAACACTAGTTTTTAATCTGCCTAGAAGAAAAAAAAAGAGTATGTATTCAATAAAAAGTTTTGGTATATTATATTCTGTACCAGTGTGCTGGGAATATTTAAGGTACTGGGTATATTTAAGATGCAGAGAATTTTTGTTAGGGATTGAAGAGAAAAAACAAGAAACTAAATTTACTTAAATTGTTGAAAGGATAATTATTTCTATCTGGAAATAATTTAGGTGAAAATAAAATATATGTTATAAAGTTAATTTGTCAGTAATATGAAAAAAAACAATCTTGATGTAAATATATTCTCTTTATAAACTGCCTAATGTTCTCTCCTATGTGGAGAACAAAATTTGGTAACAACAATGTGTAATGAAATTTTCTATAGCTTCTTCAGTTTTCACTGATTTTTAAATATAATTTTTTTTAAAAAATCTACCAATTCTGAGGTGGGATAGAACTTCCAAAGAAATCTGATACAGATTATTATAGTAGCTTAGAAAAATATAATTATTTATAGCATTGAAGTGATCTCCAAATTATACAATTTAAAAAATATATATGTTCTCCTTGATTTTAAGGAGAGAGGAGGGCATAGAGACAGAAAAACCCCCAACAACAACAAATATTGTGAGAGAGAGCCAATCTGTTGGTTGCCTCCTGCATGCTCCTACTGGGGATCAAGCCCACAACCAGAGTATGTGCCCTGGTCAGGAATGGAACCAGAGACCATTTGGTGCATGGGATGATGCTCAACCAACTGAACCACATTGGTCAGGGCCAAATTCTATTATTTTAAATAAGAAAAATAGTTTCACCCCTAGCTGGTTTGGCTCAGTGAATAGGTGTTTGGCCAGTGGACTGAAGGGTCTGGGTTTGATTCCAGTGTAGGGCATGTGGCAGGGTTGCAGGCTTGATCCCCAGTAGGGGGCATGTAGTAGGCGGTCGATCAGTGATTCTCTCTCATCATTGATGTTTCTATCTCTGTATCCTTCTCCCTTTTCTCTGAAATCAATAAAAATATATTAAAAAAGAAAATAGTTTCTATATCAGTATTTTTATCTAAAAATTAAGTGTTAATCACAATGGTACTGGTATTTATTTAAAAAATCTGTAATTATTGGAAATTATGACTTAAATTATGCATTTCAAATAATGCAATTTTCCCCTCCCCTGCCCTCTTTTCTTTATTTAATCTTTGGATTGGTTATGATTATTTGTTAAAGTTGGTCTGTGATCACACACTGAAGTATTCAATGGATACTTTATGTTCATAGTAATGAAAAATTCAGGCTTTAAACATTCTCTCAAACTGATTTCCAAATAGAAAAAATTAAATGAGATTTTATTTGTTTAATAAAATTAAAAGAACTTGAGTATGCATTGCAACCCTTTATATTCTTGGCATTCCATTTAATTTAACACCAATTTAACATGTGACAGTGTGCCCTTTGTAGTGTGACATATTGACAGATTTAAAACATGTGTTATCACTTACCTTGTTCCTTTTAGAGAAAATATTGTCCTTCTTCCTAAAGATAATGTGAGGATAAAACAGATCAATGTGTAATGGTATCACAGAACTGCAATGCATTTTACTGGTTAGCTTAAGAAAAACTATTATATTTGGTTATAACTATAATCCTTAATTTTAAAGTTTTATTTTTAATAAATGCTTTCTAAAGAAATCCAATAAATGCTAATTTTTTATTTGTAGAAACTACAACTTTAAAAGTTTTATGAAATGCTTAATTTTTACACTGTGTTGTGGTCAGGGATGAGTTCAATAACAATGCTTTCTTTGAGTTCCTGTACTTAACATTTATGTGAAATTTGAATGTTAATTTCTCTTAAAATCTTTTTGATAGCACCCTGCCCAGATTTCCCTGGGCCCCCTATGCATACAACTTTCCTTCTCAACTGGTATTTGAGTTGTGTGAAAAATTACTTCCCATTTACTTGGTGTTCCTCATTTATATCAATTTTTATGTTAGCTTTGATTTGCATATGAACTTTTTTTTTCCTTTTTCTTTTTTTTTGGATAAGGAGTTCCTGGAAGAAAAAGTGGGTTTTCACTTATTTGTCATATTTTCAGCACCAAACACAGTAGCTAGCATAATAATTACGTGATATTGAAGGGAAATATACAAAAATAAAGAAATTTTAGAAAAAACAATTAACTTTTATGTGGGTCATTTTCAGTTTTAGCGCTTTTAATAGACTACATCATCTTCATAATTTGATGACCTTTCTTTTCCTGTCTTGGCAAACTGTAAAAGATGAAGAGTTTACCTCAGTAACTGCTTTACTAGTACATCACAGAAAACATGTCCTGACCGAATGTCTGCAGAAGACTTCCAGACCCGTTTCATTATTTATCAAAACGCTCTTCAGGAAGCTGGATTTGGTGAAGGCTTGCAGTGCTGTGTTTATTGGAAATCTTTGGCTGCATTTAGTTTCCTTGGTGTAAGTTGTTATGTGATCCCAGCGCAGTTGTCTAGGTCGGAGCACTTTGGTACTTTTGTGGTAGTTCTGCAACTGGCCCCTGGCCAGATTACTACGCATTATCTACACGTAACCTGGCATGGCTAGATAGCATTTTCAGTGATGAGTTACTGAAACACCGAGCAGGAGCCCCTGGGAGCTAGCTTTCTCCTGCGATTTGATTCTGGCAGTAAAAGAGGGCTGAGACTCTTTGACTTTGCTCTTTTCCAAATCCTTACCTTACAGTATTTACTTTTAATGGTAAATAGTTGGCTTCCAGATATCAAGTGCTATTTGCATTAATATGAAGGTTGGTTTATTTTGGAAGAGTATCAATTATATATTAATTTTTCCTTTTTGACTTTGGGCTTCTAAATCAGAAGGAGATAATTCCAGGTTCAAAAATATATGCTGCTTATTAAAACAGAAGTAAAGATTGTTACTATTGTAAATGAGATGTTTCAGTTTTAGTTAGATATAATATATACTGATTAATAGGTACTAAGATTACAAAAATATTTTTGCTAATATAACAAATACCAACCTTGTATAAATCACATTTGAAAATCACTATTATGGAGAAATACTCTTGGTATTCCAATTTGAATTTATGGGCATTCACAATTGTAAAGTTGCTTTGGCATTCATTTTTAACCCCTTCACTCCTAAGATCTTTTCTTTATCTCAGACTTTTTCTAGTCACTTGTGATTAGATTTCCATGTCAGAATGGAAGACTCAGTGTTCTTAATTAGTGTTTTAAAAAGTAGAACACCCTCTAATTGATATACAATTGTGTGTGTAAAAAGAGCTCACATGTCCAAAGAATTAAGGCCATATTGGATCTAGCAAAGCGAATGAAGAGGAGAATTATAAGAGATAACTATGGAAAGTTAGCAGAGGCAGCTAACATACCATCTTCTGGATTCTGGTAAAACTTTCGACTTTATCTGAAGTACTATGGGGAGCTACTGAAGAACATTGACAATAGAGGAAGAGCATGAGAGGGAACTGGTATAATTAGATTTACATTGAAAAAATGTGGGCATTGTTTGACAACTAGTTTGGAGAGAAAGAAGAGGAGAATCATGAGGAGCAATAACTTGTCTATTGCAGTAATTCAAGGAGACAGAAGAGGGTTTGAAATGAGGAGGATAAAATGGAGACAGTAAGAAATGCATGAGCTGATATACATTAATACGTAGAATAAACATGTCTTAATATATTGGATCCAAAAAATAAAGGAGTGAGAAGAATCAAGATGAGATTAACATCTCGTCCTAAGCAAGGTATAAATGCTGAGGTCATTTAAGTAAAATTGGATGGGCCTGTGGCTAGAGGAATTGTTTGGGAGTGAAAGGAGAATTGCGTTATTAGGTAAGTAGTTGAAAACTTAGTCTTGTATTAAAGAAGAGGACCTTTCCTGCCTCTACCTTGGAAAACAAATGAACAGCCAGGAAAAGATACCTATCTAGGCACTAACGGGGATGAATATTATTAGGCACAGCCTGTGTGTTGAAAGATCTCATATTGTAATTGGAGAGGTTAAATGTATATGCACATATTTAAATAGTCCCAGGATAGAGCCTATTCTTGTGCATATTGTAAGGAATGTGGGTATGTTAGCTTATGCCAGAGCAAGACATAGGGATTATATTAGTGTAAGGTACTTTTGGAAGAATTATGCTGCAAAAGCAAGTACTGGCAGATGACCTACAAAATGTGGCCTCATAGTCAATCATAGAAATAGGATTTGATCCTTAATTTCCCTGGCATGATACAAGATGTAATGGAACTCACCCTGAGATTGGAGATATCTGACTTTAAGCCAATGAAAATGTATTCTTTGCAGAATGGTATCATGGAATCAACTTTTGTTTTTCTGATCAACTCTATTACATATCTTGCAACAGAATTAAATGGGAAGGACTGGTCAAATAAAAAGGCTATACTATTAAGGGCTCTATAGCAATCAATAAAGTTGGTATTAAGCTCCTAAGAGCACGGTGGGAAAGAGCAGCATGAACTAGGAATTAAAAATATGGGCAACACAACACTAATAGTGATTCCAGTCTCACCCTCAAGAAACTTTTAAAAAATTGATAGCATGACGAGGACTTAAAAATCCTAACATATAGTAAAGGCTACATATTTTTAAATCTTCTAATTATTTATTTGTTGACTTTTTTTACTGAACTCAGGTAACTAGTTGAAAAGTATGATTTATGCATAAATCAGGAAATATGTTGATTGACTCAAAGAAAGAGTAAAGTTTTTGACTCAATATATTACTGCCAGAGATGCTAGGAAAAAGGGGTGATCCCCTCTTTCTGTGAGAGGATCCATCATGTAGACTTATATAGAACCTTAAAAGATAGGGCAATTTATGTCAGATTTGCTTAATCTTGGCCATGCCACATGCTTGTAATAATAGGTAAAAGTGCAATTATGGAGTAATGACTTACTTATTATTATTATTAAAATATCTTGACCAGTGTATTCTGAATACATGAATCTCCTCCTACTCACACTTTCCAGGGATTTTTCTAATTAAATAATGAATGCATAATGATTCAAAATAAGGCAAAGTAACACTTTGTAATACAAAGTAAGGAAGCTGGATTTGGTCCTGTGGAAACTGCATTAATCTGATATTTTTTGGTCTCAATATTTAAAAATTCAAGTACAGTGGTAGGTCTATATCATCTATTTTAAGCTATAAGTTTAAACCTAAGTATCAAGTTATACCCCTCAATTGCTTCAAAAGGCCACAGCCTTTAGGCCAGAAAGGGCAAAAAAAGGAGAGAGGAGACAGTGCTTCGTCTGCCTGATCATTTATATGCATGGGCCCTCTAATTCCTAAAACTCCCTAACCTGCCTATTTTACCCCTAAAAATTCTTTCAATAGTATAATAAATAGCACTTATTGAAGGCTGCCAATGAACAGCTTTATATGGCACACGTATTATTTGACATTATAGGTTTGTGCTTCCCTCCTTCCCCGTATTTATTTATTTATTATTTACTTACTTATTCATTTTAGCTATAAAACATTGAGGCACATGTTAAGTAACTTGCTCAAGATCATGCAAGTAATAAATGGTGGTCTAGTATTCTAAATAAGCTATCTATTGTTTAAGAAAAGTGGAAGAGAAAAACGTGTAAGAAAGGTTGGAAGTTGTCACAGAAGAGCTAACGGGAAGCTTGTTTATCAGTAATATGCTCTTTGTATCCCAGGTTGTATTTGGAAGACTTTTTTACACATAGATCGCCAATGCTAGAATCCTAAATCTCTGGGGCCCAAGACATGCTTGTAATAAACAAGTAACTAATATGTACTTTTAGTTTATTAGAATATGTCTTTCCATATTTAATGTCAAAAATAGGTCACTGGAGGATGATAAATTTCAGAAATTCTTATTATAAGGGAATTAGGCTCACTCAATCATATTTGAGAAATATGTGTCAGAGTCTAGTAAGACATTCATTACATATAGTGATGCTCTGTTACTGTGGAAAAGAAAACAAAAGAGTAGGTTTGAGATTACGGAATGATAAATATCCTAAAGCTGTGCAAGAAACAAATCTAAGGGAATAATCAATCTAATGCGTACACTCCTAGCCATAAAGCTTACAAAACAAACTGAAAGCTTCCTTTTTCAACTTCGAGCTAGATCAGACTAATATTTTAGAAAATGGTAATAGCTATTGTCTTATCCCCTTGATGTGTAGACTGAAACACAAAAATTCGCTATTAGCCTAAAGATTATTATTTTGTAGGAAGGGGAGTACAACTGCAGCTCGTCAATTGACTTCCATGTGGGAAGGGGCCCAGAGTTCTGACTAAGCTGGCTTCGGTACCTATCAAATCTCTGGGAATGTACATTCAACTGACCTTTGGGAAACAGAGTAAAAAAAAACAAAACAAAAAAACAAAAAAAAACAGGGAAGCTTTAAACAAAACCATCCTCAGAGTTTCAGTGCTTTAACCTTTTCGAAGGTACTCAACCAGAACAGATCATCACATAAATATCAGAGGCATTGAAGCCTAATTGTAGTAAGGACAGAGGAATTTGCTTTTGTGATGTGGGGAGCAATGTGCATCCCATTTCAATGGACCCTTGGCTGGGGCAGGATTGGGTGGGCCAAGGAATCTGAAGAGGAGCTGGCTCTTGGCCCAGTCAAAGGCTGTGGGTGCAAAGGCCTGAGGGTAAGCCTGAATAGGAAGATAGAGTGAGGGACCAAGGGTCCAGAGGATCTAAACAAGTCAGAAAGATTGTTAGATGTGATACTGCACTGTGGCACAGGGTCAGATTCAGAGGGAAAAGGTCACCTTTGCCAGGGAAGGGTATCTGGATGGAGCATTTCCTCTCAGAGACTGGGCATCCACACTTCAAAGAAGGAACTATTGTTAAGGCTCAGGTGCATTAAAAGAAAAGAATGAATTTGGTGTGGGTCAGATAGAGCAGTTTATAAACTAGTCCTGGATACAGACCTATAAGCAAATAATTATCACATAGTGCATTAAACAGAGACATTGTTGTGCATTGATTAAGGGGATGGGTTTGACCTACATTTGATTCTCGTTTCTGGCCATGTTAACTTTGAGAGATTATTTAGTTTTAAACGTCCATTTCTACTTCCTTAAAGGGGGTTATAATAATACTGATGTTATTGGATTGTTGTTTGTAGATCCGTATGTTGAAGATCATCAAACATTTCTAGTTTACTAGGGCCAGGATTTGACTTAATGCCAAAGAAAGAAATAAACAATGTTGAAGACTGATGGCTTCAATAATGTGTTTGAAATAACAAGAAAGTGAAATCACATAAATGAAATAGTAATTTGAAATATTTTCTAAACCTTTTGGAGATAATATCAGACTATTTTGTTCTGCAATTTGATAATTGAATTATAATAGCCATATTTTTATGTTGTACTTTTAATTAATAAGTTTTAAATGATTAACAAAATGTCAAACACTGTTTATTTAAATGTTTGAATATCATAAAATAGAAGTCAAAACAAAGTGGTAATTATATATTCAGTGCATTTTAATATCTCATATGCATCATTATAATTAGTGTGTTAAGATAGTATACACTTGTTCATTTGACTAATTTCTAAGGAAGAAGTTCAGGCACAAAACGTGCTTTGATGAAAATAAAATAACAGTGAATATCAGGAATGTTTAACACTAGAATGCTACATCCTACACCTGTGGAAGTATATCTGGAACTAAAAACAGAATAGGACCAGCTAATTTAATATTACATTATTAATTTCATATGTAATTCATTGAATAATACAAGTATGGACAAAGTTGGATTCAACTTGAACATGAAATAATCTGATTGTATACTTTTATCCTGGGCTTTTGGGGAACAGATCTATTTTCTTCATAAGAGTTGTAGATGGTTCAGGAATAAGTGCATCCTTCCTTGTAACTCTTCTAAAAAAAGAAACTCTGCAAATATATTGTCCAGGATCATCATTTTATTCTGAAAAATATAACAGTACTTATATCCTATATAATAAAGCCTAATATGCAAATCGACCAAATGGTGGAAAGACCAGTGGAATGGCTGGTTGCTATGATGCACACTGACCACCAGGGGGCAGATGCTCAATGCAGGAGCTGTCCCCAGCCTGCAGGCCCCAGGCCAGCCAAGGCAGGTGCCAGCAGGGGCCCCCCTGATTACCCCATCGGTCACCCTGCAGAGGGAGGTGACTGATGGTGGCATCAGGGGTCAGGGCCGGTGAGTGGGAGGCGCCAGGCTGGCAGGCAGGTGCAAGGGGTGGGAGGTCGTCCTGATGGGTCCTGATTGCCGGCCAGGCCTAGGACCCTACCCATGCAAGAATTTCATGCACTGGGCCTCTAGTATGTATACAATTTTAGAAAAGGAGGTGGAGTAAAAATGCAGCACTAAGAGTGAAAAGTCAGTGTGCTCTAAGTGCTGCCTCATCAACCTTGTCCATTAGGCAAATTAATTCATGAGGCCCACAGAAGTAAACTAATTTTCATGGTTATTTTTCTTGCCTATCTTACATTTTTCCTAATACTTAATTTTTTTTTCCATCATGAAAACTTAACCTTACAAATGTGTATTTTATGAGAACAGATAGTTCATGAAATCAGACATGACATAGAGTGGGGAAGCATTTAATTGATTAGGAAAATTCATCCAAGCTTTCCTTCCTTTTTTTTTTTAAAAAAAAATAAATTTAATGAAGTGACATTGGTTAATAGGATCATATGGGTTTCAGGTGTGGATTTCTATGTTACAAAATCTGTATATTGCACTGTGTGCCCACCACTCAGTCAAATTATCTTCCGTCACCGTATGTTAAGCCCTCTAAATCTCCCCTTTAAAAAAAATCTATTGTTAGATTATTTATCTAAGGATGTTTTTGAAAAAAAATATTTTCACTTGTAGCATTGAATCCACATGGAGGGCAATTATTGTTAATATTGCTCTTAACATCTATTCTTTCATTGCTCATTTTTGTTTTTCTTACTATTGTATTACCAGTATTGAGGAAAAAAAAATGGGGTTCTCTGGAAAGTAATGTCACATGGTAATCTGATCATAAATGTCTAACTGTGCAGGTCATAGTGGATAGTCCAGCCCCAGGCCTGTGACATCTGTAATAATAAAAGCGAACAGCAGAACGACCTTCTGGATGACCTTCTGGTGGACAATACTGTGACATGCACTGGTGCCAGACCAGCCAAGGCGGGTGCAATGCGATTGGTCAGGGAGCCCTGCCATCACCCAGAGGGAGACCCAAGTCACCAACTGATGGGGCGATCAATCAAGGGGAAGAGGGAGTGGCGGTGGGGCAGCTGCTTGCAGACAGATGAAGTCTGGGTGCTGAAGAGAAGCCTGGTGCCGGCAGCTGAAGGGAATGAATTTTGTGCATTGGGCCTCTAGTTTTTAATAAAAGCTTTATCTTTACCTTAAGCAAAACCTGTTCATTGTTTCTGTCCATCTAGGCTAATATACCTTTGAAATTATTCGTGCAAGCTTTTCTTTATAAAGTATTTTTGAGAGGTTCAGAAGGTATTACATGTATCACCTATACATTTTATATTTTTACCAAGTATGAAAATTTATAAACATATACACAAACATTTGGATAATTTAGCAACTCTAGATATTTGCTATAAATTAAATATCCAGTTCATGCTGAATCTATAATAATCTATAATAATAAAAGCATAATATGCTAATTAGATGCATAGCCAAATGACCTTCTGGACATCCTTCCATAGGACCTTCTGGACAAAGCTGGGTCTGTGAGGGCCAAACCAGCTGGTGCTGTGTAGGCCCACTCTTGTACAAATGTCATGCATGGGGCCTCTGGTAGATGTATAAAAATGCTAAAAGGGCTATACATTCATTTACTAAAATATTCAAATATTAGTATTATACAATATACTGAATTGATCATGAAAGCTAAAATAATAAAATTAATAATTTCTTCCACTCTATCCATAATGTAATGAAATCATTACAGATTTTACTAATTATACAAAAAAAGAAGCTAACTTTCATACTGTACCAGTTACTAGATTATTGCTGTATTGATGTGCTACATCTTATAAACTCACCATCTATATATAAAACCATAATATGCAAATAGACCGAATGGTGGAATAACAAATCAACCAAACTGGTTGCTATTATGTACACTGACACCAGGGGGCGTGTGCGGAACATGGTGGGTGTTGATTGCAGTGGGATGGTAGAGCAGGTGAGCGGGGGTGCCAGACCAAGGCGGGGTGCTGGTCACTGTCATTGGGGTGAGCCTCTGGGGGTTACTGACAATTCTTTGCTCCCGTGTGCCATGGTCCTGCCTGGTGCTCGCACCTGCTGCCTGCACCAGCCCCACACATACCCACTGCCAGTGCCCAGCATTGGTTCCAATCACTTGGCGCCAGTTGCTGGTACGAGCAGCAGCTGTTGGCCCCAATCATCTCTAAGGGCTTCTCTCCCTCCCCCTGCTCTGGAGGGGTGATCAGGGCCAGCAGCTAAAGCTGGCATCCTCTGCTGGTGATGGCCCCACTAGCACCCGCTTACTGATGCTGGCCCTAATTGTTCTGTGCCATCAGTGGGTGCATGTGGGGCCGACACCGTCAATGTGTGGGAGCCGTGGCAATGGGTGTGGGGCTGTCAGCAGTCAGGCAACCAGGGGCCATGGCAGGAGGGGCCAGTGGGGGCCCAGAGGATGGGCCGAGACCCACCCCTATGCCCACTGCAGCCTCACGGCCCACAGTTCCTTTCAAGGTACACGAATTTGTGCACTGGGCCCCTAGTTTGTAAATAAAATCTCATAAAATACTAGAAAATTTATTTCAGGCTTTAATAATAGTGGGCCATTTTTTTGTAGGTTAGCATTTCTAATAAGAAAAACCAGAAAACCTAGACGCTATCTTAAAAAAAAGTAAAATTAAAATAAATTTAAAAACACACTACAGCCAATCTGTATTTGAAAGTCAAATACCAGTTACCAAGGTTGGGAGCACGGGAGTACGGGAGGTTCCTGGAAAGACCTGAAGCAGATATGGTAGCCCAACATGCAGCACCAATTTATTTGTCTGGTAATTGCCAATTTGCAAGTGATAGTTATGGGTTAGAAGCCAACTGAATTTCTGAGTCTTCAAGGGCTATGGAGTACATCAAGGTGCAGACCAAGGAGTCCTCTTGGTAATTACTCAAAGTTTCAGCTCATAACACTGAAGGGCTGCATCTTGGTTATTGGGGTTGTGATAGACAGGGTTTTATGATGACTTCCCAATGACCTGGATCCTTGTATCATCTCTTCCTCCTAAGTGTTTGGGGGCTTCAGAACCTGATGGGATATTATACTGTGACTATCGGTACGGTGCACAAAATTTGTGCACTTTGGGGGGGGTGTCCCTCAGTCTGCACCCTCTCACAGTCCTGGAGCCATCAGTTGGACATCCTTAGCACTACAGTGGAGGCAAGAGAGCCTCCCGCCACGGCCATTACACTTGCCAGCCATGAGCCTGGCTTCTGGGAGTGCACTGAGCACCAGGGGGCAGCTCCTGTGTTGAGTGTCTGCCTCCTGTTGGTCAGTGCATGTCATAGCGCCCATTCGTACTGCTGTTTGGTCGATTTGCATATTTACCGTTTATTATATAGGATTAGGTTCAATTATAAGACGGAGGTGAAAAGATTTTGCAGATGGTTTTGAGTTAATTACAGAGGAGATTATTCTGGGTGAGTCTGACTTAACTGGGGAATTTCTTAAAAGAAAAATTTCCCGTTCTTATGAGAGATTCTCCTACTCTTCTGAAGCAGTATGCTGCCATGCTGTGAGAGGGTCTAGAATTTGGGAGCAGCCCTGGCTGGCAGCCAGGAAAAAGACAGGGATCTTATCCCTGTAACTTCAAAAAACTGAATATTGTCAACAATAATGTGCTTAGAAGAGAAATCCCAAACTACAGAAAGGAACATGTCTTGGCCAATCACTTGATTGCAGCTTATAAAACGCTGAGCAGATGGCATGCTGAGCTGTGCCCAGATTTCTGACCTCTGCAAACCCTGAGAATCCTCAGTGGTAAGAAGAAAATGTTGGCTTAGGTGATTTGTGTAGATCCTTTTATTTCTAAGAATCATATTCCCAAATTGCAATGCTTAATATTATATTCTGAATTTAGTTTTTTAGAATCGATTCTGTATGAAGACATTTGTTTTTTGTTTTATTGGAAATTATTTTTTATACATAGGAAAAATCACTATAAGTCTACTCTCCAAACTCTTAACATCTGATGCTATAATGGCTACTTTGGGTGTAGGATTACAAGGTTGTGGATGGGAGAAAAAGAAGGGAACTCTGTTTTCTGTATACATGTCTATATTTTTTATGCTTTTTCTTTTTGTAAGAGGAGCACTCACTCTTTACTCTGTTGTACTCCCTAATATCAACTTGAATCCTGTGGTACAGCACACCAGGGCCAACAATAATTTTGAATTTGAAAGTCCATTAACTATATTATCATTCAGACTTGATGCCAGTGGGGAACCCATTCTATATTCAGTGAAAAGATAGATCCCTCATGTTTCCAGTCCTTTCTCATACTCACTCCTTTCTTGGAGCTTCCCAAGTACACTCATTGTCATCAAATTTTTGTCTCTGATGTCCAACCTCAGTTTATAATCTATTTCATTATGCTTTATTAGAATTTCATTATAGTTGGTAAGGTCATCAAAAATCTTTCTCAAGAAACAGGGGATCAAATCTGCTGTCACTCCTTTAGGGACACTTGGATTATCCATTATTTCCCAACATGATGCCATGTTCTCCTCCCATCTGTCCTTAGTGTATTACTATTTGTGTGAATGGTTTCCCCCTGTTTGGGGTAAATTTTCTAGTTGTTTTTCTGCAACTTTTGTCTTTCTGACAGTTCCCTATACCTACCTGACTCAAATACACTAATAGAAAAAATATATATCTATTTTCTCTACTGACATATATACAAAATAGAAAACAAATCAGAACAAGCACGTCTATCTACAAATCCTCATATATGTCAGCACAAGAAATATAAAAAAGGAAAGTAATAGATACATCCTTTCCAATATCATGGTTTAAAATGCTTCAGTTCTTTTTTTTTAAAAAAAATATATCTTATTGATTTTTTTACAGAGAGCAAGGGAGAGAGATAGTTAAAAACATCAATGAAAGAGAATCATTGATCAGCTGTCTCTGATGTGCTCACAACCAAGGTACATGCCCTTGATCAGAATCGAACCTGGGACATTTCAGTCCACAGACCTATGCTCTATCCACTAAGCCAAACCGGTTTCTGCTAAAATGATTCAATTCTTATGCTAATTAAGATTTGTTATTGTAACTTACTATATAAATTATTGCCATCAGAAGAAATCTAATTTAGTAGATTTAAGCATGATTGATATTTCTTTAGTAGATTTTAAGTTGTGAGTGATGAGTATGAGAAAATAAAATAAAATTAGTTATTCCTGATTCTAGATAAGATATAAGGCATAGCATCCTGGATGGATTTTTACGAAAAACCCTTTGTTGAAGCAGGGGTTTCCAATCAGTCAGGGAGAGCCTGCCATTGGAATCAATGAGGTATCCGATACCCTGTGTTAGCAGCCTCTCTGTGCTTTCTGAACATTCCCTTAGGAGAAAACAGCTCTCAATGAACAACTTTTCTTATTTTGTTGTGAATTTTAAAAACTCTATTTCCATTTGGAAGTATATACTACCACACTGCCTTCTCCTAAACTAGTAACTCGAAAGCTTGGAGGATATGGGAAAAAAATTTTTTTTTCAAAAGGAGGATTTTATTTTTAGATATTTTGAATTTTCTTAATTGCAATCAGTGTTTTTCTCCAATATTCACTGTGTTCAGTTTTTGTACTCTCTGGCCTGAAAAAAAGAAACCATATATTTTTTCTTAACATTTTTAAATCCTTTTATTCCTCCTCATATTTTATGTAACAAAGAATAAGTAACTTGCCATTGGAATGTTGTTGTGAACATGTGTAGATTTCAGGTACTGCCTCAGAGGTGCCAGCCAAAATGAAACTAATCAGTATTGTTCTAGGCAGTTACCAGCAGATAGTAGCAAATTAGGTTATTCTTTGACTTTTTATATATAAAAATAATGACTTTTTTTTTTTAGTGCCTAAACACATAAAAATTAATTTGCTAGAGTTGACTGACAAAAGTATTTTGATTTCTCTGCTCAACATGAGCAACAGCAGCCCTTTTTCTGAAATACAGGGTTAACTTTTTCCAAGTAAATTACCATTTTTATTATTTTTGAAAATGAAACCGGACAACAAATGGGCCCAGGCTGCCTGTCACTACTTGAGCCACTTAAGCATCCATAGGGTGAATTGGGAATGAGCATTTATTCCGATAATGCCAGAAGAATCAGAGAGCAGCAGGCCACCCATGAAAGTCTGCTCTGCACCAACCTCCACTCTTTCCAATCCCCCATCCCCCCCGCCCCAGCTCCCTTCATAAACCAGCTTCTTATATTGGATAGAAGGACAAAGTTTACTTGGGAAAGTAGGCAAAAGGAATACAAATGGGTAGGCAAAAGAAAAATGGGTATTGCAGGCATGAGGAAAGAGGCAAAAGGAATACAAATGGGTCAAATGGTTACAGATTACAGACAATGAGGGCTGAGGGGGTGGGGGTGGGGTGCAAAGGGAAGCACCTCAGGAACTCCATTGTTTTGGCAACAAGGTTGTTAACTCTTCCATGTGGTTAGGCAGTTCTCAGTTAAGGAGAATGGACTGCATTTCCAGGTTAAATCCCTGGTCCTAGGTCATACAACTCCCAGCCAGGTTAGAATATGCATTCTTTAATCAAAACAAAAGAATCATGGTTAACAGTATGATTGATATTTCTTATAACTACTAGTAGAGTTAGTCTCCATTATTCTATTTCTCCCTCCCGCCTCTCACAAAACTTATTTTATTTGTATATCGCCATTGCAACCTGACCTGACCTGACCTTCAGTTGCCTTCTGAAGTACTGGAATGAACTTTAGTTATGACATGTATTATCTTTAAATTTTAGGTTATATTTTTAGTACAAGTGGAGATAGTTGTGTGGTTTTTTTGACACTTTTAACTGCATATTGTTTACTTTTGTGCCTTCCAAAGTTTTTCTTTTAAATCAACATAGTTTTAATGTAGTTAAAAATTTTATAGCCCTGTAGAGAAGTTGTGCCTTTCCATTTTTATTTTTACACTAGAGGCTTGGTGCACGGAATTTGGGCACAGGGGGTGGGAGGAGGAGGTGATGGTGTCCCTCAGCCCAGCCTGCGCCCTCTCCAATCTGGGACCCCTCAAGGGATGTCCGACTGCCCGTTTAGGACCCGATCGGGCCTAAATGGGCAGTCGGACATCCCTCTCACAATCCAGGACTGCTGGCTCCCAACTGCTTGCCTGCCTGCCTTCCTGATTGCCCCTAACTGCTTTTGCCTGCCAGCTTGATCACCCCTTAACCACCTCCATGCCAGCTTGATTGATGTCTAACTGCTCCCCTGCCAGCCTGTTTGCCCCCAACTTCCCTCCTCTGCTGGCCTGGCCACCCCTAACTGCCCTCCCCTGTAGGGTTGATCACCCCCAACTGCCCTCCTTTGCAGTCCTGGTCCTTCCCAACTGCCCTCCCCTGATGGCCATCTTATGGTGGCCACATATGGGCAGAATCTTTGACCACATGGGGGCAGCTATTGTGTGTTGGAGTGATGGTCAATCTGCATACTACTCTTTTATTAGATAGGATAGAGGACTGGTGCATGGGTGGGGGCCAGCTGGTTTGCCCTGAAGGGTGTCCTAGGTCAGGGTGGGGGTTCCCTGGGCAAGAGGCCTTTGGTGATTTGCAGGCCAGCCATGCCCCCTGGCGACCCAAGTGGAGGTTCTGGTATCTGGAATTTATTTACCTTCTATAATTGAAACTTTGTAGCCTGAAGCAGAAACTTTGTAGCCTCTGGCTTATGACTGAGCCATTTCTGTTTGGATTTATTTATCTTCTATAATTAAAACTTTGTAGTCTTGAGTGGAGGCCTAGGCCAGCTAGGGTGGGTGGAAAGCTTGATTTCCTCTGTTGGCTGGGAAACCAAGCCTTTCTCCTGCTCTCTGTGGCCTCAGCCATCTTGGTTGGGGTTAATTTGCATAGTCACTCTGATTGGCTGGTGGGTGTGGCTGGTGGGCATGGGTGGTGGGTGTAGCAGAGGTGTGTCCAATTTGCATATTACTCTTTTATTAGATAATATATTCAAAGAAAATATCAACCTGAGAACTGTCCTTTTGAAAATTTCAGATAATTTATTCTTAGCTATAAATTCATAGCAAATATTTAACTGAAAAAAAATTCTTATTTCTTATTATTTTTTGCTGTTATTATATTTTTATTTATTGTTTGGGGTTTATTTTCTTCTATAATTTACCACTCACAGTTTAAGAGAAGGAACTACACTTATGAAATGTAATTATGTTAGTCCCTCCACAGCATGTGCACACCACTGATTAGCCACACCTTATCTATGCTGGCCAATCAGATTCTCTCAGAAGTTAGGAAATTAGGTTTATAGATGTTGGTTTCTATGACCACTTGAACTAAGGTAATATAAAGTCAGGATGGAAGAGTTCAGTCTTTCTTGGTTTATGTGACTAGAAGAGCAGAGAAAGTTGAATCAGAGTGGAAAAGTTGGGGATAAGGCAAATTGTAGGTAATATGTATGGAGAAGAGAAATAGAGATCCAGTTCACAAACATGTTTTTATTCCCTTATTCTAATTCTCAGAATCTTGACTGCACTTCTTGCTCTTGGCTTTCTTGAGTTTTATCTGTATTATTTGTTCACTTATTTTGCTCCATTCTTATAGACCTAAGCTTAAGTAAAACAAATTAAAGACACTCATATTTTAAAAATTAAATTGATTATTTATTTTTAAAATATCTTAATTCCACATTATATATATATATATTACTTTAGGAATAAAAATTTTATTGTCATATTTGAAAATGCAAACATTTAAAAAATTTAAATACGATTTGACTCTAATCTTACCATCTGGAAATAGCTTCTGTTAGTATTTTGATGTATTTTCTTGTTATCTGTCTGACAGCACACACATTCACACACACATTAATTCTTTCTGAATTGGAATCAACAATATGTACAGTTTCATGTTTTACTAACAAAATAATTATTGGAAATTGTTTTCATTTGCTCTAAAATAATTTACTTACCCATTTTCCTATTTCTGATTATTGTGTTTTTTTAATTTATGGATATCAATTGTAGCCTCATTGGAGCTTTGATTTTTTTAATCTCTTATTTTAAATAAATCTTTATTAAATGTCCACTGTGTATTAAACAGGTTGATACAGAAGCCACATTAGCTTACCTTGAGAGGATTAGTGCCTTAATGTGAAAGAGAGTAAAATCAGTGATAACGTTCATCAAATTTGGGTCAGCAATTCTTTGAGGAAAAGGGCTGAAAACATTCTTCTTAGAGGAAAACTGGGCCTTAAACTTAGCCTTAACATATGGGTAAATAACCGAAGAGGAGGATACATGTAGAGCAATAAGAGACAAATTAGAAAGATAAGTGGGCCCCAAATCCTGGCAGAGGGAGGCTTGTTTGCCATTATATGAGCAATGTGCAAAACTAAAAGTTTCAAGGTGGAGGAGGGGCCTTGGCAGATTTGCATTTTCAATTGATTATATGGCAGCAGAAGATGGATTATTCAGGTGTAAAACTCGAAATGAGGAAGCTACTTGAAGTGAGAAATTATTGAAATAGTCCACATAGGAAATGAGAGCCAATATTGCTATCTTAGTATTGAAAAGAGATGAAGTTCTGGCTTTATTGAAAAGATAATTTATGGTATTTGATGACAGGTTGATTGCCAGAAGGTCAAGACTAAAGAGAATCTCAAATTATTCTCAATCATCTAGCTGGCTACGTTTACATTAGATATAGAATGCAAAAGGAAGGGCATATTTAGTAGAATGTTAATGAGTATTAATGTAGACAATTTTTGGCTTGTATTATCTGTTGGACATGCAGGTAAAGTGACCAGTAGTCAGATAATGTACTGATCATCTTACATTGTTGCCAAAAATAAAGGAAGAAAGAAAGGAAGGAAGGAAGGAAGGAAGGAAGGAAGGAAGGAAGGAAGGAAGGAAGGAAGGAAGGAAGGAAGAAAGAAATGACACAGACTAATGGCTTAAATCAAATAAATTTATTTTCTCACAATTCTGGGAGCTTGAAGTCTGAGGTTGGGTGCCAGCTCCATCAGCTCCTTATGAGAGCTTTTCTCCTAGCTTGCAAGATGGTCACCTTCTCTCTCTGTCTTCACTGGTAAAAAGGGGTGAACAACCTCTCTCACTTCCTCTTCCTATAAAGCCACACACAGTCCTGTAAGATTAGACTCTAACCCGTATGACCTCATTTAACTTACCCGCTAAAGACCCTGTCTCCACATACAGTCACCTTGGAAGTAAATGTCTCCTCTGTGGAAGACACTGTTAAGAAAATGAAAAGACAAGCCACAGACTCCACAGGAAGAGTATGTTTACAAATCACTTAGCTTACAAAGGATTTATACCCAAAAGATATAAAGAATTCTGAAAACGCAATAATTAGAAATACTATCCAGTTAAAAAAAAATAACTAAAAGATAAATAAGATGAATAGATTATGTCACCAAAGAAGATATATGGACGGCAAATAAACCTATGTAAAGAGCCACAACCTCATTAGACATAAAGCGAGTGCAAATTAAAAATACAATGAGATACCATACACTTCTATCAGAGTTAAAAAAGAAAAAGGAAAAAGGACAGTAACAAATGCTGAGAAGAGTATGGAACAACTGGAGCTCTCATACATTGCTGTTCAGAGCTTGAAGTTGTCCAGTCACTTGAGAAAATAATTTGTCAGTTTCTTATAGATTCAATATACACTTCCAATGTAACTCAGCAGTTGTACTACTAGTTGGTATATACCTAAGAGAAATGAAAATTTATTTTTACACAAAGTGTTATACATAAATATTTATAGGAACTTTATTCAGAATCACCAAAAACATTGAAACGATCATGATGCCCTTCAACCAGTGAAAAGGTAAACAGGTTGCAGGACAACAGAGCAGTGGTCACTCGGCCCTGAAAAGGAATAAATTATTGATTTTCACAAAATC
This sequence comes from Vespertilio murinus, assembly GCA_963924515.1. Taxonomy (NCBI): domain Eukaryota; kingdom Metazoa; phylum Chordata; class Mammalia; order Chiroptera; family Vespertilionidae; genus Vespertilio; species Vespertilio murinus. The sequence goes on from OZ004711.1 coordinate 31,317,334, forward strand.
ACAAATGAATGATAAGTAGATCTTACTAGGTGAAAGAGGCAAACACAAGAGAAACATACTGTATGATTCCACTTTTGTGATATCTTGGAAGAAGTCAAACAAGTTTTCAAAATAAAATTAGTCAATAGGTAAAATTTCTCAATGTTCTCATTGGTTATCATATCTTTATTTTGATTATTAAATGGCTGTTTTTGTGGTGTGTTGGTGTGTGGTGTGTGTGTGTGTGTGTGTGTGTGTGTGTGTGTGTGTGTGTAAGATATTTTTTTAATTGAAAGTTTTTGCATTAAACTATTATTTGCCATAGAAATGCATGTGAATCCCTGTAGCTTAATTATATCTTTTCATGTGATATAATTGTCTATTGGAAATAAAATGGACACTAGGATTTAGTATAATTAGAAATTTAATTTGATCCCAGAACTTACTCACATTTTGCCCACAATGGTTAACATCACTGTAAATTGTTTCTCTATTACTGAACTACAAAGAGGAGTACTATGAAAATTAGCAGATGTCTAGCATGCTATGATTAAACAATAATTTTTAAAGTAGGAAACATTTCAAAGTATGGTGGTTTAAACTATTAATTGATTTTTTAAAATTTAGACAGTATGCTAGGTACATGAAGGCACAGATGCTATGATTACTGTGCTATTTATTAATGCATAGGCTAGTGGTTAGAGCATGAGATATCTGATACATATTTGCTAAGTAATTTTGAATAAACGAATCTGTGATAAGAGCTTCATGACTAAATATAACAAAACAATTTTTCTAGGGTACATTTTAGCTGAATCTAGAACATATATATCTTGAATATGTTTCAGGATTTTAGCATTATTATGTTCAAATATGGGTTGAATTCCTTAGCCACAGTTGAGGGAGGGAAGAATAAAGAATAAATAATCCTCTTTAAGATGAAGATCTTCCATGCCTAATATTGTAGATACCCAACAAGTCTTTGCTGTAAAATTGGCTTTCTATTATGTAGTAATTTTTTAATATTTTTGGTACAGTATTTTTAATGAGTAAATTAACCTTTATATTTTTATAGACAGTTTTACTGAAGAAATGTAGTGTTATGAGGATTCTACTCTGATGAAATTGCAAATGAGGCTTTGGTTAGATTTATTTATTTAAAAAATAAAGTTTAGCAATTTTAAACTTAGATTTCTCTGATTTCACTATCTGAAGATTAGAACTTAGCTATCCTGAAACTGATCCAACTTAGTACCTGAGCATAGTTACAGTATTTTCATGAAGTTTGTTATGAAGTGTAATTTGTTCTGAAGTTGAATTTCTTCTTTGATCAAATTTTTGTGAAGACTCCTTTTCTATTACAAAAATTTTTAATTTTTTTTTACAAATATGGCAAGTGTTTCTCACCACAAATATAACATGGATTTCCTGTTCTGTTGTACAGAGTTTCAGTTTCATTTTTGGGGGGCTATTGCAAACATGTACGCTTCAGGTTGCTTTGAGGAGCCCATCCCAATTAGAGACAATATGCTCAGAAAAAAACAAAACAAAACAAAATAGAGTGAGGAGAATGATACCAATATGTTTCTTCAAGTAATGAGGCAGGATCCCTACATAAGACTTTAGGCCTTGGTTTAAAGGCATAATTTCCAAAATTATCAAATTTCTTGCAATTCTAAATATCACAAAGAAGTTTAGAGGTGAATATCTTATTGTATACTCATAGTTACTTTGAAGTCAAGCCAGTCCATGGATCATAAAAAAACAAAAAAGACCCTCCCAGGTAGATACCTCTTGCAATGAATTTTACAATTATTTCAAATATGTAAATTCCAAGCAAGGTATTCTCTAATACTGGCCTCCATTTTGCGAAATCAGTCCTGGACAAAATATGCAGTCAATCAAAATGCTAATTAAAATTAACAGTTGAGAAAAGCTATGTACCAAAATCTTAATCGTTGGTCTTCTAATCGAATTGAAAGAACGCAATGTACACCCGGCATTAAGTCTGAAGATTGATCTCCTTTTGTTTAATACCATGCAAGTATTTTGATTCCAGCGGTGTGGGTCCACATCTGCCAAGGGCTCTGACATTATTCCTGGAGGAAGGTTTTCGTAAACAAATCGGAGCTCTCTTCCAACTTCCAAGTCAGTGTCTGGCTTTCAGTCTTGTTCTTGGTGCTCCTCGTTGTGTTTTTCAATGATATGCCATTCCATAAGTTCAAGGGACTAGTGAAGGGGACAGAGCCCTCAGCTGTTTTCACTCTGCACTTGCTACCAGGTGACAGGTCTTCCCCCAGCACCTGAGGGAACCGTAAGGGCTCCTGGGAGCTCGTTTCTCCTCCTGGCTTCTGTTTCTTTCTGAGCTCTCTGGTTTTCCCGGCTCTGGTTGCTTAGAAGGTGTTGTAGGATGGCATATGCTCTCACCAGGTGATGCCACCCAGGCTACGACGGGTTGCTATTAAACAGTCCCAGTAAATTGCCAGCTGGAAACTGAGTCACTGGGGCACTGCCCAACCCCTGACCCAGAAACCCCTCTTGCCAGATGCACAGTGGATCTCTGACCAGGACCTGGAAGCTCTTTTTGTGTCCTTCCCTGCTGTGGTATTTTTTTAAAAAATATTTTTTATTGATTTTTTTTACAGAGAGAAAGGGAGAGAGATAGAGAGCTAGAAACATCAATGAGAGAGAAACACCGACCAGCTGCCTCCTGCACACCCCCCATTGGGGATGTGCCCGCAACCAAGGTACATGTCCTTGACCGGAATCGAACCTGGGACTCTTCAGTCCACAGACCAACACTCTATCCACTGAGCCAAACCGGTTTCGGCGCCTGCTGTGGTATTTTAAAACTTTCCCCTACTGATTGCTGATTGGCTGTTTCTCTTTAAAATATAGAAATGCATTGATTCTGAAGCATTATTTATTAAGAAAAATTGTTTTTGTCTGACTTATTAATATAGTTTGCCAGCGATTAGTGTCCAACTTAAGTAATCTTTTATAGAAACCTGTTATAGAAACTGACACCCCTAGAGGTCTTTAATCATAAAGTAAGACTATTTCATGTTATAACTCCTTTGTTTAAATTTAACTATACTGAAAATAGCAAAATTGATCCCTTGATATACCTGATATATTCTAATTGCCTAGAATGTGAACCACAAATTCTGCATTGTAGATGCCATCATGGTAAATGTTGTTTAACTTAGGAAAAAATTATATTACGACAAAACCAAAGCTTCTGAGAAAGTAATTGTTTCACCACAAAGGCAGTTTATAAATCTCAAACTCCATTGCTAAAGTGTAAATCTCCCTTTGCTTACCATTGATTTACTTGAAGGACACAAATAATAGAAAGAACATATATACTTTTAAGATATATTCTTAGTAGCCCACGTGTTTATACAGGGGTGAGTGTGAGTGTGTGTGTGTGTGTGTGTGTGTGTGTGTGTGTGTATGTATGCACACACACATGTTTGAGTGCATACATGTATACATACACAAATTTTTTCACACATTTTCCCCTTTTTAAGAAAACTATGTTTTTATTGATTTCACATTGGAAGGGAGAGGGAGAGAAAGATAGAAACATTAATGATGAGAGAGAATCATTGGCTGCCTCTTACACACCCCGTACTGGAAATGGAGTCTGTAACCCAGGCATGTGCCTGACCAAGAATTGAACTGTGACAACCCAGTTCATAGTTCTATGTTCACCCATTGAGCCCCACCAACTGGGCACACATTTTCCTCTTTTAACTGAGTGTTGTTGTTTTTTGTTTGTTTTCATTTTCCTTTAGGCCATCATGTGTTCTTACTTTAACCTCTACTACTTAACAAAGCCTGTCCTCTAATTGGATAAGTAGGTAAACAAAACAGCGTATGTGTATGAGTCTAGGAAAATTCAGAAGGATGGTCAACTTGACTACAGGTTGGAAACTCTTGTGTTTTATAGAAGTATTAGAGGCCTGGTGCACAAAACTCCGTGCACTTTGCGGGGGTGAGGGGTACCCCTCAGCCTGGCCTGCCTCCTCTCCCAGCCCAGGAGCCCTTGGGGGATGTTTGACTGATGGCTTGATGTAAAGCAAAGATTTGAACCAAAACAAGATGATTTCAGAGCCTATACCTTTATCCAATAGTTTATTCTTCCTCCCTCTGCAGAGGGAGGCCAGCAGAGGCTACTGTGGGGAGATGGGGAGCTGGAGCTGCCCCCTGGTGTCAGTGCACTCCCACAGGGGGAGCACTGCTCAGCCACAAGCAGGGCTGAAGGCTGGCGAGCATAGTAGTGGTGGTAGGAGCCCCTCCTGCCTCCATGGCAGCGCTAAGGATGTCCTACTGATGGCTTAGGCCAGCTCCTCACAGAAAGCAGGCCTAAGCCATCAGTCAAACATCCCCCAAGGGATGGCTTCATGAAAAAACTTAGTTCAAGAGTATAAAAATTAAGACTTTAATCGAAAGGTACCTTGACTAAATATTTTAATGAATTAGATCTTGGACTATGAATTACAAAAGGGAGAATAAATTAACATCTAGTTAATATTCTAGAGAAACAGGCTAAAAAAATTGCTGAAATATAATGTTATAATTTATGTGTCAGTTGAAACTTTGAATGATCTTCAAGTATAATATAAATTAATATCACTTAAAAATATCACCTCAAAAGTTCTGTTTTATTTTTAAGTAAACATATTTCTTGCTTTACTGAATTGTTTTCTAATATCGTAAATTTGATATTCAAATCAGATTGAACACAAGTAATACTTTTAGTTAAAATTTATATATATATATATATATATATATATATATATATATATATAATTTTATCACAAAGCCCTTGAAAGTAATATTCTTTTTAGATTCCACATATAAGTGAGATCATCCAGTTTTTGTCTTTCTGATCTACTGCACTTAGTATAAAATGTTCACTGTCCATTTATCTATTTATTTATTAATTTATCCTTAATGGACACTTCAGTTGTTTCCATGTCTTCGCTATTGTAATTATGCTGTCATAAGCATAGGGGTGCAGATAGCTTTTTGAATTAGTATTTTCATTTCTTTTGTATGTATTGTCAGAGGTAGAGTTGCTGGGTCATATGGTAGTCTATTTTTAATTGTTTGATGAGCCTCCATACTGTGTTTTCTATAGTGGCTGCACCAGTTCATAATTCTGTCAGTGCAAAAGGGTTCCCTGTTCTCCACATCCACTCTAGCATTTGTTATCTCTAGTCTTTTTGATGATAGCCATTCTAATAAGTAAGAGGTTATATTTCATTGTGGTTTTAATTTGCATTTCCTTAATGACCAGAGATGCTGATCAGGAAAAAGACAAGTGTGCCTACTCTCTTCATTCCTATTCAACATAACAATGGAAATCTAGCTCGTGCAATTAGGCAAGGAAACGGAATAAAAGGTATTAGAATTGAAAAGGGAGAAGAAAAATTGTCTCTATTTTGAAGATGACATTATTTATATGTAGAAAAATTTAAAGACTCCCTCCAAAAACTGTTAGATCAAGTCAGTAAAGTTGCAGGATAAAAAATTAGCATTGAAATTTCAATAGGTGCATTGGAACTTCTTTAAAGAATGTATAGGAATTTATTTGAGGCCCTCCCTGTGTAAAAGCTTGGGGATATTCACTGTCCCTTATGTGGCAGGATAATACTGTTGGCTTGTGATCTGACAGTGTAATCAGGTTGACCAGATTCAGTGCTAGATCAAACTGAGGTTTGGTTGCCCTGTTAGAGAACTATAGTTTGGTGCATGGAAAAAAGATGGAACGACAAGGGAAAGAGTCACAACACCAATGCAGTGGGTTAGGCTGGTGCAAGATTAATAGCAACGTAAAGGACAGATGTAAGTGGGACCAGATGTTAGAAGGTTCTAAGAAGTCAGTTTAGAAAGATATAGTGAATGTTTGGATATGGGGGGCTGGTGAAGATGTCAGAGAATGAAGGATGGTTTTCAGATCTGTATATAAAGGGAACCCTGGGACAGGAGCAGCTGTTTTGGAGGAGATAATGAATTTAATGTTAGTCATATTTAATCTGCAGCAACTGTGGGAGATACTGAGATATCCCGAGGCTAAATGGATAGTCAGGTCCAGCTCTCTACTATTATCCATTTGGAAGCCGTCACTTGGGAATGGATTGGGTATTAACTGGACTTCAGAAGATGGGTGTCCAAGGTCAAGTCAGTACAGGGGAAAGGGAACTTCTGAGACAACTGGTGACATGTTTTTAGAATAGTGTGGAGACCGGTGGTTAGTAAACTCAGTTATGCTGAGGAATGTGTAATAAGTGGATGATGGACCTGTAGGGCGAGGCCAGATTATGGAGGGGAGTAATAGAATAATTAAGACCTGATGTACTTTTTAATTAAAGAGACTTTTTAAAAAGGAGTGAAGTCACATGATGGAAGAGCCCTTTAAAGACAACTAATCAGACCTGGCTTGTCTGGCTCAATGGCTAGAATGTTGGCCTTCGGACTGAAGGGTCCCAGGTTCCATTTCAGTCAAGGGCACATGCCTGGGTATCGGGATTGATCCCTAGTAAGGGGCGTACTAGCGGCAGCCAATCAATGATTCTCTCTCATTGATGTTTCTGTCTCTCTCTCCCTCTCTGTCCCAGGTTGATTCTGGTCAAGGGCATACATACTCCTGGGTTGCGGGCTCAGTCCCCAGTAGGGGCATGCAGGAGGCAGCCAATCAATAATTCTATCTCATCATCGATGTTTCTATCTCTCTTCCACTCCCTTCTTCTCTGAAATCAATAGAAATTTATATATTTAAAAGACAACTAATCAGGTGGATGTTGAAGGACAGACTTGATTACAGTCAAATATGTCAATATAAGATTTTCTAAACATGTAGAGAATTTATATAAGAAATGATTTGAGCCAAACTGATGACATTTTTAAGAAGCAAGATCTTAAATGCTCCAAAGAATGGCAGTTTTGTCAGGTTTTTTATACAATTGTAATTAAGTAGGGAATGAAAGGAATATTACAATAAAGTGGGAGAAAGCAAGGCCTGGGATAGTTAGGATTATGTGTTCCCTTGAAGGTGGGCATGCCTTCCAGGGGTCTGGACAGAAGGATTACTTCTGACATTTCAAAGGTGTGCTAACCTAGACTCACCAGAACAAGGGAGAGGGCTTGCTTACAGTCTTTTACTAAAAGAAGTTCCAGGCCTGGGGCGAGACTGTCCAGATAGGAATTTCTGATCAGATCCGATCATGAGGTTTGATCTCTGAACTTATGCATACCCCCTTTTTCATCCACAAGTCCATGTGATTAGAAGAGATAGGAGAGGAACATAACAGCCAGACTATGGGAGATGAAGAAAGAGGATGAAGTGGAAATTTATGTCCGCATGACATTAGATTGAAAATTGTATTTGTGATTTGCTTACACTTAACAGATGTTCTTTGTTGTTACCACACTGCTTCCAACTAGCCATGGCTCTTAAGAAAATACTCCCCCGTGACCCAGGCCTTAGTCATCTTTGCATTTGGTCTTTTCCTTCTGTTCTGCCTCGCTCTCATCTTTTACTCTTTGTTTTTGCTGACCTGCTGAGTTGGCAGGCGGCTCAGGAGGCAAGCTGTGTTGCTTCAAGAGGAGAAGGGAGAACAACACATCCTGCGGTTCAGATCTTGCTTTCTTGGCAGGCACAGAAAAGCAGGCTTCAACTTCTGGTGAAAGCAACTGCCTCAGAGTCAAGGCAGCAGTTCTGATACCCCTGCAATTTTAGAACAGAAATAAGGCAGCAGTAACAAACAAAAAAGAAACCCAATTTAACACAGAGCAGCATCAGATTGCACTTCTCTTTTTTCTCTCACTGAAAGACAAAGATCCAGTACACTTTTTTTGTGTGTCCTTTGCATTTTTGCCATGAAAAACATTTATTTATTTACTTATTTATTTAAGTATTTATTTATTTTTCTAATATCCGACTAACTGTTCTTTTAGTCCTCCATGAGAAAGGTGCAACAGGCTCAGCCCCATGCGTCTTAAGAATTGTCCTTGTCACATGTTTGCAGAATTATGTACCCCTAAAGTCTAATGTTGTTGAAATCCCAACCCCCAATAACCTCAGAATGGACCATGTTAGGAAATAAAGTGGTGATTAAATTAAAGTGAGGCTGTTAGGGCGGGGCTCTAATCCAATACGGCAGGTGTCCTTATAAGAGGAAGACACAGGGATATACAGAGACAAATGGCTATGGGAAGACACATGCAAAGAGACAGGCCTCAGGAGAAACCAACTTCATGATATCTTGATGGTGTACTTGTAGCGTCCAGCACTTGAAGGAATACATGTCTGTCATTGAAGCTACCTCGTATGTAGCACTTTGTTATGGTAGTGGTAGCAGACTACTACATCTGACACTCATAGTACTACGTTTGTAATTTTCCCGAGTTTTTGGCGGCATATAACTTCTCTCTGCTCTACTGAAAATATGAGACATCCTAACGGCTTGATGGTCTTTCTCTTGCCCTAACTTGCTTTTGCGTTTGTAATATGATACCAAAGCTAAGTGCTTTCTATTCTCATTTTCTTCTTAGTCCGATGTGCTTCAGTTAGGTGCATTTTTCATTTTTTAGACATTTAGAGTACATTTGCTAAAGCTGAAATGAGAATCTCAATAAATGAATAAATAATGATTTAGTGACATTTGCTGTATGCTTGAACTTTTATTGATCTTCACGAATGAAATTTTTCCAGTAGAGAATAATACATCAAGGGTTTCTTATAGATGTTATTTAAAATGACACTTTTTTTAAAGGACTTATATCAGAAAGTGGATTATCTGATAAACATGAAATAATATGATGATGTAGCCAAGAGTATATGATCTGCAATTAGCAAACTGGTTATAATCTTGGCTCAGCCTCTTGAAAGCTGGGCAACACTGAGCAAGAGAATTAATTAAAAAATGTCTCATTTTCCTCATCCATAGAATAGGGATAATAATAGTGGTGCCCAACTCATTGAACTGTGATTGACACTGAATAAACTAATTAGTAAAACAGTATTTGGTTTATGCTAAATGTTCCCAAATCTGAGCTATTATTTTCTTTTTTTTAATATATATCTTATTGATTTTTTACAGAAAGGAAGGTAGAAGGATAATTAGAAACATCAATGGGAGAGAAACATTTATCAGCCACCTCCTGCACACCTCCCACTGGGGATGTGCCCGCAACCAAGGTACATGCCCTTGACTGGAAATGAACCTGGGACCCTTAAGTCTGCAGGCTGATGCTCTATTCACTGAGCCAAACCAGCCAGGGCTGAGCTATTGTTTTCTTAAACCCTGTCACTGGCTGATCTAAAAAATAATTTTGGATTAATATTGTTCCTAATGGGATCGTATTGTGATATTAATTGAAGCAGGTTTTTTCAGTCTTTTTTTTTTTTACATATATGATATCATCATGTACAAGTCAAGAGACACATGTACCAAATGGATCCAGTAGCCAGAATTTATTAGATATAATGGGAAATAACTATCTTTATTAAAAATTACAATAATAGTAACTTTAAGAGCCTAATGGAGTTTTTAAAAATGTATTCAGTAGTTACTCGACCAGGTTTTCATGTTTAGAGTAGTCTTTACATACCCTTTTTCTGGCCAGGTAAGAAGCTGGAAAAGAATTAAGTCGCCTCTTTATTTCTTACACAGTCTGTAAGAAACAGCTATCCTTAGTTGCCTCTTTGGGCACGTGTCCTAGAGTTTTTGTCCTTTTGAGAATGTAAACAACTCTTTCATTTTCATTTTGTTTGATACCTTTTTTTTTTTCTGTGAACAATACCAGCAAGTCGTCCCAACATGAGAATATAGCTTTATCAAAACATATCTTTCCTCCTTAGTTATAATAAATGTTTAGTACTGATTTGGGTAATTTTTGTCAATCCTCCCTCCGCCCCTCCCTTTTCCTCCATATCTTTGAGAATCTCTGCTGATTCTAAAAAATACAGCAGCCAATTTAAGAAGGACGTAACATTGAAATGTGAATAATTTTAACAATTATGTATTAGATGTGGTGGAGCTTAAAGAGGGAAGATATAGACTTCTGCCTTCTTTTTGAGGTTTCCCCATGAAAACAATAAAATATTTTTATACTTGATATTTTTGTTATTGCCTTTTCTTATATTCATACTCAAAATCAATCAAATTCACTTCAGAAATACAGCATCCTTATATTGTAATAGAATAGGAAGTACCTGAGTCATTATTGAAAAGTTTAGAGAAATCACATGCTTATTATTTCAAGAACTAAAACAGTGTTTTATGTCTGTCTTATAGCAATCAGCACACTATTTGATCCCCCTCCCTGCCTTGGGGACATAGGACAGTATGAGCTCCGGAATAGAATGTCTTCTCGGAAACTTGGGGAACATGTGTCAGACTGCGGGTGCTGCTCAGATAAGAGCCAGCATTACTGCTAACTCCAAGTAACAATAGCTGGCTTATCATCTCACGAATCAGACATTGTCAGAGTGGAAATCAGGAGATAATGCCAAGGAGACATCAAATGTGCAGAATGTTCTTCTCTGTCCAGTCAAACTTGTTAAGTTTCACTCCTGTTCAAATCTCAATTACTGAAGAAAGCAGGCGGTGAAAATGTATCTCATTACTTCTTGAAGTTGAACCCTTTAATATTTAATTATTAATTAGGGGTTGAAACAAGTTTAAAAAAATCTATTTAGCTTTTTCCTTTCAAATCGAAGGCAAGTTCTGAATATTTGGATATTCAGCACAGAATATGTATAGCAACTAAGCACATGAAAATATGCTCAACATCTTTAGTCATTAGGGGAATGCAATTTAAAACCACAGAATGATAGTGCCATATGCATGTTAAAATGATTAATAAAAGTTACAACAACAAAACCGATACCATGTAGAGAACTTAGGACTGTCTAAAATCTATACACTGTTGGTGGAAAAGCAAAATGGTGTAGTCATTTAGAAAAACTGTTTGGATGTTTCTTATAAAGTAAACCTACATACAATTGCTACAACCCGTAATCCCATTGCTAGGTATTTAATTAACCAAGTAGGGTGAAAACTTATGTTTAGCCAAACACCTATACACAAATGCTTACAGCAACTCTGTCCATAATCAGTGCAAACAAGCCAAGTGTTATGCATCTGGTGGCTGGCCAAACTCTGGTATGTCCATACTATGCAATACTCCTCAGCAATTGAAATGAACTAATTACTGATTAATGCAACAACATGAATGAATCGCAAATCCATTATGCTAATGAGAAAAAACTATATTCAAAGGGCTATAAACTATATGCTTCTTTTAAAAAAATATATTTTTATTGACTTCCGAGAGGAAGGGAGAGAGAGAGATAGAAACATCAATGATGAGAGAGAATTACTGATTGGCTGCCTCCTGCACACCCCATGTTGGGGATGGAGCTTTCAACCCAGGCATGTGCCTTGACCAGGAATCGAACCTTGGCCTCCTGGTTTGTAGGTTGACACTCAACTGAGCTATCTTAGCTTGGCTAAATGATTCTTTTCCTATGGCATTCTGGAAAAAAACACACACACACACACAAAATTATAGAGACAGAAAACAGATTAATGGTTGCTAGGGGAAGGCGAGAGGGATTTCATTTTATACCAAAGGGCCCCAGGACATCTTGTGAGGTGATGGAACTGTTTGTGTTTTGATTTTGGTGGAATCGCATAACTGTGTGTGTTTTCCAGCCCTGATCGAACTATACATCAAAAAGGTGAGTTGGTGATGGAACTATTTTATATTTTGATTTCAGTGGTAGTTATATGGCTGTAACTAAAAGAACTGTATGTCAAAAAGAGTGACTTTTACTGAATGCAAATTATGCTTTAATTTAAAAAAATAGAATTAATTATTGCTATATTAATTGGGAGAAGAGTATCACTTTCAATTGCCTTGGGTTCAAAATTACATGAATCCGTGTTAAGATACCCTGTGTTGGCATACCTGATGCCATATCTGGGTCCTTTTAGAGATGTCTCTGCCTCTTCTAAGATACCTGAGAGGTGAAGGGTTATTGTGAGACTAGCAGCCCCATGCAAGAAATTCATGCAAGGGGCTTGGCCCTCGCACCTGCGGCAGATTGCCTCAGCCCTCACAGCCCTGGCTTTGTCTGGAAGGTCATTCAGGTGTCGGGTCTAATTAGCACATTACATTTTGATTATTATAGATTATTATAGATGGGTGTTTAGGGTTTAGTGCAAAGGAACTGACTGGGGAATCCTGCAGGCGGTATGTTGGTGTTGGCTGATCAAAATGACATTTTCTTATAGTCATCGTGGCTTCCTTAGGGGAGGAAAAACAGTCATCTTGCTTGGCTTTTTTTTCTTTTACGCTCAGAGATTCAGACCGAGAAATATTGTCCTTTCATAGCCTCACAGACAAGTGCCTGTGAATAAATATAAAGAAGAAAGGAAACTATTTTTTAAGATAAAAGATCTCTTTTAATATCATATTGCTTCATAGGCTGAATCACTCAGTGACACTACTTAAATCAAATTGTTTTTATTTGAAACCTTAGGGAGTTAACTATGGTGACAAACATTGGAAGCAAGCTTTACAATTAAGGGGACTTGAGGCAGGTCCAGAAAGATGAAGTGATTGCTGGTGGTTGCACAGCTAATCTGTTGCCAGGTCAGGCCCTTTAACCCAGGCAGTTTGAGATTAAGAGCTCAGTCTTTTGGGTTTGTCCAGGGTCTCATTCTTTTCAACCTCCCCTCCCCCCCTCTCCATACCTACAGGATTTATATCCTGAGCCAAAGTGCTTAACTTTATATCTCATTTCTCAAAAATAGTTTTAATGGTAGTTCTTATCCCATATCATTTTTATTAACTAATGCATGCAATTAACAATGCCTGTCATATAATGAGTACTCAGGGAATTTAGTTTGTTTTGGTTATATTTGAAACAAGTGTTCTTTCTCTAAGGCTGCCTTGTCTTCCTGGCAGAGACAGGTGCCACTTTCACACGGAGCTCTTTTTTTCATTAGGCCGTTTAGATCTCGTGCCAAACAGTGGAATAACCATTTGTAAATAATAGAATATTTGGAAATGAATGTAGATAATTTGTGCTTTTGTGGCTTATGTTTTAAAGAAATAGGATCTAAATAACCTATAGCTTGAATGTGGGCTGGCAATAGATGAAAAGCTACTGGTGAGTCATTTTTGTGGTGAATAGATATATTTTTAAAAAAAATGTATTTTATTGATTTTTTTACAGAGAGGAAGGGAGGGGGATAGAGAGTTAGAAACATCAGTGAGAGAGAAACATGTATCAGTTGCCTCTTGTACACTTCCTACTGGGTATGTGCCCGCAACCAAGGTACATGCCCTTGACCAGAATCGAACCTGGGACCCTTGAGTCTGCAGGTTGATGCTCTATCCGCTGAGCCAAACTGGTTAGGGCTGAGGTAAGACCTTAATAACAAATGCTTTACTCTCTACCTTCTACCTTCTAAAAATTACTTCATGTGACTTTTCTGAGAAATCTGAGAGTATACCTGTTCTGTGTTTGTGGTGATGATTAATACATTTAATAGAATGGATAGATTTTCCTATTATTGCACCGACCGGGTTCTTGATGCTTCTCTATCATTTTTTTTGCCTGAGGAACGCTGATTTATTTATTTTCCATTTACTTTGTACTCATGACATTTTTCTCCTTTGCTTTTACTTTCTGCATACAAATAGAATGCAGTTTCTGCATGGAACTTTCATTTTTAAGATTTCATCTTTTGATTCTGTACTATACCATTGGGAAATTTTCCATGTATGACCTTTTCTTCTTTATGCCACAAAGGTCAGTTCTTTCTCTTACTTCTCTTGTCATGCTTTTTTCCCCTGTGCTATCTTTCCCTTAATTTTCTCCCCAGATGCTCTCTGACAAAGTGTGTTATGAATTTCAAATAATTCATGTTCTAAGTGACACTCTCTTTCTCTACTATTATCCACACGAGCAACAAAGATGGAAGAATGAGAAAAGAAATATAAACTTTACCATAGAGGTTACTGCTAATTGATGACTTATTCTTTTTTTTTAAAGAATGCCTCACCTGAGGATATGCTTATTGGTTTTTTTGTTTTGTTTGTTTGTTTGTTTGTTTATTTTTTGAGAGAGAGAAATGGAGAGAGGGAGAGTGAAACATCAATGTGAAAAATATCAGTTACCTTCTATATATACCCGGAGCAGGGATCGAACCCACAACCTAGGTGTGTGCCCTGGCTGAGAATTGAACCCGCAATCTTATTGTTGTGTAGGACAATGCTCCAACCACCTAAGCCACTCAGCCAGGATTGATGACTTATTCTTGTACATAAGAGATTTACTCATGAAATGCAGGGTTTGGCAAAAGCAGGTTTATAGTTGTTTGTGTGGAAAGCAATAATACAAAATAAACTCTGTGTTTCCAATACCCACAACTACAACATACTTTTCTCCCACCCTGTATTTTGCATTTACATAGGAAATCTATATTAATAGGGAAAAAAATAGCCTCTTTTAATTTGTAAGAAATTAAGGTATAAAACATGTGTGGGCATATAAATGATGTTTCAGAAATTATCTTTTTGTGCATAAACATTCATAAAATTGATGTCCCTCTTTCTTTCTGATTCCCTTCTTGCCAGGCAGGAATGTGGGTGTCTTATTCTTCCAGTTATAACATCCCTTAAAGAATGCATTTTGGTAACCAACAGAACAACTTCTATGTAGAAGGAAAGAAAACCCCGATAAATTTTGACAACAAAATTATTGGTACAAATTTCTTCACAGAAAGCATTATGAAATGAAATAATGAAATATGAAATTATGATTATATCTTAAAATGGTATTATTTATTTATTTATTTATTTATTTATTTATTTATTTGGGCTCAGAACGAACAGAGGCATTTAATAAACAGAGAGTGGATCTGCCCAAATGCAGTTGGCTAGGAATAGTTCTGTGTGATTTCAGCAGGGTCCTTCCTCTTGAGCCACTTTTCCAAAAGGTAGATCCCTCCCTCTTTTTCTCTCTCCCTCCTTCCCTCCCTCCCTCCTCCCTTCCTCTGTAAATTGAATCTGTATTGTTCATGGAATTGCACTTGTATACAGATTGAAGTAAACACTGCTTTTTATTTTTAGGGGAGTGTGATCAGTCCTTAGTGATCTAATGTTATTATATGGCCACAGTGTTCACAGCATATCCCATCCTCTGCAACATGTATGTTTTCAGAGACAAAATAAATATATTATCATTATTAAAACCGTTAGAGATAAGCACATAATTTCAAGATTGCGTCGAGTTTCAGCTCTAGGAAGGGGAGTGACTAATTGGAGGAACTGTCCTAGACGTGCAATTGCAGAGAAAAAAGCTACATGGACAGGAGGAAGGAGGCAGCTCCATGTAATTAGAATAGAGAGAGTAGAGAGACTTTTAAAAATAAGAAGCTAATTTTAGAGACAGCATAAAGGCAAGCTAGTGTCCATATGCAGAAACATACTCTGTTTAAATTTCCAGTTTCAGATTCATTCTTATTAGGAATAGTGCATTTTCAAGTAGTGCTTTTGAGTGCTTAGGGCCTAACCAGAACAAAGGCAATAGGGTATGATCTAATGGTCATTCTCTGACTTGAGTGCATGATGTATCTGTCTACTGGATCTAGAATTGCCTGTTCCCTCATGGAAAGGGAGATTAACTGAAATCTAAATTGTATTGTTAAATACACCAATAAGAAATTTTATCTTTGTAGTTGTAATTCTGTGATGGGCTTTTCTTCATGCTAGAATTACTGATCCCCAATAAAGATAAAAGCTTAGGTAAAGAAAAATGTGTTTAAACAGATTTTGTCCTATTTCATAGAGCTTTGCATCTTTTTATGTTGCCAGCTTGAAAAGAAAGAAACACTGAATATTTTTCTGGATGAAAAAAAATTAAACATGTTGACCAAAAGTCAGTACAACTCTGTTGAGTTTGACATTCCCCAAACATGCCCTCTAGTTTGTACAAAGAAAAGTGGATAACCTATTTCGTTCACCTATAATAATTTAAGAATTACTAGACAGCTAGGTTTATATAATTCATCATAGAAATATTTTAACAGTCTTATATTTTTAACCTAAGGCAAAATATTGATCATCCTATTTTGGGATGTAGTTAATCCATTAACTGATCAATTTCGCTATCCTGATAGCTTCATACATCAAGTAGTTTTTATTGTACTTAAAAAACCCTTGAGTTTTTGGTTTTTGAACTTGAGTTAATTTTCACAAAAGTTATTGGTAGAGCCATCTTTAAATAAATCCACATTTTAAATAAAATGTGTAGCTGATATTGACTATAGGAAATGCCCAAATTCTGGTTAAACTCTTAAATCTTTTCTGAAGGCACCACCACTCAGGTTCCACTGAGTTTGTTACAGAATTTAATATTTTTTCCCACATGCTTTAAGGTTGGGAAAGAGTGTCAAGAAAATAAAAGTGTTCGCATATTTATATGGCATTTAAAAATAGAATCACCTAGAATAAAATGTTCACATTAGAAAATTTGAGGAATAATGTAAATTAATTCATTTCAGTCTTGCAATGTCTTTACATGACTCAAGAATTTCTGCAGATAGCTTTCTTTTATGAACAATGAAAGAAAACATTAAGAAAAAGATAGGAAGGAAACCTAATGTTTTTCTTAAATTTTGACACAGTTATACACTGACAGGTTGCAAACAATATACAGGAAAGTTCTGTGCATTTTTTAATTCCATTTTTTCTTCTTTTTATCCATTTAATATTTATGCAATATTGACTTTAATTTTTTTCTTTATTAACATATTACATATGTGTCCTTATTTTCCTCCCCGCCCCCCCCCCCCCCCCCCCGCCCATACACACACACTCATACCCTCATCCCTCTGCTGTCTATGTCCATTGGTTAGGCTTATATGTATGCATACAAGTCCTTTTGGTTGATCTCTCCCTCTTACCCCCACCGTCCTCCTAGCTTTCCTCTGAGGTTTGATGGTCTAATCGATGCTTCTCCGTCTCTGGATATGTTTTTGTTCAACAGTTTATGTTGTTCATTATATTCCAAATGAGTGAGGTGTGATATTTATCTTTTTCTGACTGGCTTATTTCAATTAGCATAATGATCTCCAGTTCCATCCATGCTGTTGCAAATGGTAGGAATTCCTTCTTTTTAGTACAGCATAGTATTCCTTTGTGCAGATGTACCACAGTTTTCTAATCCACTCCTCTGCTGATAGGCACTTAGGGTGTTTCCAAATCTTAGCTATGGTAAATTGTGCTGCTGTGAACATAGGGATGCAATCCTTTCTGATTGGTGTTTCTAGTTTCTTGGGATATATTCCTAGAAGTGGGAACACTGGGTAAAATGGGAGTTCCATTTTTAGTTTTTTGAGGAAACTCCATACTGTTCTCTATAGTGGCTGCACCAGTCTGCATTCCCACCAACATCATGGCCAGCACTTGCCTTTTGTTGATTTGTTGATGATAGCCATTCTGACAGGTGTGAGATGGTACCTCATTGATATTTTGATTTGCATCTCTCAGATGGTTAGTGACTTTGAGCATGCTTTCATATGTCTCTTGACCTTCCTTATGTCCTCTTTCAAAAAGTATATATTTAGGTTCATTGTCCCTCCTCCCCCCCCCCCCCGCTTTTTTTTTAATTGGATTGTTTATCTTCCTTTTATTAAGTTGTATGAGTTCCCTGTAAATGTTGGAGATTAAGCCCTTATCAGATGTAACATTGGGGAATATGTTGTCCCATGCAGTGGGCTTTCTTATTGCTTTGTTAATGGTTTCTTTTGCTGTATAGAAGCTTTTTATTTTGATGTAGTCCCATTTGTTTATTTTCATGGCTCTTTAGTTTCCATTGCCCTAAATGCCTAGGAGCTGTATCAGTGAAGATATTGCTTTAGCATATGTCTGAGATTTTGCTGCCTGTGGATTCCTCTAATATTTTTATGATTTCCCATCTTAAGTTTGAATCCTTTATCCATTTACTGACTTTAATTGCTGGGAAACTTAGGTACACACAATAGACATTGTCCTGGAAAATTTTATGATCAATTATGAAATAGAGGCACATTAATAGATAAACTCAACTGAATGTATGAAGTGCCATGGTGGAGCAAAGTGACCTGGGCCCACAGAACTCTGCTTTGGAGCTGACATGGGGTTGGAGAACGGAGACAGAGGAAGCAATGACAAGAGAAATATTTACTTTTGTATATATTTGAAATACATATACAAAAATATTTGAGTAGGATTTACTCAGAAATATTTTCTTTTTTATTTAATTATATTATGATTTCAGTATCATTTAGATGTAGTTAATTTACAGAATAAATGTTTATTAGATAAAACACTTTTAGAGTACTTAACAATTTTGTAGGAACTCAATACATATTTTCTGAACATATTATTTGATTAATTCAACAAACATTTACTACACACATGTTTGCTATTAGTGCTAGTCATTGCACTGGAGTCATGGAAGGCTATAAATATTAAATGCACTACCTAAATGAAAGAGAGAGTTACAAGGCAATGACTTCTGGTACAAAGAAAATTAGAAAAGACAAAGGGATAGGAAGTGATAGGATGGAAGACATGTTACAAATATTAAGTAGGAGGTCTGAGTAGGCCTCATTGCAAAGGTGACATCTGAATAAATATGTAGCGTTTATCTTTGTAATACTTGGGAATTGAGCATTTTGGGCTGTGAGAAATGCCAGTATCAATGTGGTATCATGCCTGCCGAGCTTGAGGAGCAGCTAACAGGCAGTTTGGCTAAAGGAGAGGGAACATGCTGGAAATTAGCAGGCAAAGAGTGTAGAGAGTTAATAGGAGCGAGATCTTTTAAGCAATTGTAGACTTTGGATTTATTTAGAGTGAAAAGGGACCATTATAGAGTTTTGAGAAGTATGATATAATTTGTATTACTTTTAAGGGTTTATTCTCACCACTGAGTTAGAAGAGACTTGTCAGGAGCCAGATAGAAGCAATCTTAACAATTAGAAGGGTATTATAGTAATCTAGGTGAGAGGAGGAGATGGTTCAGACTAGGATGGAACACGGGGAGGGTTTCTATAAAATCTGATTAATCGTCAAGAACCAATAGTTTTTGAGGTGTGGGACAGAGGTAGGAACCAAGGATGACTCCAGGGTTTTGAGACTGAGCAATAACCTGAATAAAATAAAATATCCCCTTTTACCTCACCTGCTGACATTAATATTCCATGATAGAGTTAAAGTGGATTTGGTTATAAAATATTCTAGAAAAATAGAGGGAAGGCAAAGAAAAATTAGGGAAAATAGCCATGTTGCTTTTTTTTGTACATTTTTTTCTCTTTCAGTGGTCCTTGGGGTCTGATCATGGCTTCAAGGAAGGAGATAAAAGTCATACTAATTTATAATATAAAGATTTGATAAGATATAACATAGTATTTTGTTTTCAAGGCATTGCTTTTAGTATCCATATGTAAATGTAAATTTCCTACCAACTTGCATATGGACCCTTCTGTTAAGCTGCTTTTTATACACCTTCTTTCTTCAAAGTGATGCTTTCTTAAAACAATTACATTGGTTTCATCTTTTTTCATCAGTGAAATGGCTCATGTAGATATTTCAAAATGATTAATTTTTCACACCGTTTCACTGTTTTTTATGAATACTTGCATTTTTTATGATATATAGTTCTCAAAATATTTCCAAGATTTAAGTACTTTACATTTTTCATGTGTTATTTTGTTTTTCCGATTAGCATTATGTACCAGACGAGATCCCTGCAATACAGAGATAGCAAGTTCAAACAGAATGGCTGGGGAAGGCTTGGTAACGGGAATATTTACAGAGGTGTTGCCAAGGTTGAAACTAACAAGGGCCAGTGATGCTTGAAGGTTGCTGTTGCACCCAGAGTTTAGGGTCCTGGCACTTTCACTGTTGGGGGCTGGAGGAGGATAAATGAGGGCTCTTCCTACAGGTGCTTGATGTGTGACCCTAGATTTAAACCTCAGGGGATTCAAACTGAGCCGGCATGCAAAGATTTATACTTCTGTATTTATTGGGTCCAGCACAAAGCAGTGTTCTATACTTGGTGTGGAAGTAAATAAAGAAGAAATGGAAGGATGTTCTTTCATGTTGTTTCTGTACAGATAACCAAGAGAAACCTCATAAGTTGGTACCTAGAATTTCTGAGACAACAGGACACTACTATGTAGGTTCACATATTGATAACCAACTGCAAAATAGCTGACTCAAGAAGGTGAGTCTAAGTTAGCATTAAAACCAGACATAGGAAGGAGTAATATGTATGGAGTAATTTAGGGCTGGTGTCTTTTAATGAAGAATATGAGGAGACTTAGAAAGAGAAACACAGAAACATTATTAAAAATAACCAAAATTAAGGAGAAAAAATCTACCTTTTTCCTCTTTCATATTGTGACAAAGATTCAAGTTTGAGACCAAAGTTGTAGTATTTAGCTATTAATAAGGGAATCTTAAAATACTTATGGGTGATTTAAAAATGGATTATCATGAGGTTTTTCTGTAAATTGTATTTCTATATTGGTTGCCTTTTTATAAAACTTCTGGCATCAATCATAGTCCGGAAAAATGCTAATTTTCCAAAAACAAATAAAAAAATAAAATTGAATGCTTCAAAAATGTTTTCTGATGTATGACTTTTTTTGTTTCAAGTTGGCACTTGAAACAAAAACTTTATTAACTTTATTAACTCAAGCATCAGGACATTCCCACTAATATTTCATCAATACTAAAAACTGAAATAACAAAGTTTTTTTCTTTCACTGGACCTATATTTGGAGTTGATGCCATTTGGATGAACAGCTGATAATGAAAATTGTCCAGAATTTCTGGATTTAAAATGTTTACAACATATGTAAAAAACATTACTTTAGTTTCCTTAATCCTAACACAGTGTCAGATACCCCTAAAGAGTATGAATTTAAAGATGAATACTTTTGCTACTGATAGAAAAAAAATACTTTTGCAGTTCATCTTTATTTTCTTGGTTGTATCATTTTTATAATTCCAAATACCTTTGAACTTTAACTTCTCTATAAATACAGCCAATGTTTATTATCCATGGATTCTATGTTTGTGAGTTCACTAATTCACAAAAATGCGTTTGTTACCAGACATCAATACTTGTGGCGCTTTTATAGGCTTTCTTGCATATACACAGAGCAGCAAAAATTTATTTACCCAATGCCATGGTCCCAGCTGGGAGAGAACAAAGCACCGCTCTGCCTTCTTGTTTCAGCTTCCTTGCTTGTCAACGAGTGTCTTGGTAGCAGTCTCCTTAGTGCCGGGCTGTTTGTATTTTTATTGGTGCTTTTTTCTGCTGAACGTGACCTCACGCGCAGTGCTGGGGTGCTGTGAAGTGTTCCTGAGCACAGGAAGGCTGAGATGTGCTTCACAGAGAAAATAACGTGTGTTCGATAAGCTTTGTTCCAGCTCGAGTTGCAGTGCTGCTGGCCCCGAGTTCAATGTTAATGAATCAGCAGTAGGGAACACGCAGAGAAAGGAAGAGGAAATGTGTTGATTTGTACATAAAGTTGCTCTTGCAGAGCGGCAAACTAACCCTAGTTAGTAGTGCAGGATGAAGCTCTGCGAAAGATGGGAAAGTGGCTAGACTTGTGGCTTCCTGAGATGCTGACCAATAAAAAGCATAGAGATCAGCATTATTATGAGACTGAGTGTCAAAGAAATTTATCATCATGTTACCCAGAGTCAGGAAGATGCTGAACCCTTCTTGGCTAGTGCTGCTGGCTTGCTCATTTCTAAGAGTGATACAGCAAGAAAATGGTAAACCTGCAGGGGAGACAGCTTCTGCAGTTAGGAGACTGTAGAAGAAAGGTTAAATACCTGGCGAATTGCCAAACCCGGTTTGGCTCAGTGGATAGAGTGTCAGCCTGAGGACTGAAAGGTCCCAGGTTCAATTCTGGTGAAGGACATGTACCTTGGTTGTGGGCACATCCCCAGCGGGGGGTGTGCAGGAGGCAGTTGATTAACGTTTCTCTCTCATCGATGTTTCTAATTTTCTATCCCTCTTTCTTCCTCTCTGTAAGAAATCAATAAAATATATTAAAAAAATAAGTACCTGGTGAATGTTGCACAGGAAAAGGGTTCTGTGGAAGAGCAAATGTTCAAGGCTGAAGAGACAGGCTTATTTTATAAAGGACTTCAGCAAACCAACCTGTATGACGCAAAACATAGTTTGACCAGAGCCTTGCAGGAACCTAACTTTCTGTTTCACCAAAGATCAACAGTTCATTATTTGTTAATCCAGTGTTCAGTGCAACTTTACAGATCATAACTTTCCTATATAATAAAGATGTAATATGCAAATGACCCTGCCTCCCATAAGCACACCCCACCACCAGGGATTGGGGATCAAACCTGCATCCTAGGTAGGGGCCCTAACTGGGAATTGAATCGGCAACCTTTTGGAGCATGGGACAATGCTCCAACAAACAGGGCTAAGTTATTTTTCTTATTGTAACTTTAATGCATATACGAATTGGAAAAATATAAGAGTTGAGAAAATTACCCATGTGTATTTGTTTTTACTGAAATGGGGTTTCTATATACTTCTTTTAATATATCTATGTCTATAATCTTTCTCTCATAGGAATATGGCAAATATTTGAATTGGAAACAAAAATATAAACAGTCGTATTCTATCCTATTATTTCCTACATTTTGTAGATGACAAAGCTGAGATACAGAGAGTTTAAGTAATATACCCATGTTAAGAGATTTAGTAAATTGGGAAGCTGACGTAAGCCTAGGCACCCTGGTTTCAGACATTGTGCTCTGTTCCAATAATAGAAAATAAATTACATTTAGTAAAAATCACCTAACCCCTCATAGTATTTTATAAATATGACAACTCTATAATTTACTGACTAAACCTCAACTCTTTTTCTTCGATAAATACTGAACCAAATGGGCTGCATAGATGAGTTTTAACCTGGGACTGATTCATGGAAACAAAATGAGTGGTTAACCTAGTGGCAAATTTTACAAAACACTATACTCAGTATTGGTTTTGCAAGTTTGGGTAAGGAATCTTAATCAGCTAAACACAGAGGCTTCACTGGGGACTCCATGGCATAGTAGATATCTCTTGGTTTTGCTTCTTGGCTGAATACTGTAAGTGAGACTTATTAATATTTGTAGTGTTTCCCAAGGTGGTCTCTTAAATCTATTCTATTTTATTTCATTGTAGCTACCATGTAAAGTAATAAATATTCCTAAAGTCTGACAAATAATAGTACTAAAGTTTTAATAGCAAGGGTAGAATGAATAATAAAACTTACACAAAGAATCGTGATTTTTCTGACCTGAGATCTGGTACATGTTTTGTGTGCTTAGTCAAAGATATTATATATGTAGTTGAATATACAAACTATAAAACCTCATTAATTTTAAAATTGGTTATTCATGTACTTTAGGGGAGTTTTGGTTTATGAGCTTTTATAAGCCTCATTGATTGTTTTGATAAAAATTTCATTTACAATGTTCCCATAGTTGTTTTATGTAACATTTGACATTGGAAAACTTAAAAGTGAACTGATCATGGGATCTGAAATAAGGAGTTAACTTTGAAAAGAAATAAAAAAATAATAGTAAACAAACAAAGATATTTCATAGTATTTGTGACATATTTGTGAAAAAACACCTCTTTAAATTAAAATAAAAAAAAAACATAATTTTTTATCCACTAAATGGGCAAAGATTAAAAAAATATAGCATTCAGTGTTAGTGAGGGTGTAGTCAAATGAGCATTCTCATATACTTCCAGGAAGAGTTTAAACTGACATGATTTTTGAGAAAGTGATCTGAAATAATAGAGCAAGATTTTATAAGTAATCCTTTAGAAATACTCATAACATTAAATGAAAGGTTTATCTACCAAAAAAAGGGTTTACCTACCAGC
This sequence comes from Vespertilio murinus, assembly GCA_963924515.1. NCBI lineage: Eukaryota > Metazoa > Chordata > Mammalia > Chiroptera > Vespertilionidae > Vespertilio > Vespertilio murinus. Next base: position 31,341,317 of record OZ004711.1, read on the forward strand.
ATTGTTTTTAATATTGAAAAACTGGAGAAAATAGTGAAAGGTTTAGCAAATGCTGGCCTGTTACTATGGATGAATCTTACATAGTAATTAAAGTAAAACATACTTTCAAATAATGCATTGTAAGAAAATTAATTGTTCAATGTTGAGTGAAAATAGGAGTGTCTAGAATTCTTAAACAGAGGATGATCACCATTTTGCAAAGCAGAAGGAAATATAGATATGTTTCGGGTCATTAACAGCAGTATTAAATTGTGTTGTGGGGGAAATGGGTGACAGTGTTCTAAACTGAAGGTGTTTTTAAATATTCTGCAATAAGTTTTTATCATTATCAATGGCTGTCATAAAACTCATTAAATGAAATTAAGCCATTTGAAATTTGTATTTACAAATAAAATGTGGTTTCTTTGGAAGAGTGTGTTCTAACTTGATTACCCTGGCTTCCATCTGGTTTACTAACTAGCTTCAAATCCATACATTATTATATATTTATGTATTTTATTTATTCCAGGTATAATCTTGTAATTTGTATATACAGTATAAGTTATGTTTAATGACTGGAATTTTAGTGGTAGGTAGAGAAAATTAAGATAATTTGCTCATCGCAGATTCCCACATTTCCTTTTTGTGATGGAAGGATGTCTATTAAACAGACTGTAATTGCTAATAGAGAGAGAGAGAGACTAAGTAAACAAGTTAATAAGTAAGAAACAAGTTCCAATTAGTGTGACTGTTTATTGGAAGTAGGTGCTTTCTTCATCCTTCTTTATCCCTGAATAATGATGTCAAAATTGATGGAGGTATCTCTGATCACTGTTGGTGGCATCTTTATTGAGAAAACAATAATTTTTGTCACATTTAAATATACTTATGTTTTTCCTGAAATTACAGTTCCTAATTACCTTTTCTTCTTCCTTTTCAAACTACCAAATACATTGCATATGTGAGATAAATGATAAAGAATAAGTTACTAAAAGCATGTTTGCATTGACATAGAACAGCAGTGAATACAGTGGTTGAGAGAGTGGATTCTGGAAACATATTGCTTGTGTTTGAATCCCAATATTGCTATGTGAGGTAAGGAAGGTTAACTTCTCTGTTCCTCAGTTATCCTTAGTATTACGACATAGAGAAAACAATTGTTACACATTTTGGAGTTGTAAGGATTACATGAATTAATGATTACAAAATACTTAGAATAGAGTCTGGCCTATGGCATGTTTAGTTTTTATTTCAAGATAATATTCTTTCAAAGTGAGCATAATTACAATGCATAGCTATAGCTTTGAGGGATACATAAACATATTCAAACTGGGAAATCATTTGTTGGGAGCCTAAATGTTATATGGAAGGATGTAGAGGGTAATGAATATATAGAACTAACTATTGAAATATTTCTTGGTATAGAAAAATAAGTGGTAACCAGAAGTTTGTTGATGAATATATAATTAGAGAGATTAAAATTATGAGTGTTATGGAATATAATGAAATATTTTTAGAAGAAAATTTTTTATGTGTTTCTCAAAACAGTATGATGATAAATATTCATGGATCAGAATAAAAGCATGTCTTTCAATCTTGACAAAAGACATTATGCAAGAAGTTTATCTTAATTTTCTTTTTTAAAATTTTGATCATTGATAAAGAGAATCCCTTTTAAATAAATAAAATACATTTTAAATAATTTCCAAATATAAGTTCTTATCATTAATACTAGAGGCTCAGTGCACAGATTCCTGCACATTGAAAATAAGTTAGTTTGCCGAAACCAGTTTGTCTCAGTGGATAGAGCGTTGGCCTGCAGACTGAAAGGTCCCAGGTTTGATTGCAATCAAGGACATGTACCTTGGTTGCGGGAACATCCCTGGTAGGTGGTGTGCAGGAGGCAGATGGTTGATGTTTCTCTCTCATTGATGTTTCTAGCTCTCTGTCCCTTTCCCTTCCTCTCTGTAAAAAAAATAAATATATCTAGTTGTTTTTTGTTTTGTTTTTTAAGAAAATAAGTTAGTTAGAAAGTGGCTTGTGGGGGTGGGGCTGGGTGAGATGGGCTGGACACATTCTGGAGCCAACTTCCTGTGGTCCCTCCTCAGCCAGCTGCACCTGCATGGCGCTGGGGCTCAAAGGGCATTTATGGAGTGAGTGGGATCCCTCCTGCAGGTGGGGTCCCTCAGCCTGGCCTGCAGGGATCAGGCCGAAACCAGCAGTTCCACTTCCCCAGAGGGATCCCAGAGTGCGAGAGGGCATTCTGCAAAGTTGCTTTCGCTCAGCACTTCCTGTGTTGAGCATCAGCCCCCTGGTGGTCAGTGTATGTCATAACTACTGGCCAGTCAGCCGGTTGGCTGTATATTAATAAGAAAAGTAATATATATATATTACTTTTCTTATTAATATACATAATCAAACAACTAAAATAAAGTAAAATTAAATTATTTTGAGCCACCTTTAACAATACAATATTGAGAAAGAATATTAAGCAAAATGAACATTCCAATTACCCTTCTGTATATCTTCATATAGATTTTTTTGGTAATCAGTATTTTGAACTTGAGTATATTTGTAGATATTATACTCAAATACTTTGTATTCTCTCAATTCCTTGTCTTCCTAAAGTACTTTAGTGAATACAGTTTATGATCTGCGCAAGTATCACTTCAGCAAGTGTACTGGGAGGGAGGTGTGCTGCGGAGACCTGTATCTAGGTGCCTTGGCTGCTTTAGTTGAACCATTGAGTTATTCTGCAAATATTTACTGGGCATGTACTAGAATAGCTAATCTCATCCAATTGAGAGAGAGAGAGAGAGAGAGAGAGAGAGAGAGAGAGAGAGAGAGAACAGAAGAAGAAGGAGGAGGAGGAGAAAGATTAAATATTAAGTATTACCTTTTTGTTCAAGGTATTGAAGTGGTTCCTTTAGCATTTAATGAAGAAAATTTAAAAAAAGAGTTAAGTAGTAATAAATGAATGTTAAAATACACATGGTCTAGGATATCAATCTGTACATATGATTAAATGATAGACCAAGCAATAAATGAAGGAAGTTTTAGAATGTTTTCCCTTAAGGGTCTTCTTATTTCCCTCCAAGAAGGTGGCAAGGGAAGGAGTATTTACCTGATTTCCTAACTTGAAACTCTCTTTAGATTCTTCTGACATGTTAACATTGGTCAAATTTCAGAATATACAAAGCTCAAAGCACCCTTCCATACTCAAGGCACCTGCATGTTTATTTCCTCCCTAAACATTGGCTATTTAAATGATGTTATCAAAGCATGACCACGGCAGCTATATTTTTCCATGAACTGGCATCTAGGCTAGTTAAAGTATATCTCATCATTTCAGTGTACAGACACATTTTGCAGGTCTTTAGGTGAACTCATAGACTACTGTTCTGGATGCCTAGCCAGGGTGTCGCATTTATTGTCTGGGATTCAGGGCAGAAAATGTTGGATTTGGAGGAAAGTTTAGTTTTTGACATTTTTCATGGTCTCTTATATAAGTCACTTGACGCTTTGCTCACATTGAGACATTTAGTATTATATTTTATGTTGCTGTGCATGCAAGCTTTCTCTATATTAATAGATTGAGTTTCATGTCTTTGCTGTAATCTGGCTGATTTTAACATAAATTCCACAGAGAAGTTATAAAGGCTGCAGACTCATCCTCTATCTAAATCTCATTTTCAATTCTGGATAATGAAGTCTACCCTAATACCCTTCCCTTGACTTTTTCACTTTTATTTTCCTTCTACATCCTTCCACACTTAAATTCATCTCAGTATTAGCATATGTACCTACCTGTCTTCTTGAGACAGAAATAGGCTTATTTTTAGTATGCTACCTTCTGCAGCTTTTCCATGGTTATCTCCATTCATGACTCACCTTCTTATAATGCCTTATATCACTTCTAGTTAGAAATGCCATGTGCTCTCTTAACCAGAAAATCCATATCACTGCCCACCATTTCCCTTTATGTGGCAGTATCATCATTTTTTGTTGTTGTTTGTTTGGCTTGTTTTTTCTTCAGTCCTTTATACAGTGAATGATGGTAGAAACATGGACTGTGCTAGATCAAGTATTATCATTCCAAAGATACTCCCACCCAAAACTCAGTTAATAGACCCTGAACATACCCTGAAGTACTTTATGCTGATATTCCGTGGCCAGTTTATATCCCTTTACCCCCATACTGCAAGACTTTTCCATATGGCAAATTTCCCATAGACATGGATGCTATTGGAGATTCAAGTGTAGTCTTGAAGAAGTCTGTTTTGAAGGTAGACCATTGTCAGATGACCATTGATTTATCTTATTTATGCTTTGATAATATGTCTGGTGTTTAATAGTATAAAGTAGCCTCAGCCTTTAATGGACACTTGTGGTTGAACCACAATAAAGCAGTGTGCTTGGGCCTTGGGTTTTCTTAGTCTCTAGGCTCTAATTCAAGCAATTTCATGCCCATACGAACAAAAGAATCTTTACACAGCCCATAAATATGACAGACTTCTTCAAAAATTGCATAAGTTAACTAGTACCTAGACCTGGTTAGGATCTAGAAACCAGTTCATTATCCAGATGGGTTCCCTGGATTTCTGATACATGTGTATTTAATGAATTGCCTCCTTTGCTTCTTAAAATGATATACAGCACTCATGACTTTTATTTTCACTTTGTACAAAGTGAAGCTGAGGTAAAATAACCTATCTAAGGTCATAAAACAAAGATACAACTGTCTCACATTTTGTCTGAAAGCTGTGTAGCTTCAAAACAAAAACTTTCCTCTATTTTATATTTCAGAGCAGTTGAGATTTCTGTGTGATATATACATGTATAAAATTATTGCCCATTTCACATCTTTATATCAAAATGTTTCAAAAGAGAAAATAAAAATTTCCCACAGGTACTAAAAAGAAATTTCTGCATTTTTTCATTTCATTAACATTGAAAAGTAATGGCATCTAAAATTGTTATAATACTCTCCCTTTCTGAGTTAGCAGTGGCACATGTGTTTTGAGCATACCTCATATACAGCTTTATTATGAGGAATGTTTTGAAGCATAACAAACGATTCCTTCCCTCAAAGGAACAAATAACAAATATCTAATGATTGGTTTAAGAAATAAGTGCTCTTGTTGTTCAGCTCTCTGAGCTAGAGAAAGAATGGGCTTCCTTGAGGAAGTGGCTTTGAAGGAGAACTTGCAAGATGCCAGATACCTTCCTTTTGCCCTCTGCTCTCTGATCCATGGATCTGTTTGCGACTCACCTTTTTATAATGATTTGTGCCTCTGGTAATTAAGCAAGCCTTTGTGTCCTCTCCTTGGAAAACCACATCCTGACCGCCATTTCCCTTTATGCAGCAGCAGCAGTGATTCTAGTTCAGGCCCTGCTGAAGTGAAGAAGCGGGAAAAGGTGATGGTGTGGGAATAGGGGTGACCATGGCAGGCTTTAGTGTCAAAGGCTGATTGCCAATGCCGGGGATTCCTGGGCAATGGATGTTAAATGTCATGAGGCATCACTCAACCTTGATGTTTCTGTGGTAGTAGGAAGGGAGAAGAGTCATATTCTCAACCTAAGGAGACAGGTTCATCTGGTGAGAGTGGAGGGCAGGCTGAGGACAGCTACCCTATGCAAATGTTCTGCCTCTGTATACACTTCTCAGTTTTCACTGTCGGAGAGGTTTAGCTTAAACACTATTTATTGGTTCCTGTTTTTAGAGTACCAGTTAGTAATAGTCCAAAAGTAGTATTTCAACTATAAATATCACTTTCTATTGTAATAGGTTAAAGCACATTAGCAAATCATTTTTATTAGCTTCCTTACTTGTACTTTCCTGGACATTTTCTCTATAATGGGCCAATTATGAATTTATCATGGGAAATTTGTCGTTGAACTGGTTAATATGATTCATATATAGTTTCTACTGTATGAATTCTACCTGTGTTTTATAAAAATTAGATGGATATATCTTGAATATGACAGGTCTGTCCAAATCGCAATCCATGAAACAATATTATGACTTAGTCTAAGGTAAGTGGACCAAATTCTAGGAAATTAATTTTAAGTATAATAGAATCCCTAAATTATTTAAATGTACCTAAAGATATTATAATACATTCTAAAACTGCTTACTACAATACTAATGCTTTTTACCTACCTGTATCATTAATGGTGAAAAACTTATGTATGATCTATCTTTCATGCCAGCTATAACACAGGGTTTTTTTGTTTTTGTTTGTTTGATTTCTCCCCCTCCCCCCCCAAAAAAAAACAAAAAACAAAAAAACAAAAACAAGAGAGAAGCTCACTGGTAAAGTTCTGATAAGGTTCCATGAAAAACTACATGTATTAAAAATATCTCCTTCTTTATTCCCAATGTTATTCTTTTTCTATTCCTCAACATAGACCTATTATTAGTAACATTGTATTTAAAATTGTTTAGAAATCTTTTATATGTTGAGCTGTTTTCCACAAGCATCGATTTTGAACATTCACATCAAGTTTCTTGCTTAAGAATGAAATCCCTATATTCTCTGTCACTCTTTTTTTTTTCTTGTTCACTAAGGCGATTTAATTGCTTTCAAGTAATTTTAAGGTCATGCTTAGTTATTGGTCCCGCGCCTTTTCCTAAAGAAGATTTCCTATAATGAAAATGGCCATAGAATGCAGTTCTGCACAATTGATCTATATTTATATTCCTGCTGAGCTGTATTATTCACCCTAACCCCCACCCCCCTCTGATATCAGGAAATAGAAATGTTTGGCAGCACTAAACTCAGGAAATAAAAATGCTCTAAGTGGAAGAAAAGTGCCAATTTAGATCATTTGTTTGAAATAGAAAAATGTTCTTTATTTTCTTGCTTAGGTTAGAATAGTGACAACTGAAAATGTGGATTAGTACTAACTGCTAATTAAGACAAAGTGCAATTATGATTTTAGTGTAACCTGTAAGAGTCATGTGTGAATGGCTTCTTTGTGCGTGAGAACCTTTGTTGCTTTCAGGTGGCTTAGCCTCACAAAGGCTCGTTGTGGAAATAATTACACCCATATGCACAAATTGGGGAAAACTCAGATGGCGGCTTCATTCCAGACTCACTGACTTCCAGGAGGGACAAAAAGGTGTGAAAGAGTCTGTGTGCTCTCACTGATGAGGTGCAGTGTGCTCTCACTGATGAGGTGCAGTGTAAAGAAGCGACTGAAGGCTTCAGGGCCCTAGAATTTTGGGTTTGACACCTTCGGCCATCATTTAATTGAAGTAGACTGAAGGCAACGTTCCCCAATCCCAAGCCTCAGTTTCCTCATGGTTCATACAACAGATCTTCTGTGAGGATTCCATGCGATGAATGTATTTTAAGCTTTTGGCATATTGGGTTTCTCTCCCACCTTTGGATTTAATACGATGAATAATTCATTTATGAAAATTATATTTCCTTAAGTGCTTTGTAGTTTGGCTTGCCTCGTTTTTGACAGTGCTTTTAGTAGCAGGCATTGGCACGTTGTACTGCAATTGTTGCCCATGGTCATTAGACATTTCAGCAAGCTGTAATATAAATCTAACCACACCTTTTTTCTTCTAGTAAGGAATATATATGTAGCAATGTTGCATAGAGAAATCTCTCTATACATGGGTTTGTCTTAGCTATAGATATGGGTACTTATGCTTTTAGAAGTATAGTCGGTACTCTACATATTCATTTGCATATACTTTTGATTGTATACACCTTTGTTCAGAACACTATTTTTTTTTTCAAACAATAAGGGTAACTTTCTGGATAGAGGATTTACCTCTGAGTTTTCTTTGGTGAAGCATGGGTTAACTTTTAGAATACCAATGATTAAGTTGCAACTTGGGAACTAAATAGTTATGAAAGCTAGAGACACCTATTAAAATTTTTAAATTTTATAAACATAACATAAAGGGATCCAACAGATTGATGCTCTTGGGAAAGTAAGTTTATTAGCTAAGAAGATGGAATACACCTATAGATACACCAATGCACACAGCCAAAACCATCTTTCTGGAAGAGAAAAATAAATCTAGCTTGTGATGAAATAAATGTAATTAGTGCACCACAGGCACTCTGTCATCTTTTTACTTTCCTCATGAGAGGATTTAGTTCCTTATATCAAATGTTTGCGGGTGTGAATTCAGATTCCTGATAAGGAAAGGAAAAGGATAAATTGTTTTCTTCTGAAAGGAAGTGAGCATTGCTGAGACTGTGCAGGTGACACACTGCTGAGAAGCCCTGGCTGTTTGTCAAAAATGCTTTCCTAACAAAGTACATGTATTGATGGCCCGCAAACTAATTTTTCAGACTGTTATACACATCAGTGAAGCCTTAAATAAACACTATGGGACAGCATTTAAAAAAAATTCTGAATTATTGAATCTCCACATGTACTGCATGTTAATTGAAGGCACTTGTATGTAGAATTCATAGCACTTACTGTATTCAGATTATACAGAGAACTTTTTTTTTGTTTCAGGGACTTTATTATTTTTAGCATTCACAAGTCTATCAGGGTTTTTTCAAATTTATCATATTTTAATGAGACTATGATTTGATATTATAAGTCATTATAAGTGCATTTGTCTACGTTTCCCATGAATTTGTCTACCGCCCCCGCTTCCAAAGTCTAAGCAGTAAAGTATAATTATGTTAGCTTAATCCGTAGTCTTTAACATATTAATGCATGGACTCCCTAAGGCAGTTGAAATAATTATGTATATTCAATAATTTTAAAATTGATAATTTTGCTCAAGGATGAGGCTACGTGTGGTCCATTGTCCTGTTATTTCTCAGTATTCCAAGAATAACAACATGAGAGGGGTGCTTCTGTCAGACCTCATTGCCAGGATAGGCTGACCTTCAGAGCAATAGTGTAACTTAGAGTAAAAAATGTGAATCTTAACTACTTACGTTTTTCTCTTTTCTTTTGTCAAAAAAAAAAAAAAGAGTCAGAACTGAATCTGTGTTCCAGTTTTGTAATTATGTTGAACCTTATAGTATTTTTACAGGAATTATTCATGGCTTGATGTTAATTATTGAGTTTCACTTCCATTAATTCTTTTGTATCAGAGAACTTTAATTGTCTGTGTAAATTACTTTATATTCTTTGTGAGTGAAGCAGATTATAAATAAATTACCATAAATAGATAACTATAATGCAGTGTGCAAAGTTTTACCATATTGTGAAAATGTATTAAACAGAAGTGGCCACAGGCTGTGTCCTATACACTGCAATTAATTACAATAGATTTGAATCTCTAATTTAATTTGCATAAGTAACCCTGGCCTTCGTCTCTTCTGTTATATTCAATATTATTTTATCTTATTTTACCTTTAGTAGATATTGAGAGAAAACTATTCTATACTTTAATTTTAACCTAGATTCAGACACTGATTTCTTTTGTTCATTAATCATACTATGACCATTTATATTCTATCTATCTATCTATCTATCTATCTATCTATCTATCTATCTATCTATCTATTTATCTATCATCTATCTATCTATCATTTATCTAAGCCTAAGTGACTGTAATGATCTGAATGACTGGTCGCTGTGATGCGCACTGACCACCAAGGGGAACATGCTCAATGCAGGAGCTGCCCCCTAGTGGTCAGTGTGCTCCCATGGCCAACAACCCCCTGCCAGTCTACCTCCCATGGTCCCTCCCCCTGGGCTGGAACAAGGAACTGGGGGTAGGTGGCAGTGGATGTGGTCCCTTTCCTAGAGGGGCCCACGGCTGGCTCCCTCCTTGGGGCTGATGGCCAACCTCCCATGCCCTGTCCCTCCCTGCTGTTGGCAATCCCTGATCAGCCGGCTGCCCACCTGCCACAGTGGCGGTGCGGTGGCAAGGGAAGGAGGGGGAGGTGGGGAACCATGTGTTGGCAGGGCATCGACAATGGTAGTGTAGGCGTCTGGCATTCATTCCTTCCGTGCTTGGCCTGGCGACCATCATCTCCTCTCCAGCTCATCCCTGATTGGCCTGGCCCTGATGGCCCTGATCACCGGCCAGGCTGAGGGACCCCATGAATTTCATACACCGGACCTCTAGTATATTACAAAATCATTTACATGTTTTCTAGGAAAGTATTCTATACACAGTTATTCAGTTATACACTGGAGTCCTGGTTGGTTTTGTTGACCAGTGTCACACCAATAAATTCAATAAAAAAGTAGAGGCAATAGTGCTTGTTTTATTAATTAATTAATTAATTTATTTATTTATTTATAAAATATATTTTATTGCGTTTTTACAGAGAGGAAGAGAGAGAGCTGGAAAGCTAGAAAGCTAGAAACGTTGATGAGAGAGAAACATCGATTAGCTGCCTCTTGCACACCCGCTACTAGGGATGTGCCCTTAACCAAGGTACATGACCTTGGCCGGAATCAAACCTGGGACCTTTCAGTCTGCAGTCCGACGCTCTATCGACTGAGCCAAACCGCTTTGGGCAATAGTGCTTGTTTTAAAATAAAATATCAGAACAATTTTGAAAAGCCTTTTTGGAAAGAATTATCCGAGCTGTTTTTGTTCTCCAACAGTAATTGCAAACTGATTGTGCTATTGTTTTTTAAAATGCCCAGGGATATAAATTGCTCTACACTCTGCTCCAGTTCCATTCGGCTGCTTTGCAGGAGCAGAGTTAGAGGCCAGGCTTTGAATTTCTTCTGAACTCAGGAGGGTGTTTCTTGACTCTCTCCTTACCTGGTTCTCCCTGGGAAATCATAGCTGGCCTGTTGGTTAGCTTGTTACTCTCCTGGAGCTAATATCCTCCCAAAATTCTCTTTGTGATAGAGGGAGTTAGCCTTTGGGCGTGATCATCCCTACACTCTCTTCTAAACAAAGCCAGTTCCTTCTGGGAGAACTTTGAAGATCTCTGTCCTATGACCTGCATTTTCCCTGGGCCAGATCCCTGTGTCTCTCTGCTCTGTAGCTGAGGGCATAGCAGTGGCTGCTTCTCTCAGAGGTGCCCCCCCTACTGAGGGACACTTTGGCGGTTTCCATGTATTGGCCACAGCACAGTGAATGATGCTGCAATGAACTTAGGGATGCATATATCTTCGCGAATAAGTGTTTTTGAGTTTTTCCAGGAGATGCCCAGAAGAGGGATCACTGGATAATTCGGTTAATCTATCCTTAACTTTATGAGCAACCTCCATACTGTCTTCCATAGTGGCTGTGCCAGGCTACATCCCCAACAGCAGTGAATGAGGGTTCTTTTTCTCCACCTCTCCAACACTTGTTATTGTCTTGTTGATAAAGCCATTCTAACAGGTGTGAGATGCAATCTCATTGTAGTCTTGATTTGCATTGCCATAATAGTTAGTGAAGTTGAGGATTTTGGCCCAGCGACCATCACTTCCTCTGCAGCCCAGCCCTGATCTTCAGCCAGGCCTAAGGACCTCATTGTCCCTTGGCCATTTGTATGTCTTAATGGGAGAAGTGCGTTCATGTTCTTTCCTCATTGTTTAATTGGATTGTTTAAAGAACATGTGGTACACATATACAATGGAATACCACTCAGCCGTAAGAAAAGATGAAATACTGCCATTTGCAGCTACATGATGGATCCTGAGAATATCATGACAGAAAAAGTCAAGAACCCTATGATTTCACTCATATGTGGGATATAAAAGTGAAAGTGACAAATGGACAGGCCGGACAGGCAGACAAACAAACATTCATAGACACAGACAGGAGTGTGGGGGTTACCAGGGGAAAAGGGGGTGGGGGTAATGGAGAGTAGAGGAGGTCCCGGATGTGGCGATGGAAGGAGATTTGACTTTAGGTGGTGGGAACACAATGCCATATGCAGATGACGTGTCATAGAATTGTATACTTAAAACCTATATCATTTTATTAAGCGACACTACCCCCTAAAATATAATAATAAGTAAAAAAAAGTGACACCTCTTTACAAGCAGGACACTGCGCAGGGGTGGTGCCTTCCACTCTTCTTAGTTTTCCACTCCCGGGCTAGAACGTTTGCCCTGAGAGTGAGTTGGGACAGATGTGATGAGGCCCCGTTATTCTTGGCCTGCAGATGTTCCTCTGGCCGGCCATCCCTACGGTAGACCTCTTAGTGGAGGCTGCATAAAAGGACAGTCCTGACGCCTCTCAGCCACTGCCTGGAATAGGGTGTCTGCAGCTCAGACTGGGGCGAGGGATGAGAAGTGCTAGCTGTCTGCAGTTTAAAATTTATTTTAACAATGCAAGCCCAAAATATAAGCCCATGAAAATACCAAATTTGATTTACTCGTTCTATCCTTTTGAAAGCCAACATTTCCTATCCTACAAAATGTATCTTCAGCAGTTTCCCCAGTCTGTTTTAAAATAGCCTCTGTGATTAAGCTTCTTCCACAGTCTCAGGAAGCTGTTCCATAATTCATTTATTGTTCGTAGTCAGGAAATCACTCCGGATATTCAACTCAAATATCCTTTACTTTTGTAGAAAATAGCTTTTCTCAATTAGGATAGTTTATATTTATCCTACTCACTTATATGCCCCTGATGTTTTCATTTTGCACAAACATGTATGTCACAATTATCCAACACGAATGTGTGTACATCAATAACACTTTAAATTGTAAAAATCTAAAATGCAGCAATTACAAATGTAATCCACCATATTGAATTAGGGGTGTGTGTGTATGTGTGTGTGTGTGTGTGTGTGTGTGTGTGTGTGTGTGTTGTGTTTATAATAGAAATAAAATAACAGATGTTCTCATTACAATCTTTTGCATAATTGCTCAGTGTTTTAATTTGATGAACCAGACTATTAATATAGAATTCTTAATATTACTAGAGGCCTGGTGCATGCAATTTGTACACTGGGGGAGAGGCCTCTCAGCCCAGCCTGCGCCCTCTCATAATCTGGGACCCATCAGGGGATGTCTGACTGCCGGTTTAGAGGTTAGAAAAACACCCCGTGAGTGAAAAAACCAAAACGAAACAGAGGCCACTCCAGCAAGGACGAGTTCTGAGGAGCTAGAGTTAACTTCTGTGTCGATTTGCCAGGCCAAGGAAGATGGAAGAAGGAAGGAAGAAGTGTGTGTGTGTGTGTGTGTGTGTGTGTGTGTGTGTGTATGAGAGAGAGAGAGAGAGAGAGAGAGAGAGAGAGAGAGAGAGAGAAATAGAGACACTCCCCCCAAGACTCCAGACTCTTTTATTTTAAACCACAAAACTTTGCTTTCTTCACATTTATCACACGTCTAAATACAAACCATCCTGGACTTCAAGCAACATGTGCTAGGGAAGGAAAATGCAGCCTTAAAGCAAAGGCGGGGGGTAATCAGAAGTTAGTAACCCCTCTGACTTCCCAGCGGAAGCTCCTCGGGGCCTGCCTCTTTGGGAATCCACATGTATCTCTTGGTGCCTGGGAGGTTAGGGAGCGCAGCACTATCCTGGGAGGGGAAGGTCACGGGGACTGCACCTGTGGTATTCGCCCCAAGTTTCATTTCTTCATCCTCCGGGTCGCTTTCCACCCCACCCCTGATCCAGTTAATGGGGTTGGAGGTCTGCAGCTGGATGCCTCCTGGCAGAGAGTGTGCCGGGGGCCGGGTGGCCCAGCTCTGAGACTCCTGCCTCCACGCCCCACCCCCACCCGCTTGCCACCTGTGGGCAGTGGCTTGCTGTGTTCCATTCTGATGTGTGCCAGAATCAGTCCACATGGGGGTGGGGGGAGATTGGGTGGATCTGAGGCAGGTGGCTCCACGGCTAGCACCTTTGGATTTCGTGCTGCTGGAGGGAAGAGAAAACCTCCCCAATAGAGGTTTTTCAAAAGTCTTCAGGGACCAAGAGGTTGGCGGGCTGGGGCCTTCCTTCCCCCAGCTGCAGGCAGCTGGCCCCGCCCCCTGCCCCCTGCCAGCGCACCCACCTTTGCCTTCCCGCTCCAGCTGCCACCTACCCCCTGTTCCTTGTTCCCTGTTGGAAAATCAGCGTCTGTTGGCTGGGAGGAGAGAATGGGAGGTTGGCCAATAAGCCCAGATCAGGCGATTGGGTGGTCAATGAGTGTCCCAGCGACAGGTCATTCTGGTTGTTTGGTCATTCCACTGTAATGGTCACTTGGGCTTTTATAAATAGAGACTAGAGGCCTCGTGCACGAAAATGTGTGCACTCAGGGTGGGGAGGGGTTCCTCAGCCCGGCTTGCACCCTCTCACAATCTGGGATCCCCAGCCTGGCATGAGATCAGGGCCTATCAGGGCTTCCCTTCCCCTGGCTGCGGGCAGCTGCCCTGCCCCACCACTGCCACTGCTTGCCCTCTGTGCAGCGCTCCACTGCCACCGGGTGCCTCCCTCTGCAGGCAACGGCCATGGGGTGCAATGGCGTGGCTGGCCTGGGCCTCCCTCTTTCTTTTTCTTGTTTAAGGAAGAGGAATGTTTACTGAGCAATACAGAATTGAGTACTATTGAAGGGTTTACCAGGATGGAAATGCACCGCACCCCACCCCTGCCACCCCAACATCCAAGACTACAGTATTTAGAAGTTCTATGCAACGGCCATAACTGCTGTTCATAACAAACAAACCATAGCATATTTATACTGTATCACATGGAGTGATTATAGAAATCCATTTATATATTGCTTGTATAAAAAAATTTTTTTTGGTAACAAATATTTTTTTAATGAAAGTATAAAAAAACATATGCAGTTGAAAGCCCTGCCAGGACAGCCAGTCTGTAAACATTCAGTGATTATGTGCTTTGGAAGGGCGCCCATGCCTCGTGCCCACAGCAACTCCAGCAGGGTCGGCGAGGGTGTGCCCCAGCTGCCACTCCAGGCGGGACCCACAGCGGGTGGGCACAGCCTGGCACTGTGCCCGTCTCCAGTCTTGCATCGTGATCAGGGTCGGGGTCAGGGTCAGGGCTGGAGGCAGGCAGATTGCAGTTTCACTCTGAGTTCGTACTCGGCCTAATTTTGGTTGCAACTCATGGCTTTTCCTGGCTGCTTGGAGGTCTTTGGGGTGGGTACCCTGGTGGAGAGGCCGGAGAAGTGCCCGCAGCTGCCTGGTTGGGCATCTCTCCAGCCCAGAGCCTCCTGCAAGCCTGGCCCCGTGCAGAACAACCCCCTCTCCCCAAGAACTATTTTGGTGTCAGCGTTTTGGTCCTGGGTTTCATCAGCCTGGGCTGCTTCCTGTGTAGACGAGAGGCCTGGTGCTGGTGTGGCTGGTCTGAGTTTCACAGAAAAGCCTGGCTGATGCTGGCTGTGCCAAGACTCATTGAAGAGTTTCTCATGCAGCAAGGAAGAGGCCTCTGGGACCCTCCTCCTCCTCCCTCTCCTCATCTCCACTTCCTCCTCCTCTTCCTCCTCCCGGCCCAGCTCACTTCTCCGGCTGCCCCAGCAGTGGGTTGCCTTATGAGCCGGGGTCTTAATGCTGCAGGTCCTGACGATGGGGCGATGCTGGTTGAGCATAGGATGAGCTGCTGCCACCCCGGGTTCAGCTCTTCC
Source organism: Vespertilio murinus (assembly GCA_963924515.1). Classification (NCBI taxonomy): domain Eukaryota; kingdom Metazoa; phylum Chordata; class Mammalia; order Chiroptera; family Vespertilionidae; genus Vespertilio; species Vespertilio murinus. Next base: position 31,356,760 of record OZ004711.1, read on the forward strand.
ATTTGGGTTTTCAGCTCCGCATTCGTGAGCTCCAGCCACTCAGATTCCCGCTCCAAAAACTCTGTCTGCTTCTTCTTCTTGTTCTGGCATGGGGCTGCCACCACTTTGTTCTTTTCTCAGTGCTGTTCCCTCTGTTCCTCTTCCTCCTCTGGCTCACTTTTCACAGGTTGAGGCCTCTTGCTCTCTTCACCTCCAGGAAGTGCAAAGGGGTGATCCTGGCCCCAATGCTGTGGATGTCAGCGTATGTCAGCTCCTCTGCAGTCAGGGCCGGGCTGGGGAGTCTGGTCAGAGGGCAGAGCCCTGGCCACAGTCATGGAAGGGTCCGGGGTCTGCCCAGGCATCCTAGCAGGAGGAATGGCAGTACAGCCCTGCAGAAGCTGTCAGGGAAAGCTGCGACCCTGGGGCCTGGGCCAGGCTGCAGGCGCCAGCCCCGCCCTACAGCGCCAGTGCACACCTGCCAGCGCCTCCTGTTGCAGCCACTGAGTGTCCCTCCCATAGGCTGTGGCCTGAGTCTCCCTCTTTGAGGTGATGGACTGAGGGGCTCTTCCTGCCTGCCTACCTGACCGCCCCTAACCACTGGCCTGCCTACCTGATCACCTCTAACCACATGCTGTGGGGCAGAGCCAGCCTAGCGAGGGGCCTTGGTAGTTATATCTAATCTCTGGTTGTTCTGATCGGTAGGCCTTTATGGTTTTTGGGCTTTTATTATATAGGATTAGCAGGAATGCAAAGAGATAATTCAGTAAGAGCCAACTATTTTCACTATAAAATTGCTTAAAATATTTTAGACTTCATAAATAAAGTATAATCTTTCAGTGTGATATGCAATATCTAAACTTTTCTCTGTTTTACTGTTAAGAGTATATTTAAAGTTTAGGGCTCTAGTCTTGATTTTTGATAAATTCTCTCATAATATTTTTTTATAGTGGTCTTCTGACTTTCTACATCCTTATAGATTATCTGTCTTCTCATAATATTTTTGTTGAAAAGAGTTCCACTTTGGGATGGAGACAATGTAAAAGAAATGTTATTACCTTTTATCATTTTTATAGCATGCATCATACTTTGGATTATATTTTATTATTAAATGTATGCTTTTGATGGTTTTAAATAGAAGAATTGAAGGCCAGTATAAAAATGTTCAAGACATTTTTGATATGTTTTGTAACAGATTATTGTATTGAATCATTTTAAATGTTCTACTTAATTTATAAGATGTTCTAATTCATTTACTAGCATAAAGTCTTTCTTCGGAATTGCCATTTCTTTCAGAAAAATAATATATAATGTTTAAATTGAACACTTTTATTTTATGTTTATTTTTGAAGGTATTACATATATCCTTTTTTTCTCCACATTGATCCCGTTAGCCTGCTCTCAGCCCCCCACCCAGGTCTTCACCACACTATTGTCTGTTGTGTCCGTGGGTTATGCATATATGCATACCAATTCTTTGGTTGATCTCTTCCCACTCACCTACCCACCCCTGCCTTCATTTCATTTTATTTTTTTACTTCATTGAAGTAATTTTAGGTATTTAGCAAGATATTAATGACTTGATGACCAAATGATGACTGTGAGGGTCTACAGTCAATAACTCAATGGGTTATGTACATTTTAAAGCTGCTTTAAACTAATCGATATTTATTAGTACTCTGAGAGTTTATTATACAGATCTAGATGGGATAGGCAGAAGTCCTGTCTGGCAACTCTGTTATCACAAGCTGAGTATAGAGAATCTTGCTACCAGTGGAGGCATTTTATGCTTCTGTCTAGAAAAAAAAAGCTATAACTTAGTTGTGTATGGTTGTCTGGATCGTTTCAGATTGGGGCTTTGACAGCCTAAGTTCCAGCTGCTCAGGCCTGTGAGTCTTCCTGTGAAAAATTGTAAACTCCCGGCCAAGTTAACCGCAGTCATTTCTGATAAATCTCATCTATATGGTAGGAATTACCCTGCATGGCTGTTTAAAACTAATTTGGTTCTAAAATAAAAACTAATTAAAATTATTTTTAAAAATCTGAAGCAGATGTTTTGTATTTTGTATTCCTTAGAAGGCCCAGTTGTTTTTGTGAAGACATTTTGGTAGACTAAATGAGATATGTACACCGTCTGTTATAATATAGATCCATTGGAGTTTAAAGGCAACTACCCAATTTGTTATGCATGCTCCCTGTAGGCTATATTTCCCCGGATGCTGAAAATATCTTCTCCAGTTAACCTAATTAACTGAAAACTGTCACTGTTGGAATTGCATTGGTGTAGCCAAAAGCTTAAAATGTACAGTTATTACTAGAACCAGAAGTGGCTTTAAGAATACCTAGAATGTACTTAGAGGATAGGTAACCTTATTAAGAGTAAGAGAAATTCATGTTTGTAGAAAAGCATCATTTACTCCATAATCAGGAGAACAAGCAAGTGATTTTCAATGAGAATAATGTATCGTGTGTGCTTGGTAAGAGACATGAGACATGAGTACAGGGACACTGTGGTTGTAGATAGCCGAATGCATTTTTTTTTGTTTGTTTGTTTGTATGTGTGTGTTAAAAGGCCCCAGGTAGAGAAACATGACTACTTTCTGTGCAGTGCCCAAGCAAGTACCTGGATTGTGTCCCACTGGTTATTCAAAAGCTAAATAGAATACTTAACACATCCATTTGAAAAGTACTAGTAGAAAATTTTAAAATATAAATTTAAGTACTTAAAGTTAAGGGCTCAAAAAGATTTCATTGTCCATTAAATGAAAATAATATAATGCTACTTATATTTCTGTAGAATCTCAATTGTAGGAGAAATAAAATAAATTGAGTAAAGAAAATGAGATGTGAAACAGACAGTAAATGGTGTCCATTTTCTTTAAACTGTAATTTTTTAGAAACTATTTTAGGGTAGAGGACTCTTTTATATTTTTCTTTTGTGTGATTTTAGTGATATCTTTAACAAAAATAATAGTGACTTCACAGATTATTAAGAGAAACCCAAAAATATAACGAATGCTTGTCTATAATAAGGACTAATGCTCTTAAATATTTTTAAATTTTAGTTTAGTACAGTTCAGCAATATTTGCTTAGCATCTCTAGTATACTATACTCTACCATTATAAAACTGAGCAGTACGTAATCACTGTGTGTGTTTGGTGAGGAAGATGAATTAGGTAAGTATTTTTGTAAATATTTGTGCAAGGTATTATGCCACCACAATGAAAGAAAACAGTTCAAATTGTGAGTTTAGGCAGATTTCTTAGAAGAGTTGCTACATTAAGATAAAATAATTAAATAATAATAAATAAATGATATTTTTATGGAATATTTTGTAATGTTTAAAGAAAATTTCCAGATATTATTTCATTTAATTCCAGATGTTTCACTGGTTATTTTCCTCATTTTTTTCAAATGAGAAAATTTATGATAATGCAGTGAATAACCTTGCCCAATATACATATACTTACCCATATACTTGGTATATTGCAGATCATAGCTCAAACCAAGGTAATCTTCTTCTAAATACACCTACCACATCCTCATCATATCAAGTTGCTTCTTAAAGTGAACAAAAGTAATATCTACACTAATAAAAGTAAATATGTAAATTGATCATACCTTTGTGGCATCCACCAGCCATTCAGGAGTGAGTATGCAAATTAAAACAAAGATGGAGGGTTAATTTGCAAACACAGGCTCTGAGCAGCTGGGGGCAGAACGCGGCTCCATGCTGGAGCAAAGTCGATGTCGGCAGGAGAAGCAAGGCCTATTCTTGCATGAATCTTCGTGCATCAGGCCTCTAGTATAAATATAACCGTATAAGGCAATACATGGGAATGCCAGTTGACTTGTTATAAAAGTCAGATCTTTTGATGTGGTTTTGTTGCTATTTCCTATGTGTCAACCCTGTCACTGTTCAGAGATTGGCCTATAAAATTTCCCAACATGTTGCATACAGAGTTATCTCAGAGTTGATATTTGTAAAGTACCTTTAAAATTGGGTATGTTATATCTAGTGTAGATAAGTTATTATTAGTGTTTTTCTCAAGCTTGTTTCTTCTGTGTGGAACACAATTCTTTTGAGGAGTCATTAAATCCAGCTGGACAATTTTCTATAAAAGTAGGCCACCAGGCAGTTTCCACGGTAGCAAAGTGTAGTGCCTTCCCAATGAAAAGAGCAACAAGTGCTGTTGGGAAATGAAATATTTGACCAATGTCCTATTCCGTTCTGTGGAGGTCTGCCATGCTCAAAGCCTTGGAGAAATGCTGCACAGTTTCAGTATGTATTCTTAACTTCTGTTGTTGCCCTAGACTTGATTTTCCCCCCCCAAGAATTTTCTTTTATTTTAAGCAACACTTTATTTTTCAATTACAATTGACATATCTATACCTACCAATAGACAAATATGTAAGTTGGCCATACCGCTGCAACACCCACAGCCAATCATGAGTGAGTATACAAAATAACCCGGCAAAGATGGTGAGCCTGTGGGCAAAGCGCATGTGCTCAGTGGCTGGGAGTGGGGTGGGATGCTGACGTCTTTGCCCAGGTAACGAGGTCCGAAGGTTTGCCCACTGTATTTGCCTCCAGGGGCACACCTGTGCAGGCAGCTCCTACACCCAGTTCCAACCACTGAGGGGTGGTCAGACCCCAAGGCCACCATCTCTGCAGAGAACCTGAAGGCCACTGCCCCCAGGCTTAGGTGAGAGCATGGCACTGCCTCCTGCTTTTCAGACCCAACAGGACAGAGGAGCAGAGCCCGGTCTTCACGGTCTCTCCAGAAGCAGCCTCCCCAGGTAGGTGAGTGGGCTAGAGATCATACCTCTGGCTTGGAGCCTTCTGGCCGACAGGGAAGAGGCAGCTCGGCTCCTCTCTCCAATCCCCTCCCTTTCTAACCAAGGTTCCTCACTGGGAACTTAACTTTCTTTGTTAGACAAGGGAATTCTGGACAACGATTGTCCGACCTCTGCGAACCCAGCACCCAGCAGGAGAACATGTCTGGGGCCAGGGTGCCCCCACCAGCCCTGGGCCAGGCAGTGATTGTGCATAAATGCACACCTTTCTTGCTGCAGAAGATGGACGGCTGCTCAGAGAACTCTGTGGGACAGCAGGGATCGCTGAGCAGTTCTCCGGCATCCAGGGACCAGTCCGCCTGTGAAGAGTTTAGGGAAGAAGGGTGTCTCTCTGTTGCAGGTGCTCCCGGCCAACCCCTCTGACACCCTAACGGCGAAGTTGACCATGGAAACCACAATGCAGGATGAGACCTGCATTTCCTCACCACCGAGCTCTCTCAGAAAATAAGAAAGAGGCTTCCAAAGCTGTGACTGTTAGTGCTTCACACAAGCCCACACGACCGCCTCCTCAGCCAGCACCCGGCGCCTGCTATCACCCGTGGGTCTGCCATGTTCCGTTCATCCAAACCTATGACAGCACACCTCCATAGCTGCGAGCTTAGGGGACCGTGATGGACAGTGAAGGCACCGTGACTGCTCAGGGGACGCAACAGTGGGGCGACTCAGGGTGCAGAGAACTGGTCACATTCCCAATGCCCGGATCTGGTTACTGCATAGGATCAAGGCTCCAAGTCCCCCAGGCCGTGCCTTCCCTGTAAGCTACCCACAGCCCCATGGGCACTGCACTGCTGGGCAGCACAGAGCAGATACATGAAACCCCGCCAGCCAGGGAACGAGCCAGTCTCAGGCAGCTGGTCATGAACTGGCCACTGCAGGGATGGCCCTTCTGGTCTCCCCACACTCAATCGCCTGCCAGGATCCTGACCCTGTGGTTTGGTTCACACCTCTTCCTCCCCAGCCCTTCTAGAGTCCCAAACTTGTGTCTGTATGTATATTCAAAAGTTTCCAAATTTAGCAAAATACAGTAAAAAAATATAAACCCACAGATCAAAGAAGCTCAGTGAATGGCAAGCACATAAAGAAAGCTACATCAAGACACACAAAAATCACATTGCTCAACAGCAATGATGAAAAGAAAAATCTTTTCAGTAGTCAGAAGAAAAGAGCCACGCTGTACACAGGAATAAACATAAGGATTACAAAAGATTTCTCATCAGAAACAGTGCAAGGGAGAGGGCAGAGAGCAACATCATTAAAGTACTCACAAGGGGGAAAATCCTCTCAATTTACAGTTGTAGACTGAGTGAAAATATTTTTAAAAATAGTTAAAATATAGTTTTCATATATAAAAGATTGAGTGTGTGTGTGTGTGTGTGTGTGTGTGTGTGTGTTTTATCACCAGCAGATTTATAGTGTAAGAAATGTTAAAAGAAGTCCTGCAAGCAGAAATAAAGTTTTGCCAGATACAAATAATGATCTATGGCCAAGAAATGGAAAACACCAAAGACAGTAAATGCAGAGGGGAAAAAATATAATAGAACTTTCTTATTATTTAAATATATTTAAAGATAACTATTTAAACAAATGAATATATGTCAGCTTTATAACATTTGTGAAAGTAAAAATACACCACGATAGCACAAAGATTGCCTGGGAAAAATGAAATGTGTTACAGTGAAGTTTCTATACAAGATGCGAAGCGGTGTAATATCCACTTGAAGAGAGACTGTGACAAGTTAAAATCCTATATAATAAAGAGCTACTATGCAAATGCCATCATGCCATCATGCCATCATGCCATAACTTCTCAGACAATCATCACTGGGGATAGAGGAATGGGACCAGCCAGGCTGCAGCCCGGGAAAGGGACATGCTACCTGCTCCAGGGTCCTGGGTGTCAGCAGCTGCGCCTGCGCCTCTGACCAGGAGAGGGAATAGCTACCCAGCCCGCTGTCCTGGGCGCCAGCTGCTGCACCTGTGCCTGCTCCCCAGGAAGGTACAAGCCGCATGCCCTATGGTCCTGGGTGCCTGTGGCTGCAGCCTGGGCGAAGCTGCCTGCCCACGGTCCTCTGTGGCTGTGGCCAGTCTGGGTGAAGCCGGCCCGGGTCTTGGGTGTCTGTGGCTGGCCAGAGGGAGGAAAGCCCCGGTCCCAGGTGTGGGGTGAGGCAGAAGCAGTTAAGGGCAATCAGGCTAGCAAGGGAACAGTTAGAGGCCATCAGGTCGGTAGGGGAGTGGTAAAGGGTGATCAGGCAGACAGGCAGGCAGGCAGAGGGGTTGGGGCAATCATGTAGGCAGGCAGAGGCAGTTACGGGAGATCAGGCAGGCAGGCCGGTGAGTGGTTAGGAGCCAGTGGTTCCAGATTACAAGAGGGATGTTCGACTGCTGGTTTAGGGATTGGGCCTAAACTGGTATTTAGACATCCCCAAAGGGGTCCTCAATAGAAGAAGGTGCAGGTTGGGCTGAAGGGAACACCCCCCCCCTCCTCCATGCACGAATTTCATGCACCGGGCCACTAGTAATATTCTATTAGTTTCAGGAGTACAACCAAGTGATTAGATTTATATAACTTACTAAGTGATCACCTCAGTAAATGTAGTACCGACCTGACACCATACATGGTTATTATAATATTATTGACTATATTTCCTATGCTCTGCTTTACATGCCCATGAATATTATGTACCTATCAATTTGTATTTCACCTTTTTCACCCATCCCCAAAACTCCCCTCCCATCTGATAACTGTCAAAATGTTCTCTGTATCTGTGAGTCTGTTTGTGTTCTGCTTGTCTGTTTTTTTTGTTTTTAGATTCCACATATAAGTGAGATGATATGGCATTTGTTTTTCTCTCTGACTTACTGTTTTTTACTAGAGGCCCAGTGTATGAAATCCATGCAGTGGGGGTTGGAGAGTCCCTCAGCCCGGCCTGCATCCTCTTGCAGTCCAGGATACCCCGGAGATGTCCACCTGCCAGTCTAAGCCTCACCCAGTCTGGTGCTTTTGTAGTCCAGGAGCCGTTGCTCCTTACTGATCACCGGCAGGGTGGGCAGGAGGGGCTCCCGCCACTGTTCCTGTGCTTGCCAGCTGTGAGCCCGGCTTCCGGCTGAGCGGTGTTCCCCTGGTGGGAGTGCACTGACCACCAAGGGCAGTGGCCAACAAACCACGGCTCGTGAGCCACATACGGTTCTTTCGTCCCTTGAGTGTGGCTCTTCCACAAAAATACCATAGCCTGGGCAAGTCTATTCTGAAGAAATGGTGTTAGAAGAAATTTAAGGTTTTTTTTTTTTAATTTTTTAAAAAAATATATATTTTATTGATTTTTTTTTTAGCAGAGAGGAAGGGAGAGAGTTAGAGAATTACAAATATTGATGAGAATCATGGATAAGCTGCCTCTTGCACACCCCCTACTGGGTATGTGCCCACAACCAAGGTACATGCCCTTGACCAGAATCGAACCTGGGACCTTTCAGTCCGCAGGCCAATGCTCTATCACTGAGCCAAACCGGTTTCAGCAGAAGTTTAAGTTTTAAAAATATGGCTCTCAAAAAAAATTTCAGTCATTGTACTGTTGATATTTGGCTCTGCTGACTAATGAGTTTGCCGACCAATAACCAGGGGTCAGCTCCTGCATTGAATGTCATAGGGACAAGTCCTTCCACCATTCAATTGATTTGCATATTAGGGTTTTACTATATAGGATGGCTGTGTCATATTCCATTGTATATATGCACCACCTCTTTATCCTATTCCTTGTTCTATTTCTATTGATGGACACTTAGGTCATGTTCTGTATTGACTTTTGTGAATAATGCCGCAATGAACATATGGATGTATATGCCTCTTCAATGTAGTGCTTTGGATTTCTTTGAATAAATACCCAGAAGTGGAATTGCTGGGCTCTTCTTTGTCTCTTGTTATGTCGTCTTTATTAATTTGGTTTGATGTAGATATGGCTACCTCAGCTTTTTTTGTTTGTTTTTATTTTCATGAAATAGCATTTTTCATCCCTTTACTTTCATTGATCCATGCCAGCAGACTTGTAGTTGAGTCTTAATATCTGATAGCACATCATGGGGGGTGGGGGTGGGGGGTGAGGATTTACTCTCAGGCCAGTTAGCTTAGAGGACTGGCTGGGCAACTGTGGAGGATCAGCTATGTTTGGTTCCAACCCATAGAGCAGGACTTACTTCAGGGGGGCTCTGGTGCCCGCTGAGTCCACTCCTTGTGTGTGTTGCTTGTGAAAGTGGTAGGGCGGTGGTACTTTGATATGTTCTAATGCTGCCTACCAGGTGTGCTGATCCTGGGGCTTCCCAGGAGATGCCTTGCCCAAGGCCACCTGGCATGAGGCACAAGGCAATCTGCAGGTGGCTGCTCCTTGTGCTGGGCTTGGAGGTGCCTGGGAAAGGCCAAGCTGAGAACTAAGTTCTCTATTGCTAGTGCCAGGTCTGGAGCCATTCAGTGAGAGGTATGGGGCAGGCTGAGACCAGATTCTGCTTGTTTGAGAGAGATTAGGAAAGCACAAAGCATGATGGGTCTTTAGTACAAAAAAGCCATTGCAAAGAGAATGGGTGGGCCTACAAGTTGGGTGGGGTGGGGTTTCAGGGAATCAGGAGGGAGGGCGTGCATCAGTGTTAATCAGATTGATGGAGGGTCAATTATGGTGGCCACCTGTGGTGGTGTTGGGAGGGTGTCTGAGAAAGGAGCAATGAACTCTTCCAGCGCTTTGTCTGAAAGAAAGCTGCTCCTCCAGATCTTGCTCTGATGCCAGACAATTTGGTTCTTCATCGTGTACCTTTCGTGCTGTTGACCCAGAGCTGAAGTTCAGAGGGAGTGAGTCCACGTAAGTCTGTGTGTAGGCCCTTTAAGAGGAGAACATGAGAATCCAGCAGCTTCTCTCTCTTAATCAACCATAATCCCTTCTAGTTTTCACAGCCAGAAGCTATGCAGTTATACGGGCTCCCCCCCCCCCTTTTTTTTTTGACTCTGGAACACTCAGCTTAGGGGACTGGTGTAGGATTTGCTCCTCATGGGGAATTTCTATGGCAGAAATATTCCCCCCAATTTTTATCTGTCAGACATGGGTTTGGGGCCAGCTCTTTCAGCTTCTCCACCCCCTCTTCTACCAGTCTCAATGTGGCTTCTTCTTCTTTATATCCTTAACTGTAGGACTGGTGTTCAGCTAGATTTCAGAAGGTTCTGATGATGGTTGTTCTGTAGTTCATAATTTTGATGTGTTGTGGGAAGATTTGAGTGCTGCATTTATCTATGCTGCTATTTTGACTGGAATCTGCCCTACACTCTAAATAAGGCCTGGGTATTAAGACACAACAGTGTAGCAAATATGTAAAAATTATTTCCCGGCCGTAATCCTTGCCTTCAAAGTACCACTTCACCTTAACTCTAAACACATTTTGTTGAGGAAAAAAACATTAAAAGAAAAAATTAAGATATTTTATTTTAATTGGTATAACCTTTTTTAAATATAATCAATATATTGGTTTCAGAGATGGGAAAGGAGAGAGAGAGATAGAAACATCAATGATGAGACACCGTGGTCGGCAAACTGCAGCTCTCCAGCCACATGAGGCTCTTTGGCTCCTCGAGTGTGGCTCTTCCACAAAATACCTCGGCCTGGACAAGTCTATTTTGAAGAAGTGGCGTTAGAAGAAGTTTAAGTTTAAAATTTTGCTCTCAAAAGAAATTTTAGTCATTGTACTGTTGATATTTGGCTCTGTTGACTAATGAGTTTGCCGACCACTGATGAGACAGAATCATTGCTTGGCTGCTTCCTGCATGCCCCCTACTGGGGATGAAGCTCACAACTCAGACATGTGCCCCGACCTGGAATTGAACCATGGCCTCCTGGGTCATGGGTCAATGCCCAACCACTGAGCCACATCAGCTTGGCTTGGTGTAATCTTATAATCAATCAGTTTTCTTTCTCTCTCTCCCTTCCTGTCCCTTACCCTCCTCTCTTCTCACCTCTCTTACCCTTCTCTCCACTCTCCTTCCCTCCTATCCTGTACGTTCCTCTCCTTTCTCCAGATAAATGTCAGTGTTTAACTTGGCACTGAGTATTTATGTACAATATTTAATTGGCAAACTGACTTCACATTTGAAGGAAAATATTATTTACTTAACACATTATCTTGCTTTAAATGTTAACTATTCCTCTCCTAGTTATTGCTCTCAGGTGTTCTCATCTTTAATATTATCATTTTGAGAAATCTCCATCTGACATAACCTATATGCATAAAGCACTATACTTATATATTTGATTAAATAAAAAAGGTTAATGAAGTAATTTTATGTTCAAAATAATTTAATGCATATTAATGTTTTTGCCAGTACAGTTCTTCCTATTAGCTAATTTCTCAATACCTATGCCTATTTCTTTGAATCCAGGTCCAGTTTAAAAAGCTCATTGTTTTTCCAATAATAATCCAAAACCAATCTTATATGTAGAAGATAAATATCTTTATAAGCTCTACCTGAGGCATAGGTGACTGATGTGAGAAAGGTTTTTGAAAGTGAAAATTTCTGTTGCAAATATCTAGAGATTAATCTGACCCATGTTGTTCATAAATACCAAATTTAATGTTGCACTGATATTTTTCATGGCTATGCCTTTTTTGATTCCTGCAGCTGTTAGCTTATAGTGCCAGTGTTATAAAATCTTTATGTATTATTTAGTCCAAAAACTATTTCAAAATTACTGGAGATACTAGATTTGCTACTAGATAGAATAACATTTTATATTATTCTATCACAAAGATCAAAACATATATTTTGATAACTATTTAATTGGATTCTATTGTAACCCTATACATTTTATCATATACATTAAAATATTAAACTGACAAGAGCTATAAGTGCTTCACTAGCAGGCCAAAGGGATTCATGGAAAAAAGAAGGATCAGGAACCTCATATTAAAAGGTTTAATTTAGGCCCTAGCCAGTTTGGATCAGTGGGTAGAGTGTCTGCCTGCAGACCAAAGGGTCCCTGGTTTGATTCTGGTCATGTGTTTGGACCTGGATTATAGGATCCTCTTAGGCCTGGGATCTGGTTGGGTCTCATGCAGAAGGCAACCAATTGATGTGTTTCTCTCACATCAATGTTTCTCTCTGTCACTCCCTCTCCTCTCCTATTTTCCCTAAAAATCAATGGAAAAATATCCTCAGATGAGGATTAATAAATAAACAAACAAACGGCTTAATTTAGTATTTCTTTTAATTATTCTCAAAAACAAGCTAATTTTTTTCACTCCACCCTCAATTATTTCTTGCCTTCAAATCTCTTTCATTATGCATAATGCATATGGTCTCTGTTCAGAATGAGAAAAGGAAAACAAGAGCTTTCTGTTAATATCTGAATAGGATGCAGTTTTATTTATTCATGGAATATTCCAAGAAGTATTGGATTATTTGCTAAACTTATAAAATAAGTGAATAACATGGATTACTTATAGGAGCATTTAGAACTTATATAAATTTTTTTTCTGAGTAAGTTTTAGAAAGTTAAATATTTGACATTTTTAAATACATTGGCTTTAATATTTATATTATTGAGTACATATGTTTTTTTATATTATACCTTATGAAAGGTTTCAAGATTAAGCATGAGTCTTTATAAAGTGAATATTACAACCACAAATTATGTAGATTAAAATAATTGGTTTTATTTCCTTTAGATTCCATATCTATAAAACATAGTTGATAATGGTTTACCTTATTAGCAAGCTTCTAGACAAGATAATAATTTTAGTTTTTTTTTTCAGCTTTGAAATGATGTATTGTATGAAGGCAGTGTTTAATATAATACATTTCATTTTCAATATTGAGCTATTAACTGTTAAAGCATATGTGTAGTACACCCTATATTGCTGTATATATATATTATAAGAAAGAATTATATGTTTCCTTAAGATACCACTTTTATTAAAATATGACTTTTCTTTAGGCTAGCAAATTGAAATAGAACCTTATGTCTTCCAGTGTAATTATTGTGGCCTATTGAAAGGGAATAAAATCACAAGTTTTAGATATGTTTTCATCCCCACCAACCCTATTCCTAGTATTGGGTAGATACTTTCTTTCTGGTTTCTGGCTCTGGAACATAGCCAACTAACATAATTAACAGAGTGGAGACAAAAGATTATATTATTGTTGTAAACCAGAGAAGTTCATAAAAGAGTCATGCCATTTTTTCAACTGGTAGTTGACAATGGCATTGAAATGACTAATACTAATCTCAGTCTCAGTTAAAAATAAAAAAGTATGCCTCAATATTTCTTATCTTTTATATATACAGAGACTCAGAAACAAACTTGTATATACAAATATATTTATCATCTCTTACAATATTTTCTCAACTGATATATATATATATATATATATATATATATATATATATATATATGCCTAAGTGACCTTTACAACTGGAGAAACGTCCAGTATTTATGATTGTCTCTGACACTCAATGCAAGAGCTGCCCCTGGTGGACACTGCACTCCCACAGCCAACCTTCTGTGGATGACCAACCTCCTATGGTCTCCCCCCACTCTCCCCACCATCTGGCCCTGACTGGCCTCGATTAGGACTGGGCAAGATGGCCTCAATTGGTCTCCATCACCAGCCAGGTTGAGGAACCCCAGCTATGCATGAATTTGTGCAATGGGCCTCTAGTTTTATTATAAACAACTATTCCTTTTCCTACCACTGATTAGTCATAACATCATAACATTCTATGCTTATACCATGTAGTTCAAATACTACTAATAGTTTCTCATTGCCTCCAGAACAAATCTAACATTAGTAGCAGAGTTATTAATTCTTTGGTGGCAATGACTGTGAGGAATACCAGTAAATAGCAACCCTCTTCTTAACATGGGTTCTAAACAAATGAAAAATTATGAAAAAATGTTATCAGTTGCAGTACTTTTATTAACGATAAAGATTAAATTCAAAGGCATAGTTTAGTATAAGAACCAAATGGCTCAGAGTCAAGTAGACCTATCCGTGTGACACAGGGTACTGTGGGAGGACATAGCCATTATCAGCAAGACTAGAGGCCCAGTGCACGAAGTTCATGCACGGGGATGTGTGTCCCTCAGCCTAGCCTGCACCCTCTCCAATCTGGCACCACTTGAGAGATCCCCAGCTGCCCGTTTAGGTCTGATCCTACCAGTTGGACTCCCTCTCACAATCCAGGACTGCTGGCTCCCAACTGCTCACCTTCCTGCCTTCCTGATTGCCCCTAAATGCTTCTGCCTGCCAGCCTGATTGATGCCTAACTGCTCCCCTGCCAGCCTCTTTGACTTTATTTGCCCTTCCCTGCAGGCCTGGTCCCTTTCAACTGCCCTCCCCTGTTGGCCATCTTGTGGCGGCCATCTTGTGTGCACATGGGGGCATCCATCTTTGACCACATGGGACCATCCATCTTGAGTATTGGAGTGATATTCAATTTGCATATTACTATTTTCTTAGATAGGATAAGTAAGAATAATTATGTAAATTAATAAACTTAATTTTGATGAATTTAAACAAATAGCAGATCGCATGCTAAGTTGTTTGCAATTGTAGCAAGGCATTGTTTTCATAGGGGATTTGCCATTTACACATTTTTTTCTTTCAAATTACTACTAGATTATGGTTTCAGCAAAGCTTTATTGAGTGCTGACTCTGTTCAAAGCATTATACTAGGTTTCATTAGGAAACAACAGAGACTAGAAAATTCTCTATTCTCCAATAGTTCATAAATTATCAAAACCTCTCTTCAGGTGGTCTGAAATTTGAAAATTATTTCATGTTGATCTTTTATCAAATATTGCAGTAGTCATATTCTTCCTTAATTGTGTCCAATAAAATTATTTTATCTTTGCTTAGAAATAAAATAGGAAGCTTAACAAAAACCTTGTTTTAAAATGCTTATAAGGAACTTATACAAAAGCTGGTTTGAACCAGTTTAGATAATTGAACAGATGCTGTCCCACAGACTTCTGTGCAATGGTAGAACATTTTAAAACTCTCACTGCCCAGTATAATAGCCACTAGTTATGTGTGAATCTTGAATACCTGAAATGTGACTAGTGCGCCTGAGAGATTAAATTTCAATTTTATTTAATTAATTTAAATTATATGCCACTTGTGTTTAGTGGCTACCACATTGTACAACACAGCTCAAAAGTTGTATTTATATAAATTAACTGGTGTATATTCTTGGCTAATTGATGAGGCAAGGAATTCAAAAGTGATAAACCAAGGCAGAGAATCTTGGAGCCTCTGGGAGTCCCTGAAAAACCTCCTTTAGCTCTCACTCTCCCATTTCAGTGCACAAATAATGTGGTAGGCCTTGATATCTGATATGAAAGGAATGAATGAGCCAGACAGTTTGAAGCATAAACACTTGTGTATCTAGGAGGTATCATAGTGAAGCCACTTCCATCCGGAGAATTACATCTAATGAATTTTTAAAAATATATTTTTATTGATATTTTACAGAGAGGAAGGGAGAGAGATAGAGAGCTAGAAACGCCGATGAGAGAGAAACATCCACCAGCTGCCTCTTGCACACCCCCCACCGGGGATGTGCCCGCAACCAATGTACATGCCCTTGACCGGAATCGAACCAGGGACCTTTCAGTCCTCAGACCGACGCTCTACCACTGAGCCAAACCGGTTTTGGCACATCTAATGAATTTCATAGTTTTCTTACCTAATATGTGCATATCAAATTTTAAAAAAACACACAACACCCTCAATAATCACTTGCTGAGTAGATCATCAAACAAAGTGAAGTCACTTTATGATTAGAAAGGAGTAAAATAAATAAAAACATGGAAAGATTACAAAAATAGAATAAAGTACTGTGCAATTAATTCCCTTGTGGTCTGAAAACATGCATTGCATGATTTTTATTCTTTACATTTTTTAATGTCTCAGAATGTAATCTGTCCTGTTAAATCTGCCATGTGGGCCTGAAAAGAATGTGTTCTCTGTTGTTTGTTATTAGATGGAGTATACTATAAATATCAATTACATCAAGCTGATTCATTGGGCTGTTCTGGTCTTCTATATCCTTAGTGATTTTCTGCCTGCTAAATTTCTCGATTATTACAAGTGGGGTGTGAAAATCTCCAATTATATAGTGGATTTGTCTAGTTCTTCATGCAGTTCTATCAGATTGTTTACTCGTTTATTTTTATGTTCTTTTGTTAGGTGCATACATGTTGAAGACTATTGTTTATTTATGATGATCCGCCCACTATATCATTATGTGAAAACCCTTTTTATTCCCAATAATTTCCTTGCTCTGAAATATACTTTGTCTGAAGTCAGTATAGCTAATCTAACTTTTTCTTGAATTCTGTTAGCATGATCTATATTTCTCCATTCCTTTAGTTTTATCCTACCTAAGTCTTTATATTTAAAATGAGTCTCTTGTAGACAACATAGATTTTTTTTAACCTACTCTGACAATCTAACTTTATTAGAGTATGCAGAGCATTTACATTTAAAATGGTTATTGGTATAGTTAGATTGATATCTGCTATGTTTATAAATATTTTCGATTCATTGCAGTTATTCTTGAACCTATTTTATTTTTACATTTTTGCCCTTTCTTTATATAATTGAGATTTTATGATTTTTATCTTTTCTTACAACATAAATTAACTTCCCAAGTTTAACAGAGAATTACCAATTTCTCCATCCTATACTTTTGATACTTTTATGTCAAAATTCCTTATAAGTGTTTTTAAAATAAGGTTTTGTTAAATTTCATTTTTTATATGCTTATTACTGTTATTACTTTAGACAAACAGTTATTGGTCAACTAATTTTAAGCAACCTTGACAGGACAGTATTTCCAATGAGAGGTGCTAAAACAATTGGCTATCCATATGTAGACATAACAAATGAACTTTTATCTAAACATGTATTTATTAAAAAGTAATGTGGAATGGATTGTAAAGCTATATGTAGTAAGTATAACTACATAAATTACACAGAAAATAATAGGAGAAAATTCAGTGATGAGGGCAAGTAGATATTTCTCAGGTAGGCCATAAAGGTGCAAATTATGAAAAAGATACTATGCTCTGAGAGTTACTTGATGCCTTTCAACTGACGTTCAATAAACAGCATAGTTTCAGCCAGATCATGAGTTGACTTTTAGTTTTCTATTGAACAGGTAATTAAAGTAAACTTATTAAATGGAATGGTATATAAGCCTTTCTGGAGAGATTTTAGACAGGTACAGTATATCTATTGGAAAACAGCACAAATTCATAGGTTAAGCCACCTGGGTTTGATCAGGGCTTCACTTGTTATTTGGGCAAGCTTAGAAGTTATTTAAACGTGTGGTTTTTTTCCCCTATGTTTCTCCTTTCACATACTGGGATAAATTGTGCCCGCCCCATAGACTTATTATGCAGATTGCATGAATTAATATATGTAACATGCTTAAACAGTGCCTATCCCATGAGCACAGCTTAAGTGTTACCTGTTTTATTATTGTTTTTTATTAAATGTTAACATAATTTTTCATTGAAAAATTTATAGTGGAACAGGTAAGAAAAGATATCATGGAAGAAAATGAAAACTGTTGGTGGATGAAGCAGAACTATGGAATGTATATGCTAAAGTGCAAGAAATGCTAGGCTAGGGTTTTTTCTGTATTTTTCATTGGCTATGTCAAAGTGTACTGAATGGAGCCTGGCATATAGAAATCAATAAATGCTTATTGAACTTAACTGAATAGAATGTAAAGAAACAGTTCTGTCATACCCAATGCTATGAGTTAAATGCTCAGCTACATGTGAATAATTATAACTAAACATGCAATATACATAAAAACTGAACTTGAAACTGTTTCATGAAATATAACTGTACAATTGAAAAAGGAATTCTGCATTAATTAGATAATTTGCAGGTAGGAAAAAAAAGGCTACAGAATGTCTCAAGATGGGATTTGGTAGGACAAAGAAAAGGTTAGAATAATTCATATTAGATGAGAAAAAAATCACAAAGAAATGGAAAACTCTAAGAAGATAAATTATTATTAATCAATGAATTCCTGAGTTGTACCCCATGGAGAAATATATCATACTGAACCCTGCACAGTTAAACTTAACAAAGTTTGATTCCATCTTTCCCATCTGCTTTTCTCATCTCCATGGTGAAAAGATGACAAAAAACAAAATATGGAAGTTACCTAAATAATTACAGTGAAAACTGAACTTTATAACTAAGTCTTGGACCTCAAGTTACAGCTTACTTTAAAGTCATAGGAACACTTTTCATAAGGGCAGAAACCTTCACATAATGATCCCAAATTCTTTCTTCTATGGGAGATAATGTCCTTTCTTCACCAATAGCCAGCTGAGGATTTGTACTTCCCAGAGAGAAGAACACATTGTGTCAGTGAACAGGAAAGGCACTAGCAAGTTGCTACTATCACGTGACTGCTCCGTTGGGTGTAATGCTTAATATATAAAGGAACTTTACTGCATTACTTAACCTTCTCAATTTTCCCATCAATCTATTTTTTCCTGAGACACATATTTTGACTTCTTAAACTATCACAAATTAAGATCAAGGAGATAAGTTTGCAATACCGACTTGCAAGTTAAACTCTATTTTGTAACCCCGTTAGGTAAAGAGATCCAGATAATCTGGCTCTAAATAATTTTCTATTTAAAACACTTGTGTGCATTCAGACAGAACACCTAAATGTCCAATCTTGAGATATCGTGAATCTATAATTTTATAAGATGTGCAGGTATCTGGGTGTTCATGAGTGTAAATCAGTATACCCTAAAACATACAATGCATATATCTAATCGGTCTCATATTTGAGAGTGCATAAAATAGCACAGTGCATAGGAAGAAAGAGGCTGGCGTGAAGAAATAGAGCTGGGAGGAAACAATAGCTAAGGGATAGTGGAATGTGTTTGCTGTGCTGGAATGGAAGATTAACTAAAAATTTGATCAATAATCAACCTTAAAGTCCACTTCTAAAAGAACACTTATCTTATGACTGCACTTAAGTTCACCAAACAAATCCAATTTTGAAATTACTGAAGTATTTGTACTTCTGTGTACTATAAAATAAGAAAGGTAGTATAATTCAAGTTGTTTCAGCAATACAGAAGAATAAATATAAAATAACCGTGAACATATAACAATATAATGATGCATATTAAATTAGTTGCTCCTTCCCAGTGGTATGATGAAGAGCTATTAACCATAAATTACTATGGGATTACCTGTTAGATGACATTAACTCTGAATATAAGAGATTTTAAAGCTGTTTTCTAAAGTGACTGCTACTACTTATTCCATAGAATACTGGATTTATTACTAACCATTGGGAGGCTATGTGAGAGTAAGCTGCTTTTTTTTCTTCATGTTAAAATAAATTCATGGGGAAAATGCTTCCAAAGGTTTATGTAGAGTTACGTTGAAAAAAAGTCAGAATACAGGATCTCCCAAAATAAATTTTGACCACAAAGATTTTAAGTAGTACAGGATTTAAATTAATTATGCATATACAGGGTACAGCAAAAGTAGGTGTACAGTTGTAAGTGAAACAGTTTATTCTTGTATTATTACTTATTGATTATTGCATAATTTTTGCATGATTGTGCATAAACACTTCCATATATAGTAAAAATAGATGAAAATGAAATCATCAAAAATTATAAAAGAAAAAGGTATCAATTGGATGGTTAAAAAATTACCACCAAAAAATCTTGTGTGTATATATAATTTTTGTCAAAATATAAACATATTTCATATACATACATATATATGATATATTTATATATATAATCAGGTGGAATGTTAAGGATTGTAGGAGGAAACTATAAAGAAAAAAGGAGGAGGTTATTGCTTATGTGTAGGCTTAGAGCACTATCTGTTATTTTATATTAGTTCACTAATTTAATCTGTAATTTACCCCATAGTATGCCTTTGCCCTTATGATGTAATAAGAGTTCACTTATTTAAAAAAAAGGTTTAGGTAATAAAATCCAGGGTATATTTGACAATATTTTATATAGATCTGATGAATTTTAAGAAAGAGCATGCAATTAAGCATTGTGTTGATTTTTATGTCAGCATTTATATTGTAGAATTATATATTTTTGGCACAGAAAGTAGATGCTTATTAAATTAGTATTGACTTACAGCTTGCATGTTTTGAATGGTTGAGTTCCTAAAATGTTTGGTAATTTATAAAGGGCAAATGCAATTTATGATGGATTTCTGAAATTTAAATGACATATTTGCATTATTTGGTCAGCACAATCAATTTAATTCTTGTGACTATTACATGAAGCATATTATTAGTATCCTGGTTGTTTTTATTATTATTATTATTATTATTATTATTATTATTAACTTACAGAAAAGGCCCAGAGGCGGTGGAAAACTAAAAATGCAGTATAAGTTAATGCTGAGCAATAAGATTTAAATACCAGGAACAGCAGCTGGTTTATGCAGATGGCCATTAAGAGGTTGGAATGCCTCTAACATAAGCATACGGGGTGGCAGTAGGAGACAGGTAGTCATTAGATGTGTGATTGCTGAGGTTAGCTGTTAGTCTGGGAAGAACGCTGGGCTTTTTCCATCTCCCACCAGAGATTTTCTCCACAAAAACATAATTATCAAAATGTTACATTTCACATTATGCTGCCTCTTGCAGCAAATTTACATCCATTTATTTTGATACCCTGAAATTATTACTGGAGCTTCCTACAAAGATCTGATTTAAAAATCAAATAATATTTAGGTAATAGAAAATCTGAGCCTATTATGTGACAGCTAACTTGAAGACTTGATATAAATTCATTTTTGGGAATTTATGTGAAATATTCAAGCTTACTCTCATGATTACATCTGATCATTTTGAAATGTAAACCCTACAGACCTTCATTAGTCTCATATTTTTAGCATCACAGAGACTGGAAATACACAATTCCAAGGAATTCATGCTGATTAATATTTAAGATAAAAGAAGCGTATTGTACCTTCATGATTCCACTTTTTGTGTCCTATCATTCTAAACCTTCTTTTTCCAGTATTTGATTTCCCTCAAACCCCACATGTCACTCCACATCAGAATGAATACATATATGCAAGACCTTAGCATACTCTATTCCACAACATGTGACAATGTGATTCTCAGGGAAGGTAGCAAAGCACACCTACCATTTGGACCTATGTCATATATTCCTCCTAAGAAATTCTGTCCAGTAATTGCTCATTTGCTTGGTATTGTTCTATTATAGAAAATCAGTAAGAAGGTCAACCCCATACCCAGCAGCTAGAAGTGAGTACAAAAAATGAAAATAGTACCTACATACCAACTACCAGACAATGATGATAAATCAATCTTTCTTGACAGTGAAATGTCTTGAGACAAGAAAAGAAATGCATGCTATCACTTTATCTACAGTGATTTCCAAAAACATGCTCTATAAATCTCAAGGATGCCTAAGATACTTCATTGGGGTAGAAAAATAAAATATTAGAATTTTTCTTTATTTTTACCTATTTTAAATTTTCTATTTTTGATTTGCTGTAATACCTAGATTAATCACCATGAATAAGCCTAATTTATTACAGATACATTCTTTTATGTTTTTAACTGATGGGAGAACACGACCCCACCCCTCCCCCCCCAAAAAAAAATAAAAAAGACCTTTAAGAAAGTATATTAGAGAGTTAATTTACAATTCAGTCCAGAGAAAATGATGGATTAAGTGTTAATTAATATAGTTTAAGTGTAAACTTGGTCATATAAGTGAGGAATCTACTAAAGTTTCCACATACTTTCTAAACTCTTTTATCACCAGAAAACAGGCCATGCTTCAACCAAGTAGCTGAGAATACAACAGAAGGGCTATTTATAAAGGAGTTTATAGAATTTAGAAAAAGCAAGAAGGGATGGTTGTTATCTGGGGTTAAGCCATTACTACACCCTCCCCTTAAATGGAAGAGATAGAAGCAATTATATTAACTTATTTAAGAAAATACTTCTATGGAGAGAACCATCTGACAGAGACCCTTTGGTCTGGGCAGAGCGAGTTTGTGACTACCACATAAGGATAACCCAAGGGAGTAAATATCTTGTTCTACTGTCCAAATACTTACTGGTTTCTCCATCGGACAAATCCAATCTGAAATCAGAGGAGAAAGTCCAGATGTAGTTCATACAGGTCAGATTCCTGGGGAATTATTTGAGAAAGGTAAGAGTGGAGTTTGGATTTGGAGGAATAAATTTCCTGCAGTCCTGTCATCTTCTCAGCTTTCTACTCTTTTCCAGATGAAACATACGTTTCCCTTCTACAAGGGACACACAATTTCCATCAGCTCTTATATCCTATGAGTTGAGGTCAGTCTACTCATATTCCCAAGCAAAACCTAAAGTGTTCACAAACCTTAGTGTTCTTTATATAAAATAATCTTGATAAAGTAGGGAAATGAATTAATAAATAACAAAATATAGCTGCTGTAGTCTCATGATTTATGTGGGCTGTTCAGGAGGTCTTAGATGATAATTATATACTTGTAAAAATATTTTTATTGACTTCAGAAATGAAGGGAGAAGGAGAGAGATAGGAATGTCAATGACAAGAGAGAATTGATTGGCTGCCTCCTGCACACCCCTGACAGGGGATTGAACCATGTGCCCTGACCAGGAATTGAACCATGACCTCCTTGTTCATAGGTTGACACTCAACAACTGAGCACACTGGCAGGACAATAATTATACATTCTTTTAGCTACATCTGTGCAATGTATATCCTATGCTCCATCGATCAGTAACTAGTTTGTATAGTATTCTTTATCTAGCGGTGTATGATCTTGTGATATAAGCCTTTGATTCATTTTCCCTTATTGGGTTGCCTCATTTTTCTATTACTTAGTCTAGTACAGAAGTGAGGTGCTCCAGAGGAAAAAAAACAAAACCCCCCCAGCTTCCAAAAATAGTTCCGCTTGCTCCCCTTGTGCGGTGGCAATCCAACTTCCTGTTGGTGAATAACATCCATCACCCCAACCATTATTGCAGTCTCTTTCTCTGCCAGTACTTTCAACAGCTTATGGAGCTCACAATGGCTAGAGGGTAGACTCGATTTCCAATTAAACAGAGCCTGATTGTGTTCTCTAGTGGAAGCATTTCTCACATGGAAACTAGAACCCTTCTATGTATAAAGCCTGAGGTTATATAGAAAGAAAACAAATATTGCTTCAATGAGTTATTTGCTGAAGAGATTTCCCTCTCACTTCCTTCTTGGATTCCTGGGCCTGTTCATTCTATCTATAGGAGATATGATATCACACTTTGGATATTGGTAACCCACGAGGTTTTTTCCTCCCAAATGGTGCTCAGCAGACTTCAGCATATTCTATTTCAACAGGTCATCTGCTTATAGACGTCGAGGACATGAAACCAGGGGATAATTTGGGTGAATTTTTGGCCATAAATTATTTTCCCTGGTCTGAAGTGAGAATATGCCAAAATCCAAGAAAAGTAGGATTTTGTGCGTCTTCAAATGGTGGTACTAACAGAACTGTGGCCAGAGAAGACAGATTCCAGATCTCTTCCCTGCTGTAAGAAGATACCTTTCCTCACAGTGATGAAAGGGGTCCAATAGAATCAGCCTCTCACCAGCTGATCAAGAATGGTGCCCTTTGTGTTTTCTCTTGCTATTGGCAGGTTGGGTGGCCATAAACATATCAGCAGTTCATGTCATCAAATCCATGCATACTCTTCCTCTGAGTTATCCTGGTCTATTAACACCTCTCCTGTCCATTGAACAACTGAAAAAAAGGAAACTGTAAAAAAGACTGACTAACAGCTATAGGAGGGATAATTTTACCAGTCTGATTATTGCAGGCTCCTCTGCAGTGGAAGCCCTTTCTGGATGATTACATGGGATGTTAATATATATGATTGCATCCTCTTGAAGGGAAGCATTCATATACCCCTTCCATCATACTTCTTTGTCATTAATTTTTCATTCTTATTCCTTTACATCTCTTACCAGCTGTCTAGCCTATTAGCTACTGCTCATGGATTAGTGTAGCCACTGCTATGCTAAGCCATTTCTCATTCGCACAGTATTCAGTCAAATTTCCTCTCTGAAGTTTTGCCTTGTAGGCAGATCCCTTCACCGACTGACTTTCAGGGTCATCCCTCAGTTAGACTTCAAGCAGCTGCTAGCATAGGGGGTAGATTCTTATTTAATGTAGTCTTGCATTGTTTCTTACTTTATTAACTGGTCATAGAACATTCCCCATGACATTATCATTGTGAGTGAGAGAGCCAACCCTCAGCGGCCCCAAAGCGAGGAACCAGGGAAATAAATAACTCAGTCTCATTAATCTTTTGTCCCCTCATACTCTCAGTACCTTCCCAACCAAAGTTAAAGGACAAAGGAGCTTGCTTGATGTGAATCTAGAAGTTAGCAGCTTAGGATAACATAGAAGTTAGCAGGCTGGATATGATGCAGAATAAGGGCTAAAAAAAAAGAAGAGACATTCAACACAACTACCATCAACAAAACATCACATTACAGCAGGTTTAATTTGACGACTTAAAATACTTTAGGTATTTGATGTAATTCATTTTTCTGCTCATACTTAATTCAATATTATTTTATAATAATTTTAATTGTAGACTTTTATGAATGAGTTTCTTTACTCGTAACAACCAACTGACCAATAGTCTCCTCACATTTTCTATGACTAATATTAGTTAATAACTTTTGAGAATTTTGGACAATTTTTGCAGCTATATAATAAAATGTTATATTCAGGAATTGTTTTAATAATATGTTTCTATTTCCACAGTGACATGTACATTCAATGAATGCAATGCTCTTTGTATGTGTGGGTGTATAAATGTGTGTGTATGTGTGGTCAAAGTGTTTGTGTTTTTGCAAACTTGATTAATCTTTTCTGGAATATGTCAAATGGTGAATTTATTATTGTGTATCTTAGGAACAATTTATAATAAATGTTGGGTTATGTAAGGGACCTCTTTAAAATGCCCACTATTTCACTCTAATAAAAAAATATATTGATTCTTATAGAGTGAGAAGAAAAGAGAGAGAGCAATATTCAATTGGTTGTCTCCTACAGGCAACAGACCTGGGATGGAACCTGAAACCTAGGTATGTGGCCTAACTGGGAATCAACTAGGGACCTTTCAGTGCCTGGGGCAGGGCTCAACCAACTGAGCCACACTGGCTAGGACCACTGTTTCAGTGTTGATTGATATCCCCTTCCATAGGGCTTCCCAAAGCATTTTGAAGCAAACACTGGAGGGATTTTTATTTTGTGATTCACTCCCCGCCCCAAAGAAGTAATGGATTTTGTTTTGTTTGTATTTTGGTAGTGTAAGCAGAGAGAGGGGTATGGTGAAATTTCCTATTCAAAGCAGAAACTAAGGTGATTACTAGATCCACTGCAATTTGGGGACTATTTCTTATACTTTTAATGAGGAGGCTCACTATTGATTTAAAGAGAGAGGAAAGGGGAGAGAGTGAGAGAAACATATTTGGATCAATTGCCTCCTGCACCCCTGTGACCAGAGATTGAACCTGTAACCTGGGCATGTGCCCAGATTAGAAATCGAACCAGCATCCTTACTGTGCACGAAAACACTTCAACCAGCTGAGCCATACTGGCCGGGGCATGAAGTTCATTTTTAATGCAGAAGGAAATAACTTCATATTTCAGCATGACTTTATTACCTTAGTAAGCAGTTTATAAATTGAGCCAATTGTTTCCAGGAAACATTTATGACTATAACATGTGCCAAACAACCTCTTAATGTATATAAGGATGGCATTGGCTTTAATAGATGCGTGGAATGTTTTATAAGGATGACTGTGAAAGTGAAAACTTTTTATACTAATACTAGAGGCCGGGTGCATGGAAATTTGAGCCCTCGGGTGGCTCCCCTCAGCCAGGCATGCACCCTCTCATAGTCCCGGGAGCACTTGGGGGATGTCTGGCTGACAGCTTAGGCCTGCTCTCCAGGGGATCTGGCCTAAGCAGGCTGTCAAACACCCCTCTGGCAGCCTGGGAGCCCTCAGTGGATATCCGACAAACTCCTGTGGGAGTGGGCCTAAGCCATTAGTCAGACATCCTTAATGCTACTGTGGAAGAGGGAGAGGCTCCCACCACTGCAGCCACTCTGGCCAGCCAGGAGCAGGTTTCTGGCAGAGAAGTACTCCCCCTGTGGAAGCACACTGACCACCAGGGGGCAGCTCCTGAGTTGCATGTCTTCCCTCTGGTGGTCCTTGTGCATCATAGTGACTGGTAGTTCTGGTATTCCACCCCTAGGGTCAATTTGCATATTATCCTTTGGGTATATAGGATTATATAGGATGTTAAGGTACATATAGATATATGTGTATACCCCACCACCACCACCACCATACACACAGACACATATTGAAGCAGGTATTGCATAGCTAGAAAGGATGTTATAGTAGTGATTACAGGGAGGACATTGGAAGAACATTGGCCTGTGTATTGAATACTGAGTCCTTTTAGTAAAACAGCCAAACCCAGGATATTGCTTTGAGGTCCCAGTTGCAGAGAACAGAGTCTCCAAATGTCCCTTGACCTTTGCAAACTTATTTGAAAATGCTATCAGGATGGATTCAAATTGCAATGGGGATGAAGTATTGTCCATCTTTCCTGCTTTTACAAAGATATGATGGTAGTAGGTATGTGAAATACCAAGCATTTAATGGGTCTGAAAATAAATTAATGTTGGTATATTTTCACAGATTCTTTTATTTTATGCAGCCTGATCTGCTCAATGCTCAACTTCATCCCTATCTAACAAGCATGTTAAAAAAGAAGTCAGAGAAGTTGTTACTTTTGATATTTTTTATTACATAAATATTAAATGTTGATTAGCCAGGGTATGTTATATATCTAAACCTGAAAGACAACATGCAGCATTGAGTTAATGAGTTAAAATAGGTTGTTTCTTTAGTGTTGTGTGTGGTTTGTAAGTAAGCGGTGAAAGATTTGAGGATTGTATTATTGTCAGTATATAAATAATAAGGTTGAGAATCAAATCCAACACAAGAGTTTATTTACTAGTATTCAGTTCATTATCTATGTTTTTTTATGTATGTGTGTACCTGTGTGTATCTTACAGCTGTTATTTCAAGAAACCAAGAAGGGCCAGGAGAAATGGGAAAGGCCGTGCTGATTCCTAAAGATGACCAGGAGAAAATGAAAGAACTGTTCAAAATCAATCAGTTTAACCTTATGGCCAGTGATTTGATTGCCCTTAACAGAAGTCTACCGGATGTGAGATTAGAGGGGTGAGTTTTCGTGCTCTGTATAATCTTGCATATCTCAGGCTACCTCAGAACTTCATCTAATTCAGATTATTTCCATTCCAAAAGTGTGTGGTTCAGAATACCTATGCCATAGCCAGATTTTATTGTGCATGCCTATGAGGAGAAAGCTGAACTATTTTCTTCCTTGGCAGAGCAAAATATATTATTTGAAAGGTAATTGCAAAACACACAGCCTAACAGGTTTTTTCTTCATGAGATGATTTTTGTTTGCTTTTTCTTTGCTTTATCTTGCTAAAGATAGAGCAAACATGCTCTTTAATAGATTATTTTCTTGCCAGCATATATGACTCTTACACTTTGATTTAAAAAACTATATGCTTTGCTATTGTAGCATAAAAGTAACAAATTGCTTGTATGATTCTTTGACCCTTTAAAAATTATTTATTATGGGCTCCAGCAATTTGTGCTGCTGTTTATAATTAGAATACTCAGTTATTGGCCATGGAGGAAATAATCACTCGGAAATAATAATGCTGCATGAAAAATTAAGCTTGTATGTGATTAACTATAAGCCAAGCTCTAGCTAGTTGAAGAAACTTTAAATGGATTCATGAAGTTCGATATTTACAGTTGCCCTTATAAAGCAAAGTCTTGGAACTCAGAAAGTTATACCCTGAGATTTCAGAAATTTCTAAGTTTACAGGTGTGTGGTATGTAAATGGAAGTTTTTCTTTTGGGTATGTAATTACTGTTTCTATGTACAACAGAATCATAGTTCATGCAAATAAAATTTGCCACATATAATTGGTTACATTATGTTAGTAATGTAGTGATGTTGACATCATAATGCTAAATCTTAATATTTTCTCCTTTCTGAATTACATCAGATGAGTCCAAAGTAGAGTGACACCTTACTGAGATTCTGAGGCTGAGTTGCCAGAAGGTTCATTTGGTAGCTAAATAAGTAGCTAAGAGTGATTTTGTATATTCTTTTATGCTTTTCAAATATCTCTTTCAAAAAAACACAAATAACTACCAATTGTGGATGTTTTTGGTCCCCAGCAAATGGTTAAAACATCAAATACTACATTTGTGCATTATCAAGGGCTAAATAATTTTATAGGTAGTTTTGTCCATATTAGTATATGTTTGTTTGTATTTGAAAAAGCACAAAAATCATATTCTGTTTAATTTAATTTGAGCATTTTATATGCTAAGTTTATAATGTTGCATTTATTATTTTGTTTTATACACCATGCTCTGATAAGATGGCCTAATGTGATACTTAGGCATTCTGAAAACCATGTGAACACTAGTTCAAATTTTTAAAATCTTTATTTTCAACTATCAGAACACAAATAAATTAAATTTTATATAAGATCTGGGGTGATTCAGGTAAGAATCATTTTAGTATAGAGCCATCCCTTTTTTAAAAAAGTAAAATCACTCTTGCTGGTTTGACTCAGCTGCTGCACTTATTAGCCATAAGCCCGGCTCAGGGCTTCTGGCTGAGCAACGCTCCCCCTGTGGGAGCACACTGACCACAGTGGGCAACTCCTGCATTGAGTGTCTGCCCCCTGGTGGTCAGTGCAACTCATAGCAAGCAGTTGTGTGGTCTTAACATATCATTAGCATATTACGCTTTGATTGGTTGAATGGCTGACCAGGCAACCAGACACTTAAACTATTAGGCTTTTATTATATAAGCCATCCTTAAACTGGTTCGATCAAATGTAGAAAGTTGTCCAACTAGTTTAATGTTGTATTTGGCTTTAACATAAATCTACAAATATTTGAAGAAGTTTTTAGAGGTATGAATCTGAGCAAATATTTCATGTTTTCACAAGGAAAGTTGAGATAAAAATAGTTCTTCTTGGAGACAGTTGTAATTAGACATCAGGACAAATTGAAGTTAATTTTCAGAATAACCATCTCTTGGGATGCTGAAGTACTTAATATTAATTTTCTTATTCACTTAATGTATTACATTTATTAATATTTATAATTTGTATATCTCTATATCTATATCTATCTATCTACCGACCACCAGGGGGCAGACATTCAATGCAGGAGCTGCCCCCAATGGTCAGTGTGCCAGTGTGCTCCCACAGCCAACCTTCTGCATTTCCTCCCTCAGGCCAGCAGGCGCCGATTGGCCGTAATCACCAGCCAAGCTGAGGGACCCCCACCCATGCACAAATGTGGGCACTGGGTCTCTAGTATATAACATTTAGTTATTTGAGGGACATGAAATAATTGTATCACAAGTAATCATGGTACTTGGATAAGTTAAGTTCAGTCAATGTGGAAGGCCTTAACTAAATATCTTACTTTCTTGAATACCCTCAGTTTCTGAGATTCCTGCTAAAGTTTGTATATACGTATAAATAAAATTCCAGACAGATGTAATCAATCCTTTCTCCCCTTTGCCCATCTTCTGTAAACTAAAAAATTGCAATGTCATGAAATTTTGATTCAGAACTTTGGGGAAAAAAACATGATTAAATATGATGATAGGAGACTTGTCTTTGGTTGGTGATGGCAATACAATATACAGATAATGCATTATAGAATTGTATATTTGAAACTTATATACTTTTATTAATGATATCACCTTAATAAATTTAATAAAATATAAATCTTATAAATTCAAAAAGCATGATTAATCCAACGTGTTAATGCATTACCTTTAGGGATTATTAGCATGTTTCTCATCAATTATGTGTCTCTGCTTTTTAAACTCATGTAGTTTGGATGTAAAAAAAGGGTCTAAATATTGCAGTTTTCAGAAAGCATATAAATATACATTTTAGTGTTTAATGTAAGATTTTGTATTACTTTTTAGTGAGAGAGGAAAGGAGAGATAAATGAAAATTACTAGATTAAAAAAACCTATTAAATATTAAATATTATGTTTGAGTACCTAATATGCTAATATTTGCCAAGTACTATTCTATGTGATGGGGAGACAGCAGTGAACAAAATGAAGTCCCTGCTTCATGGAACTTAGAACAATTTAAAGGATAAAGGAAGGTCGCCGAAA
Source organism: Vespertilio murinus (assembly GCA_963924515.1). Taxonomy (NCBI): domain Eukaryota; kingdom Metazoa; phylum Chordata; class Mammalia; order Chiroptera; family Vespertilionidae; genus Vespertilio; species Vespertilio murinus. Next base: position 31,386,978 of record OZ004711.1, read on the forward strand.
CTAGTTTGGCTCAGTGGATAGAACGTCGGCCTGCAGATGAAAGATCCCAGGATTCTGGTCACGGGCATGTACTTTGGTTTCGGGCACATCCCCAGTAGGGGGTGTGCAAGAGTGAGCTGATCGATGTTTCTCTCTCATCGATGTTTCTAACTCTTTATCCCTCTCTCTTCCTCTCTGTTAAAAAAAAAAATCAATAAAATATGTTAAAAAAAAAAGAATAAAGGAAGGTAAGACATAAAGAGTAGAATATTGAGCAAAGTCCCTTTGAGAAGCTCACATTTAAGTTTAGTGGATCTTCTGCACTTGAAAATTATTATTTCATTTTTCAAATACACAGAGCTTTAAATAATTACTAGGTTCTTGGAACTTATAATGCTAGAAATAAAACAGACCTATGCATACATAAAACTACCGAAAAATAACAGAATAAACATTAAGTAATGCATCGATGTATGCATGTGTGTGTGTGTGTGTGTGTGTGTGTGTGTGTGTGTGTTCATGCATGTGTGTATTTCTTTTTGAAAACAGTGTTTAACTTTTATTTCCATGAAAGTCAGCAAAATCACATTTTGGTTTACTTAGGTTTTTGTAGCCAATGTTTTCCTTCTGGAAGCGGAGAAGAGTGTGATTGTGATCATAATCAATGAGTTGGGTAAATGACTCTATTCCATTAAATGCAAAACAAATAAAGGGAACAAAAAGCCAACTCTGAAGACTTTTTTCCAGCAATTAAGCAGAAAATCTTTAGGTATGGAACCAAAACACGTAGGTTTAATATCTGTGGTTTACTATTGGATCTTGGACAAGTCATTAATTTTCTAAGCCTTCTTTTTCTTTCATTGATTAAACCAACTAATCAAACAGTCAACCAATCAACCAGTATTTGTTATTTATCTAATACATGCTTAGCTTTGAGAATAAAAATAAATGGATATATCAGGCTCTGACTGTGAAAATATAAAGAATATATTTACTGAAACCACTAAATATAGTATTGTATGAGCAAGGCAATAATTGCAAAAATAAAAAGTAAGAATAAGATTGGGTTGAGTTTCTGAAGAAATTTTTATACTTATTATGATTATTATTATTTATTATTATTATGTGGAATTTTCTTATGCCTTGGGCTCTGGTTTTGGACTAACCACAGTAACTTTTTAAGCAAGCAGCTTCTCCCTTTAGTCTGCAATTTTTGTTAATTAAGAAATTACAAATACTTATAGGGTGAATATTTATTTGAAAAAGTTATGGTGAGTTAAAAATTAAAGCAAAATGTTAAGGTTCCTTAGTATTTACTTGTATTCATTTAATAGCACCTCAAGTTCTTATATTGAATTATTTGAAGGTTATAATTCAGCTGACATTTAAATCTATTTCATCAGGGAAAAAATGAGAAAATAGGAAATTTATTTTAGCTATTTATTTTGTAGACCAAATAACAGCTTCTTATGTATGCGCACTTGCAAGCTGATAAGGAGAAAAAAACACTAGCAGGCTTGCATTATTGTTGGAGAGGAGCAGTAGCATACAAATTCTGATTAAGTTTCCCTCAGTAGCAAAGAGTTTATTTACCACATAAAATAGAAACATACCATAGGATACATTTTTCTCTGCTCAATTTCATAAGTGTACCCGTTCATTTACATGGATTGCCTTTCTCATGAATTAAAATGCAATCAAAGTAGTATTGATTGCACAAAGGAGAAATCAAAAATGAAAATATTAATTGGATTTCTGATCTCTGTTCCACATCTTTACTTTTTAATTTGAGAATACTACAACTTTTGTATGCTGACGAAAATTTTTCCTGTGAAGATAATTTCTATAATACTTTGATTTATGCTCATGTGTAGATTTATTTTTCCTACCCAAATTGAAAGTGCTATGTAAAAATGTGTGTACATTTATGTTTATGTGAAGAAGATGGAGGTGATATGTACATTTAGGTTGTAACCTTGGGGATACTGTTATACTATAATTTTTCTTTTAAATAAGGAAGTTGAGTAAGACATTACTAGTATGTTATATATTTGTATGCCACTGTATGCAGAAAGGATGTTGCATAACTCCATTTACTCTATCACTTAGAATTTTTTAAATTGTGGTAAATATACAAAACAAATTATTACCTTAACTATCTTTATGCATTTTGGTAGTGTTAAGTATGAAGGGGATTGGAATGCGCCACCCCCAAATATACCACTTTCACATACATTCCATTTTGAACTGCAGGCAACTGAGAAAAAGCAGACACAAGTAAAGGTCTCTTCTCTCCCTCCCTCAACATCTAAAGGCAAGGCATAAATTAACCTGGTAAAGTTGTTTCTCTTCCTGGAACCAGGAGGGAAACAACAACCTTTATCACTGGAGCCAAATAAGGTGCTGAGATGACCCTGCATAAATTAAACCTTATCTTCTATTAGTTTTCTCATATATTAGCCTTTCCTCATTTGCTACTCCTGGAAGCCCAGACACCTTTTTATGGATTGTCACTTCTCCACCATGCATCGCCCTTCATTAAAATGATATCTGAGCACTGGAGTTTAACCACTTCTTTGGCTATTAATTTATTTTCTATGAAGGTCTTCAAAGTATTGATATCAAATAAAATATGTGCACCTCTTTTCCGGCTACTTTTTCTTTTGGCAGTTTAATTTGAAGGCTCCAGGTACAAAACCAAAGAAGGCAGAGAAAAGGGTTTTCTCCCCTCCCCCACAGGTACATCCATAATATTGTGCAACCAATCTTCAGAACTCTTTCACTAAATCTATTACACACCAACTTCCTACCCTTAGCCCTTGGCAACCACCATTCGAATTTCTGTCTTTGAACTTGATTACTCTTGGTAGGTCATATAAGTGAAATATGGTGTTTGTCTTTTTGTGACTGGCTTAGTTGTAGCCTGTGTCCCAACATTCTAAGGCTGAATAATATTCCATCATGTGAATTTATCACTTTAGCTGATACAGTCGTCCATTGACGGTCACTTGTGTTTCTTTCACCTTTTGGCTACTGTGAATGATTATACTACTATGAGCATGTTTTCACAAATGTATTTTTGAGACCCAGTTTTCAATTCTCTTGAGTATAGATCCAGAAGTGGAATTGCTGGATCATATCCTATTGCTGTTTTTCAATCATTTGAGGAAGCACCATCCTGTTTTCCATACTATTTTACATTACAGAGTACAAGGTTCCCAGTTTCTTCACATCCTTGTGGATACTTTTTTAAAAAATTTCCTCTGTGTGTGTTTTAATAGTAGCCATCCTAATAGCTATAAGGTAGTATCTTGCAGCTTTTATAGTTTGCATGACTAGTGATGTTGAACAGCATTTCAGGTTGTTTTAGGCAGTTTATATATCTTCTTTGGATAAATGTTTAATCAAGCCCTTTTCCCATGCTTTAATTAGATTTTGTTTTACTTGTTAAATTGTAGAAGTTATTTGTATATTCTGAATATCAACCCCTTATCAGATACACGGTTTGCAAATATTTTCTTCCATTCTGTAGGCTGATTTTCCTTATTTACTAGAGGCCCAGTGCATGAATTTGTGCATAGGTGGGGTCCCTTGAGCTAGCCGGCAATCAGGGCCATCTCATCCAGTCCCGAATGGGGCGATCAGGGCCACCTGGCAAGGGAGAGGGACCGTGGGAGGTTGGCTGGCTGTGGGAGCACACTGACTACCAGGGGGCAGCTCCTACATTGAGTGTCTTCCCCCTGATGGTCAGTGTACCTCATAGCTACTGGTCGACTGGTCCACCCATTGTTCAGTCATTTGATCACTTAGGCTTTTATATAGATAGATAGATTTTAAAGCATTTATTTATTTATTTATTTATTTATTATTGATTTTTTAGTGAGGAAGGAGAGGGGGAGAGAGAGACATCAATGTGAGAATAAAACACTGATCAGCTGCCTCCTGCACACTCCCTATTGGAATCAAATTTAAAATCTGGAAATATGTCCTGACTAGGAATTGAACCAGCAACCTTTTGGTGCATGGGGCAATACCCAACTAATTGAACCACATCAGCAAAGGCTAAAGATTGATTTTAAATCCTTCAGTTTATCTATTTTCACTTCTTTTTTCTGTTTTTTGTGTGTGTGTCACATCCAAGAAATTGTTGTCTAACTTAATTTTTTAGTTTTTTGAGGAAACTTCTTACTGTACTTGACAGTGTTGCAGCAGTCTGCATTCCCACCAGCAGTGTACGAAGGTTCCTTTTTCTCCATATCCTCTCCAGCACTTGTCATTTGTTGATTTGTTGATGTTGGCCATTCTGACAGGTGTGACATGGTACCGCATTGTCGTTTAGATTTGCATCTTTTGGATAATTAGTGACTTTGAGCAGGTTTTCATATGTCTTTTGGCCTTCCTTCTGTCTTCTTTTTAAAATATTCTATTTAGGTTCGTTGCCCATTTTTTTATTGTTTCATTTATCTTCCTTTTATTAAGTTGTATAAGCTGCCTGTAGATGTTGCAGATTAAACTTTATCAATGATAACATTTGCAAATATGTTCTCATATACAGTGGGTTTTCTTGTTGTTTTGTTGATGGTTTCTTTTGTTGTACAAAAGCTTTTCATTTTGATGTAGTCCCATTTGTTTATTTTCTCTTTAGTTTCCATTGTCCTAGGAGTTGTATTGGTGAAGAAATTGCTTCTGCATGTATCTGAGATTTCTCTGCCTGTGGAATCCTCTAGTTTTCCATCTTATGTTTAAGTCCTTTATCCACTTTGAGTTTATTTTTGTGCATGGTGTAAGTTGGTGGTCTAGTTTCATTTTTTTTGCATGTATCTGTCCAATTTTCCAAACACCATTTATTGAAGAGATTATCTTGACTCCTTTGTATGTTCATGCCTCCTTTGTCAAATATTAATTGAGCTGAGTGGTTTGGGTCAATATCTGTTTTCTCTATTAGATCCATTGGTCTATATGTCTGTTCTTGTTCCAGTACCAGGCTGTTTTGAGAACAGTGGATTTGTAATACAGCTTGAAATTTGGTATTGTAGCTGTAATAAGTTTTGAATTCGGGCAGTGTATGAGACTTCCAACTTTGTTCTTTGAATTTTTTTAAAAAAAATGAATGATATCTTCTTCCCAGAGCTGTCAACAACGCTTTCAGCTGCCATTTATACCCTTATCACTTTATAAAACAGAAATCTTTTCTTATTTTATGTATTTGCACTGATGAAGATCTAATTATGTACTCATGAAAACTAGGGAAACAATTTTTCATCACAGATCATTATGCATATAATACAGAAAATAACTAAAAATTATAGTACATGGAATTGGGAGTTTAAAAGTACCATCATGTAGAGGTGAGAGAAAGGAAAAGTTTTGTAAGAGGGTGTATTTGGAGCTAGGCTTTTTAGGGTGTTTGTTTATGGAACCAGGCTTACACAGGAAATAATTTTCTGGACAGGAAAAACAGCATAGGGAGGAACAAGCCAGTTCTTGTAGCAAAAACAGTGAAACGACTTGTTAATAACATAAATTATAAGTAAACTTGGAAATGTAATAATGGCTATTATTTTCATTTATACTCTTAAGAGTTTATATATTCAAGTTCACCAAATACCCTTTTTAAGCAAATATTAAATGAGAAAACATAGAAATTAGTTTTTATTTTCTAAATGTACTATGGCAGTCACATTTATGTTTACATATTATTACATGAGTTATTTTTTACTAAAGGAGTTTTATATTTACCTACTATTATGACAATGTTTTACTATATTTCTATTTTTTGTTTTGGCTTACTATATTTTGTTCTATACAATTTGGGGCAGAAATATTTATTTTGTTAAGCTTCATTAAAATCTAGACCTTTATCAATAGAATTTGATAGATTTTGTTCTATAACATAAAGGATTTTTTGTGAAAAATAAAATAAACCATCTTTCAATGCATAAACTTTGGATAATTGAGGAATAAAAAGGATAATGTAATTTAGGCAGAAAGTATATTTGTACTTATAAGGACACAGTCCAACTTGAATGAAAAGCGGTAAGTAGCCATGTGGTATCATAGGCCTAGGGAGGAGGATGAAGAATCATAAAACAGGGCTTCTGCCTTTGCTTAGACATGTCATGATAAGCAGCTAGGAGGTATTAGGGCAGACATATGCCATGAAAGAAATTATATTTATGAAGAAATATGCAAGCAATTTTATATAGCAGACATTATAAGAAAGGGACACCTAATTAAATAGGATTTCCTTTTGGCTGTTATCATCACATAAATGTAATTAGGTTAGAAATTGTCTGGGATAGTTTTCTTAGAAATATAAAGCAATGAGTAGTAATAAGTTAAAATGAAGGAGAAAAGGTAAAAACAAAATTCAAGGTAGCTTCAGGAGGTATGGGCATGAGATAATTTGCAATTGTATCTGTGTGTGTGTGTGTGTGTGTGTGTGTGTGTGTGTGTGTGTGTGTGTGTTTTAAATCTGAAGCCAAAAAATAGGGGGAGAGGGGAGGGAACTATAAGTAGTAATAATTTCAAGAGTATTTTGAACCCTGGCTGGGTAGCTAGGTTGGTTGGAGTATCATTCCCATAGTGAAGGTGGCAGGTTCAATTGCTGATTAGGGTACATACAAAAATCAACCAGTGAGTACATAGATGGGTGTAACAAATCAATGTTTCTCTCTCCCTCTGTGCTCTTTTCTCTCTTTTTCTAGGGTCAATAAATTTTTAAAAATAATATTTTTAAATGATATTTTAGACTTGGTGACTGACAGGCTATAAGCGAAGAGTAAACAAAAAAAACAAAAGAATCAAAAGATGACTCTAATGCTTTAAATTTGAGTTTTTAGGTTTTTGTTGGTATTGCTGTTTTTTTACACACACACACACACACACACACACACGCACACACACACACACACACACACACACACACACAGTGTCTGTGTTATGTGCCATTGAGTTGGCTCCAACCCTGGGCAACCATCTCAGTGAGTGATGTCCACAATTTCTTGTCCTTAAGGGCCCTTCTCAGCTCCTGTAGACTGATGCCAATGGTTTCTTTTATGAAGTCAATCCATCTCCTATTCGGTCTTCCTCTTTTCCTGCTGCCTCCCATGTCCCCCAGCATTGTGGACTTTTTAAGATAACACGGCCTTCTCACGATGTGCCCCAAGTAGGGCAGCTTCAGTTCTGCCATTTTCCCTCCAGCAAGATGCAGGGTTAATTGACTTTAGGACCTTGTTCATCTTTCTAACAATCCAGGGTATCCGCAGAACTCTCCCCAGCACCTTATTTCTAATAAATCATATATATATATATATATATATATATATATATATATATATATAATAGCCTTTTTCACTGTTCAACTTCTCACATTTGCACATCATTTGGGGGAATACAAAGGTATGGATGATCTTTTCCTTGGTCTCCAATGACACATCTTTGCTTTTGATTATCTTTCCTAATTCTCCCATTGATATCCTTTGAAGTCTCAACATTCTTGTGATGTCTTGGCTGCAGTGCCCATTTGAATTGATGACTGAACTCAGGCAAGCAAAACCTTTAACAATTTCAATGACCTCATTGTCTGTTTCGAAGTGTTTTTCTTCCGTAGTTACGGGTTTGTCCCTGTAGATGTACAATTGCAGTCCAGCTTTGGCACTTCCTTTCATTGTTATTTTTTCTCTTTATTGCTGAAAGTATTACGTAGATCCCTCTTTTCTTCCCATTAACCTCTCCCAGCCTTCTTTCATCCCCACCACCACCACCTAATCGCCCATGTCCACAGGTTATGCATATATGCAAAAAAGTTAATTTGTTGATTTCTCCCCACCCACCCTCCCCTGCCTTCTCCCTGAGGTTCTTGTTTAAATCATTGCTAATTTCTTGCAATAAGATGCTATTATCTATATATCTTAAATTATTGATATTTCTTCAACCAATTGTCACTCCTCATTCCCTGAGTCTAGCCCAGTTTTCCCCATGATATCTTCTGCATACAGCTTAAATGAGTAGGGAGATAAAGTTTACCTTTGTCTGACAACTCTGTCTACAGGAAACTGTTCTGTCTTTTCATATTCTGTCCTGATTGGCCTTTTGTCCACAACACAGGTTAAGCACCAGGATGATCAAGTGCTGAGGCACAACTTTTTTCCCAGAGCAACCCAGAGCTTTTTATAACCCATGCAGGCAAAGGGTTTACTGACAGTAAACAGTTTAGACTGAACTTCTAAAATTCTTCAGAGGACTCCAATAATTAATAAAGACTTTCAATTAGATATCAAATGCCCCTTAATTTATTGAATTGAACATCTGGCATTTCTTGCTCCACATGCAGTAGGAGCCTTTGTTGGATCACCTTAAGCATCACTTGACTTGCTTGGGACATTAGAGCCATGGTCCTATAGTCACTGCGCTCCTTGGCATCTCCTTTCTTGAAGATTCAAATGTATGTCAAACCTTTCTAGTATGGAGGCCTTTGTTCTGTTTTCCATATTTGTTTTGGTGGAAAGCTCTTGATTTTCCTTTTTTGGCATTATATTCTATCATCTCCTTGCTTTGACTGTTGTGATAGTTCTCTTTATCTCTAAGTGATAGTTGTTGAAAACCTACATCCAGGATTCTAACCCTTCTTTTGTCACATTTAACTTTTGCCTCACCCCTTATTTTATTTTTTATGTATTTTTAAAATTTATTGTTTTTTTTTACAGAGAGGAAATGAGAGAGATATAGAGAGAGTTAGAAACAAGGATGAGAGAGAAACTTCAATGAGCTGCCTCCTGCACACCCCCTACTGGGGTTGTGCCTGCAACCAAGGTACATGCCCTTGACTGGAATCGAACTTGGGACTCTTCAGTCCACAGGCAACTCTCTATCCACTGAGCCAAACCAGCCAGGGCTCACTTTGTCTTCTAACAATTTTTAGTGTTTCTTTTGTCATAGATCTCGGGGTTTTTTCCTTCCTTTTTATTTATGGCATTATCTTTTTGCATTCCTTCCTAATAATATTTCTGTTTTAAGTTCACAGTTCAATTCTTCTGGTTGCTGCTCAATTCAGCTTAACAGTGCCAATCTGTCTTTTATGTGGACTTTAAATCCATCAGGAAACTTATTTACAGGACATTATATTTTGGTGCTGTGATTCTTTTTGTGCATTTCTTCAGCTTTACCCTCTCATGTTTGATATTCACAGTTTCATGGTCAGTGCCACAATCTGCTCCTGGCCTGGTTTTCCAGAGGGAATGTAGCCTCTCCATTGCCTGCTTCCAATCACAGAGTCTGTTTGGTTTCTATAGAGGCCATCTGGGGATGTCCATGTAAACAGTAGTCTGGTTGGTTGTTTGAAGCATGTGTTTGTGATGGGCAACTTGTTGGCCTTGTAGAAATCCATGAGCTTATCTGCTTTGTTTCTAACCACTAGTCCAAATTTTCCAGTGACATTCAATCCTGGTTTCCTTCCTTGTACTCGTGTGTTCTAGTCACCAATAGTAATCAGAATGCCTTGTTCTGGTGTGTGACCAATTTCTTCTAGGATACTTGCACAAAAGCTTTACTAAATTTCATCTGCCTCTGCACTTGCTGCATGGACTTGAATAATGGTTATGTTAACAGGTTTTCCTAAAAGTCTGATTGATATAATTTAGTCCAACCTCGTAGTCCCTGCCTGCCTGTGTTACATCTCACTTCAGTGTTAGAGCCACTTCACTTCCTCTAAGTTTGCCATTTCCCAAGTAGAACCCTTTGTAGTTGTCAGACTGTGAATGTTCCATTCCGGTCCATTTTAGTGTCACTGACACCAAGCACTACAATGTTTAGACGTTCCATTTTTTGCTTTATAATTAGCAGTTTACCTTGATTCGTGCTTCTTGTGTTCCATGTTCCAATGGCGTATGTTTTGCAGCATTATCCTTTGTGCACATCAGCTGCCAGTCATCTCTCTGACTTTGGTCTAGTTGTATCATTAGCAACAATGTCATTTGAACTTGTTCTCTGCTCTTCCCCAGTAACTGAGTGCTTTCCAACCTGGGCGTCTCATCTCTGCACTAGCTTGTTTCGTTTTGGACTCTTTATCATAGAGTTTTCAAGATAAAACAAAATAAAGAAGGAAGAGAACAAGAAAAGAAAAAGCAATAGTGGTTTACCATTTCCTTTTGTTTCTCAGTGTGTGGGTCTAAAACCTGTTTGGGTCTGTAGTGTCACAGTCACCAAACACCTATAAAATGTAAGTGCTTCTATAAGTGCACACACACATAAACATACCTAAGTACACTTTTGATCTGGGTAGTGAAATTCATTCTACACATGTGCACATTAGGTTAATCAAAATATTTTAGAAACTATTGTTAGGTTTATAGGAAGAGTTTTGGCCAGCATATGAAATTTGTAGTAATTCTCAAATTAAGAAGAAAAAGGTGTAACCGAGATCACAAATCCAATTAAAATTCTCATTTTACATTTCTTCTTTATGAAATCAATGCTACATTTATGTGTGCATTGTTAGCATATTTGAACAAACTATGATTTTTTAAAATGTGATTCTTTTGAAAATTACCCCTTAAAAGTAGATTTTATGGTTAAAATGTATAGTGTTTTTTTAACTAACCTATCAAAGAAATCTAACTTACCATATAAACGAATTTCATTTGTCCTCTATATGAAATTCTTGCTCACTATTTTTTCCAATGACAGATGTTTTCTGTACACATATCAGTGTACAGTGTTTTCTATACACATATTAGGGAAGGTTAAATTGTTCTAATGCCAACTTACAGTGTGATTTTGCTGAGGAAGAATTTGCTTTCATAGTTCATATACCTGGGTCAGTAAGACATTATTTTATTGACATGGGAGATATTGGCATATGTCTAAAAATTCTCTTTGTATATTGTAACTAATATTTCATGACCTTGCAGTGTCTCCCCTAGAAATCAGTATAATTTCTGAATGATTGCTTTATAAATGAAAAAAACCTGTGATTGGTCTTTGAACTTTATATTTAATGTCTTAACATTGCTATGTACATTTGTCACATAAAACATTGCAAACAAAAATAAATTTTTATCAAGTTCACTCCAAGTCCATCTTAAAATTTATGGAATATATAAATGATTATAATTTTAGGATATACATATATGTGTAAAATTTTATTTCCCACTGTACATTTACTTATATAATTTAATGTAGTATGCTTTATTTTACTCCTCAGGAAAGGCATTATTTCTGTTCTTTTTATGTCTTTTCCTTTTGAAATAATGATACTATATAGATAAGAAGGAACATTTTCACTAAAAGGTCATACAAAGCTATGTAGTTATACTTTTTGAGAAGGTTATTATTTTAAGATGGTGTATGAAATTCAAGGAAAGATCCAGTATAAAGTAATTACTTTATAATCCAAATTATGTAAGATAAAGTTGAATTTTACAATTACGCTAATAAGTAAAATTCAATTTCATAAATATTCATCTAGGGTCTCCTTTCTGACCAGCATTTTTGTGAGAAACTAAAAAAGCAAATATAGCACACAGCTCCTATCCTGATGCCTTTATATAACATAGTGATTAGGAAAATATCATCTCATAATGATATTATATACATTCTCTAATAATAAATGTAGCTAATAGTTAATATTTTTTGAACTTTTTACTGCAGAGCAGGCATTGCATTAAGGAGTTTGCCTGTATATTATCTCATGGGATTCTCAACAAGAGAATGTCCTGTTTTGTTGCCTTTGTCTTATGAATTAGGAAAAACACTCAAGAGATTAAGGAACTTCACCAAGGTCATGCAGCTGATATCTGAATCCAGGCTCTATTAGTCCCAGCATGTGAATGTCACAGGGAAAAGACCGGCCAGAAAGTTATGTTACCAAGAGCTTCACAGAAAACTTGAACCATGGGTTAGCCGTTGAATGATTATGTGGAACGTAAGAACACAGAGATTCCAAATGGGGGGAAGAGATGAGGAGAGGCACAATAGAGGATGATTATACGGCCCATTGAGAATCATCTAGAATAATAGCGAGCTTATTTTGCTGACTGCTCCGATAGTCATGCTGACTGTGCTAACTCATAGGGTTACTACCCTCAAGAAGGAGCCTATGTCCCTCATCATGGGACCTTTCCCTTATCGACTTTCACTTCCACTTTGTAAATTATTAGTTCACAATTATAACAATTCCCTCATACCTCTTTAATCCTCACTGTCAGCTTATACTCTTACTTTCTATTTTATTGAGGAAAATAGAAGAAAATCTCCACTAGTCCTACCATCACATCTACTGCCTTACTTGCATTTGTGGCTTTATACTCTAACTTCCCTCACATTAACACGAATGCGTTGTCCATACTTCTAATCACAACCAGCCCTTCTAACCTTCATTAGATACCATCCCCTCTTTTTAAAATTTCTTTATTAAGGTGCTACATATGTGTTCTTATCCCTCCATCACCTCTTATCACCCTGACTCATGCCCTCACCCTCCTATTGTCTGGTTCCATTGGTTAGGCTTATATGCATGCGTATATTACTCAAGCACATTGTTTCAGCAGTTCTGCCTACCTTTTCAGTCATTAATTCTTTTCTCTCTTGGGTTCTCACCAACACCATGTAAGCGTGTGATTATTCTCCCTTAAAAACAAACATGTAAACAAAACACCTCTTTAAATAATACCTCTCCTTACAGACATCTCCATTTCTCTTCTTTTCTTATTCAAAATATTTTTGAAAGAACTAGCTAGTAAACTCACTCTCTTGAACAACACCCCTCCTCCATTTTGTTCTAAATCCACTTAGGTTAACTTTAATCCTATAAAACTGATCTTGCCAAAGACATAAATGATCCCTGTGTTTCTCAGTTTAATTGTGCATTCTCAGCAGTCCTCATTTTTCTTGAATTATCAACATAATTTGACACAGTTGATTTCTATACCCCCCCTTTTTTTTTGTTAATCCTTATACCTGACGATATTTTTCCAGGCATATGCCCTTGACCAAAACTGAACCTGGGACCCTTCAGTCGGAGGACCAATGCTCTATCCACTGAGCCAAACCAACCAGGGCTCTATCTCTTCTTTTTAAACAAAATTTTCACTTAAATTTCAAGACATTATGTTGTACTAATTTTCTCATATCTCCATGCCCAATTCTTCTGTTATTTTTTGGAGTCTTTTATTTTCCCTAATCTCTAAATGTAGGTATGTCCCAAGAGTAAGTCTTTGAGCTGCTATATTTTCTGTCCACCACTGCTCTTTTGGTAATTTCACGTAGTTTCTTAATTTTAAATATCATCTCAACTTCTAGTCTAGACTTTTCCTGAACATTCAAAATTGATCATCCAACAGGGTTCTTGATATCGTCACTTAAATGTCTAATACTTATTTGAAACTTTAACATCTCCAAAACTGAGCACCTGATAGTGCCCATGCAACCTCCTATTTCCATGGGTTCCATTATCTTCGGAAATGGAAGCTCCGTTCTCCCAGGTGTGTTACCAAATCTTGGTGTCTCATTTGAGCACTCTTTTTCTCTTGCAACCCACATCTGACAGACACATCAGCAAATTTAAAATAGTATCCCTTCCCATCCTCTGCTATCATCATAATCCAAGCTATCAATGGTTTTCACCTGAGTTATTGTGATAACCATGTCCACTTGCCCTCTTCCTTTGGTACCTTACAGTCTTCGATCAAAATAAGTTAGTGATCCATTGAAATATGTCAGTTTGTGCTACTGCTTTTCTTAAATCTCTTCAGTGCTTTGCATCTCCTTTAGGGTGAAAGCCAAAATCCTTTCAGTCACCTGTAAGACTCCACAGGATCTGTCTTTCCATTACTTCTCCCACACTCTGCCTTAGTGCTCATCCACTTTCTTATTCAGTTCCAGGTTTGATCATGGAAGCACACTAAGAATACTATCACTTTAGAGCTTTTTGCTATATGGTGGATACTCAACAAATATTTGTTGAATGAATTTATAAATTAATGAATGATGAGACATATTGTTAGTGTACCGAGAATGTGACAGGCAGGAAAGCTTTACTTGATTTTGTAATAAAAAAGAGAGCTGTTACAGATTTTCAGAGGGATACTGACATGGTGAAAGAACTGTAAATTTTAATTGAGCTGAGTTAGCATTTCTCTTATCTTTTTCTTTTTTCCCCCCCAGCCATGCAGTCTAGCCTGGAGCAGAGTAAGGAAAATGGAAATTGGAATAAGTTCAGTGTTGGGAATTATTATAGTGTGCGTGCTTTGTAAAAGAACAGAGCAAAATTGAAGGAGTTGGTATTTAGTGATACCTAAGAGAGGACAAACAAAATGTAAAATTTAGAGTTGGGGGATCCTTCGCTTCCATTTATTAAGAAACAGACACAACTCATGATGCTAGGTGCTTATAGATGCTCAAACTTCCGTTCTCCTCTCCAAGACTTAAATTAGGTTTAAAAAATAAACGGCATTACTCTCATTCTACAATTAAGGAACCTGAGGTAAAAAAGACACTTGTGGGGGAGTGGATGAGCTATTAGAAATGGCTTTTTCCTGTAATTTATTCTGAACTTGTTGCCAGATCTTCCTTTCCAGGCTTTGGATGACTTATCTGCAGTTTCCTAGCTGTTTTAAGCCAGTAGACTCATTTTCAAGTAGTAAATGGTGCAGCCTAAATGTTGGCTAACACTGTGGTCATCGGACTCTTCAGTGTGGCAGGCATCCAGGTTTTCATTTTGAGTGAGGAGCGTTTTGGAGGCTTCTTCACTATCAACTGCTAACAGGGACTAAAGACTCGCAGCTGATTTCTTTCAGTCTCTGTAGCTCAGTTTCTGCTTCAGGCAACTAACTACCCAAGCATATGCTTCTGGGTCCCGCTGCCGCAGCAGGCAGCTCTACAGAGCACAGTCCCACTGAGTGGATTTGAGTACAAATACCTCTTACCATGGCCCCTTGACCTTAGAAACTCATGGTGCCATGCCACATAAAAAGGCGCAAATGCACTTCTTCGCTGTCCCTTCTCACTTACTCCCGGCCCCCGAAAGACCTTATGGATTCTTCTAGAATGCCTCCTGCCTTGCACCAAGGAAATAACAGCTCCCCAAGTACTTTTTCCTTGCATTCTGTTAAGGCCCAAAGCATTACTTCAGGTTCCAGTCTCACAGCCAAAAACCATCCATTCATAAAATGAGATTCTGATATTTGAAAGACAATCACAGTCTCTGAGAATGAGTATCTTAAGAATTCTGTCATTTGGCTTGATAAGTGAGCAGTACTTTTCTCCCTTGCCTTAGAGGTAGGAAATACCACCATATACCCAATGCCTTTAGATTCCCTTGTTTCATTGAACTCCTCTTCAATTTCCTGTTCTTTCATTGAAGCTGGATTTTGGGTGACAGAGATTCACAGTCACAGTATCAATGTTGCTGTTTTTCCAGTAGTTTCTTTTAGAATGTGGGTCACTTAACACTAGATGGCCTCAGTTTTGACTCTTGTTGAAATACTAAGAAAGAGAATATTTTTATTCCATTTCACATTTTCACATTTATCTGTTATCACACAATATATAAGTTGCAAAACCAGAATATGTACAAGACTCTCTGACACTATAGTTGTGCTCTTCCTGATGTTCCTTATTTGAGTTTGTTGAGTGGTCAGAGGACACTGTACTATGTACAGAGCAAGAAAAAGATTAAGATTATAAAGGTAAAGCATATATATCTATGAAATGCTGCAGTGTGGTTTTAGCCAGTTTGGCTCAGTGGATAAGAGCATCAAATCCTTGGACTGAAGGGTACTAGGTTTGATTCCAGTCAAGGGCATGTTCCTCTATTGCAGACTCAAACTCTGGCCCCAGTCAGGGTGTGTGTAGTAGACAATCAATAGATATGTCTGCTCATATCCATACCTCCCCTCTCTCTTTCTCTCTATTTCTATCTCTCCCCCTTGCTCCCTCCCTCTCTAAGAACCAATAGAAAAATATTGTTAGGTGAGGATTAACAAAAAAATAAATAAAATAACAATAAAAAAAGGAAATACTGCAGTGTGCTTTGTTCAATGAATGTAAACTGAAGGTCTAGTGAACGTATACTGTACTATTAACGAGTATTCAACTGTCTACATTTAAGGCATCTAGATGTTGATGTCAAATGCATCTCCAAACCAGATGATTGAAACAGAACTTGGAGTAAAAATTAAAAGAAATGTGAATACTGCTGTGATATCATTTTAGGAAGTCCAGAATTGGTATGCATTGTGGTGGGGTGGAGACTACTGGGAACAACAGGAATGATTAAGTGGGTGGCTGAGACATATGGTGTTGATTTCAAATAAAAAAAAAAACTCAAAGGGTAGAAGATAAATTATGATGAGATTAGCATTGGGAGTAAAGGGAAAATTGAACAATTTCATCCCCCAAATTCAGGCAATCAAGGATGAGATAAGACCATTAAATGTTTACTGCCTTTGACAATGAAAATTACACAACAGCAAAAAACACTTGGAAGAACATTTTTTCAATATTTTTGTTATAAACTATTGCTATAGCCAAGAGGATCCAGTTCTAAGAAAAGAAAGCCGAGCAATATAACAGAAACAAATGTATTTATTTTAATTTTCTGATTTTCATCATAAGATTGATAATCTATATCAGAAAATAAACACACAAAAAATAAGTTGAATGAGAAAAAAGTTCATATAACTGGAATTTAACTTAAAAGAAAACTTTTATTGGTGGAAGAACCACCAAGGTGTCTATGTGGGGAAATGTCTATTTCACTGTTAAATCTTTGTGTCATGTGCAATTCCAAAATACCATAATAACTTCAAAAAAGACATTGAGTATCTTCCATAAACAGTTTCAGCTATCTGGGAGTCAATTCAGCTGTGAGTGATTTTAATAGAAGTAAATTGCTTCAACTGTGTGCTTAATAGCCTGTATCACAAAACTGAAGCCCAGAAGACAGGAGGCTGAAAGACATGAGGTATACATGAGATGCACATGTTTCAATGATAGTCTGGCTGTGGCAGATGCTTTCTGGGGGAATTTGGCTGGGGCTAGACAACTGCCATATTTTCACATTTATTTTTGACAATATAGGGGATAGACAAAGATAGGATCTCTCTAATAAAGAATGTTCATTTACTTTTTAATATATGCATTGAATATTTGTGTCTTACAAAGAAAACGGTTAGATAATTCCTTACATTGAGCAAAGTTAGAAGATATTCTGGATCTTTCTGTTAGATGAAGAAGCAGTCTACAAAAAACATCACCAAGGGGCACTGATTGTAGTCTTTGGCTAGAGAAAGTGAAATTAAACCAAGATCAGGGCTCCAAGCTGAGAAGAAAATTACACAGAGAGAATGGCTACTAGAAGAGCTGAGTAAAAAGGATGTTGTTGGGTCAAACTCTGCAGGTGGCCGACCATTTTCGATTGATTATAAGCTCAACGGAGTATTGGGCAGAGCCATGTTTTGTTTGCAATCTTGGGCACAAGGTGGCTGCTATTGAAGGCTCTTTGTGAGACGCTTGCATGCCATGACCTAAGTGTGGTATGTTGTCAGTATCTCTTGAAGTCTCACAAGCATAAGTGCAATAGCTTTCTATTCGTCCTGAAATAAGGATCCAAAGGAACTTAACTAACTTGTTCACAAAATATTTTTAGAGCCTACCAGGTCCCAGGAACTGTGCCAGATCCTGTGATTGCAAATATGAGTTAGACATGTTCCTTGCCATTGTGGAGTTTACATTCTAGATGAGGAAAAGAGAAAAGAACTCAGGGAACGCATTGCATATGAGAAAACTTAACATGATTGATTGATCTGTTTCTACAACACACATATATACCACTTTAAGAAATTGTATTCTAAGGTTGATAGAGGCATTTTAGTAGTGATTAAGCTTTTGATAATTAAGCAACTTGTAGGAATTAGTTCAAATGTCTGAAAGGTTTGAAAAGGCAGCCTCTTCTTTGAGGATTGGAGAGTGACAACAAGAGTAAGCTTTTCCTTCATGTTCAAAATAAAGCAAAGGTTTTTTTTCCCCTTTTCCCTTTCCTTCCATTCCCCCTTTAGTCTTAAAAATCTTAGTTCAAAAACTATTAAGGTGGGGCTGAACATGAGTGTTGGGCCATGGTCAGTCAGACGGAGAGTCAGAGCAAATGAAAAAGGCACCCATTTATGGGGTAAGGTGTCATAGCCCGTGGAGTATAAAGAGGGCACCCACATGAGCATCAGAGCCCAAGCAGGTGAGGAGACAGTCCTTGTAGGAGGGTGAATTTGCATGGCGTGTCAGAACTTATACAAGTCTGGGATGGCAGTCTCATGGGAAGTGGGTTGGCCTGGCATGTCAGAACCTGAGGAGCTTGGGAAAGGCATCCTCATAGGAGGACTTCCCAGAGCAGATGCTATGAGCCTGGGTGAGACGAAGAGTGATTTCACAGTGTGTAGTTTCACACCAAATTGGGTGTGCTGGCATCAATGCATGGGGAGAGGCATTTGTCATGGGGAGCTGGGTGAGTAGGTTGTCCATTTAGGATCTGGCCCAGGGAAGAATAGTGGAGCCTAGGTTGGGTGAGGAGGGCTGCTGAGTGGCAGGGCAGTCCAGAGCTACATGTCAGAGCATGGGTAGAGGAAGGAAGATGGCCACACAAGGCTGGAGTGGTGCCATGGGCTATGCTGCAGGGCTCATTTGTGTGAGGAACATGACTGAGGTGATGGCATACAGTGGGCTTGATCCAATAGGCAAGCTTCTTACTGTCACAAAAGTGAGAGAAAAAGATGGAAAGAGAAAAACTAGAATGGACCCTGTGGTATTAGAATAAAATTGGGGGCATTGGTGTCAACTTCTGAATTTTAATATGTAAAGAGAGACAGAAATTTATTTTAAAAGGTAAGTGTGTATGTGCATGCATCTGTGTTTGGGTGTGTGGGTACATGCATACATACAAATATATATACACTCAAACACACACAGAGATTTTAAGATACCCACTTGACATCGTTGGATGGGAAGTAGAGAAGAGTCAGATGCTCGTATCGGCTCTTTTTTAAAATATATTTTATTGATTTTTTTACAGAGAGGAAGGGAGAAGGATAGGGAGCTAGAAATATAGATGAGAGAGAAACATCCATCAGCTGCCTCCTGCACTCTTCCCCCTGGGGATGTGCCTTCAACCAAAGTATATGCCCTTGACTGGAATTGAACCTGGGACCCTTGGGTCCTCAGGCTCATGCTCCACCCACTGAGCCAAACTGGTCAGGCCACAGATCAGCTCTTGAGAGCTGGTCCTGGCCAGTTCGGGCCCACCACTGACATGGCCTTTGATGCCCTGTGAATGGGAAGGGTTTCATACTACCTGCTACTCTTGGAACTTGTCCTCAATTTCACTTGCCTTCCTACCATTTCTCTGTAACTTGAAACCTAATATGTTTCACAACTAGATTTTAAATTGGTATGCTTTCAGTCTATAAACTGTGTTTTTGTACTACATCTCAGTTGAACTACAAAATAGCACATGAGTTGGCAAGTCATATGATAACCCATTTCACAGATGTGAAATACAAAGTTTGGAGAGGTCAGGAGACTTGCCCCAAACTGTACAGTTAATAATTGGAAGAGACAGATAAGATACAAACCTAGTTTTGCATTATTTGTACACTCTGAGGTCCTTGACTTTGAAATGCAAGCTTCTGGATGTCTTATTAAGGCAGCGGCAGTGAAGTATGAATGCATAAGTGCTAAACTGTTTCTCAGCTTCACAGCTTGTTTTTCTCAGCTATTTCAAGATTATTCCACTGGAGAGTTTTGTACTGCTTGCCTGCTGTGAGTCACTAATGATATAATCCATTTGTGGAAGTGGTGGTAAATTGTGGCTTATGATAACTCTGCTATGAAATTTTTATTAATTATGTACTATCCTGTTACCTTTTTACTTAGTAGGCTTGCTACTTATGGTCAGTAGAAGAATGAAATACATACACAATGTCATACTCAAGTGAGTTTTAATTTTACTTGTCCTTCAGTTTGAACATCAATTATGAATCTGGATTCCTGAAAAACTGAGTTTTAACTAACTTTACCAAATAAAGAGGGTTTCTGAGGGTCAATTTGAAATGAGCATTCTTTGCACGTAAGTTATACAGACATAATCTAGTTGCAGTATGTTTACAGCATTTGATTTTTCGTAGCTTATAAGAGAATTTTTGATGCATTGAACTCGTGTAGTCTCAGTATCTACACTGATAGGTTGGATGGTCTAAATGTAGTTTCAGCTAGACAAGTAGAGAAGAGTTAGATGTCTCAATGTTTGCAAACTCCTTATAGAATGCCAGTGTTCAAGGGCAGGTGATAGAGAAGGGGACAGTTGCAGCCACAGTCTGAACTAGGCAAAGCAGTCCTAACCTAGGTAACAAAATCTGGTGGGCGAAGCAGAAAGTAGACACCAAGCTATAGAGTTGAAATAGACTGAGAAGCAAGAGAAGCATAGGGTATATAGGATTTTTATTAAATAGGAAATTTAGGGAGATAAATGTCAGGATTTTCTCAGTTTATATACAGTTCTATGAGCATGTTGAAAAGCATTAAATGGAGTTGACAAACATAACATTTAAAAAACAAACATTGCCCAGCTGGCATGGCTCAGTGGTTGAGCATAGACTTTTATGAACCAGGAGGTCTCGGTTCGATTCCCGGTCAGGCACATGCCCAGGTTGTGGGCTCTATCCATAGTACAGGGCGTGCAGGAAGCAGCTGATCAATGAGTCCCTCTCTTTATTGATGTTTCTATCTCTCTCTTTCCCTCTTCCTTCCTTTTTGAAATCAATAAAAATATTTAAAAAAAAAATAAAATAAAGCATTGACTTGTTTAAAATAATTATTTCTAGTCAAAGGATGTTTTGAAGCAAAACTAGTAACGTATTTGACTTGTAGTAGATTTATTTGAAGGTATATAAAATATATATTTTCCTCTATTATAGGCATATAAAGAAACCTTGACTTTTTATTTATTAATTTTTTGGATTTAGCATTGAGATATAAAGTTGAAATGTTCTTAATATTGATTCTAAGCTGTTGTGAAAGTGGAACTTTTGTTTTTGCCCTCTCTAATTTTTATTGTGATTGCAATAGATTACATTTTTCTGGCTGCATATCTATTTATTATAAGAAGATGTTTTTAGCCTTGGAGAAATAAGGACATTCTTCTTGTCAGCATAACACTATTGCTTTTCATATGCTTGATTAAAAAGTCTCTGCATATTTAAAAGGGAATTATCATAACTTCTTATGAATACTAGAGTTGATATTATTTCATTTCAATGTGATTATAATAACCATTGTATTTTTTCCAAGCAAGTCATGTATAATATTTCCTATCACTTTGTTAGTTTGATTAGACATGTTGTAAATTTGGGTCTCCCAGTATTTGAAATGAACCAGTGCGGCAAACATCTGCATAGTCTTACCAAATAATTATGTACCTGTATTAGAAACTTAGCTAATGATTTGAATAATTTTAATTTTATCTTTCTTTTTCACTTTTCGGAGCAGCTTAGTTTATGCAGCAAATATATCAATGTGTGACATAGCTGTTCTGTTAATTTCAGCTGTTCAGATAAATAATGTGGTCAGCTCAATTTATAGAGATCCACATTGACCACATAACAGGACATTTTCAACATACTAAGTTTCATTCAGAAGCCCTGTGTCTTTCTATTGTCTGAATAGTCACATTTCCAATATAGACACTGGATATGAGAGGCACTCATCAAAGGCCAGAATTGAGAACTATTCTGGATGGAATAATTCAAGCCATTGCTTTCCTTAGTGCTGATTTGTAACAGGAATGATAGAAGGGTCTTAGACTACATGTGCAATTTGGTTACACCTATGGACACCTTCTTGGAATGTGTAAAATAGATATAAAATATAAAAGAACCCAATTATATTGAAATATAGTCAGCAAAATTATTTGAAATACATTTATAAAAAATAGTGTGTTCTGCAATATTACCTCTACCTTGAGGTACTTCTGATAACCATCAGATTTTCAATTTAGTGATAAATATAGATGATAATCCTAGATGCCTGTAATTGTGATGTGATGTTGAAAATGTCTATGATTATTTTTTTTGTGTCAAAGTAGCAGGTATTGCAATATTTCCATGATCTGCTGACTACATTTATAGTTAAAGTAACTGCTTTTTCTCATTGAGAAATTAAGAACCATATATATTTTTCCCATCTAAACTCATGAATCCCTGATATTTACCCTGAGCCCCATTTGGGGGAAGTAGAAACCAGGATTAAAAATACAAAAACAAAACAAAAAACAACAACACACAAACCCTCCCCCCCAAAAAAAAAAACAACAACACACACACACAAAAAAAACAACAACAACCACAACAACAGCCCTGTGTCAATGATTCCTCTGAGAGGTAGAAGTGATAATCACAGCCTTGGACTATACTACTTAGATTATGCACACATGCACATGGGAAAAAGGGACTGTTTCCCATTTTGTATTAGAACTTCTATCTCTTTGTTATAGAGAATATGTGCCTCTTGTAAATCAGCATGATCCAGATTATTCTTGTTCAAGTCCCAGCACAAGAACATATAATTTAATTAATAAAGCTTGGTCCTAAGAGAATGAGAAAGCAGTTACTTAGGTTTAAAAATCTATTAGGAATAATGGCACGAGTGCTGTTATATAAAGCAAGAAAGGGGAATCAGTCATGATGGGAATGCCCCTTTATTTTGTTGTGTTTCTTTTATGGTTATTGTTCTCTTTATATATTCCTGAACATGCGGAAGTTAAAAATAACGTCTAGTATATCTTTTTTTTTAACATTTCAACTACAGCAAAAGGAAAAATTATTCTGAGAATACTGTCAGTGACTTAATTTTAGCCAAAAACTCCTCTTAGGTCAGGTTTATAGTTTAGATGATCTAGATCAGTGTTACTCAAATTGTGGGCCAGGAGCCCACAGCATCTGCACTGCCTGGGAGCCATGGGATGTGCAAATTCATGAGCCTCCTTCTGGTCTAACGAGTTATAATTTTGGGAATATGACCAAGGGATATGTCTTTTAACAGACACAGACCAGGGTAAACAATAGCAACAACAACCTGAGTTAGTTGTCAAAATATAGACATTGACTTCACGTTAAAAAAATCACCTAGAATTCTAGTCTTGTGAAAAAAAGAAAAGTTAATTTTCTGGGCTACTTCCAGACTGTAGACTATTATTCAACTCAATGGTAACAAGAATGAGCTCTCAAGCCATGCAGAGACAAGGAGGAACTGTAAATGTCTATTGTTAAGAGAAAGAAGGCAATTCAAAAAGGCTATACACTATATGATTCCAAATAGATGGCATTCTGGAAAAGGCAAAACTATAAAAATGGGGGGAAAGGGGAGAGTCAGTGGTTTCCAAGGGTTATGAGCTTCAAAAAGAGAGGTGAATAGGTGGAGCCCAGGGGATTTTTAGGACAATGAAAGTATTTTGCATGATACTGTACTGGAAGGTACCTGTCCTCACACTTGTTAAAACCTATTGAACGTACAACAGGTCAAGTGAACCCTAATGTAAACAATGGAATTTAGTTACGAATGACATATTTATATCGTCTCTGCAGATGTAACATATGTTCCACACTAGTATAAGATAATAATAGGGGAAACTGTGGTGAGGAGATGGGGTGTAGAGGGAAAGACGGTACACAGGAACCCTGCATTTTGTGCTCATGTTTTCTCTAAACCTAAAACTACTACAAAAATTAAACTATATTAAATGGATCTGCCAACACTGAGCTAGGTTTTTTGGTATGGTAATTCTCCACAGTGAGTAGTGGCCACTCTCTTTTGAAGGATCAAGACACATTAGTTTGCCTCAACACCCACGTTGCCATGTTAGGAATTTGATGTATACACTGCAAGTCCCCACAAACAATTACTCCAATAATCCAAAAGTTAAGTTTTAAGAGCAGAAATGGAACTAAATTAATTCAAAATTGAAATCCTTTGCTCTTGAGAATGCCCAGTGAAGGGGCTGATGCTATTTCATGTCTGGCTCTGGTCATTTCCCAGATGGTCTAGGTACCATGCTACCTGCCTTGCATATTCTAGCTTGTTCACATCTTCTATGGGATGGGTGCTAAGAGATGGAAGCAACTTGCTTGAGTTCTCATATACACAGGATGGAGGAGGTAGCAAGAGTCTCCTGACAAAGCTGGAACTTAGAATCACTGGCCCAAACTGTGATTATGTCTGACCACTCTGGCATTTGACATATCTGGCAGGAGTTTTTTTTCAAATGGGAAATATAATATAGAGTGAAGAAACTATGTCTAAAGCATGGGAACTGCTAAGTGAGAGAATAACTCGAAATGTTGCATGTTTGGTCTCCCTCACTCTGCACATCCAGATAGTCAGTGTCCTTCACTCTATCAATTACATATTCCTCTCCCTCCAGTCTTCCAGCCACGCCGTCCTCATCATTGGCTGCCTGAGGGTTTGCAATAGCTTCTTCATTTATCCTCCTGTCACCAGCTTTCCGGTCAACTTCCTTCCACATCCAGCCAGCTCCAATTTCTTTCACAAGTCTTCTAGAATTATCTTCTAAACGCAAATATGGTCAGATGGCTCCCTTCCTAACATCCTTTACTGACATTCTAGGCTAAATGCCTTGGAATCATGTATAACTCCTCAGGCAGTCTAAGTTCATCTTCAGCCACTGCCCCAAAGTGCCTTATGATCCAGAAAACACAGAGCCAACTTGGGGTTTTTAGAGTACTCCCTGTTTTCTCTTCCTGGCATACCCTTTTGCCATGCTGTTCCCTTAGCTTGCCATGTCCCTTCTTTGCCAAGTGCACCCGACAGCACCCCACTTCCCCCTCACCCTCCGTAACCCAACAAAATAATCTCCCTCCTCTGAAACTTTTTCTAATCCCTTCTATCCCCCAATTCTATACCAGGTATGGTCATTAGTACCCCTCACAGAGCACTCGATTTATACCTTTTTGATAACACCCATTACACAGTTTTTAAAATACATATATATATATATATATATATATATATATATATATATATATATATATATTTCAGAGAGGAGGAGAGAGAGAAATAGAAACATCTGTGATGAGAGAGAATCATTGATCAGCTGACCTCTGCATGCCCCCTCATGGCGATAAAGCCTACAACCCATGCATGTGCTCCAACCAGGAATCATCTACCTTGACCTCCTGGTTCATAGGTTGATGCTCAACCACTGAGCTACACTTGCTGGGCACACACTTTATTATGGTTATTTTTTACACATCTGTTTCCCTCCTTTAGAGTGCAAATCAGAGATTAGATTTTCTTTATCTTGGTTCTTCCAGTATATAGTAAATATTCAGTAAATGCTAGGTGAACAAATAGGTACATGGATAAATCGGTGGATGAATATGCGTGTGAAATATGAATGTTATTCTTCAGCCTGATTTCTTTAGAATTCATTCCCAAATGGCAATTTGGTGGTTGCACACATGATAAATTTTTGTAGGTTTTCTCATATTCATTTTGAAGTTATAAGTATGCATAAAGTTTCCCAAAGTGAGAGAGGGTGGAGGATTTTATAAAAAATGTGGGAGATAATTCCTTAAAAGGTGATTTTTTTTCAGGGTTGCAGGATTGAGTGTTAAATATCTTTGCTAATAACTCATTATACAATAAAATGTCTTGGATTTGTTGTTTTTTTTTAATTCTGAAATAGGCCATGAAGACATACCAAATGTTGGTTTTCAATGGCTCTCCCTTTCATCTGACATTAAAAGTTAAAGAGGCTTCAGCTGTAATTTCAGATCCAGGCAAAGCAGCTTTTCAAAAAATGACACTTAAGTGTCACTATTTTGGTTTGGGACCCTCATTCGTGATGAAAATCTTGAAGAGTGTTAACTCTGGCATAATTCTATTTGTTAACCTGACTGCGTATCCAATTAAATACTTTGGGAGGTAAACATTTTTGGACACACATTTCTCTATAGCTGACTTAGTGTGCATTTTATTATGTGCTTGATTTGAAAACAAATTTCACAGCAAAATTGACATAAATATGCTGCTTAGTTTGTAGTGCAATTGACATACTCAGCATGAATACAAATTTATGAAGGTGTCATCAAGTCATTTAAACCAACCCAAACACACGCAATGCAGATGGCATTGAAGGCATCAGTGCGTGAAAAATAATTTGTGACATCTGTAGCCTTCTCATAATCATTTTGGGTTTTGTGCTTTTTGTTTAGTGACTATTTTAAGCTGTTAAAAATGCATACTCATTTCAACATGAACATTGTTTTTCTGAACATTAAAATAAAAAGTTGAATGTATATAATTATTGTCCTTTAATCTTGTATTACTTTAACATAACTAGAATGTTAAGTATATTTTGGAAGTTCCTTTTTCTTTCCTTGTTTTTTTTATGGTTCTTTTTCTCAGGTTAACGAACAGATTAAAAAATTGGTACAGGTATTGTTTTTTTAATAACTACATTTATAACTTCTTAATAAAAGGTACACATTTTTATACCTATATGTATTTGGTGAAGCAAATAGATGTTTTTCTAATTATAATTATCTTAAAATTTTATATAAAATTTTCCAAAAATTCATTATCAGTTAATAAAGAATCTAAAAATCACCACTCAAAATAAACATTGTTAAAATTTTGCATTCATAATTCCCACCTTATTTTTCTAAACTTATATCTGTATATAGATATCTCTATTTGTATATATAACTAGATAATCCATCTATGTAGTTCTTAGATTTTTATTGATTTTTTTTATCTGCTCTGCATTTAATATCATGGCTATTTTACAATATCAGATAACTGTAGATCATTATAAGCATGTAAACATTTTAATGATAAGACAAATATACAATGTATCTAACTTTTATATTTAGTTCATTTTTTATTGTTGTATAATGTCATTTTCTTATGCCCTGTAGACTATATTGACAATAAAGCATTGAATAGAATAGGTTTTAGAACTAAGATTAGAATCCAGAGGCAAAATAACAAAATAAGAAGATATTCCTTAAAAGGAAAATACTTTATCCCTGGAGCGAAAATATTCTTTGCCTTTACTACCAATAGGCAGTTATTTAATAACATTTATAACATTTCTCCCCTTACATTAACATGTTCCTCTCTGGTAAGTACTTTAGTAAAATGACAATTTTAGGTTTTATTAGTTGACCTACAATGAATATCTGCTTTCACCAAAGGGATCATTAAAACTTCATACGAAGCTATGCTATTTTGCTTTTTAAAGCCAGTTAGTTTGATAAACTTTTAAAACATGAGATAAAGCTATTTAAAATTTAAAGATAAAACACATTTTTCAGTTCATTAGAAATAGATACTGGATTTTATAAGTACAAGTAGAAATGATTTATTTTTTAATTTGATCCAAGATTTGCATGTCTCTTAGAGACTGTCAACAATGATTTTTCTTATGTTAAAAAAAGTGAATTTTAGAAAAATACTTAATATGAACAGTATTTCACCATTTTAGTCATTTCTCTGATATCTCAGCTAATATTATGAATTTCCAATAAAGTCTAGGAATTATTGTATTATGTAAGAACATTTTAAGACTTTATTCTCTCTTCCATGCACAAATGGCAAAAGCACAGGTCACTACCGTTGTGTGAATATGGTGGGAGTATTTCTAAATGTTTGGAAGTTGCCATCCTGTTCTATAAACATGATTAGCATTGCTCTGAGCCTCAAAGGGCTGATTTATGTTTGGTTTTGTGATGTTGATTCCATTTTAGAGTCATTAAGGATTCTTCTTTCCCATTATCATTAATAAACCAACAATCTTAAACTTTAGTCTTAAAAATAAGTGAAGAACCAAATGTTGTTTATCTAAGAGTAAATTGACTTCCCTGGACATATGTCCAGAAATCACAAAGGAGGCTCTCACTGGCCCACCTTTGGTCAGAGAAACACTCTGGACCACAAAGAGTAATGACCAAGAACCAGGAGTCACGGCAGTCCCCACCCAGACCACAGGCATGGAGGTGGACTGATGATAATCCCCAAAGAGTAGCATCCTCTCTGAAAGGGAGTGGCTACTAAGAAGACAAAGATGTGTGCAACACTGCAGGGATTGATTGTTATAAGATGTTTAAAATGAGGTTTATTAAAAGTTATAAATTACAGGTATAAAATGTACCCTTATTAATAAAAATAAGATCTATTACTAAGCTGACTGCCATCTGGGAAAACAAAGCACAGATAGTTATGGTTATGAACCCAGCTGAAGTTTTGCATGTAAGTTAATTAGTATTTATTAATGTTAAAGCTGAAAAGGATAAGCATATTCATCTCTGAACAGCAAAAAACATTTAATAAACAGCAGACTATTTCTAAATTAAATTGGTGAATATTTCATTTGTACTTGTAGATAACAAATGAAGTAAGATATGACTTTTCTTATTTGTGTTTGCCAATATCTTAAAAAAATTATTGTTGAAAAATGAAGCATATTTTACTTTATTTTATTCTTAAAATACATAGCATTATCTCATACTCACTCAAAATATGATGTTTTATTTTTCTCCACCTTACCCTAGCTCTAAAGTATTTCTTAATTCTCTGGTTTCTTTACTTACTAACTGTAATAGTCTTATATCAATCATTTATTTAGTGTGTTTCAGTTTCCTTATCGCAAAAACAGATTTAATAATCCTATCTAATAAAAACAAAAGTTTTGAATGAGGTCATATATTGGAAATATTTTGGATTGAGATAAATTGTTTCTCTTCTATAAATAATTATACTTTCTGACTTCTCCAACAATATCATTTATAGAGAGAATGGAGGCATTCTCAATGATAAATAGGAAAAAACAAGGGTAAAAAGTGAGATAAGAAGTAGAAGTGAATTTACAAAAAAATGGAGTTGAAATGCTAATGATAAGCATGATGTCAGCTTCCATATCAATAAATATTAGAAGACTGACCCCATTGTACTGTGCCCCCCTGGGGTGTGGTAAGGGGAGAATGCTTCAGTGATTAGGAGAAGCCGTGTTACCAACATTAGTAACCATCGCCTCAACTCACAGGAAAAAAGAGTCACATTTTTATAGCTGTCATGAGGCTGCTCAAGTTTTTCTATGAAAACAACAAAAAGGGTGAAAATAATAGCTTTTTAAGCAAAAGTGTCTGATTGCATAAGACATCTTGTTTGGTTTCCTTCTTGTGTGTGTGTTTCTTTCCACCGCCTTGTTCTGGACGACATGCCATCACTGGCTCCTTGGAGGCGGGCTTGCTTGCAGCAGGCCCCATGACGCGAGAGCACTGTAACTCAATTTTCTGATTTAATAGTGCAGGGCTATTCAGGCATGAAATTACCTCCTTCGTGTAGAGCAATCCCCTTTGCCTGGCAAGTCAAGGCTCAAAAGCTTGATGTCTACTGTGATTACAGCTGTTGACCCAGCCAATTGTTGTGGAGTCAGAGTTTAGCTTTCCTCTGCCCCCACCGAAGGAAATATGTCTGCTCAGACACTTGAAAATAGATGTGTGGCTCTCCTCAGAATCTCAGCACTGCGGATTCAACATGCTGGCTTCCAAAGAATCCTATATGATTATAGCCATGATGGGAAGTGTTGTATTTTTTAAATTGACTATAAAAATGCCTTTATAGATATACACATTACTTTTAATAAACAGTCTACCAGGTTTAAAAATTACAGAGGAGGCAAAGTCCACCTGGGTTTTGTTTCTGACCATCTATTTGGCAGGAAACAATCAATTTGTTTTTTCCTCATGAACTTAAACACCCTAAGTGCTGCTGTTTTTGCATCGCAGCCCCTGAGGTCTGAAAGTGGGAGTAGTCTACAGAGTGGTCCAGGAAGAGTCTAATTTGAACCACAAATGTGAGCCATGCATCCCATTCCATTTTCCTCCAGGTTCACTTTTAAACACTAAAAAGAAATGGGTGAGCTTGATTTAAATAGTATACACTTTAACTTATCCAGTATATCAAATACAGGAATACTTCAGTGCTTAATCAATGAAAATGTGTGCGTTCAATTAAATATTTTATATTACGTTTTTATACTGTCTTCAAAATCCGGGATCTATTTTACGCTTGCAGAACATCTCAATGTGGAATAGCTGTATGTTTCAAATATTCAGTAGCCACAAGCTGCTATCATTGGGCAGGACAGGTCTACCATCCTTAACATCACCGAACAGCCTGGACTCGGGGTTTGGCAGTCCTTAAATCCGTGGCAACCGCTGGAGATGTGAAATGGTTGAAAGCAGTGGACACGGGCACTTGCTCTAGTGAGGCTTTGTCAGTAAGGTCAGGCCGTGAAGGATAATAAAGCTCCTTGTATAAGTACAATGGACACAATTGCAAACATCCGCACACGCGCAAAGCACTTATTTTCCTGGCTCAGTGACTTTTCTTATCTTAAACAAATTGTGGGTTAACAAATTTAGATTTGCTGAGATTTTTAAAAATGACCACCAGAAGAAAAGAAAGTCTGGAAAATGATTTCCAGGAGAAAAGATAGATGTGGAAGGCTGCAGCTGAAAGCAAGGAAACTCATTTTAGGGTGAGAGTGATACATAGAGATGGAAGTTCTCCAGTTGCAGGAAGCGAAATGCAGACAGGCAGCACTCAGTTGTGTGATAGGAATGGACAAGCTGGGTTATCCGTTTTCGTGCCTTTGGTGAGGATTTAAATTATTTTTCAATAGGTGAGATGTTGAATTGATGGTTTTTAGACCGTGACATGATACCTACATGGGCATGAACTGGCCGGGTTTGACTTACATTTATATTCAAAAAGGTTGTGACCAATGGTAGAGCTTTTATAAAAAAAAACAAAAACTGAATATGCTTGTCACTGGTTATACAGTGTGCAAAACATTATAGTTCACAGCAATGTTAAATAAAGTAACTTGTTTTGCTTAAAGTATTTTAAAGGCAGGACTTAGGAGACTAGAATTTTTCTAAGCACATTTTAAAAGTTTTAAAGTTGTTATTTAGTTAAGGCTTAGGTGTAGTCCAATAAATGTTTACAATATCTTTGTTGGGAAGAATCATTTCACTATTTTAGAAATACATAGCTTAAAATTTACCTTAATAATTATATTAACTCATTCACAACAAAAGTTGGAATGTGTTGTTATTTAAATTAGCTCCAAGTTCCATTTCTTGAGTAAATGAGATACTGACAAACATTAATTAAAATAGTTACAGAGTAAATATCACACATACATTAAAATATTTTGGTAAAAATATATTATTTTGTGTGCATTCATGTGTTTCTGAACAAAAACACACACATATCTTTTGCTTCAGATCAGGAAACAGTAGATATAGTTGACTATTTCTAAACAATGACAGCAAATTATTTAATTTGAAAATGCCTGTAATGATTTTACAGCTATTGTGCACAAAACCAGATGTGCATAAATATTATATGTATATGTCCATAGGATTCACCCCATCTTTTCTACAAATTTAGATGGTACTGCTATCTCCAGCTGCTTTATACGCTGTTACTGAATAGAAGCCATAGACTCAGGCTGGAAGGCAGTCAAGTTTGTGTCCTTCAGTTGAATCCCCAGAATTAAGACAGCTGTCTTTGGGGAAGAGTAGGTGTCCTTTCTCAGAGCCAAGCAGTCTGCATAGTCATTGTTTCCTGAAGAACCGTGACTCTGATAAAC
The DNA here is from genome assembly GCA_963924515.1 of Vespertilio murinus. Taxonomy (NCBI): domain Eukaryota; kingdom Metazoa; phylum Chordata; class Mammalia; order Chiroptera; family Vespertilionidae; genus Vespertilio; species Vespertilio murinus. The sequence continues at coordinate 31,418,680 of OZ004711.1, forward strand.
AGCACTTGAATATTACAAGCTTTTCTCCTCTGACTTTCTCCTGGCGCCTAGATTTCTCCAGATGCCTGGTCTTTGATCAGTCTTAGTCCTGGTCTGGGCAGGGTCTGACTGGAGCACACTGCTCTGTCCCAAGAAGCTCATTTCAGTGCCACACAGAATCCCAGGGTGCCACAGAGATGATAAGTAATGCTAATTTTTCTCATCTAATTTATCTCCACTAATTCCTCCAGAGTGTATGTCAAAAGACTGCTTTGCTTCCTAACATTTGCAGTCAATAGGTGGCCTCTTATAAAGCTGTGCTGCTTAGGGCAAGTAGCTTAATCTCCCCGTGCTTCATTTTCCTCACCTGTGAAATGGAACAATAATAGCAGCCTCTCTTTTAGGATCACTATGAGGATTAGATGACTTGAGGGTCAAATGAGTGAATTCATGTAAACCACATGGGGTAGTAGTTCCTGGCACTTAGTAAGCAACCAATGGATATCAGTTGTAATTAGGGTAGGAGAGTATCTCCTCACAGCAGTGGGTTCTAGTTTCCCCTTCAGAACTATCCAACACAGTGTTTTAAAATCTCCATATCTGAGTCTAAATTTACTCCACTGGATTAGCATCTTGAGAGATAAGGGCCATTTCTTTTTAAAAGTTTTTACAGTTGTTTCTGATAGCCAGCCATTTTAATTGGTGTCATGTCATATCTACAAACTCAATGATCATGATGTGTTTCATTGACTCTTAACCCCTGGTTGGCAAATGGTGGCTCACGAGCCACATGCAGCTCTTTGGCCCCTTGAGTTTTTAGAAAAGGCCAGCTTAGGAGGACCCTGATTAAGTTAATAACAATGTACCTACCTATATAGTTTAAGTTTTTAAAAAAATGGCTCTCAAGAGAAATTTCAATCATTGTACTGTTGATATTTACCTCTGTGGACTAATGAGTTTGCCGACCACTGCCATAGACAATTTCTTCATATCAATATTTATGTGGAGCTCTTAAATGAGAGGCTGAGGCTAATTTTGTCTATGCCATACACATACAGAGTTCAAAAGAAGGGCACTTAGGATCAAAGCTGATCTATGAAGATAAACTGCAGAGAAAGAGAAATCAAGAATTCTGAAAAGTTCCTTAGAGTGAGCAGTCATTTGCTGAGGGATTGGTGGTAAATTGGCTGGGTCTGTTTGAACCTCTGACTGTCACTCTATCTTAGATGTCCCCAAGATTTCCACCACATTCTGTGTGGGATAAACTGTTCATTTTATCCCTGGTATTTTCTTAGCTAAGATTTATTAAAAGCCCTTTGGGAGTCAAATACTGTTCTGTGGGCTTCGCATGATTTTATCACAGCAATGCAATGAACTACAAACTATTAATATCACCATTTTACCTGTAAGGGATCTGTGGGCAAAGAGACTAAACCATTTGCCCAAAACCACACAATTTATAAATCAGACAGCCAGGATTTTAAGCATTTTAACCTTAGAGAGTCAACTCCAGAACCACATTCTTAAAACCACTACTCTGTGCCACTGCCTCCCTCAACCACAATTCTTCAGTCAGATCCTTTTGAGAATAAATATATTCCTTTACAGAGACTATTGTTTCTGGGAAACAGAAGCACTCTTATCCAAGAATTCCTTTTTCCCTCCTGACTTTTATCTTCAGCCACCAGATTTGGCCACTAACAGACCTGCTCAGTGGCAATTGCTGTTCTTAGCATTTCAAGTTTAAATGCTACTGAGCACTGTTTTCCATTTTCTCCTAATAGTTACCATGGGAGAAGTGAAGCCATTTCTCTTTCAGGTCCTTTTCTTTAGACAGGATTACATAATTCATATTAATAATGTGCTCAACCAGGGGAAGCAGAGAATTCCTAAGAAATCATAATTTTCATAAGTTGTTAAGACTGTTACTTCAAATTTTTTCAGATAAACACTTCTTTAATCACATCATCCTGATTTTCTCTGCATCCAGCACTTAACAGATTTTCCATACCTCAGTCTGACAAATATTTTTTTTTTTAAATCTACCCTTTCTTTCTTTAGTGCTCAAGGCCTTCCACCCATATGGGGGATATAGCTCATAGCTTCTTAGTGTTGATGAAACATGAACTTCTCCAAATTTTGTAAAAGTAGAAGCTGTGAGACTTCGATGAATTACTATGTCTTTTAGACCAGCAGAGAGTTATGCATGCAAATCAAACCTGCATATCTAACTCCTACAGTGAAATGACTGTCACTGTCAAGCATCCCTCCTCTCACCCCAGCTTCATGGGATAAATGGGACTACTCACATTCGTAGATCTTGAAATTGGGTATTATTGGTCCTTGCAAGCTAGGAGCTGAATATGTAAAGTCTATTCTTCTGCCTGTATCCATTTCATCAGACCTGGCCCTGTGAGTCAGTTTGAGCCAATGGGATTATGAGGTTTAAAAAAATAATTTTCGTCTAACCTTCTAAATTCTTCTGGCTGAACTAACAATCGAATTAACATGGTACAGATTAACAAGAAAAAGTGTCAGGAGTGTTTTACAGATGTACATGCAGGCGTGCCATACAAATAGGAGACATGAGGACATGTTGGGCAATTGAGTTTATATGTCAAGATGGAGCTAAGGAGAAAAACAGGGGTTGTGTTTTTGGACTTCAGAGGGTTAGAAGGCAATTCACATAGAGATGGAAGATCAAATGTTTGCTGGGCCACCTTTAACAATAGGACACAGAGAGGACTTTGGTCAATGGGCCTCTATACCACATACTAGTTTACAAAGTGATAAAGTATCTACACTAATAAAAGAGAAACATGGAAATTGACCATGCATTCATGATGCCCACCAGCCAATCAGGAGTGAGTATGCAAATCAACCCAACTTAATTTGCATGTGCAGGCACCAAGAGGCCAGGGGTGGGGTGGAACTCTTGTGCTGTCGCTATGGTGATGACACAGACATTCTGCATCACACCAGCAGCTCCAGGCCTCTGGGTAGCATGGGCAGGCAGAAAGTTGGCTCAGGGCCAGAGCGAAGGCGGCACCAGCAGACAGGGGAAGGAAGACCCATTCTTGCACAAATCTTTATGCGTCAGGCTTCTGGTCCTATACAATAAGAACTTAATATGCTAAGTGCCTGACCATCCATTCGACCATTTGACCATTCACTATGATGAGCACTGACCACCAGGAGGCAGAAGCTCTGACTGGTAGGTTAGCTTGCTGCTGGGGTTTGGTGGATCTGGACTGGAGCCCTCCTGAGGTCCTTCCTTGGCCTGAGCCCTTTCACAATCCACAACCCTTCAGCCCCTCAGGAGATTTCAGAGAGCCAGTTTTGGCCTGATCCCCACTGGCCAGGATGAGCAACCCCACTGCTGTATGAATCCATGCACTGGGCCTCTAGTAGTTAAATGTGATAATAGCTCCTTTCCTGGAGGAGGTCTTCCATATAAATTCCTTTCCGGCAGTTATGGGAAAAGTCAAAGTTATTTCCTGAGTTTTATCTTAAAAATAACCAGCTTAAGACAATCATTATCTCAATGAGTAATCAATATGATGCTCAATGTGTATTTCAAAACATGGTAATACTAATAGGAAGCTACTGCCTGTCATTGTTGATTATTATTTAATTATTTAAACTTTGTGATATTTACAAATAAAACCATGCTTGAATTGTAATTATAGCTGCAGGCTTTCAGAATATTTTTTAATGCTTTTGAAATTATGTTGCATTCTAATTTCAAAGAACTAGGTTCTATTAAATTATTATTTCATGAACTTTCTGTGGAATGCCTTTTGGCAATATATTTGCTAAGTGGTCCTTTCACCAATGTTTAAATTTCTTGAGTTCTAATCTTGATTGGTTCTGTTAATTTCTGCTTCCTACATCAAAACATGAATCATTCTGTTGCTATCTCATTCCCTTGGTGCCAGACAGAAATTATGTTTACACATCAAAGCCTACTAGAATTTTTAAAATATTATTTTTAACTTTTCCCTCTCAATCTCTAACATTTTCTGGATAAAGTCTCTAAACATCCTCAAGTTATTTGATTATCTTTTTTCAACATGTAGTACTTGCAGCAAGGTTATTTCCCCTTAAGGATGTGACTACCATCTCAGAACAGAATATTGGGGTGAGGAAGGTGCTGAAAGATATTATAACTTCTTCCACTTTGATGGAGTGATACTTTTAGTTCTAAGGATATGTCTGAATAGATAGCCTTTTCAGCTGAGGTTATGGAACATGTTATAAATGTTATTAATCTTGGAAAAAATAAAATGACAATAACAAATTAGAAAATGGGGAAGTCGAAAGGTTGAGAAGTTAATGTGCTCATCATAATAACTAGAAAATCAAGATTCACCATCAATAATTGACATAACAAAAATGGGGATTTAGATATGATATTTACAATCACATCAGTACAAATAATAAAGTATTTTACAATGGTAATATCACTATATTGGGAAGAGGTGCATGATTTAAGTGAACTACATTTTAACCTATTATAGCAGAATATCAGTGGCTGATGTTAAATAACCCAATAAAAATGAGCATATATGTTCACATTTAAAAAAATTATGGTTTGCCCTAATCATTTTGGCTCAGTGGATAGAGCGCCAGCCTGTGGACTAAAGGGTCCCAGGTTCAATTCCAGTCATTGGTATGTACCTTGGTTGAGAGCACATCCCCAGGGTGGGTGTGCAGGAGGCAGCTGATCAATTTTCTCATCAATGTTTCTAACTCTATTCCTCACCCTTCCTCTCTGTAAAAATCAATAAAATATATTTTCAAAAATTATGGTTTATTGTTTGCAGCTACAGAGAAGTAACAACTGAAAGGATTCAAAGTGCATGAATCTGATGAGTTTGACTCAGAGTAGGGAGGTTAATCAGGAGATTATAGCATTTAATTATAAGGTTCTTTGAACCTTTTTCTCTCTCTTTTTTTTAAAGCATTTCCATATATTGCTTTTATTTAAAAATAATTTTGTTAGGTTCAGAAAAATGATTCTGGTCTGCCATTAATGTCCCCTTTTTGAAAAAATATATATTTTATTGATTTTTTTACAGAGAGGAAGGGAGAGAGAGAGTTAGAAACATCGAACAGCTGCCTCCTGCACGCCCCCTACTGGGGATGTGCCCACAACCAAAGTACATGCCCTTGACTGGTATGGAACCCAGGACCTTTCAGTCCACAGGCTAACACTCTATCCACTGAGCCAAACCAGTTTTGGCCAATGTCCCTCTTAAATTTGTTATATTTAAACTAGGAGTCCATTTGCAGGAAGATTCTTGCATGCACAGCCTCCACTTGTGCCTGCCCCACCCCGCCCGCACTTTCCCTCTGGCAGCCACCTTGCTTTCAGCTTTTTCTCCCTCTTCTAAGCTGTATTCAGTCTTCACTCCTCCCTCCCTCAGTGTATGCAAATTAACCACTATCTTTGTTGGGTTAATTTGCATATTTGCTCTGATTGGCTGTGGGTTTAATGAAGGTACAGTCAGCGTTTTTCTCTTTTATTTGTGTAGATGTTAATAGTTTACTATTAATTGACTAGTATGCCTAGTATAGGAATTACTGTAATAATGGAATGCTAGAGGAAAGGAGAATAATTTTTACTTTAAGGTAAAATAAGTTTCAAATATTTTTTTTAGGTTTAATGTACTGAAATATATTAAGTAGAATATTCTTCATTTTAGGGAAGATTTTAAACTGCATTATGCTTTTTTTTTTTTTTTTATAACCAAACAAGCACACAGTGGGCAGCTGGAAGCTTGAGATGCAGTCACTGTTCCTTCCTTCATTCAATATCACATTTCATAAATCTGAATTTTTACTTTTATGCAATTTATTTGTAAGACAAGGTAGCTAATGAGTGAGCTTTGCAGTAAAAGGTAAAAAATATGAGTGGAGTGATTTTTGCATACATATGTTAGAATTTTTTATTAGTGCAAAAATAATCAGTCTTATAATTTTGTCATAAATTTTGATTAGGGACATAAAAATGGAGATTGTAATACTATTAAAATGTAGAGATTCTGCAATTTTTAAAAAATCTAATTTTGGAATGTGTCTCTTTTGGATTCCAGAGACAGATTTTTTTTTTTTTTACCCCAGGGTAAGAAAATTTTTATCTGAACTCTGTTTTGAATTTTTTAAGATTTGATAATCAAGGCTTCGATGGAAAGCATAATGCATTATTCAGATATGCATTATGTCCTTGGTCTTATAATTACAGAGCAAGAATCCCAGCAATGCACAGTTGCCGTATTCCACATAAATGCTTCAGAAATTATTTCTTCAACATATGTAAAATTATTTCTACTAGCAAGACAATTATTTGGTGGGGACTAGAGAATAGTGATTAACTTACAGAAAGTTAAATATTAAATCTCCATAAGGCATTACATCTCTATAAATTATTATTCCTGTAAGCTTTTATTTTAGAAATAAAAATGATATGTTGAACAGTGAACATAGAATTAGATGTTGTCCTTTCATATTAAAGACAGTTCTCTAGGTATTATTTAATTTATACATAAAACATACTTCTTATTATCTCTAACTTGAATTAAAAGCTCTTGCTGCATTAACTATGTGGGTGAGAATGGTGAATAAGAGGATCCCCCTAATTCTATGAATGAGTGGATTGGTAAGTGTGTGGTAGGAGGGATGAGGGGTTGCCCCCACCCTTCTTTTAAATGCATTTTTTTAAATGAGGACTGTACTTCATTTATTTATTTATTTTCTAAAAATTAGATTTTTATTGATTTTTTTTACAGAGAGGAAGGGAGAGGGACAGAGAGTTAGAAATATCCATGAGAGAGAGAGACATCCATTAGCTGCCTCCTGCACACCCCCTACTGGAGATGTGCCGGCAACCAAGGTACATGCCCTTGACTGGAATCGAACCTGGGACCCTTCAGTCCTCAAGCTGACTCTCTATCCACTGAGCCAAACCGGTTTCGGCATTTAAAATTTGACTAATGTGTATAATGATGCTGTTCATCTTCTTAGTTATATTGTGAGTTAAAGAGACTTTAGGAGCTAGAATTAAAAAAATGACATTCTATATAATTTTGTTTTTCTAAGATAATACAACCCGATTTTGCAACAACATAATGAACTTTAAAAATACATTTTTTAGCTTGGTTGCTGTGGTTTAGAGATTGAGCATTGACCCATGTTCTAGGAGGTCACAGTTTGGTTCCTGGTCAGGGCACATGCCTGGGTTCCAGGCTCAATCCCCAGTAAGGGGCGTGCAGGAGGCAGTAGATCAATGATTCTCATCATTGAAGTTTCTATCTTTTTCCCCTTCTACCTTCTCCTCTCTGAAATTAATAAAAGCATAAAAAATACTTTGAAATATTATCAGTTCTTATACTTGGTCACTGTGTGTGAGAGTGTGCATGTGTGTGCACACGCACTCATATTGGTTGGCATATCCTATCTAATAAAGAGGGAATATGCAAATTGACCATCACAAAGATAGCTGTGCTCCAGTTTCCTCAGCCCTGCCAGAGTCCCCCAGGCCCCTCATCCCCGCCATGGGGGTGGCAGACATGTGGTGTGGCTGGACCCGCCCTCAGCCCCCCAGCCACTCAGGGCCAGCCCGAGGTGCAGGCAAGCCTGGGATGGTGGCTTCCCAGCCGCCTGGGTCGCCTGAGACTCAGGTAACCAAGGCTGGCCAATGCTTGTGCTGCCAGCAGTGGCAGCAGCAGAGTTGTGATGGGGGTGTCACCTTTCCCTGATCTCCTGTTCACCTCCTGCCCCTGAGGGCTCCCAGACTGTCAGAAGGGACAGGCCAGGCTGAGGGACCACCCCCCTCTCCAATGTATGGATTTTTATGCACCGGGTCTCTGGTGTGTAAATAATATGCTTTGTATTTGTTTATGAGCACCATTATGAGCACCAGAGCTGGCTCACTGAAGAAATGATAGCCCATGAAGCATTTGTCATAAGTATTAATAATGTAATCTGAATGACTGCCCAGTGATGTAATTAAGAAATCCATAGTTAATAAAGACAAGAGAAAAAGTCCTGTGTAAATGTATGTTGATGACAGTGTGGGGGAATTTTTCTCTCTGGATGCACCTTGAAATCCTGGCCTGTCTTAAAGGCTTTGTCTGATTTGTTTCTGTTGCTTTCTTGACAGAAATTCAATTTAGGAAGGAAAGCCCTGAGACCAATGCATCTGTTAGCTGCTTTGTGAAGCATGGCATTGAAAACTGCCCCACACCTATTAGCAATCATGACGAGAAGGCCTTAGTGATGATGGCACACACATGTCTCATCACCCTCTAACTTTATTTAAAATGACATGGGATTGGGCCCCTCAAATATGTGTTTCAAATGGGCTTAGATAATTTTTCCACTGAAACATACAGAAACGATCAAAATCACAGACCATAAAATGTTGTTCTTTAGACTCTAAAGTTAGATCACATTTTCTAAAGCATCCTTTGTAACTGCTCCTTTCCCAGGCTTTCTTTATCTTCATCTGTGTTCCTATAATGCTGAGAGTCCATTCTAAATGTCTTTTTGCCATAAGCATGTGTATCTGAGAATTATTTGCTTTGCATTTACAGAATTGGTATCTGTTTGAACCAATGCATCTAAGAAGATTGATTTGTCTGGAAAGTGCTTTTCCATGCACCTGAGTTCTTGTTCAATCAGAGTGACTCGTGTTAATAGATACTGGTGCCATCTGTGATTTGTCCTTGACCTTTCAGAGACTCTGAGATATTCAGCTAACTTTATTATTGCTGGTTACAGTCTGTCTCTTGACAATCACATTTTCACAACTATGTTGCATTGATGAAAGCAAACTTCTGGCATTTATAGTACTTATACTGCCTAGTGTTAGATTCAATCCCATCAGAATACTTTAATGAAAAACCTTCTGTAGGAGAGGTTGCACTACATCTACCAGGGAAGACAGGTAAAGGACTATTTGACAGAATAATGCAAGCATGCATAAAATGTTAATGGAGCATCTTTAGAGGAGAAAAAAAAAACTTTGCCATTCAAGGGAAAGGAACTAGTTTAAGGTAATCAGGGAAACTCCAGTAAGGTAATATTTGAACTAAACTTTGAAGGATATATATATATTTAACTCAATGTAGTAAATATTGTGTGTTCTCTGATTAAAGATCTCATTTTTAGGAAACATTACTTCTCTGAGTACTTTTTAAAAATATATATATTTTATTGATATTTTACAGAGAGGAAGGGAGAGAGACAGAGAGCTAGAAATGTCGACGAGAGAGAAACATAGACCAGCTGCCTCTTGCACACCCCCTTCCGGGCATGTGCCCGCAACCAGGGAACATGCCCTTGACCGGAATCGAACACGGTCCACAGACCGACGCTCTACCACTGAGCCAAACCAGTTTCAGCTCTGAGTACTTTTTTAAAATTTAATTTTTTATTGATTAATATGTTACATATATATCCTTATTCCCCCATTACTGCCCTGCTCCCCCCGCCCCCACTCATCCCCTTACCCTCCTGTTGTCTGTGTCCATTGGTTAGGCTTATGTGCATTCCTACAAGTCCTTTGGTTGATCTCTCTCTGAGTGCTTCTTGAGGACACAATTCTGATTTTGGATTGCTAGTATAAATACAAATGTGGGCAGATTAAAAAAAAATATAGTTCCTTTAGGTGGATGGTTTACAGTTGAGGATTAGTACTATCAGTATCCCTTTCCTTCAACCATGATCCAGGAAAGCCCAGCGTGATTGAAAACCATATAGTAAATTAAGATCAGTAGCCTGAGATAATGTAGGCATTTTCTTCGCTGCCTGATGGGCACTACTAAGGTCCACGCTTTGGTCTGTAATGAAAATTTTATAGACTGAAATATTTAATAATCTCCCCGTGATTCTATTCATTTAACCACCACATACATATAAAGAAGCTTTATATGTATTATTTATGTGTGAATATATATAAAGCTTCTGTTTAAAGGATACTCTCTTTTGATGTTCCAAATGGCTCAAGCCATATTCCTTAGTACTTCAAACTATATGTCAGTAATCGCATTTGACCACAACCAGGTGCTTCAACCTAAGTGCACATCTGGCTCACTGAGGGAAACTAATAAAAATGCAGAAGCCTGAGCTGGCGTTGGATATTTGTGTGTAGAAAGTCTGGGAAGGAAAATAAAGTAAGGACATTTAGTATGTAATTTAAGCTGCTCTGATTCAGCCGGTCGATGATATGGGGGTCTGGAAGCCATTGACCTAGCTTTGTATACCAGCTAGTGGAGATACACATTTCATACATTTCCAGTCTGTGCTTTTGTTTTCAAGCTATAACTGGTCCCCAAGCAAAAAGTAATCGAGAAGGAGGTGAGGGATACAATATAATGAAATTCGTTATCAGTACTCATAACCAGTCAGCCATTTTTTGCCTTGAGCTGCCCTGCCAGGAGATGATGGGGGAATAAATGGGAGTGTTTTATATTCCTCCCTGTGCACTTGCAGCTCTGTTTTCATGTTAAACATCTGGATGATTAATAACTTATTAATATTCTGCCATAGGAAGCTCTCAATTTGTCAAGGTTGAGAGCCTTCCTGCCAAGCTATCAGGATTGGCATTCCCAGTTGTTACTGAATTGTCTTTTCTATGATAATTGTTTCATGTCACGTTTTCTATAGATAGAGAGAAATATATCTTTTTAATGACAAATTTTCCTTTTGCGACTAAACCTCCTTCTAGTCTTGCAGTTCCTTTCCCAGTCTTTCACACGAGAAGCCCGGAGGCTTGCCTTCGCTCCTGATTCCCAGGCGACCCCTGCATCTCTACCTCCTCCAGGCCTCCCTGCAGAGTGAGCAATAAGAGCTTCCACCCAATGCTCCGGAGGAAACTTCAGGACACTTTCCGGATACTTTTCTTTCATTTACACCCCACCTCAATTTATTCTCCAGCTATCTCAGACACTCATTCATCCAGCTCCCCAATGTATCCTGAACAACTGATGTAGGCCAAATGGGATTGCTGACCTCTGCTTGGAAGTACCAAGGAACATGGCTTTAGCCATTTGGAATATCAAAAGAGAGTAGACGCCACTTCACTTCTCTCTGACAAGTAGGCTGCCGTGTTGCCTACCTCTCGTTTATTATCCACAAAACAGCAAGAAGCGACTTTGTAATAACTAAGAATGATGCCTTCACCACCTCAGTAGTAATGCCCCATTGGATTCTGATTGCACGAAATAAAATGCAAAAGACTTACCTTACTTACGAGGTTATCCTTGTTAATATGGCTTCCGCCCACCTCTTTTACCCCACATCTGCTAGTATCCCATTCCCACAGGCCCCTTTTGATCCAGGCCATGATTCTCTTCTTTGAACATTCACGGTCATTCTTTCTGGGCTACTGCCCTTTGCTCTCTACTGAGGCACTTGACCCCGACTCTCTCCTTGTTAATAAATTCTAAGTTCAAACATCAGCCACCTCTGATATCCCTTCTCTAATCAGCCTAACTATAGCACCAGTATTTCATACTTACTCTCAATAATTGATCCCATTTCATTGCTTCATGGATTTAAATATTTTAAATTGCACATTGATATCATTAAATTTTGCTCCCCATAAAGTATATGATTTTGTTTGTCTTATTGTTACTATATTTCTTGCCCCAGAAAAGTGTTTTTCTTATTGTAGGCACACAATAAATATTCATTTAAAAATATAATTTAATGCATAATACATTTCAGTGAATAATTATTTGAATTCAAACATTTCTTTTTTCTTGTTTTAAAATTCCCTGGATTGTGGGAGGTCTTTAGTATGATTTCTTTTCTAAAACCCCCAATTACAATGTTCAGTAATTCTTTCCCCAGTTTTGATCTCACTGTAATCCATTTTCCATAGAATTAAATGCTCAACAAAGTTAAAATTTTAAACCAACAAATGATGTGTTTTTATAGTTCCCCAAGTCCATAAGATAAAGTCAAAAGTCCCCAGTAATGCCTACAGGGATTTTATAGTTTAGTCTCCATTTTTATTTCTTCCTTCATTTACTGCTATCTTCCCCTTATTAATCCCACAGTCCAGTCATATAAAACTATGAATAGTCTCAGACATACCATATTAATTTGTAAGTTATGTCTTTGCCCATGTTAGTACATTATTGCTATGGATGTTCACTCGTGTCAGTTTTCTCCTTTTTACGGTAGTTAGTGGCTTTCACAAGTCTTTATCTTAGCATTTATTGTGCGTTATGGTAATTATTTCTTTATATATGTCTACATATACTTCATTTATGCAAATTGAATGAGTGATGGATGGATGGTTGGAAGATATCATGCTGCTAACCTATAATCATCATGGGAACAAGCTTTTTTATAAATCATGTGAGTGTTGCCTTGTCACAGGGCTTTCCGCATGTGAAAGACTTAACAGCATTTGCTCAATGAATGCATAAAATCAATAAGGACTTATTAAGTGAGGAGTTAAAATAATAATATTCTCACACATTTGTCTAAAGGATAATTATTTTCCTCTTTAAAAAGTATATATTTTTTTTGTGTTTCACACCTGTGTCTGCTAATATTGTAGTCACTAGTAACTGAGCTACAGAACACTAGGAATGTTGCTAATCCAAACTGAGATGTGCTATAAGTATAAAAGGCACATGTGGGCTTGGTAAAAATGTGTGTAGATATCCAGGCAATAATTTAAATGAATTACATATTGAAATGCTAATAATTTAGGTATATTGCGTAACATAAGATATATAGTTAAAATTAATTCACCTGTTTCTTTTTACTTCCTTGATGTGACAACTGAAAAATGTAGAATTACATATATAGTTAGTATTTTATTACAATTTTATTTGTCTAATTCCCAATGTGGCTTTTATTTATTAAGAGCAGTCATGTTGCCGAAACCGGTTTGGCTCAGTGGATAGAGAGTCGGGCTGTGGACTCAAGGGTCCCAGGTTCAATTCCGGTCAAGAACAGGTACCATGGTTGCAGGCACATTCCCAATAGGGGTGTGCAGGAGGCAGCTGATCGATGTTTCTCTCTCATTGATGTTTCTAACTCTGTGTCACTCTCTCTTCCTCTCTGTGAAAAATCAATAAAATATATTTTTTTAAAAAGAGCAGTCATGTCTATCTCAGACACTATTTATACCAATGATGCTTGCTACTCTGTTCTTAGAAATAGCTCTTGTGATCATTTTTTTTCAGGTTGAAATAAGTTAGATGTGTGTCCCATAACTTTTTATTTGTGTCTCTAATTTATCAGTAACTCTCCTAAAGCATAATGATTGACTTAGTTTCCTTTTACCTCCATTGTCTGAAAAAATCTAGAGGTCATTTCCAAAATTTCAGGATATGCCCCACTTTACTATCAAAAAATATAAATTCCTTTAATTTTCTTTATATTTTATTCAGCTCTATCTTAAATGCCTTATTTGCATTAATTTTTAATTTATAAACTCTGCCTTATACTCCTTGAACATTTTATAATTTTCTATTTACTTATTTACTGTAAGGCAAATCAGTAACTAAAAGCTTTCATATAATTTTTTCTTTAGTTGAGTAAAAGTGTGGTTCTGCAGGAGTTTGCTTATGCAGGTACAAATAACCCACTAAACACTCCAGGTGTAGGATCAGATTTGTCTAGGATTGTAAGAGGAGGGGAATTTTGCAGTCAAAGAATAAGTCTAAACTCAAGAACACAGCATCTATTTGACCATACAATTTAGGCTTTGGGATTTATATCTAATTATCCATCAAGCTCATCTCTAATGCCACGTCCTATTTTAGGACTGCATTACCTCCTACCTGGGTGCCTTCAACATTCTCCTGTCATTTTTTCTCTCTCCAGTATTATCTTCCTCAAATCTATTATCCATGCAACTACCAGGTATATTATTAAATAATTATAATCTAAAAATATATATCTTTTCTAAGTAAGAGCCTCTGTTACTCATTAACTATGCACCCATTAAGTGCAGAGATGAAGTCTAAACCCCTTGGGAGGACATATATGTGTAATAGAACTTTTGGCTGCTTCTCCAACGTCGTGTCTTCTTGCTTCTTAGCTCTACCTCCTGCCATATTTTCTAGCAATACCCATCATGCCTTCCTCCTTCTCATCTTTGTACCTTGCTCCTCTGCTTCCCTTTACTGTATCCTTTTGTTGCCCTCTCTTTAATAACCAATTGATTTGCCTATCATTTTGGTACCCAATTTTGTTATGAGTCTGTTTATTAAAAATCACCCCAGTACACTGTTTGTTTCATAAGGCTGAAATCTTGCCTTATTTTCTGAGGCTCATTTTCCTCATTAAAAAAAAATATGAAAATGATACATTGCTTGTAGGAAGATGAAAGTAATACATGTGCCTGGAGAATAGGCAGTGCTCATTAAGTGTTAGTTTATTATGATTCCTGTTGTTATTATAATTATCAAAACTAGTTGTAGTTTGTTTACCATATTGTTGACATCCTGTAGGCACTCAGTATACATGTGCAGACTGAATAAAGAACAGGTGATCAACTGCGCTGAGGCGCCGATGAATAAGAAGTAGGAAGAGAACTGAATTGAACAATGAGGGACAAAACTGTGAAAAAGAAAGCTTGAGGCCAGAAATTTTCAACTGAAACCAGCAATGCCTCCATCCTGGACTAAACCTGATCACTCAATTTGACTGTCCCCTGAGGAGTCATTTTTCACACAGTCATTATAAGTTCCTAAGAGACCTTAGTAAGTATCAGGACTGAGAGAGCATACTTAGTGCTAAAATAGAACTTTCAATTACCATCTGCAGTAGTATTCTAATTTATTTCCTATAGGTTTTTTTTTATTTGTTTTTTTTTTACTACTAATTTGTCTCTTTTCTACTTAAACAATAGATGGCTATAATATTGTTTTTAGTGACCAGAATGTTAGCCAAAATTCCCTTTATATTTTCTGTATTATTTTATCAACACTGATCAAGTCACTTCCAAGTTGTCCTAATTCCACATTACAAAGTCAAAATCTTCACTGTGTTTGGGTATAACAACAAAAACTGTAAGAACTATGGTTTTTCTAAAAGAAAATAAAAGAAAAAAAAGGAAAGAAAAAGGATTTGTAAACTCAGAAAAGAAAAAAAAAGAATATCAACAAATGGGTGTGAAAGGTGTTTCCTACTGGATGAAATGAGGTTATCACATCCTTATTAAAAGCCAATTTAATTAAGTCTTAGGATACTTGGGGTTTTGTTGTCATGGTTGCTGTTGACCTACTTTTAGGTCACAAACCTCAGTAGAAAATTTAAAGAAAGCTAAGATTTGGTTTTTTTCTCCCAAGAAAAATGCAAGTAAATACAAACTTTTTCCATTTCAGTTTAGGGAATAGGACCCAAAGGATGCACCATAGGTTAATAACTTCTGACAAATTCTATAAATTAGAATTCATGATACTAAACTATACTCAGATTTCTCTATCTCCTGCTAAAGATTTTTTCTTCTAAGTTCTAACACTTTTGTTACTGCTTCAGCATTTGGTATCTGCTCCTATCATTTACAGATGCAGTTGCTAATCTCCACATTCTACTAGTAAGTTTGTTTCCAGTAAAAAGTTTTAGAAAAAATATCCAACCTTGCAAAAGTTGTCCTACACGTCCAGTATATTATTTGGGTATTACCTCAGAGAGATAATTGCATGTTTCTTGAATTTCAATCATGTGTGTCTATATATCTAGTGACAAAATCACTAATTTAAATTTCTTATAGGGTGATTTTATATCAACCTTCCATTTAAGTTTTATACTAGACTAATATACCCTCTTTCTGTATTCTCAAGTTTTGTCATGTTCATGTAAAAAACTGTAGATCATTGAAATACCTTGAATATTTGGATTGAATATTTTTACAATAGTGTTCATAGTGGTTTTTCCCTTTTTTGGTATTTTCCCCATATTTGTGAATTTTTAGTTATTGGGAAATGTCATCGACATTTGGTGATGTTATATATAAAATGCATTTTAAATTATACAAATGTATGAATATATGTATTTGTTGAACATATGTCCCCAGCTAGATGCTTGGAGTACAGAGATTGTTCTAGTTAGGACTCTGCCCCAGTGGGGCCTACAGATGTAGACAACAGCTTGTAAACCATTAAGCCACAAAATGGATTTGCAATTATAATTTGTGATAAATGGAATAGAGGAAAAAGCAGGATGCTGTGATATAGAATAATCTGTGAAGAGGACCACTTATTTGCAAAATATATGTTTTGGGTAATATAGTGAGAACAGTAGAATGACTAGCATCTGGCCACGTGAAAATGGAGAACAAAATTTCCATGAAAGAGAAAAACATGCCTTGTGCTGAAATGATCTTGGTATATTTAGGGGCCTGAATGAAGGCCAGTGTGCTGACATATATAAACTATTGGAAGAATGTCAATGCAATTTGAGAGGCAAGTTCAATATCATGCAACGTCTTGAGGGCCACATTAAGGAGTTTGTATTTCACTTACCGGTAAGTGTAATGAGGGCTATTTAATGATTTCACACTGGGAAATGACATGATCATAATTTCATTGAAAAAGTATTGTTTTGAATAGTTTATAAATACAATGGATTGGAATTGGGCAAATATGGAGGCTGGGAACCCATTTTGGAGGCTGTTTTTCTAGTACTGCTAAAGAAAATGTGATCATTTGAATTAAGAATCGATGGTGATGATAGACAGGAGAAAAGGGATTCAATATCTATTTAGAGAATAGAGTTTACTGACTGAAGGTGGGGGGCAGTATTAGAAATGACTCCTAGGTTTCTAGTTTAACGAACTTAATGGGTGTGGGTATCATTTATAGAGATGCTGGAAACTAGAAGAGTGGCAGGCGTGGTAGTTCCATTTTGGATATGTTAGTTTGAGATGTCTGTGAGGCATTCTAGGGATACACCAAGTCGATAGCCCCGAGAAGAGAATAAGGCTTGATATAAAAAGGTCTGACTCATCAGTATCTAAATGGTGTTTAAAGCCATGATCCTCAGAATTAGCCTTTCAGCCTTCTCTGGATCTTGAAATCAAAGGACTGAGCCAATAATTAAAGATTTCCCCGGTTTAAAGAGGAAGAATGGTCACATTTGCTATAAAGGTGAAAAAGTATGGACTTAGGCGTAAATTCAAATAGTCCTCTTTATGTTGAGGTGCAATCAAACGGCATTGGGTTCGAAAGTAAATGTTGTATACGGGATTGTCAGAAAGCAGATTATAGATATACATTTTTAAACTGTTCATGAAGTCAGATTCAAATTAATAAGACATATTTAGAAGACACTACATTAGGATATAGAGACCAGTATTGGGTATGGTATGGGGAATGAGGTATCTGAGTGGTTATGAAGAGGAGAGGAAGGGGAGAATTTTGCTTAATAGGGGATAAGAAGGGAGAGTAGACACAAAGCAGAAAGTTCAAATTTGGATGTTGCTATATACCAATAGGAGATGGTGGGTCTGACACTGACATATAGTATCAGAATTGAATTAAATTGTAAAACACCTGCTATGTTCAAAAATTGCTTGATGTGTAAAAAACTAAGAGCAGAGGAGAGTGGAGGCGTGTTTTTTCTTTACATTTGATATTGAAGACCAAATCCCACAGTATGTTATCATTATGAACTGTGACAGCTGAAACTATCCCTGAAGGGTTTTGTTCTTACAGACTAAAACCCTTTTGATATTGCATAATGGAACATTGAGGAGCCACTTTCCCTACATATTTCCATGTCCATCATTTTCTAGATATGAAGATTGATTTGACTTTTCTATTTTCATTCAATAAAATTTGAAAAAATGAGGGTAACCCTTGTCCACATGAGGCTATCAAGCACTTGAAATATAACCAGACCTAATTGTAATGTGCTATATGTGTAAAATAAACAGATTTTTGAAACAGTGCAAAGATATAATGTAAAAATACCTCAATAATTATTATTTTATATGTTGAAATGATATTTTGGATATATCAGATTAAATAAAAATATTAAACTAAAGAAAAGTTAGTGAAGTTGTAGTTGTCTTATAGATCCCATTTTCTCCATGGGAAGCAAATTATTTGTTGTTTTTCTGATTATTGATATGATAAATTATAAATCTGTAATAAAAATGACATATTTTAAAAAATCTCTAAATAATACATTTTTATTTATTAAAATTAGATTAAATTATATTATTACAATAGGATTTCACTTTTCTTTCTTTCTTTCTTTTTTTTTTTTTTTACTGAGGGAATTGGTAAATCAAAGAACAGAGAATACAGTGCTGGACTGCAGAGTTGGGTTGGAGTCAGTAGGGAAGGGGAAGTAGATGAATATGAAGGCACTGAGTTCCTGAACATCAGAGAAAGAGGAAATAGTCTAAATGAAATATTTGGCCACACTTTTATTTTGCTCAGTGATAGATTGGACTGTGAGCATAAATCAAAGCCTGTCACCTTACCAGTGCTAGCTGGAAGCCCCAAGGAAGCTTGTATTCCTACTGGCATATGGTGCTACCCTGAGTCCTCTATGGCTGTGAATCTCTGTCTTGCCTCCCAGCATAAAACACTGTGAAAATGAGAACTTGTTGCTTGGCACTACCTAAGAAACTTAATCCTGTTCAATTTTCCTAAATGATGCATAGGAGAGATTTTACACTAGTGAAATATCTTTCTTGTTTCCTAGTGTTAAACCTACATGTGCATATGGGGAAAACCCTGAAAAGAATGTGGTCAACTGTGACTGAATAACCTAGGGGGGTGGTCGGCAAACTCATTAGTCAACAGAGCCAAATATCAACAGTACAATGATTGAAATTTCTTTTGAGAGCTAGTAAATTTTTAAAAACTTAAACTATATAGGTAGGTGCATTGTTATTAACTTAAGATACTCCTAAGCTTGCCTTTGCTAAAAAATCAAGGGGCCAAAGAGTTACATGTGACTCCCAAGCCATGGTTTGCCAACCACTGGCCTAGTGTATGGGGGTGCCTACATCCTATTCAATGTTATACTATTAGTCTGTGAGATTGTATATTTCCCCCTCTATCTTAGTATTATGTTTCTTTCTCATATAAGATATTGCTGGAGGGACAATGATAAAAGGAGTACTCTGTTTGACTTGGTTCTTTGAGCATGAGACCCACTGGGATAAAGTTTATTGTGACTGTCAGGGAGAAAGGTAGGAGGGGATGGGATCAAAACCAACTGATCTCTAGCCAGTTTGTCCAGTGGTTAGAATGTCGGCCTACACACCAAAGGGTCTAGGGTTTGATTCCCAGTCAAGAGTATGTACCTGGGTTGTAGATTCGATTCCTGGCCCCGGTAAGGGCACGTGCCAAAGGAAGGCCGTCAATGTGTCTCTCTCACATCGATACACTTTTCTTCATTTTTAATCCACAGTAATTTAATATAGGCAGAACTTTTAGAATAACCACTTTCTATAGATTATTACCAATGTTATTTCTTATACTTATTTAAGAAGAAAATGTCAAAATAACTCGTTTCCCCTTCTTTAAAATTCCTTATATAGTGGCAGCTGTATCAAACACCTTCCATTTATTTTTACTTTTTTTTTAAATTAAGTTATTCATGTTGCTTCTGTCTTCCTAAAGAACTTACATTTTATATTATTTAGGGTAAAATAAACCCTTATCATTTGCTTTCTCTCTCATGAAATCCTTAAAGAACATGACAAATAACAAATAAAATTTAAACTTCCTTTTCTAGTGATGAAATTCTCACTGTTTAGTACATAACTCACATTTAACTTCTCATTCTGAAAGATAAGTTTGAGCAAAGAACTGTTTCTGGAGGGGATTACATCTGGTCCTACATTTAGAAACCAGTCTCATATGTTTGAAGGGGAAACATAATTGCCTGATTGTGTAAATTAGTGGGAAGAAGGGTTATCAACAACATTTTTAAGTTTACATTTTAATTTTATGTATTATATGTTCTCTTCTAATTTATATACTTCTTGATCTCAATGATAGTAAAATATATTATACACATGTTCTAGCACTTGCTAGTCTCATGAATTTTATAAACCTTGACTCTGATGCTTTTCTTATGTATAAAGGCTTTAAAAATATCTATCAGAAAACTTCTTGCTGAGAAATTAACATTCCAGTAATATGAGAAGTATGCAATGTTAAGAGTAAAATAGCATTTATTTTTCATGACTCTGAGAGAAATGTATGCTTGTGGCTCATAAAAAGAGAAGACACATTAACAGTACTTTAAAACTGTTTAGAAGCATTTAAAAGTAAAAAGTAAAAAAAAAAAATTAAATTAAAAAAGCTCTTCTAAGACTTTTTCTAAAGGAACAGAATTTGTGTGGATTTAATTTTAATATACAAACTTGCCAGAAAGAGATCCTAGCTGAGCAGTTGGAGTCTAGGAGGTATAACTTGCAACAAAAGACCAGGAAGATCTACTGAAATAGAGACCATCCAACCAGGACACACAATACAGAGCCTGAGGGCATTTTACATTAGATACGGGTTAGATATCAGATTTCAGGAAATTAAAAAATGCAAATTTGACAAAAGATTTGGACACTAAAGATCAAAGCTAAATAGATCAGTGAACCCAAACAGAGAATACTCGGGAGACCGGCCAGTAAGCCAGAACTATCAGAAGAGGGAAACTGAGACCAGAAAGTTAAACAGTAGTGAGCAGCCATCTAGAAAATCTTATCTTCCCTAAACCAGGGACACTTAAGAATAAGTGGTTTACACATCTCCTCCGGAACCAGAGAGGGTAAATAACTTAAATCACCCTACTCAGAAATCCAATTAGTGCTATTTGCCAGCAACACCAAATTTCTTCTCTCAGAAATTAAGAGAAGGAATCTCATTTTGATACATCAGCATAGAGCTGATGAATAGTCTATTGAAATCCTCTCCTAAGACCTCCCCTAAGTGCCCAGCCTTTAAAACCCCTCAAAACAGCCAAAACAGGTTTGGCTCAGTGGTAGAGGGTCGGTCTTTGGACTGAGGGTCCCAGGTTCGATTCCGGTCAAGGGCATGTACATTGGTTACAGGCACATCCCCAGTATGGGGTGTGCAGGAGGCAGCTGGTCGATGTTTCTCTCTCATCAACGTTTCTAGCTCTCTATCTCTCTCCCTTCTTCTCTGTAAAAAAAATCAATAAAATACATTAAAAAAACAAACCTCAAAACAAAGGTTCTGCATGTGCTCTCCTTCCTAGGAACCAGCTGGTGGCACCCACCCTTTTCCCACAAGCATGCATGGCTAGACTTTATGGGACCCCATGAGGCTTGCAACCAGGTCAGCAATGGGCAGTGGCAGTTCATCCCAGACAACCCCCCTGAACCTGTCCCCAAGCCCCCTTTTTAGTGAGCCAAAGTCTAGGCTCATTTTCCCAGCTCATTATTGTTTCCCTGCCCTCAGCTTTAATAAATGTTTGCTAAAATTCATCTGGACTCGTGTGGTGAAATTTTTCCTGCCCGACGTTAAGAGCCCACACTCTACCTACTGGCCCCAGGCAGACCTGTTGAGAGCCAGGTCCCCTTTCCAGGAGCACTCTGACTTTCCTCAGTGGAGTGAGTCTTCACAGTCAGCCTGGGAAACTGACCTTCCACGAGGATTACATTTACTCAGTTTCCTCAGAGGCTGTGAACAGGTGATTCCCTAAATTTCCTACTGTCAGCCATAAACAGAAATGTGACAGCAATCACTGTTGTTTCTCCAGTCTTCATTTCCTCTCCTACTGACTCTTCTCAATTTAAAAACCCCTAAATTATTTCTGTCATACAACCAACCAGGTGAGCAAAGTTACATTCAGGAAATATGCCCTCCCTTGACCTCAACCCCTCCTCCAGATGATGCACTATTTCTCACTTTTTCTGAACAGTCAAACTTCTAGAAAAAGTCATCACCGACTGTCTCTACTTACATATTTCCAATTTATTACTCCATCCAGTGTAATCTCGTGCCTGTCCCCAGATTGCAGTTCCTCTCACTGGGGTCACAGAGGGCCTCTGTGCTGGGAAATTCAGCAGAGGACTTCCATCTTTCTCTAAGTGCTACTGACTATGCACTGTCAGATGACTGCTAGAGAATCATCTTTCTCTAAGTGCTACTGACTATGCACTGTCAGATAACTGTTAACTGTTATCTAAATTCTGTCAGCATTCTTTTCAAGGCTCCTCCATGAGTTCTTCTTTTACCTATCATATCCATTCTTGACACATAGTTTCTCATCTCTAATTACAAATTTTGTGAAAAATCAGTTGTCTGTTGATGATTCCCCATTATCTGCTTAACATTTGACTAACTCCAGAGCTGCAACGTCAAACATTTTATCTTTTGATTTCTATATATTTTTTTAATCTTTCAAAGTCATCAATCTCTCGTTTGCCTCTCTCATACCAGTTTCTCTTAAGGTATTGCTCATCTCTAATAGTGATTCTTGGAAACCTGGAGTCAGATTGTACACCACTAGCATGACTCAGGTTCAGTTTTATGATTTCAAATCATCTTACAAATTAAACCACTTCAGTTTCTGCATATAACGAACTTAAACTTCATCCACCCAGTTCTCTTCCCACTTGAGCTGTCTCTGGATGGCCATGGCTTTGGGAATTGGAACTATCAAAGTGCCAACATAGCTCTGTGGTCTCTGGCCCTGAAGGTGTCATGTTCCCTGCTGAGGCAGAAGAATGCCACTCCCAACTGGAAAATGAGGATTCCTAACAGAGTTTATGGTTTGCTGAAAACCTCAGTCTGTGTGCATAATAACTTCTAGATGCCCGCACAATGAGACAAGAAGATCCTTGGCAAGCTAATTTCTGATAATTGAGGAATGAGGAAATGTCTCATTTACAGCATACTCAACCTTCAGGGCAGCTCTGGGATGGTGAGACTTGAAACTTAAACTAATTCGATGTCTTAAGAAAAATAATAAAAATTGATTAAAAAATTAGATACAGATGCTTAAGCTTCTTTATAGTACATCTGCCTCTGTCCACTTCATTAACTTTCTGAGTCATGTAGACTCAACAGTTCCCCCATGAATGAATATTTCCATGTGTTCCAAGTATAAATGTTATAAATCAGCCATAAATGAAAAGTTTGAATGTATAGTTAAAAGAAAAACTTGAGATAATTTGTAGTGATTACAAAGTAGAATATATATATATATATATATATATATATATATATATATAGGCTTAGTAAAAACCTTCGAGCTCAAAAAACTGAAGAGAAATTAGTACTTGATGATTATTCAAAGAAACGAATTATCTACTTTCCAATACTTATATTCTCTAAATAATTTGAAAATAATTTCTTCTAGATATTAAGCTCTTAAATTAGTTTTGGTTCATTTCTTTACCTCAGATCTTAAAATTGTATGTGTGCATATATCAAATGTTGTTGTTTTTTTTAATCTTGAATGACCTTAACATTTGGCTTTGTGGTTGAAGTTCTTAAAATGTTGTAATAAAAATTCTATATTTGAATATCTTATTGTGAATTCTACTATTTTGGTGTTAATAACAATAATAAAGCAAGTTCTAATACAAGTAGTCAAGACTGAATCATCCTCATCACTATGTTCAAAATCCTTTTTTATATTAGGATTCTTATGAAAATATATTCTTTGACCTAGTATTTCACCTAACTGAACTATTTTGTCTTGCAGGTAGGTACTTCTTTTGATTGTTGGCTTGAGTTTGACTTTGTTCCCTAACATTGGAATCCATAATGTACCATTTGAGGTTTCAGAGAGGGCTGACCTTTAGTATGTAGCAATATGATAATCACAAATGCAGTCATTTCTCCTTGGAGAATGACAAGCAATTTTATGTGTGGTTTTTTAGTAACAGATTCCAGTGATCACTCGTTTCTTCCTGCAGTATGTGGAAAAAGGACTTACAGTTCAGACACTAACTCTATTCACTACTTTTGAAACCTTTCTTCTGGCATGGAAACATTCTCTTTAAGAACACGAAGATCGACATGAAAATGAAGTTAGTTCTTGTTCTTGCTAAAAACATCTCTTTTTTTCCTTTTCTTATTATAGAGAGTCCTTTGTTGTGCTTTTTCATTACTGTTTGAAGTGGAGCACAGAGTGGTCTTTCCTCTTTCCTAAGAGGCTACGTTACTGAAGTTCCCCAAGAGGGACTCTCCCCAGTGTGTCCTCATAATAGCTTGTATTTCCTGTGTAGTTGTCTCAAGTCAAGTAGTGTTTGTTGTACTGGGAAACATTTAAAACACCATGTGTGACTTATTTGTTTTAGTACCTCAGGAAAATTACCATTTCAATCCTTTTTCTTCACCGTTCTCTACATACCTGTAATCTGTTCTTGCCTGCTTCCTTTGTAATGTACACGTTTCTCCCACTCTCCCTAAAAAAGAAAGCATTAGGTCAATAAATCCTATGGAGAAAACCTTACTGGAATAAAATATTTACTCTAGATACAATAAAAATTCCCAAAGCACTGCTATCATTAATTCTACAATGAGTTATATAAATTATTGGTCAAAAAAGAAATATTTCACAGCTTTTCTCATTAGTACTGTTGTCTCAATGAAACTGCATATCGAACAGACAACATCATGAAAGATGAAAGGAGTTTTAATAATAAGGAAAAGAGATAAGGACAGACTATATGAAAATGAAAAAAAGTATCTTGTATTCCATTAATCCCTAAAATGATTTTTAATAAAGCGCTGAAAGACCTGGCCTGTTCCTTTTGCCTTTGATTTATTGTTGTATGCTTCATAAGAGATGAAATGTGTAAGCCTTTGTCTTTTATGGGGAAATATCCCCTAATAGTATCTGGACACACTGAGGAGGCAAGGTCACGTTCAGGGCATTCGGTGACCTAGATTTGGCTCACAACAAAGCTACCAGGTATATGTGAGACTTTTGTCAGGTTATTTTCTATGTTGATGCAATTTTCCTATTCATAAAAGGAAAGGCATTAATAGGTCTGTAAGGCACCCCTCTCTTGTCTGTGATTCTATGGATAGTATTATAAATACAGTGTAAAATAAGGGAATAGAAAATGTGTATTCACATATGTTTGTCCATGGTGGCAAGAAGCATGGTGTCGTCTTAAGGGTCCTGGTTTCTTAGCCTGTGCCATAGCAGATATCAGTACCGTATTTGCCGGCGTATAAGATGATTTTTTGGCCCTGAAAAATACGTGTTTGCCGGCGTATAAGAGACTGGGCGTATAAGACGACCCCCTAACATTTCTACTAAAAAATACAGAGTTTGTTATATACTCACCGTATAAGACTACCCCCTACTTGGAGGCATATTTTTCAGGGCCAAAAAGTCGTCTTATACGCCGGCAAATACAGTAATTTCCCCCTCCTCTTTGCCAGCTTCCACCTTTCCTCCCCACATCACTGCATTGAATGTCTCTGTGGACAAAATTGTACAGAAAGGAAATTGGTTTAACTGTCCAGGGAGTAAGTTACAATGCTGGTACCAGGAATCTAAGCCATCTGGAAACTAATGAAACAGGGGTTGCAATGAGAAAATAGATGCTAAATCTACCCAAGGTGGTTATCTCTTAGGAAGAGATATTGAGAAAAAGAGTTAATGCACATATGCTGTCCCCAAGCACAGACTGGTTCAGCAAGTGGAAGTGCATGGAGTAGGTTGGATTGGCAAGGGAGCATCATCAAGTGGTAGAAGCTGTGGGCATGACAGGAGAGAGAGGCAAACAGTTCTCTCCTCTCTCTCTTTTAATGTCACTTTATTCAAACAGGGTGTAAGGACAAAGAACATGTTGCTTAAAAAAGTCATTAAGAACACTAAATTAAGAGATCTGTCCAGGTCTAGTCCAGCGCTTACATGTAGCAAAGAAATACTTGATTAAGTATGGATTTCTATTTGTTAAATCAAAAATTGTAGTTTTTGGTTAAATTATTTGAAGGTAATATTTAAAATTTATTTAGCATATAAGACTTATAAAAGTCTCCACACTTAAGTATTTATTGTTTGTTTTTATTTATTTAAGAGAGGAAGGGAGAGGGAGAGAGAGATACAAACATCAATGATGAGATAGAATCATTGATTAACTGCCTCCTACACACCCCCTACTGGGGATTGAGCCCACAACCAGGGCATGTGCCATGACCAGGAATTGAACCATGATCTCCTGGTTCATAGGTGGATGCTCAACCACTGAGCCACACTGGCCTGGCTCCCCATTTAAGTACTTAATCAGGTTGTCTTAAATCTTAAATATGAGTTAAAAGGGAAAGTCATTATACTG
The DNA here is from genome assembly GCA_963924515.1 of Vespertilio murinus. NCBI lineage: Eukaryota > Metazoa > Chordata > Mammalia > Chiroptera > Vespertilionidae > Vespertilio > Vespertilio murinus. The sequence goes on from OZ004711.1 coordinate 31,444,925, forward strand.
ATATTCAAACTATTTTTTCAGATTTTTAAAATAAAGATCTAAAAATTTTAATAAAGAAATTAAGTAAACAACACAGGCTGGTTTGTCTCAGCCCTTGACGGAAGGATCATGGGTTCAATTCCAGGTCCAGAGCGCTTACCTCAGTGGCAGACTTCATCCCTGGCCCCAGTTCAGGGTTTGTGCAGGAGGCAGCCAATTGATGTGTCTCTCTCATGTAGGTTTCTCTCTCTCTCTCTCTCTCTCTCTCTCTCTCTCTCTCTCTCTCTCTGTCTCTCTCTCTCTCTCTGTCTCTCTCCTTTCTTTCTTTCTCTCTTCTTCCCCTCCTTTCTACTCTTTCTAAAAATATCAATGGAAAAAAATATCCTCAGGTTAGAATTTTAAAAAAATAAAAAAAATAAATTAAGTAAACACGTACCATGGTTTAGACAGCCCAATACACTAGCTATCAACACTATGCAGAGGCTGCTGGGCAGATACCAGATCTATTTGGAGTAATTATATTCACCATTTCTCTTCATTATGTAATTATAGATGGGTAGCTGCTCTACTTTGCTGGAATCCATTACTTCATTTTTAATAAATCATTTGGAAACTGTCTTAGTACAGGTAAAAGTATTTATCACCCAGATTCTCATTCTTCAATAACAATGGCTGCTCTTAACTAGCATTACATTGAAATGAAGAACAGATACATTTGACATTTTGATATCACACACAGTCACTGAAGCATGATATTTGATGTTACATTTAGCAATAGCATTTGAGACTCGGGGCATTCATGAAGTGTTCATGATAGGAAGGGCGGAGTTGATAGATAGAGATTGCATTGACTTCAGTTACTCATTGAAATTCAGAAAATGCTCCAGAATAAGGTTATTCTTTATATTTTTAGGTAAAAAGAGAAGTTGACTCTGTTCTGTGTATGTATAATGAGAGACGGACAGAGAGAATGAAATATATATTATATGTTATCATGGCAAAAATACTTATATGGTTAAAAAGACCAGGCTAGTTTTAAAGAAGAGCAGAGAGGTGGTTGATTTGTGGGTGAAAACTTCCTTGCAAATAAATTTCTGCAGTTGTGATAATGTTTTATATCTTAATAGGAGTTTAGACTACACAGGTGTCAGTGCTTAATAAAGCTTAGGAAATGCACACTTAAGATTTGGGCATTTCCTTGTATTTAAGTTTTACATTTAAAGAAAATGGATTTAAAATCAAATTCTAGTTAATAAGCATGATACAAAATATATTGGGGAGTTTGAAATTCATTAAAGTAATATGAGTAGAGGGCCTCGTAGGAGAAATAAACATGACAGAATAACAAGGGAAGCAAATACAGAACAATGAAGGAGGGAACTAGTCCTACCAGACATTAAAACATAGCCCTATAATTAAAACAGCTTAATAGTGGGCCATAGATAAAGATGCCAATGGAATGAAACAAAAATATAGAGATAACTGTAGGAAAAAGTGGAAGTTTAATATATGATAAAAGTAGCACCTCAAGTCACTTCCTAGTGCTGGTAGTGAGGCTGGGGTAACTGGTTAGTCATTTGGATGTGTCTGTCACACATCAATGGTTCTCTCTTTCTCCCTCTCTCGCTCTCTCCTCTCCTCTCCTCCCACCACCACTTCCCTTCCTATCTGTACTCAGTGGAAACTAATGTGGAGATAAAAAAGTATTTTTTTATTAATTAACTGGGCGTGGAGAAAAGTAGAGGAATTTATGATGCATGCAGTCTTGACTATTACTTAATTCAGCAGCAATTAAACCTTATTACTCTTTGTTATTTTAAAATTTTATTTCAGTAGTTAATGCAAGTTGATTTCTATGCTGTAATTTCTTCACTTATTTTATACATGAGACTTTGATTTTAATTTTGTTATTACTTATAGGTTTAATATATATATGGTATTTAAGTTTTATACCACAGGAACAAGGTGTACTTTTTCCCTGTAGCATTTCCTTAATGTCAAAAATGTATGATATTCAATTTCAGCATATTATTGAGTATAATTTATATTGATTTATATATAATGATGTTTTTAGAAAAACATAGTTATAAATGGATATATAGATATATAATGCTTTATAGTAAACAGAACTAAAACATTATCTGTGCCAAAGTAAAAAAAACAAAAAAACTAAATTTTCAGAAAGCCCACATTCTTTACTCCATACACACAGACTCTTAACCTTGACCCCATTCCAATAAAGTGCAATGGCCTGCCTAAGTTTTTGCCCACTGTTCATTCTATCCCCAATTCTTTATTTGTTTGTTTGTCTGTTTGTTTGTTTTTGTTAATCCTCACCGGAGGATATTTTTCCACTGATTTTTAGAGAGTGGAAGGAAAGGGGAAAGACACACAGAGAGAAACAGCAAAGTGAGAGAGACAGTGATTGGTTGCCTCTCGCCCGCACCTGACCAGGGTCAGGGAAGCAGCCATGCTCTGGACCAGATTCGAAGGGCCAACACTCTATCCACTGAGCCACACTGGCTAGGGCCCTATCCCCAAAGCTTAATCTAAAGATGGAGTGGTGCCGAAACCTGTTTGGCTCAGTGGATAGAGCGTCAGTCTGCGGACTGAAAGGTCCCGGGTTTGATTCCGGTCAGGGGCATGTAGATTGGTTGCGGGCACATCCCCAGTAGGGGGTGTGCAAGAGGTGGCTGGTCGATGTTTCTCTCTCATCGACGTTTCTAGCTCTCTATCTCTCTCCCTTCCTCTCTGTGAAATATCAATAAAATATATTTAAAAAAAAAAGATGGAGTGGTGCCTCTGGAAACAGAGCTAGTCAACTTTATATCCTCCAGGATAATTAAGTGGTGTCTAGGCCTAGGGCATCCCTGTAGAGTTGTCCGGTGTGTGTACAGCACAAAGACATCCAGCTGCAGGGCTGAGTAGGTGCTCTTGCTTATGAGGCTGTGCACTTTGCCGAGTGGCTATTTCTCACTGGAAGAAAGAGGGTCTTTTTCTGGGCACAGAGGCCTCACGTGATTTTAAGTCTGTATGGCAGGACTCCACTGTCCAGAAGGGGTGTATTTTTCTAATCACACAAAGGACAATACAGTCTGATGATGGCCCTGATTATAGTTCAAGAAGTTCAGTCAATATCTTGCTTGATGCCGAAACCGGTTTGGCTCAGTGGTAGAGCGTCGGCCTGTGGACTGAAAGGTCCCGGGTTCGATTCCGGCCAAGGGCATGTACCTTGGTTGCAGGCACATCCCCGGTAGGGGGTGTGTAAGGGGCAGCTGGTCGGTGTTTCTCTCTCATCGACGTTACTAGCTCTCTATCTCTCTCCCTTCCTCTCTGTAAAATGTCAATAAAATATATTTTAAAAATATCTTGCTTGATCCGAGTGCCTCTCTCAGTTAACATGTTGATACTATGATCCAGCTCCTATGTTATACCTGATTCATGAACTGTTTTTACGTATCAGTATCTTTGCTGCCCCTATAAAAGCAGAAGCCTTGTGTCTTCATGAATAAAGTATTTTCTCTCTCTGAACTTGCAGGTACTGTGTTGTTCTATTTCTGAATTCATCATCTGGAGTTGGTCCCTTTATCTGATACTAGGCCCACAAATATCTTCAAATTTTCTTCTGCTATATTTTCATTATGCTTGTTTAGGCACCACCTGGCAATGCTTTCGCCCCTGACCAGCACAAGACTGTTCTTGACATAGACTTTTATTCTAAAGCATCATCAATAACAATTCTCTCCAGAGACAGAACTTCACTTGACCAATTTGAACTTCCTTTTATTTATCTATAACTCCATCTTCCCTCAAGAGTGCATGGTTTATAATCGACATATTGCTATATATATATATATATATATATATATATATATATATATATATAATGAGTACAGTAGTCCCTATTATCCAAGAGATCATCTTCTAAGACCTCCATTGGATGCCCGAAACCACAGATAGTACTATGCATATCACCCTCCTTCCCCAATACATACATACAAAAGGAAGCGCTTTATGGCTTCTATTTGGCATATCCAAATTGATAGCATACATCACTGCTCTTCTGCTCTGGGGTGATTATTAAGGCAAATAAGATTTACTTGGACACAAGCACTGTGATACTGCTACAGTCCACTTGATAACTGAGAGGACTACTAAGTGACTAACAGGCAGGGAGTGTGTACAGCATGAATGAGCGGGATGTAGGGATGATTCACATCTGAGTCAGGAATGAGCTTCATGGTGAGAGATTTCATCATACTACTTGAGTGTGCAATTTAAACCCTATGAATTGTTTATTTCTGAAATTGTCCATTTAATATTTTCAGGCAGTGGTTAACGATGGGTAATGGAAACCCCACAAAGTGAAGTCGTGGGAAAGGGAGGACTATTATAAGTAAAGACTTAATATTCAAAGACTTCTATAGATAGAAGGTGACAGCACTTATTAAAATAAATGTATAAAACATACTGGATTTTAGGAAAGTGAACAGTTGAATATTCCTGGGGGGGGAAAAAGGTTTCACAAGGAGGTTGATTGAGCCCTACCAGGAAGGATAAGTGTGTTATTCAGGGAAGAAAACATTCCAAACACAAGGAATTCATAGATAGAGAGAGATACCTGTGTGAGAGAGAGCTTTCTTTCCTGAAGGGACGTTGAGATGTTCAATATTGTTGAAGAGTTAAATGCCACTGAGAGGAGAAGATCACATGAGTGGTGCTGAGCCATCTCAGAAGGACTCTTTGGATTATAGCTGTAGGCAATGGAGAACCATCAGAAACATTTAAAAATATATATATATATATATTATTGATATTTTACAGAGAGGAAGGGAGAGAGATAGAGAGCCAGAAACATCGATGAGAGAGAAACATCGACCAGCTGCCTCTTTTTTTTTTTTTTTTTTTTTTTTTTAAATAAATCTTTATTGTTCATATTATTACAAATGTTCCTCATTCCCCCCCCATTACTCCCCTACACCAAGTTTCCATTCAATTCTCTGCCCTTTCCCCATCCCCCATTGTCCTCATCCATAGGTGCAGTTTATGTTCAGTCTCTTCCCGCCCCGCTCCACTCCCCATTTCCCCAAGAATCATCAGTCCACTCCCCTCCCATACCTCTGATTCTATTATATTCACCAGTTAATATTGTTCATCATTTTTACTTCCCTTGGTTTTTAGACTCACTTGTTGATAGTTACGTGTTTGTTCATAATTTTTATCTTTATTTTCTTCCTCTTCCTAAAGAACCCCTTTTAACAATTCATATAATTCTGGCTTGGCAGTGATGAATTCCTTTAGCTTAAATTTATTTGTGAAGCTCTTTATCTGGCCTTCGATTCTGAGTGATAGCTTTGCTGGGTAGAGTATTTTTGGCTGTAGGTTCTCGTTATTCATCACTTTGAATATTTCTTGCCACTCCCTTCTGGCCTGCATGGTTTCTGTTGAGAAATCAGCTGACAGTCGTATGGGTGCCCCTTTATAGGTAACTACCTGCTTTTGTCTTGCTGCTTTTAATATTCTCTCTTTGTCTTTAGCTCTTGGAATTTTAATTATGATGTGTCTTGGTGTGGTTCTTTTTGGATTCCTTTTGTTTGGGGTTCTGTGTGCTTCCTGGACATGTAAATCTATTTCTTTCACCAGGTGGGGGAAGTTTTCTGTCACTATTTCTTTCAATATGTTTTCGGTATCTTGCTCTCTGTCATCTTCTGGGATGCCCATAATTCTGATGTTGGTTCGCTTGAAGTTGTCCCAGAGGTTTCTTACATTATCTTCAACTTTCTGGATTCTCTTGTCTTCTTGCTTCTGTGGAGGAGTGTCCTCTGGCTCTTTGTGTTGCAAATCTTGGACTTGATTCTTACAATCTTCCATTCTGTTTTTAGGACTCTGTATAATATTATTTATTTCAGAGATTGTATTCTTTATTTCTAGTTGACCTTTTATTATTTCTTGTTGACCCTTTATTATTTCTTGTTGATCTTTTTTCATATCCTCATAGGTCTCATTTATTTTATCGGCCTTTTCTAGGAGATTGTTGAACAACCTTATAAGCGTGGTTTTGAACTCTATATCCCGTCGCTTTTTGTCCTCCATTTCTTTCGTTTGTGATCTGTTTCCTCGTTTCGGCATTTTCGCTGCTTCCCTGAGTTGGTAGGTTGGGAGGATCAGCTGTGTCTATGCCAGGAGATAACCTTATTCCACTAGACTTGGAAACCTGCAAGAGCCTCTCTGAGTTCAGCTTGGATGGGGCGGAGTTTCAGGGTGGAGCTACAGCCTTGGCTTCCGGTTAGCCCGGCCCTCGGAGGTTCCTGAGTCTCAGTGTACCTCAGTGTCCTTTGGTACTCGCTGCAAGCACCTCTGAGAGAAAGTCGCCCTGGAGCTTCGCCCGCTTCCAGACAGTGTAGTCTCTCCCCCAACAAGCCCACAACTGGGGTTCAGAGCAGTTGGAAGTGGGGTTAAGAACAGTCCGGAGCTTATGTCTCCTTCCCGCCAGGGCAATCTCGCGGCCCAAACAACAGTCTGTCCTCTGTGCGCGTAAAGTGCGCGACTCAGGGGATCTGCTTTTCGCTCCCCTGAGCTTCTGCCTTACAGCCCAGATTCCCCCTGTATGAGGCTGGGGCCCGAGGGTCTTGCCCAGGACTGGGGTTCAGTGCAGTCAGAACTGGGGCTCAGCACAGTCCTGAGCTTTTGAGTCCTTCCCGCTGGGGCAATTCAGCAGCTCAGCGAACAGTCCCTCCTCTGCGCGCAATGTGCGCGACTCCGGAGCTCTGCCTTTCTCGCCGCTTGGCTGAGCTTCCGCCTTACAGCCCAGATTCCCTCTGTATGAGCCTGGGACCCCCGGGGTCTCACCCAGAACTGGGGTTCAGTGCAGTCAGAGTTGGGGTTCAGCACAGTCCGGGGCTTTTATCTCCTTCCCGCTAGGGAACGCCAGCCAGGCACTCAGCCGCCCCTCCTCTCCGGCTCAGTCCTCTCCCCGCGTGCACCGTGTCTCCGTACCTCAGGCTTTTACAGCTCCTCTGGTTTTCCTTCTGGTTTTCTCTTTCCTTCTAGTTGTAGAATTTCCAGTCAGTCAACTTTCCTGTAGTTCTGGATAGTGTCCACTCTATATTTTAGTTGTATTTTTTTAAATTGTTGAGGGCGGCTGCAGTTAGGCTTTTACCTCTGCCGCCATCTTGTTGTCTCTCCGACCAGCTGCCTCTTGCACACCCCCTACCGGGGATGTGCCCGCAACCAAGGTGCATACATGCCCTTGACCGGAATAGAACCCGGGACCTTTCAGTCCGCAGACCGACGCTCTACCACTGAGCCAAACCGGTTTCGGCTATCAGAAACATTTCAATAAAGGAGAGGCTGTTTGGATCCTCATTTAGGTCTCCAATGAGGAGGGTATTCTTTTGGCCTCAAGAATGTTCTACCAATGTACCACCGTATTGACTCCATGACGTAACTTAAAGAAGAGGTGATGGTCTACAAAAAGGATACAGTGGGAGGGAAGAAAAAGAAAGATACTGAAGAAAGCATTATCAGGATTCTGTGACTCATGATATTGACATCACCATCATAATGTTAGCATCAAAGTTTCTGGCTTTGAACCTATGTGGCTGGTGGCTTCATTATCTCGGAGAGGCAAAAATCTTGAGGGCCTGGCTGGTGTGATGCTGGTTAAGTTTCAACCAATGAAGCAGGGTGTCATGGTTTGATTTGGGGTTAGGGCACATGCTCAGGTTGCAAGCTCAATCCCCAGCAGGAGACATGCAGGAGTCAACTGGTCAATGATTCTCTCATCATTTATGTTTCTATCTCTCCCTCCCCCTTCCTTCTGAGATCAGTAAAAATATATTTTAAAAAACACACAAAAACAAACTTGAGGCTAAGGGTGATCATCAGATTTGGATAAGCCCATCAATGAAGGCAGAAGCAAAGCCTGGTCCAGATTCCAGAACTATTGATAAAAAATTCAATGTTAATTTTTCACTAACAAATGTAAGAATTTAAATGTATAAATGCATTAGCGAGTAATTTTGTTGCAAAATACTTCCACTACAGTTATCACATTCAATAAACACATTTATTTTAGACAACTCATTGTTAAATACTTTCATAACTCTTTCATGAATTAGTTATATTCAGAGGTCACTCACAGAAAAGGATCAAGCTCATAACCTTGTGTTCCAAAACAACAAAGGTCATAGCACTTACTTGAATAACATTCTTTTACTTTTAGCTGCAAAGTTGATTTACATAATTAATTTCTAAATACAGGACAGTTCTTCACAATAGAAAGAACATAAAATCTGCTTGTATCATACTTATTTTTATGTCTTAAAAAAGATTGTTTATTAACTATTGACATCATGGAAATAACTCCAATGGGACTATATGATTGCCATTTATTTGGTAGAAATTACATCTATGATGTTTTAGTTTTTAATATAAACCAGATGTCCGCTGAGTGAATTCAGTCTATTAAAGTCAAGATGAGGTCAGTTTAAAGCCCAAAGGAATTATCTGATGAAGTCCAGAGCTCTTCCTAAAATTTATTCAACTTCCCCAGTGGACTTGGGATTTTTTAATTACTTTTGTCACTGCTTTCTCCATTTCTCACAAAGCAATCCACATATTAAACCTGGCTTCTTTCTAAAATTAGAGACATAGTCAAGCAACCACCAATGCAGTGCATTTGAGGGTAGGGCAGATCTGATGAACAATGGAAGGAGAGCTGGGACTGCATTACAACATTGTAGTCCAACATGAACTTTAGACACAACTCTTCTTTGAAACATCCTCCAGTTATCACAACACTGAAGAAAGTCCACTGGCTACTCTCAACACCGTACTTGCTCATCACCCTCTCTACACCTTTCTATTCCTTTCTTTACTGTACCTCACCTCCTGGCCCAACCCTATTATAACAAAGCAAAGGCTCCTCTCATCTCATTCAAAACAGTTAGACTTTATTTCCTGGGATTGCATGTCTTCAGGCTCCTGCCTGCCTCTCTAGATCCCTTGTCTAGGAATTCTCCATAAGGAAGTTTCTTAAGAGGCAAAGAACCTATCCTACCAGATAGAACTGCAGCTTTTGTAACCTAGCTCCCTCCGAAGCAAGCTACTTAACTGATCTGAATAGTAAGATCTTTATTTACCAAATGGGTGTAATAATATAACTAGTTCATAAGGAATATTATAAGGATTACCAACTGCTTACTCCACAAAAGACCACCAGAATAACCATCAGGTTGTCAGTTCTAGAAAGAGGCTATTTATATAGGTGGATGTTTATAGAGATTGGGGGTCTAGGTCACAGTGGTTTATGACTGGTTTTTCAACATAAAAATTTTATTCCATCAAATATGTGATGGAATAATTTAGGATTAGTGAGTAGAATGAGATGAGAGTCTTGAGGTGAATTGATAAGAAGTTTGTCTAGTTAAGATATATTGTTCTAAGAAGAAAGCCATTTTCCCACCTGAGCAGCCTTAGAAGATGCATTTTTGAGCAATTTGTGTATAGATTGGAAGTTCTGAAAGCATACATTAAAGATACTTATAAGTTTACCAGTGCATGAATCCCTGCATCAATAGGGTCCCTCAACCTGGCCTGTGGGATTGGGCCAAAACTGGCTCTCTGACATTCCTCCAAGAGTCCTGAATTGTGAGAGGGTGCAGGCCAGGTGGCAGGACCCCACCAGTGCACAATAGGGGCTGGGGAGGGACTGTGAGAGGGCTCCAGGGTGTGTCTAGCCCATCTAACTCAGTCCTGATCAGCTGGACCCCAGCAGTAAGCTAGCCTACTGGTCAAAGTGTCTGCCCCCCTGTTGGTCAGTACACATCAGTGACTGGCCAACCGGTCTACTGTCTGCCCCCTGGTGGTCAATGCATATAATGATGAACAGTTGACCAGCCTTAGCATATCATTAACATATTATGCTTTGATTGGTTGAATGGACAACCAGACACTTAGCATATTAGGCTTCTTATTATATAGAATAACATTGTCATAGTCCTGATAGTTAACCACTCAGGCTCCAATGGGATGGCCCATATAAAATATGTAGTATAATGAATACTTACATATAGTACAATGGATATATAGTACAATGAATATAGTACAAAAATATATAGTATAATTAAGAGTTCAATCAATGTTTGCCACTTAGTACTAGCTTTCTTATTATGTTACTGGAGGTCTGATGCACAGATGTGTGCACTAGTGGGGTCCCTTGGCCTCGCCTGTGGGAATTGGGCCAAAACCAGGAGTCTGACATCCCCTGAGGGTTCCCAGAGTGTGAGAGGGCACTCTGCAAAGTTGTTGTCACTTGGCAGCTCCTGCACTGAGCATTTACCCTGTGTTGGTCAGTGTTGGCCAGTTACTTAGCCATATATATATATATATATATATATATATATATATATATATATAGTTAGGGTTTGAATGCTGGAGGATTGGGCCTAACTCTGGCTGAGAAATCAAGGTTTGCTAATAACCCACAGGAAGCAAGTAGTGGTGGGCAGTCCCAGCTTTGGTTAGTAGGTAGAGATCTTATGGATATTCAAGGCAGGGCAAGAAGCAGAGACCTCAGCAGGCAGGCAGAACATGACTCTCTGAGCTCTTCTAGCAGAAAATAATAAGCAGAGACTAAGGTAAGCAAGAAGGAAGATTTAATAGCAAGCAGCCACAGCCAGCCAGAGAAATTTTAGATTAGGGCAATAAATGATTTAGAAGAACTACAAAGAAAAGACGATGGGCTTTTGTTCCACATTGCTCCCTTGGACAAACAAGTAAAGCAGTTCTTAAGTCAGGAAGGTCTAGACACCACATCTATTATTGAAACCGCTTTGGAAGTGAAGAATACAGTGGCAACCTGACCACAGGAATGAAGAATCAGAGACAAATTATTAGAACATAGCCATGATCAGAATCCTAGCAGAAGCAAGGCGGACCCAAATAACATATAGACCTTATCTGTATTTTATACAGTGTTTCATAATAAAAGGATAGCGTAATAATAAGTGAATTTCACACAATTCCTTTATAATTTCATTTTGTTTTCCTCAAAATTCATCTAAAGTAGATATGGCAGCAGTATTAACCAAATTTAGGTGATGATAAAACTGAACCTTAAAAAGAGGCTGTTGTTAGATCCCAAAGGGCAGAACTGGGAGGCACACTTAGGTTTTCCAGACAGAACTTGTTCCAGTATGTTTGAACAGGAGTGATGTTACTTAGGTTTGAATGATGTTATAACAGAATAATTCCTAGACCACTTTTCTTACGCTCTTTCCTGTTCTGATCCCTAACTAATTTACTTGCCCTGGGCCTAGAAGACAAAATAACAAACCCAACTGAAGATATGAAAAAAAGAAAGTGGAAAATGTGTTGTTTCTATACCTCTAGTTCAGATAATAACAAAGCAGAGTTACCGCTGGGAAGTTGATCTGATGATTCATACAATAGCCTGACTGTGAAGTTTATATTTCTCAACCCCTTATTAAATCTATTTCGTGACATGCAGAATGCTAGATCCCGGAGAGGCAGAGATAAGTAAGATTAATCTTCTTTCTTCTTTTAAAGAACCCCTTAGTCCATTGGATAAGATAGATTTATTATGAAAGGATAAAATAAGGCTATAAAAATTGAGGCATATATGCGCTATAGAATTGGGAAAGGAGGCAGAATCATTCTTTGTGGGGTTAGGGAAGAATTACCTGGCTCCCTGCTTCTCTTCCCTCCAGTTTGCTAATCTCTCTCTGAGGTCCTTGTGGCATATTTCAGACAGAAGCCAACAAGCAAGGGAGTCTTAGAAGCACATCACTAGCCCAATAATTCTCCCGCCTCACCCACCCACCCAAATGTGTGGAAGAAAACAGAAGTAGCAACGAGTGGCTTTAGTAGCAAATAGGCCAATGATGAATACAGGGTCTACCTGGATTTTCAAATAAAGTTGTCCGGGGAAGATGGATAAAATCTGATTTTTAGAAAATGAATTATGGAAGCTATTATAACTTATAGGAACTTATTTTGGGAAGGTTTAATAAAATGTAAATAGAAATCAATATATAGAAACCCACGCACAAAATGAAATGCTTCATTTTTATGAGACCCCAAGCTGTTTAATGATTATGAAAGAACCGGTTTCCCGTTGCCCAAGTCTTCTCTGCATGGATGCATTGGAAAATGATGAAATTTCTCTCTGTACATATGAATGCTAATGATTTGGAAACAGAAACCACGCGTAATTTTGCAACATTCAGGGCAATTCCCATAGCTTTTAATAATAAGAAGGTCATAGAGGACTTATATTGTAAATCTTTATTTTTAATTACTGTTATTAATCTTCATTGATTGAGGTGATAAAAGGTAACCACTGACTCACTGACCAGCAGTCCAGCACGTCATCAAACTACAGTGTTGACAGCCTTTGTGTGTAGCCTTAACTGGATTATGTCTCACTAAACCACTGTGTGATTGTGAATCTTTTTGTCCATTTTTCTTTTTTTTTTGATGTGGCATATTATATTCACTAGCTTATCTGAAAACATCAGTATGGTTCAAAAAAAGGATAAAATTAAACTGGAACAGTCTGTATTCCCATAATATGTGCATAACCAAAGGGAAAGATGGTAAATTAGGTACACCGTATCACTGTATTTTCAAATTCCAGACATTGGAAACATGATCCCACCCCTATATCTTCTTGAAAAGAGAATGGGTGGGTTTATTTGTCATGTATTTATAAATCAACAGCTGGTACAGAGAAGGCCTGACTGACATGTGACAGAAGAGATTGTAAATTAAGTAGAGAAGACTTTCCGAATCTAGGGCTTATAATTATAGGAAAAGGTGACATTAATTTAATCTGTTATGAACATAAACAGATATTAGCCTAATATATCTTACTTTAAAATGTTGATGTAAGCAAAAAGGTTTTATTTATATACTTATATATATGTTGATATATATATATATATTTTTTTTCTTTAAAATCCAGAATTTCTGTTCATTAACTTTTGGTAACAGTTTTCAACTTTGGCTGTACATTCAAACATTCAAATTCCTGAGGGAGATATATTTTAAAATCCCATTACACATGACCAACCCAGACACTGAAATCAGAATCTCTGTTGCTGAAATTCACACATCAATGTTTGTGTGTTTTTTAAGCTCATGGGATGATTCTAATTGCAGGCAAATTAAAAGTCACAAATACATCATTACAGAATTAAAAGGAAATAAAGTTTCACTTCAAGCATTAGAGATTTAGCATGTCATACTATGGTGTAAATATGAAATATTGCTATGATAATACTTATGATTTTCCTAGAATACCAGATTTCAGGAACTTAATTGGACTAGTAGGCATCAGCTACTCCTTCCAAATTGATGAAAATTGCTAGTACAGTCTGCTACTTTTACTCTCATTGTGCTCCCACCAGAATGTCAATTTGCCTATCTCATTTAGATGTTTATATAAGAGAAAAATAATCTCTTCATAAAACAGAGTGCTAACAGAGTATTTGGTCTCTATGTACATAATTTTAATGAAAGTTGATTTTTTGTGCTCAGTTTTAATGAAATGATACTTGGGGAAAAGTTATTTCTCTTTATTTAAATTGATTTCAGAGAGGAAAGGAGAAGGAAAGAGATAGAAATATCAATGATGAGAGAGAATCATTAATCGGCTGCCTCCTGCACACCCTACCTGATGATCGAGCCTGCAACCTGTGCATAAGTTCTGGCCAGGATTTGAACTATGACCTCATGGCTCATAGGTCAATACTCAACCACAGAGTCATGCTGACCGGGCTTATTTCTCTATTTCATCATATATATATATGTATTTTTGAGTGTAAGATTAAGTCATATTTTTGTATGATTTAAATGTGTGTGTTTTTCTAATTTTCAGAAACAAGTAATATTTAAATGTTTGATATAACATATATCCTGGGAAAGAAATCATTACTAGTATTAAATAATACATTACTTCATTATTATCATTTTTATTACTTTATGACCCAGAGTATTCAACTAGCTCTCTGACTTGAGACTTGTATTCTGTGAAATCAAGATTGGAATTATTCAGCTTTGAAAATCCTTTCCATTTCCAACATTTGGAGATTCTTTGTAGACCAAGTAATATCTAACACTGATTCCAGAGTATATACTTTATTCTTATCATGTAAAATATATAAAAGCTGAGGAGAAATAGTGTTGAAGTTATTCTTGTAATATTGCAAAGAAGAAGTTGTTTGCCATATGTCAGGGAGAAGAGAGTATTAGAGTTTTCAACTCTATGAGCTTAGAAACTAAATATATTAAAAAAAACAAAACAAAACACTAAACAACACGTTAAGTACTTTTTCTGTACTAAACAAAAAATTATTGTATTCACCTGTCTAAGATATGCATTTTGTATAGTTTATATGTCTGAAATCTGGATGAGTTTTATAGTGGATGGTTAGTTGCAATCATTGTCTACCAGTTGGCAGTTGTTATGTAGCCTACTGTACTTTAAGCTCTGTGAATATGGTCATGGCTGTTTATATATTCATGCTTCAATGAAGTTTTGGGTGCTGATTATACTACATATGCAGAATTGTCATCTGACATTTCTTCAGATAGATGACAATAAGATTCTGTTGGGGGGGGGAATTATTGTCTGAAAAGAAAGGTAAGGAGATCACAACAAGAATTAAAATTCTATGATGAAGCAAATATTTATTGTTGGAACAATTCTGTATTTTCTTGTTAGTCAATAGCTGACTGGTTTATATAGCTTTGTTTCTTATCATGTCTATCAGGGATCAACAGGGGGACATCCCCAGAGATCTTATTAGAAATACAGAAACTTACCGGAACCCGTTTGGCTCAGTGGATAGAGCATCGGCCTGCGGACTGTAAGGTCCCGGTTTCGATTCCAGTCAAGGGCATGTACCTTGGTTGCCTGCACATCCCCGGAGGGGGATGTGCAAGAGGCAGCTGATCGGTGATTCTCTCTCCTCGATGTTTCTAACTCTCTATCCCTCTCTCTTTCTCTCTGTGGAAAACCAATAAAATATATTTTAAAAAAAAGAAATATAGAAACTTGGGCCCATCTCAGACCTACTGAATCACAATCTGCATTTTCTCAAGATTCCCATTTAATTCCTTCACACTTTAAAGCTTGCAAACACTTTATAGTACCAAGGAAGATACACAAAAAACATGAAGCTGATTTCATATTTTGATACTGAGATATGTTAAGCAATACAACCTAAAGCAAAGAGAAAGCCCTTAGAATAGATGACAGATGATTAATGACCATGATGAGTGTCTTTTTCATATGTCTATTGGCCATCTATATGTTCTTTTTGGGGTGGGAACGCAGACAGGTACAGCCACTGTAAAAAAAAAAAAAATACACAAAAAAACCACTATGGAGTTTCCTCCAAAAAGTAAAAATGGAACCACCTTTTGACCTCGTGATCCCACTACTGGGAATCTATCCAAAGAAACGAAAACACTATTTTGAAAGAATATATGTACCCACATTGTTCATTGAAGCATTATTTACAATAGCCAAGGTTTGGAAACAGCCAAAGTGTCCATCAGTAGATGAATGGCTGAAAAAGCTGTGCTACATTTACACAATGGAATACTACTTCATCATAAAAGAGAAGGAAATCTTGCTAACCTTTTAGGACATCATAAATGTACCTAGAGAACATTATGCTAAGTGAAATAAGCCAGTCAGAAAAAGATAAATACCATATGATCTTACTTATATATGGAATCTAATGAGCAAAATAATTCAATAAACAAAATAGCAGAAACATAGATAAATGTTGCTACTGGTTCATTAGCAAACATGACAATATTCATAGAAATCTATGTCCAGCCCTGCTGGTGTTGCTCAGTGATTGAGCATTGACCTATGAACCAGGAGGTCACAGTTTGATTCCTGGTCAGAGCACATTTTCAGCTTGCAGGCTTAATCCTGGGGGCATGCAGGATCCAGCTGATCAATGATTCTGTCTCATCATTGATGTTTCTATCCTCTCTTTTCCTCTCTCTGAAATCAATAAAACAAATATTAAAAATCAATGTCCAAATAATTTTAAGAGATTATTCTATAAGCTTTATTTAAGTGTTAAGTAGATTCTAGTGATAATAAACATTATGTCCCAGTTTATTTGAAAAAAATATTTTTATTTATTTTTTAGTGGAACCTAAAATTATGATGTACTCTACCATAGGAGAAAGAATAGCTTTGATGAAATACAGGCAATAATACCAGTTCAGTATAACACAAACCTATCAGAAACAATGAATATCCTAGCTCTTGCTGATGCATATATCATTGCACTTGAGGTATTAGTGCATAGAAAATGATTGATTTGTCTAGTTTAAAAATTATTCTATAATTTTATTGTTATATAAAGTTTTCTTTGATAAATAACTTTTCACATGGGAACAAGAGGAATAACTAATAAAAAATATTAGCTACATTTTATGTTTATGCTACATTTAATAATGGTAGTGTAAAGGTTCAGTAAGTATACATGATAGCAGCATTAATAGTAAATTAGGTCAATATAGTTTTGTCATATATTATGAATAAAAAGTTAACATTTGTGAGTGAATTTTTTAACCACAAATAGAGCATGATAGAAATAGTTTAGGAAGGTAGATCCAAGTGTCTGTTTTTTATTTTGACCTTTTAAATGATTTATCTATATTAACATGTCATTCATATTTTCTTTGTTGGCATCTAATATAATATACAAAAATTGATTTAAATTTCATCACTTTATTATAAATGATGCTGAGTAGCTTTTATAGCCTATTATCCTTGAGTTAAAGCCAGTTGTCATTGAATGTTAATTTGCTTTCAGCCTGCATTTTCAGTTTTACTTCTTTATTGATGATGATGATGATGATGATGATGATTCTTACCACCCTTTTTCCTTAGCATGCTGAAAGAGATGGGGTGTGTGATGAGGCTCAAGAATTGAGAGTTGAGGAAAATCACGGAGAGAACCTTTCTGACTTATCAGGATGGCTTTCTAAGTTCATATAGTGCTGAGCTGCCTGGGGTTACTAGTTAGTTGATGAAGCATGTAGAAACTACTTGAATCTTGCTGGCAGAATGGGAAGAGATGACTATGAGTCAAACTACCTTTTTGCACTACATTTTTCTTTTCCTGTATGCACAATTTCATATATTATGGATGCTTAATGTTTTTCAAATAAATATATGATGAAGGAAAAGTATATGCATATAATTTTTAGTTCAAGTATGTGTTCATTCTTACCTGGTTGTATTGCAGGAGACTTCACTGAGCAGGTGAAATTTAAACTACCTTAAAAATGATTAAATTATCAGTAGATACACAATCAGTATTTGTTTTATTATATGCCTTTAACTCCCACATTTTATTGGATTTTCTCATTCACCCATGAATGAGACTAATTATAACAATGCTTGTTTTTGTGTCATGTATTAAGTTGTTCATGAGTGGCAAGAAATGTTGGATTTATTTTGTTTGGTGGAATGATTTTAATTCCATAGCTCTTCAGAATATTTTACATGAAAAAAATAATTAAGGTAAATAAACTTTAATCTCGCTATGGATACTCAGGGACTTTTTTTTTCAAATTCTATAATGATGCTGTAAAATCGCATGACAGAAAGGTCTGAATGTTGACAAGTTCATGGGAGTAAGAAACACCTGCATGTTAAACTTTGGATACTACCAGAGCAGTATGCATATTATTTATCCAAATGTACCTTTTTTAATTGATTGCCTGAAAAGTAAAATCTGGGCTGCTTTGCACAAGCAATGTTAATTATTTTTTTCTCTCAATACATCGATTTCTAATAGTAATAACAATTATGGGTGCGCTCTAGGCACCAGCAGCATCTGAATAACATGAAAGTTTTCTTAAAACTACAGAGTCTCAGGCTATATAACCCAGACCTGTTGAATAAGAATGTGCATTTTATTTTATTATTTATTTTTTAATATTTTAAAATTTATTTTAGAGAGTAAGGGAGAAGGAGAGAGAGATGGAAACATCAGTGATGAGAGAGAATACTAGTAATTAATCGGCTGCCTTCTTCATGCCTCACACTGGGGATTGAACCTTCAACCCAGCATGTGCCCTGACTGGGAATCAAACCCTGACCTCCTGGTTCATAGGTCGTTGCTCAACCACTGAGCCATGCCCGACAAGGCCACAGTGGGCATTTAACAGGGCCCTATTTCCATTAAAGTTTGAGAAGTGCTGGTGGCCTGCCCATTCCCTGTCCTGATCTCTGATTTTATGAGGTAGCACTAATTGAGAATCTATAAAATACATCCTGGTTCCTGAACTTTTCCAACAAAGAAGGCATGGTGTCCACCATTCTCTCAAGCAAAATGGAAAGCATGCTAGACTTTGGGGAAAAAAAATAATCTGTTTTACATGCTGCAAAATTCTGTGGATGTATGCCTTTTCTATGTTCTCATGACTTTTTGAGTTTCATACAATAATTGTCCTTTTCTCAACAAAGAATAAAATTACATCCACTAAATGAATTCGGCTGTCCCCGTTGTACCTGGTCTTCTTGTTGACAGTCTCAGAATGTTATTTTAGCTGCCTTAGACTCGTGGAAATCATGCTGCTTGGTTCCCTGCAGGAATTAAGATGAAATATTAGTAATTGTGCATAGTTAATTTTCAAAATGCCAACTGATTACTCATAGCATTTATAAAAAGGAAAATTATTGTAGATATGCATAAAATCTTTCCTTAATAAGGACCTTTGAAGTCTAAAATTGTGCTATCATGGATATTTCTTATAACAGCGATCAGCATGAAAAATGAATTATTTATTAACATATCTTTCTACTTTTCCCTTTCTCAGATGCAAGACGAAGGTCTACCCTGATGAACTTCCAAACACAAGTGTAGTTATTGTGTTTCATAATGAAGCTTGGAGCACCCTCCTTCGAACTGTTTACAGTGTTATAAATCGTTCTCCACACTATTTACTTTCTGAGGTCATCTTGGTAGATGATGCCAGTGAAAGAGGTATAAATGTTTTTCTCACATATTTTCTTTAATTAGAACACTTTATTATGGTCAAGAAGACAGCTGGGAAATGATCTGTATTTTCCTTGTAATTTTCCTAACCCTGGAACCGCCCCTCATCATCAGTGCATTCCCATCAATGCGTCTAGGCAATCCCAGCTCTAGAGACAAGTACCTAATTATTACAGTTCCTCGCATGATGCCATTGGGTTCTTACTAACCCAGGAAATCAGCCAAAATGACTTGCAAAAGACTTCCTTCCCCCCCCAACTCATCTGCTCATAGGATTGAACATTTATGTGATTTTATGGATACTTGACTTTTTTTTTTTTTAAGTTCAGGTAAATGCAAAATAACTTACTGAAGGAGCATGCATTTGCCAGTGTGGCTTAGTTTCTCCATTCGAGTCTCACATGTTAACTTCCTATTTTTTCCTTATCTTTGTCAGCCAAGTGACAGGTTTTAATTACTGTACATTAATGTACTCATGGAGTTCCCATCCTTCATGTCACCTACGGCAAAAAATGTCCGCAATAGTTCACCACCATTTCTGGGTGTGAGTCTTCATCTGGGCAGTGGTATCGCTACGGTGTCTTAAAACAGTTTCAAAACTTCCTTAGAAGTTCTTTTTGCACGTTACAGATTTTCTCAAGTCGACATTAGAGAATTATGTGAAAAATTTAGAAGTGCCGGTAAAAATTATCAGAATGGAAGAGCGCTCCGGGTTAATCCGTGCCCGCCTTCGAGGAGCTGCTGCTTCCAAGGGACAGGTCATCACTTTCCTGGATGCACACTGTGAATGTACCGTGGGCTGGCTGGAGCCCTTGCTTGCGAGAATAAAGGAAGACAGGTAAGGACTCACGTGTTCTCTCTGCCTGGGTTATGATTGAACCTGCCAGGACATCTCCAGGTTGCTATTTTCAGGTGTATTCCTAGCTTTTAAAAAAGCCATCCCCACCTTTCTCACTTAATAGTGCTGAACATGAATATTTGATTAAGAAATAGTCAAACGATTCAAATAGTAAACATGTTGAATATTCATTTTTAGGGGAAGGAAATCAGTCTAATTTGAAACAGTACAATTGTGTAAATTACATTTTGTAAATTACATTTGCAAAGCACCTTATTGTATCCTCACAGCCACTGTATGAGGTAGGTGATGTAGATATTCTTACTTGTACCTAATGATGGGGAGGAAAACATAAATTAAGTAGCTTGCTCCAGGTTTTGGAAGTGATGGGAGCAATTCAGTTGTTCCTATTCTTAGGCTAGTCCTTTTTCTACTAGGTCAGTGGTCAGCAAACCTTGGCTCACGAGACACATGCAGCTCTTTGGCCCCTTGAGTGTTCTAATGCCACTTCTTCAAAGTAGACTTGCTCACGCCGAAAACCAACTTCTGCGCATGGGCCACTAAGTGCCCGCAATTGGTATTTTGGGGAAGAGTCACACTCAAGTGGCCAAAGAGCCACATGTGGCTCCTGAGCCGTGGTTTGCCGACCACTGCACTAGGTCTATGTCCTTATTCAAAGTCTAGTACAAAACCACCTTCAGGATCTCAAAAATAAAAACTCATAAATTCCACATTCCAATCATAAAACATACAGAGCATAGCTATAATGAATGCTTACTTATTTAAAAAACATTGCCACTTTGTGCATAAAAATGATGGAATCTGAAAGATTGAATGCTACAAGTAGAAATGAAGAACCTCCTGGTTACCTTAAATTCTCTTTAATGGTGAGGCTATGAGGTATGAGCTTTTGCTAAGGATATTCATAAACATTGGTGATTAACGAGTGTAATTCCCAAGCATTTAGGAAGACAACCATGAAGAATACTGTCTGATGTAAAAACATAGCCTTGAATAACACCTTGCTTGCAAAGTAAGTTCACCTGCAATAGAAAGGTCTTTCTAGAATGGAAGTTTTTAATTAAGCACTCAAGAGCAAGGCTCAGTAGTGTGATCTAGTCCAGCTAGGTCACTTAAATGGCAAGATTTGATACTGGCCACAAAAATGGATGGATTATGCCAGAAAAAGGAACCATAGCAGTTGAATAAAGCAGTAGGAACCTTTTAGTCAACTGCATGTAGTACACAGCTAATAACATTTTTTCCACTCTGTGTATTGTGCAGTACTCACAGGAGGGTGAGACTGGCAAAATAAAATGAACTTGGAACATCTTAAATGCACTTCTTGGCAATATTCATATATTATGCTGCCTTTGAAAGCATGTTTCCTATTCAGCTTAGAGTGTTTTTAATAGGATATTGTTTCAATATGGTCATGCATAGATCATTTATTTTTTAATCTAACAACATATTTAAATTATATTTCTTTGTAATGAACTCTACTGTTTCGTTCTACTTGTGAATTCTGAAGTTGTCATAACTGGATAATAAAGTCCTATTTAACATTATTAGATTTAATTTCATCTTTCTACAAATTAAGTTACTGCATTTAATAAAGAAAGAAAGATATTGATTTTGTAGGGAATCAGTGTTACCAAGAAGTTTTTCCAAGGGAAGGTGAATTCTACTGACTGCAGAAAACATTAGTCTTTAATTAATTGTGTGGAATATAAAATAGAATCGAAAATAAGTATTAGCAATGCGGGCGTTACAAAAGCAGGATAAATGATGGACAACACTTATTTGCTTTCCACATCTATGTGCGATTTAAAAGCGTATTTGTATGTTTACATTCTACCAAATATGACAAATAAGTTCTGCTCTTCTGAATTAGCTACAACCGAGGCAAACTTGGGTAGAAGTATGCATTTACTGTGGAGATGACACAAGTTTGATACTATAACAAGACATATAAGCTGGGAGCATGGGAAGGCACAACATGGGTTAAAAGAGTTCCTATTGATCTCCCCTGGCGAACAATTAATTTACCTAAAAAGTGACTATTAAGAACCCCAAATCTCCTGGCTTTTTCTCTTACTTTAAGAAAAGATGGGTCAGGGTAAAACACCAGAAATTGAAGTTGGTTATCTTTTTGTATCTTAAAAGATGTAGATGGTTACTACAAAGTCTAGGACAATTCACTCGGAAATTGTCATGACCCTAATAACTTTCATGGGAAACATTTACTTATACTGTACTGATTGTTACTATTTTTATTGTTATTTCTGTTTGTTGATTTTTGTTATTTGTTTTTGTAATAGATATTTTCTCCATAAAGATTTTCATAGAACTGTCTCCTTAATCTAATGTAACCCCTCTGAGATTTGAACTTCCAGATCTAATTTGCTATCATCCATTCTCCACTCCCTGTATGCAATTACTTTTCTATAAAAAATATAGCTAAAATGATGCATAATATTATAGCAGCTGTACTAATCATGCTGTGGGCAGAGGTTTTATGAATAATAGACCATGTCCATCCTGCTGATTTAGTACTTAGAATGTTTTTGAAAATCAGCTTGAAGATCAATCACTATATCTGATTAGATTATACATGGTGGTATAAAGTTGGCTGAAGGAAGATCTGGTAAAAGGAAATAATTCCTTAGAAAAAAGTTCAAAATAAAAACATATTAATGTCAAAAAATACTTAAATTTCAACACATCAACCATATTGAGTTGGAAAAAGCACCTGTAGCACTTAAATTATTATTTACGTGTAAACTGGTTTTACTTCTTCTGCAGGAAAACAGTTGTATGTCCCATCATTGATGTGATTAGTGATGATACCTTTGAATATATGGCTGGGTCAGACATGACTTATGGGGGTTTTAACTGGAAACTGAATTTTCGTTGGTATCCTGTTCCCCAAAGAGAAATGGATAGGAGGAAAGGAGACAGAACATTACCTGTCAGGTATGTAGATGCTATCTTCCTGGGGTAGTGGGTTCGTTCCTGTGATAATTCAGAAGTATTATACATTTGTGTTCTAATTTTTAAGTCTTTAAAAGTCAGATATTTTTCTCCATACACACATATGTGTCATCATCTTTTACACTATCATCTAAGAATCAATGGCTATATTAAAACTAGTTTAAATTAGCACTGGCAAATTAGCATTGGGAGAAGTAGCCAAATTTTTTTGAAACTTTGGGTATCCTTATATTAAAAATATATTTATTGTCAGTTTTCTGTGTGACATATATGTACTAGCCTTTTGCAAATTAAGGTACATATATACCTCACCAAAATATATGTGTTATAGTAGAGGTGTACCCAAAATTAAAATAATTTAAAAGATGTTTTAGTAAATATTCTAAATTTACTTGAAAAACTATCTTCCAGGCAGATACAAGAAAAAGATCCATTTAGCCAATTTTACTATATTAATAATTATGGAGGATTTATTTGCTTCAAGTCATTGAAAATAGCAACTTAGTTTGAAATATTTATTCTTAAAATACATTTTTCCTTAATAAAAAAAATGAGAAATATATTCATCTTTAATTTTCTAGATAGTTATTGCCCACTTTATGAACATAAAATTATTACCTTCTTACTTTAACATATCATTGTGTACTTCTTAACTGCAATAAAAATTTGATTTTATGGGTAATATTTTATGGAAGGAGTTCACTAGTTTAGCTCTTTAAAGATTCATTTGGCAAATCATCATTTAGTTAGAATAATAGAGAAATACCTTACCATTCTAAAACAATATTTGTAGCCCATTATCTAAACAAGAGTGTTTCCTAACCTAATGAAGGATTGACTTATCCATTGGCAAGATTAATTATGTAACGGATTAATTAACACTAACTAACATTTCACTAATAGAAGGGAACAGCTCTAATTGTTTGTTATTGAACAATTAAATTTGAGGCTGTTAACCCTCTAAAGGAGGTAGTACTACATCAAAGAGGGAAAAAAATGTGGCTACAAACAATTGCATAAAGGTGTGAAATTATTGTATCAACATTTAAAGTGTGATTTAGCAGCCCTGAAATCTTGCAGTAATCTGCACCACAATCACCAAGTCTCATTGACCCTTGCGTTAATGATTTGAGGAAATACAGTATCTCATATTACTATTGTTTATTAGAAATTCTGTTTTCCCACATCATGGTAACATTTAGTGTTAAGCTGATTTTTCAACTTCAGATCCCAAGTGAAAACTATCAAAATACTTGAAAAATATACTCAAATACAGATGTGTTTATTCATTTGAAAATGAAGTAATAAAGAATGTGCTTTTTTTTTTTTTTTGAACCATTGATCATGGAGGTAATAGGATTGTAATCCGGCATAGTCTGAAACTATCCACCAGGTGCACTGCCACTGGGGCCTCCTGGGAGGTGCAGGATCAGCCACTACCTGTGCCCTGCCTGGGACCACCTGACACTAGCTCTAGAGTGATCTTCAGATGGTTGCTACTTGCTTGGGACTTGAAAGTGCCCAGGAGAGGTCATGCTGCAAGCCAGGCCACATTCCTGGTAGTGCCAGGACCAGGACCACTTAACAAGAGACACAGGTCATGCAGAGACTGTTTGCTGCTTGTTTGAGAGATAATAGAAAAGGCCGAATCATGAGGCATGAGAGACCATTTGTATGGAAAAGCCACTGTACATGGGTTGGATGGGCCCACAAATTGGGTGGAGCAGTGTCTCAAGGAATCAGCAGGGCTGGGCTAATAGTGTTAACCAGGTGGATGGAAACTCAGATATGGCACCTGCCTGCAGCTCTGTGGGGAAAGGGCTCATCGCAGAACAATGGCCTCTGCCGGCACTTCTGTCTGGGAGAGACCTGCACCAGAACCTCGAGCTGGGAAGTCTTTGTGGGGCCAAGAATCCTTGCTCCTTAGAGTGTACCTTTCTGGCCAGGATTTCTCTCTTGATTTTTAATGGCCTCACGTGGGGGTAAGACCATTCCATTCTGTGTCTCTGCCCCTCCCAGAAGTCTTGATGTGGCTTCTTCTGTATATATTTATTTAAAGGACTTCTGTTCAGCTAGATTTCAGGTAGTTATGAGTGATGATTGTTTTGTAATTCAATTGTAATTTTGACGTCATTGTGGGCAATTCCAAGTGCCATATTTACCTATGCCACCATCCCGACCAGAACCTACCTTTATTTTCTCACAGAGGGAAAAGGTAGATAATTAAATGATAGCCAACATTCATAATAATTTACTGATCTCATTCATGAAAGTAAAGATTTACATAGGAATTGGACATTACCCCTCATCTTTTATTAAGTAAAACATAAGATGAAATAGCCTACTTTCTATATTTATGTGGCTTTATTGTAGTAACACAAAGAGCTGATAAAAACTAGTACCGTATTTGCCGGCGTATAAGACGATTTTTTTGGCCCTGAAAAATACGTATTTGCCGGCGTATGAGAGACTGGGCGTATAAGACGACCCCCTAACATTTCCACTAAAAAATACAGAGCTTGTTATATACTCGCTGTATAAGACTACCCCCCACTTGGAGGCATATTTTTCAGGGCCAAAAAGTCGTCTTATATGCCGGCAAATACAGTAAGTATTTTTTGTTTGTATCCTTCAGTAACTGCACAGTATTTTACTCTTTAAATTGCTGAAGGAACTGGAGCAAGAAAAAAAAAAACAGAGAGAGAAAGCTTTCTTTGCTGATGTTTCTAGATATTTATGGCAAAAGGTTAATTAATGCATGGGTTATGTTGTAATAGCCTGCAGGTAATTTTCATCAGCATAGCTATCATGTGAACTCTCTTTGTACGTATAATCTATTACTTGAAGATGTGATCATTTTTCTCACATTTATACAAACACATTAATCATTCTAGGTGTTGAAGACATTTTTTTTTTCTTATTTGATTAATAGAATTCTGAATAGCTAAAGTGATTAAGATGAGGTTGAAATTTTAGTTTTCTTAGTGGAACATTTCATTTAAAATGTCAGTTAAGACAGAACTTCCTACTGACTATAATTTGCTAATTTAGTCATCACTTAAAAATACAATCAAGCCTCTTGTATATAGAGAACCAATTTGAACTTGTGGCCTAACCTTAGTTATACCGCTTTTAAATTAAAGTTTATAATTGTTATTATTATTCTCTTGTCACCTCTCGGCTTTGATATTTCCATTTGATAATAAATGGAGTGTGTGAAATACTTGGTATTGGTGAAGTTATAAGAATGGAATAATAGCACATTTAATCCCTATTAGTTAGTTTTCCTTAATCTGTAAACTCTCCTTAATATTTTAGTTGTTAAATTATTTGACTTTTTAGGAATATCTCAATTATAGGTGCAACAATCAAGTAATCAAATTGTTAAACCAGAGGTCACATACCAAGTATTTGCATATACCAAGAGTGTGCATGTCAATTTGCTGTGTAGGTGAAGATTACTTGGCCTACATAGTGTTTTGAATTTTAAAAATTAACACCACAAAAAAAAGAGAAAAATTTTAAAGAAAAATCTGGATTTTCACCTTTACTTAAGAGACAGAATTTCTTGCTATTATGGTCCTCGGTGCCTAATTGGAACCATCAGGTGGAGTTTAGTAGAATCTGTCCCTATAGAAGTAGCATGGAAGTGTAATAGTCCCTACAACTCTGTGTGTATGTGTGTGCCCCTGACACTGAGGCTGAGGACCAGTTGTTGCCATTTGTCATCATTCTTTTTAAAAATATATATATATATTATTGATTTTTTTACAGAGAGGAAGAGAGAGGGATAGAGAGTTAGAAACATCGATGAGAGAGAATCATCGATCAGCTGCCTCTTGCAAACCCCCCTCTAATGGGGATGTGCCCACAACCAAGGTACATGCCTTTAACCGAAATCGAACCTGGGACCTTTCACTCCGCAGGGCGACGCTCTGTCCACTGAGCCAAACCAGTTTCGGCTTTTGTCATCATTCTTATACTTGGAAAAATATTTCGCTGCACCTGTTTCCCAACCAAAGGTGAAATAAATATGCTTATTACAACTAATCAACTCCATATATCGATATCATTTACCTGACTAAACTCTTTTTAATTTGTGACTTTTGACTTAGATGGAATGGCTGCATTTTAAAGATTAATCAGGTTAGCCTTGTATGAGTGTTCATATTCATAACCTCATGGAATAGCAACTAGTAGCATAAATTATCTGGTAGTGCAGATAATCTCCTGAGTCATTTAATTAGTTTAGGGGAAGTATGTTTCCAAAACAGGTAACTTTTGAGTTGATTTGGTTCAGGCTATTGGAATGAGTTTGATTTCATATGCAAATACATATTGTGCACCATGCTAGGTCTTGCACATACAAAGGTTAATAAAGCGTTCTGTCCTCTAAAGTTGCTCACTCTCTGGGAAGTGTCATATGCATGTTGAATGAGGGAAATAGGCCAGCATATACGGTCAGAGCGTGGCTACCCAGGAGTTAAACTGTGCCAACTGCTAGAGTTGTGTGGGCTTCTGGAAAAGAATCCACCTCTATTCTCATTCATAACTTCCATCTTTTAGTTATGCCTTGTGAGTAATCCTCAATAGTTATAAAGATATGTGTTTCCACTTTAATTTCTTAATTGTTAAAATAGATATCTTTACTAGAAAGCTATAGGTTATTTACCAAGCCTATTTAATTTTTTAAATCCTTTTCTTATAGACTATTGCATTTAGTTATTGTTAAAAATCTTAATATGACTTCTTCATTTCCACTTGGAGTGCCATTTTCATTATCTTTCTAAAGCAAAATAAAATAATTATATATATATATATATATATATATATTTAATTCTTGCTCTCATAATAAATCAAACATAGATATAATTATGAATTCTCTCTTTCTGACACATTTTACTTTGATATCCCTTTTAGTAACATGTGACTGATCTCTTACAATTATTTTTCTTTCAAAAAAAAGGGAATTTATAAAGAAGAAAAAAATTAATAGCGTTCTTAATAACAGCTCAGATGACAGTTATTGTGCCTTTATTGGGAAAAACTCATAGAAATTTTACATATCTATTTCTAGCATCTTTATAGAATGACATTATGGAAGAAATATTAGAGCGGGCTTTGAAGAATCTGGGTTTTATTTCAAGCTTCTCCAATTGGAAAATTACCCAGTCTTCTCAACTATTAAATGGAAAATTATTCTTGCTGTCTTGCTTAAGTCATGAAGTGCTATAAAATATTAACTGAGAAATGTATTTGAAAGGTGTTATTTTAAATTTATTCCTGATATAACATATGTGCATTGCAAAATAAATGTGACAAGTTCCTAAAGCATAATGAAACAAAACACCAACAAGCTACTCCTTTTAATATTTTGTTATATATCTCTTTCTGGGTACATTTCTCCATAGTTTAGAAATCGCTATATCATGGGTATTTTCTTATGCCAGTAGTTTTTTGTTTTTTTGTTTTTTCACAAATAAAAATTTTAATAGCTCTAATATCTCAATTATTTACTTAGCTTCTCTCCTATATTTTTCACAGTCTAAAATTATTAGGGAGTTCGTTTATACTTCATTCTTGCCAATTATGTCTTCTTTTCTATAGTTTATAGATAATGTGGTCTCCTTAGAATTATGCAGACAATATGAAATTTGTCCTAATATTGTTACCTTCTGCCAACTTATCCCTTTCAATTTATCATTCCTCTAGTAAGTGTAATAAATGAAAACCACTTATTTTATTCTGAAAAAATGTTATAAAATATAGTCATATTTCTTATTTAATAGCAATCAATAATGTAATTTTTAATTTAAACTCATGTGTTTCCTATTAGTTTTTTCTCAAACCAATGAAAATATACTTTCAATTAGAAGACAGAGCAGGATAAATTCTCTCAAAGCATGTGAGAAATTTCTTTACAACTGGAGATACTAAAGCAGCAGCACAGGGAAAGGTCAGGGCTGTGAACAGAACAAAGACTTCCATAGAAATAGCTGAACTTTGGAATGTTCGACTATCCACATTCTCACCTACTCATGTAAAACCTAAAACACGTTGATTTTGAGAGAAAAAGATACCAACTCACGTGGAATCTATGAATTTATATTTTTTAGAGAAAAATTGCCTGTTTATATTATATTGATTTCTAATTGTTTAGGGGATAAGTTATAAGACTCTCCTAGCAATTGGTTAAGATGAGAACAAAACAAGGGTAGTATAAAACGTTTTCAAGGTGATGAATCAAATATCACATTAATATGCTGAATAATTTTATCACATCACACAAAATATTTTAAAATAGCTGATTTCATATGGCCTTGTTGCTTATTTTGATCCCTCATATACAATGAAAGTCAAAGGATAGATCAAATCCGGTGCCAACTACTGAGCATCCTCTTGGAAGCTAACGGTCTTACCAGTTCATGAGGAATATTAAAGATGAAAATATACTTAGTGATTAGAAGACAGAGCAGAGTTAAATTCTCTCAAAGCCTGTGAGACACCTCTTTACAATTGGAGATACTTAAGCAACATCACAGGGAAAGGTCAGGGTTATGAACAGAACAAAGACTTCTGTAAAAATAGTTGAACTTTGGAATGTTCAACTGTCCACAAAGGAATAAAAAATATAACTGCTCATTTTCTTGGGAATATAGGTATTTGGGCACATATAAGGTATTTGATTCTGATACTTGTTGTGAAATTGGTTCTTGGGCAGAAAAATAAGCCATTTCCCATACTAAGAAAAACTTTAAATTTTTTCTTATCCTTTAAAATAGCTTTGAAACTGTTTGTGTTCCATAGCTTCCGCAGGATTTGAGTCAGCTTTCTTGCTTAGAGCTTAAGCCAGCATAAACTCCTGCAGCAACAGTTTCTATCCTATAGAAAACTGCTTCATCTCACCCAGACATATGTTCAAATGTGTGTCATGGTGTGCAAGATTGCACCGAACTTCCCACTTTTTTCCTGTGAAAACCTT
Organism: Vespertilio murinus; assembly: GCA_963924515.1. Taxonomy (NCBI): domain Eukaryota; kingdom Metazoa; phylum Chordata; class Mammalia; order Chiroptera; family Vespertilionidae; genus Vespertilio; species Vespertilio murinus. Next base: position 31,474,782 of record OZ004711.1, read on the forward strand.
TAATCATATTCCACATTTGATTATTCATTGCTCTAATAAAATAATCGTGATGCTTTTGCTTCTTTTTTCTCTCTTCTGCTTTCTGTACTTAGCTTCTCTCCTATATTTTAGGAGACAGATTATAGTAGACAGATTAAGGAAGGAAGAAGAGAGACTCAGCATCTGATTATCCTTTGATTTCAAAACCTGCCAAATGTTTAACCAAATGAAGTCATTATATTCTATGGTATTAAAAATAAAATTGTTTTACTATTTTAGATTTTATGCCTCACATATGTATACATAATAAAATATTTATATTTGGCATTTCTTTTTATTATGGTTTATACAATATGAGAAGTGTTGGTAATGTAGAGCTATAAATACTAACAGCCTACATATTGTGATATTTGACCAATGCAAATAACAGCTTAAAGCTGAGCTATAGCCTCTCAAATATTCTTTAGATTTTTTTTCCTCCTGACTCCTTGGGTACTTGCTAGGTAAGATTAAATAGAATCCTGATATAGCAAAGGAAGAATGGTGAGAAGAAATGATGTTTATATAACTTCGAAGAAATTGCTCTGAAAAGCATTGCTAAAATTCATAGGAAAACATGGTACATAAATTTGGAACTGGAAATCAGGAAAATGTATGTTGAGTTAGCTACCTCAAATTCTTTGCTGCACAAGTTAAAAGGATCAACTGAGAGACCACTGATTAGTAGATGATGAAGGAAGGAAGGAAAGCAATATATATTTTTTTAAACTGGGCCACTCACTTCTATTTGTGGACCTTAAACAAGTCATTTAAACACATTGTGACTGAATTTTGTTGATTAAATCTGTAGGTTTCTGTAGCTCTAAAATACTATAGTTCTATTGAAAAATAATTGGATTCTAAAACCAATAAAAATAAAAGTTGATTGTAATCTTGGCAAACACAGATGTTTTCTTTTTAAGTAAAAATAATATTTATAATGTGTAGTACTTGTTGATACTATGCTTAAAGTGTTACATGCATTAACACATGTCCCCATTTTATGGATGATGAAATTGAGGCACAGAGTTTAAGCGGCTTGCTGAACATCATCTGTGGGGATGAGTTTTGATACTAAGTCCTTACTCCTAAAAACTAAATGTAGCTGGCTCTTAGAGACTCCTTACTGTGTGCCTGCTTTTCACACATATTGTGGTAAACCCAGTGTGGAATGTAGGATACATTATCTTCTCAGTGAAAATGCAGGCATTGCATTTTAACATCACTCAATAGTCACATTTATTTTATAATTTAAAATTTTTTCAACTTCTGGTTAAAAGATACAGTTATGTTTTTGTGTCAAATGCTTACTTTTTGGAGTCCTTTAATATGTTACATTGTTACAAAGCTTTATATCTTTAATTCTGAAATACTATCACACTGAACCCCTCCAAACCCCTTTTAAAGGCTTCGAAAAATCTTAGAATCAATGAAGACATTTTTTGTTACTCATCAGTTTATCAGCTGTGAGCCAAGATTTTTGTTATCGTTTTAGAAATAAAACTGTAGCTAATTTAAACTTTTAAATAGATTGTTTTTTGGTCCATGAAATACATTGCTCCTTTTTAAATTTTATTTATTCAGTAAATATATATTACTAGTCTAATGCTATTAAACCAATATATTGAGTATGCTTACAGAAGTAGTAAAATGTATATAGAAATGATCTTGATAGCAGTCACAAGTGCCTTGAGGCAGAAATAGGGTCTTATAGAAGGTAGAAGGGAATTATTACATCTAGATTGTACTAAGGGCAGACTGCATGGAATCTGTGTTTGTAATGGCCTAAGAATAGAGCAGGTGTTTACAAAGGAAAATGAAAGTGACAAATAGATTTGAACATATGTACCAAGGTGAGAAAGTGTGAAACATTTAGTAGTAAAAGCTAAACACTTTAAATACAGGGAAATAGTTCCAAGGATAGATGGACCTCATTGGGTGACTCCTGATCCCTGATGCCGGGATAAGAAGCTGGCATGTATTCCTTAGAATAGGGTTTTGAACATCTGGTTAACATTTTTAGAGAGCTTTAATTTAGAGAAATTAATCTGGCTGTGGTTTATAGAATACATTTTGGAAGCAGCAGGCTCTAAAAGCAAGAGGATTCCATTAACACACAGAAATACGGGGACTAAAATTGCATAGTGACCATGATAACAGAGAACACAGCGGAGTCAAAAGTGCTTTGGAAAGAAGTTGGAAGTATTTGGGAAATGAATGAATGAGGCTCAAAAAAAAAAAAAAAAGGCACTGAAAGGCGATTTCTTCATTTTATATTAAGGCTCTGGAAGGAAATAGGGGACTTTGAAAGAGAAGCAGATATAAAAGGGATAGCACATTCTCAGTTCTGTGCTAAGCACACTGAGCAGAATCGGAAATGCTTTGTTTTTGTTTTTAAGAAAATATCTAGCCGAAACCGGTTTGGCTCAATGGATAGAGCGTTGGCCTTTGGACTGAAAGGTCCCGGGTTCGATTCAGGTCAAGGGCATGTACCTTGGTTGCGGGCACATCCCCAGTAAGGGGTGTGCAAGAGGCAGCTGATCAATGATCCTCTCTCATCGATGATTCTAACTCTCTATCCCTCTCCCTTCCTTCTCTGTAAAAAATCAATAAAAATATATATTTTTAAAAAAGAAAATATCTAGTTATTTAAAAATAACTTTTTAAAGAAAATAAAAAGCACACAATGCAGAGGGAAAAGAAGAGAGAAAAGAAGCACAGATTAGGAGTCCCACTCAGAGATGACAATTAGAGACATATGACAAATGAGTTTATAGAAGGAAAGAAAGAGAAAAGCGTTACTCTGAGACCCTTGGGAGGACTACATTTTGGGACAAAAGGCAAGTAAGTCTCTCTAGAACAATGCAAGGGGAGTCAGAGGTGAAAAGATTTCAAGCAGGAGAGCCTATGAATTGTGTTAAATGTTTTCAAATAGAGAAGTCCAGGAAAGGCAAATGAGGCTCAGCATCGATACGGCCTTTCAGGGGGAAAAAAAGTTGTCGTAGAGGTGGGAGCAAGATCCAGATTTTAGTTAGAAAGTGAAGAGGAGTTGAGGGAGTATGTAGAATGTATCTTTTCAAAAAGGTTATCTGTGAATGGAATAGAAAATATATGTCCCTAGTTTAAATGAGTCTTAGGATGGCATTGAAGGTGGATTTTTGATTTAGAATAGAACTTAATTGAAGTTTTATAAGCTAAAGATGGCAATCTAGATAAGTCAAAAGTCATAAAACACACATGTAATAGCCAATGAACAAGGGGCTGAAAGAGTAGTCAGAAAAGAGCCAGCTGAGGAGACAAGAATAAATGCTAGCCCATAAGGAGAAGGATATATTCTCACTTCTGAAACAAGACAAAGGGTCAATAAGAATATCTATCTATCTAATCTATCATCTATCTATCTATCTATCTATCTATCTATCTATCTATCTATCTATCTATCTATCTATTTATCTATCTATCCACCTATCTATTTATCTATCTAGAGAGAGGTAGAGGTAGAGAATGGGGGAGTTCACATTTTATGCATTGACTCAATCTCTAGTTTCTAAAGAAGTCTCCCAAACTTTTGGAAAAGTTTCAAATGAGACAAATGAAAATAAATAACCATAGATAAAAGAATCCTTAGCAATTTGTGAACTAAGCAGAGAGTCAATAACATGGACTTCCAGTATGACCAGTTGAATTTATCATATTACTTTTTCAATGACTTTGTGGGTCTTTGGAGCATAAATAGATGAGGTAAAGAAAGGTTAATCTTACCTAGGTACTATATTTACAAAAAGATAATGAGTTATATAAGGCCAGGGCAGAGAACCTCGGGGGCTAGGCTATTTTTTTTTTCCTTGACGTAGCTGAATCTTGAAGAGGCAGTGGGAGAAAGAAAGCAATTCCTAAAGGGGATTATTATGTGAGAACATTGAATAGCTAAGAAGCCAAAATCACCAATGAAGAATAAAAAGTGACTTCCATTGGACTGAAATAGGAAAGCTTATAAAATAAATTGTGTTCAGAGTGGCGGATTTCAGAGTTCAATGTCTTGGATATAACATAGTTCCAAATGATTTAGAAATCTAAATTGGGGGTGTGTTTATGGGGAGCTAAGATTAAGGAAACTCAAGTCTTCTGTTTGAATGATTACGTCAACAACAAAGATATATCACCTAACTTTATTATGTGCTGGGCACTGTGCTAAGTGTTTTTCTTCTATTAATTCATCTTCACCTACCTACTGTGTAGTAGGTCACGTTCATAGCCATTGAGCTCTGCCCTACTCCGTCCATTTAATTAGTTGGTTGGTGTGACATTGTATAAACACAATATTAAAAAGGATATACTCTCAGATAATTCAACTATAATCAAGGCCTTAATATTCTAGGCCCCTGAACATCTAAGGTTCAGGTAGGCATGTATAAATTGGTCATTTAGTTTACTTAGAACAGAACGTGGTGCATAACACTGGCTTTGGCTGTAGATACCACTGAAGGAATGGTCTATAGACTCTGAGAGAGCTCACATTGCAAAGACCAAAAATTGTCGCTAGCTGCTTATTTCCTCAGAAATACAGGATTATTTTTTTTTTGAGTTGCCATTTTATTTTTGTTACTTTTCAAGAATAAGTGAAGCTTTTAAAGTCATTCCTATGGTTAAATATGATTTACTGTAGGCATTTATTATACATTTCTCACACATGTATAGGAATTATGACCAAAATGTAAGATGAAAATCAATGCTGGTATTTAACTTTAATGCATTAGCCCTTTATTAGCAAGTAGATAAGTGGATAGGCACTCTGAACTGATCATTAAAAATGCATTACTTAACATTCTTAAGCACTTGGTTTCATTATGATAGGATAATTGAAGCAGTTTTTTTTTGTTCCTCATTTCATTATATAAGCTTTCCAGTACTCTAGTACCATATATAGTTATTGCCATAGAGTTCCAAAATATCCCAGTCAGGTGAGGGTTGTGGCTACCAGAAGTACCATCTGTTTCACTTTGTTAGTGTTTCTCTAATAATTCAGAAGGTCAGTGATGCTGTTCCTAATAGGAACTCAGCAAGTCCAGAAGTAATAAACCTGCTCCGAGACTAAGAGGGCCTGTGCCCCTCCCGCTGATGGGCAGTTAATTACCTGAGTATAAAACAGTGAGAGCGCTGGGAGAAATCAGGAACTTCACAATCTGGTAGCTATCCAAGTACAATATTATTTGGTGTGTGTGTGTGTGTGTGTGTTTTTTTCATTGAACTGTACTGTTCATTTAGAGGACATGAGCATATCCTGTGGCAGAAGAGGATATAATTTCAAGAAAAGCAAAACATTTGTTTTGGTTTTTACTAATCTCAGACTAGGTGCATGAACATTCCAAATTAGTTACTTGACCAGTGTTTCTCCTCTTGAACAGCACATTATAATTAGCTGGGAACTTTACACAATATCAAAGGTCTGGCCCACGTCCTGTTAATGAAATCTGAATCTATGGAGAGTGGTACCCAAGCATGGAAATGTATTTTTTTTAAGTTTGTCAGTGTGCTAAGAAGATTGGAAACCAGTATACTACAATTAATCTTCAAAAATAATAATTTCTAATGTAGATAGATCCAGTTGTGAACAACTAGAATTTTCTTTCTTTTTCTTTTTTTAAAGCATAGTTTCTTGATTTTAGAGGGAAGAGATATGGAGATAGAAAGAGCAACATCAGTAGGCTGCCTCCTGCATGCGCCATACCAGGGATCAAGTCCCCAACCTAGGCATGTACACTGATCTAGAATCTAACCAGCAACCTTTTGGTACATGGGCCTATGCCCAACCAAATAAGCCACACTTTTTTAGTTAAATTTATAATACTATGTCATAAAGAGGTAATATGCAGATTAACCCTCATACCCTCACAAGATGGCTGCCTATGACCAGGCAAGCAGGGGGGTTAGTGAGGGATGACCAAACAACTGAAGAGCAGGCTGCATGTGGTGACCAGGCCAGTGGGGGGAGCATGAGGGGTGACCAGGATGCTGAAGGGGGTAGATGGGGGCTACCAGGCCAGCAGCAAGGGCAGTTGGGAGCAACCAGGCTGGCAGAAGGGGCAGAAAGGGGCGATCAGGCAGGCACACAGAGGAAATGAGGGGTGATAATACCAGCAGGGGAGGGCAGTTAGGCTGACCAGACAGGCAGGCAGGTGAGCAATTAGGAGCCAGTGGCCCAGGATTGTGAGAGGGATATCCAACTGCGGGTTTAGGCCCAATTCCAGGATCAGGCCTAAACTGGCAGTTGGATATACCCTGAGAGGTCCTGGATTGGAGAAGGTGCAGGGTGGGCTGAGGGCACCACCCCACCCCCACCCCTGTGCACAAATTTTGTGCACCAGGCCTCTAGTACTTGTATAGAAAGACTTGTATAGTTCACACATCAACATTGCTCTAATGATCTTTTAAAATTAATTAATTACTTAAAATGAAGCATTTGACTTTAGTTTTTATAGAAAAGTTTTGAATTTGAGAACCAAAATCATTTATTGCTAGGAAAAAGTTTTAGCATCTGTGCCAAATTTACTTTAAATCTCTGCCTAGCAAAGGGATCTATGTTTCTCCAGTGTTATATGATTGATAGTGTTATTTTAGTTAGGTAAAGAGGAGAATATGTGATTAGATGTATAAAGCTCTGATGTTTGAAAATACTTTTGTAATTCTTATTACTTAACTGTCTATAAACATTTTATAGCATTCAATATTTTTCATATTTAAGTAGGCTATAGATATTTCCACAGAAAAACCATTTTCACATGAAAATGATTTATAATCAGATGACAAAAGATCACAACTGGCAGTTTCATGATTAGTCATCTCTTAAAGGGTGGAAAAAGAGCACTAACTTCTCTTCACTTTGGCTTTCAAAAGGAATGTAGATGCCCTCCTCTCAAGTGCCCTGTGTTCCTTCCATGTGTCTGTACGATCACCTATGACAAAAAGAGTCTAATCTAAATTTAGTTTTACACACAGTATGATAAAATGCTATTTACTAATTTTAAGACTTCTTGCACCTTGGCTTTATGTTTTCAGTTTGAGATTTTTGAGTAGTATTATTTTTAATGTAAAATGTCTCAAAGATATTTGCTACAGTCATTAAACTCCACACATTGTTTTCAAAAGATATTCTTTTCTTTTTGTTTTGTTTTTTCAACTAGGACCCCTACTATGGCTGGTGGCCTATTTTCTATTGACAGAAACTACTTTGAAGAGATAGGAACTTACGATGCAGGAATGGATATCTGGGGTGGAGAGAATCTTGAAATGTCTTTTAGGGTAAATGCCTTTTCCTTTATTTTTTGACTCTAAACATACTATGCTGCTGCATGCACACATAGACCTAGTCGTTTACTGTGGAATCTCTTTTGTGAAGTGATGCAAATTGCTGGTCTGTTTGACATTTTAACACTTATTTAAAAGATTTGCTAGAGTCTTTTGCATGCAATATTTACTGTTAAATTGGAAAATTTAGTTATTTTTTTAAGTTTTCAAAAATAATTATTTTATTCAGAGTACAAAGACATTGTCTTTCAAGTGTTTAAAATAAAGACAGGCTTTGCTTTTTTCAATAAAGCAGTTCCCTATAAAATTAATGTGTATTTTGGCACTAAAACTATGTTATCTGAATATGCAAGTGCTGCCTGAGATTATTCTCAAATAATTTTAACAAAAATCTGGTGGAAGATTTTCTGTATAATTGTGTGTGTAGCATGACTACTTTTACAATCACAGGCATTGTTTGATGAATCAATTTAAATAATGCAAATTCACTCATTAAGTGACCTTCTAGGTAAATAAAAAGTAAGGGTTACTCCCTCATATATATGATTTAGGAGACATATGAATATTTTTAAAATTTTGTTATATTTATAAATTTAAAATACAGACACATAAATGTTCTTTCACGCTATCACATAAGTGCTAACATACAGTTGTTTTTCCTTAAAACCACATATATTATAATTTTAAGTGAAATAAGTTAGTAGCACTGCTATTTTTTCCATTTTAGAATTTAACATGAAATATTCGAAACACTATTGTTTGCCAAAATTTTTTGTGCAATGAAATGATTAGAGTTCAGATATATTCATCAATGATATATAGATTTATATATACACTTTGGACAATAAAGTTTTTTCACTTACAAAATATAATAATGTTCTGTAAGAAAATGTTCCAAATTGAAACTAACAAGAACTACTTTGAAATTATATAATATGTAACTTAATGGATCTTGCATAATCTGAATTATTTTAAAAGTACTAGAATGGCCTAGTTATACAATTGTTTGCCTATAAACCTTTTTTATAGTCAGATGTCTGAAAACAGCATTAGTTAATGGAATTTTATTCTTTCTGCATTTGCTTATATATTTATAGTCTATTGCAACTTGCTTTAGTACAATACTCAGGAATGTGTTCTTGCATCAGGCACATGATGCATCTTTGCACAACCTTTGAGGACATTTGGGGACCTAACATTTTTACTTCATGGGGTTCAGAAAGTTCAGAGAGTAACAAATGACAGTTATGAAAAGGAAGAAGAAAAATGAAAGAGGAAAGAAGAAAGGAAGGAGGGAGGGAGGGAAGGAGGAAGGAAAGAAGGAAGGAAGAGAGGGAGAAGGGAGGGAGGGAGGGAGGGAGGGAATTCAAACCTTAAAAGCAGTTTGCTCTTAATCTTAGATACAAAGATGAGAGTATTCCCATATTAATAAACCAATATTCCTTGGATATTGCACTGAGATAACAAAAGGAAAAAATCAACATGGGATTATTACTAGTATCTATGATTCTACTGCCCACCTTTTTTCATTCTTTTCTAAGATTCATATTCACCTCTGTTCTTCTTGCCTGTTAAACATGATTCTCTGCCAATGGACTCCCATTACTTTTAATACTTAGCTCCAGTACTGGGTGGATACTCTTCATCTGATTTAAAGATGTGTTTAGTAATTTAGTGTAATAAAACAGAAGAATATGATCAGAAAATGCAACAGAGGTATAACTGCATTAAAAAGGAAGACTTGAGAGTATGAAATTTGAAAATTTGATAACATTTGATGCAAATAGCAGGGGGACAGAGTGAATGCAGCTAGTGGCCCTAAGGATGGTCAGATCCCTAGAAAATGATATGAGGTTTACTGTGATTCGTTGCTTGAGCTTATTAAAAAATAAAGTATTCACAAGTGACTGCTTTTCAATTGTTTTAAAACATATCATTGACTTCAGGAGAAACAGCCTATATATTTTGCTTTTTGTTAGACTCTTGATTTGTGCTTACTTTCCTTTCCATGGTGTGAATAGAACAGTAATAACTAGTACCCTAGCTGAGCAAGATAGTAAGAAAAAAATGCTGAAACAGTATATTAACAAAGGAATGAGACTTCCCCGTTAGCCTAATTTTATGAAAAGATGTGACTTAATAAAATGAGACTACATTGAGGATTTACAACCAGAAGACCTGAGACTAATATCCAGCTCATTCATTATAGAACAAACACATTTTGAGTGTGTAATACATGCTTTATACTTTCTAGATGCTGAGACCACAAAAATGAGTAAGGCATGGTGCTTTTATTCTCAAAAAGCCACATTTCAATGAGAGATACATAGTTATTATTGACAATAAAATATGATTTCTTAAAAAGAAATTTATGTATGAGGTGTCTTTGTCATGTAGGCAAACCATTTAACCTCAACTGTGGAAAGGTGATTATAATCATAGTGAAATTCTATTTTGCAGCTCTGGTTTATGTAGATTTCAGGGTAATTAGAAAACAGAGAAATATTAGGGTTTGCAAAATATCACGAGTCTGACTAGCCTTACTGGAGTTTAAGCCAATCCAAAGAAATGCATCTTGCAGATTTATTTATAACAATATCACATGGTCTTTGATGCCCGGAGTATTGTAAGTACTGAGACATTGAATATTTGATGAAAACTGTAGATGCCCCGAGAGAGAAGCATCCAGTCTCTTACTACAATAGATTTTCACAGTTTCATAGGGTTGGAGAATTCCTTGAAGTGTTAGGATGAATAAATTTTGGCAAAAATATTAGCGATTTCTATTATTTATAGAGCTATTAAGTGGAATAGTTGAGAATTGAACCCCAGTGTTCTGAGACCATCAGCTATGGTGCTAATTACCACACTGCTACCTCTTCATTAAGGTTCATCCCTCCATAACATGTCACTCCTAACTGCTAATGATATTATCGGGAGAGAGAGGAGAAACTAATATGCAAATGTGATCTTCCTCCAGGCTTCTGAGATGGCTGCCTCATCTAGTGGTCTTATCTTTCTGTTAATAGGCTTTAGTCTCCTTTGGTATATACATACATACATACATCATATGACAGTGAGACCATGTACAGGTATATGCTAATACTCCTGCAAGCTTAGCCTCAGATATTGCTCTCTACTTCATTTCACAACAATCATCCAAATACATAAATCCTAAGAATACTGTCTAAACACAAATGTTGATTTATTTGCTGACATTTATTGCGTTTTCATTGAGTCAGTTCATGGGATACACTAGTGAACAAAAGAGACAAAATGATGTATCCTTATGGAAATTATATTTTAGAAAAGGAGACAGACAATAAAGAAGGGAAGTAAAATACAGGGGTGGACAAATGTAAGTTTACAGTTGTAAGTGAAATAGTTTGTTCTTGTATTATTATTTATTAATTATTATATTATTTCCTACATGAACCACTATAAAGTTACTTTTGCCCACCCCAGTATAGTAATATATTGGTGGTAAGAGTTAGAGACAAAAAATAAGGGAGAGGAATATGAAATGGTAGATGTTGGAGATTGGTAGAAGTTGAAATTTTAGATAAAAAAAGTCAGAAATGAATATCCATATAAAATAATTGGTAAAAAAGTGAATCCATGATAGTATATATTTACCATCAAAAGAATCATCTTTAAGTAATATCTATGATGTCAGCATAAATACCACCCAACAAGCATCACCAGCAAGAGACCCTGTCTTTCATGAGTATAGCACAGGAGCAATATTTCCAAGAATGCACAGTATTTTGTTCATTTTAAAATGAGGTAGTCTGCCATTGTTGAGCCAATTGAGGTCAAGGGAGAGAAAATTGAGAAATCATCAAGGGACACATAAGAGTGTCCCACAGCTATGAATGGTAGGCTAACAGTTACAAGAATGATCTAGGAGTCTGACAGCCTGGACTTAAGTTCCAGTCTGACATTAGTTAGCTGTACTAGAGGCCCAGTGCATGAAATCCATACACTGAGGGTAGGGGAGGTATCTCTCAGCCTGGCCTGTGGCCTCTCACAGTCTAGGAGCCCTCGAGGCTGTGCTTGCCAGCCATGAGCTCAGCTCAGGGTTTCTGGTTGAGATGAGTACCCCCGGTGGGAGCACACTGACCACCAGGAGGCAACTTCTGTGTTGACAATCTGCCCCCTGATGGTCAGTGTGTGTCATAGCGACCAGTTGTTCTCTCCTTTGGTTATTCCTCTGTTTGTTTGATTTTGCATGTTAGCCTTTTATTATATAGTATGATTTGGGCAAGATAGTATGTCTCCTGAGCTCTAGTTTCTTCATATCTACAATAAGAGAATTTGTAGCACTTTTCTGATATGCTTTCAGAGATGATTAAATAAAACTTTGTATATAGTATTGAGCACCCCAATGACCATACATATAGTAAAATGTGTAATAAAAGGCAGTAATTGATGTTGTGGTTAGAAGCTGTGCAACTTTGAATAAGTCCTGACACTCCTGAGTCTCACTTAATAACAACCTTGCCCTTAAAAATCAGTCTTTGACCATAGATAATCAATGAAGAGAATGTACATGAAAATACAGTTAGAATATGCAATACTTATATAAAATACTTCTTCCATAATTGTTAGTTAAAATGTTGTTCTAAAACTCCCCTCCCCAGAAAAGAGATTAATTTTTTTAAATAAATCATTATTGTTCAGATTATTACAGTTGTTCTTCCCCATCCAGCTCCCCTCCACCCAGTTCCCACCCCACCCCATGCCCCTACTCTCCTCATTGTCCTTGTCCGTAGGTATACAATTTTTTTTTCAATCTCTTCCCATACCCCCCCCACACCCTTCCTCCAAGAGTTGTTAATTCACTCCCTTTCTATGCCCCTGATTCTATTATATTCACCAGTTTATTCTGTTCTTCCGATTTTTTATTCATTTGATTTTTAGATTCACTTGTTGGTAGGGGGGACCTGCACAGAGCCCAGGGGGCTTCATGGTGTGAGAAGTTGGAGGTGAATGACTGGGGAGATCAGGCAGCTATAAGTTGAACAGAGCACAGACAGGAGAAAGTTACACAAACAAAACTCAATAGTAAACTGACCAGCACATATGTGAGAAAATGACTCAAGCTGAGGAAAGAACCATGAGAAAAAGGTCTCTTAGCCCCTCATTTCGGACCAGCAAAAGTAGGCTGTAGCCTGATTCATGGGGCGTGGGCAGATCAATATTTAGGAACTCTATGATACACTTTTAAATAACCCATGGATCAAAAAAGGAGTTCAAAGAGAAATTAATATTTTGAACTGAATGAAAGGAAAGCATGTGTTTCAAAGTTTGTAGTGCCGGAAAAGTAATACTTAGGGGGAACTTATAGCACTAAACATCCCTGCTGGAAAAAAGAAAAATTGAAAATCAACGACTTCAGCTTCCTCCTTCAATAACTAGAAAAAAGGAAGAGAACAAATAATAAAAATCAAAGCAGAACTGATAAAATGTAAAAGAAAAAAAGGTTTCCTTGAGAATAGTAAAATTGATAAATTTCTAAGCAAATGTAATAGAAAAAAGAGAAGACAAATTACCAATATTAGGAATGAGAAAGGTGACATCATTGTGGATGCTGGAGTTAGTAAAGGCTTATAAAATAACTAGAGGCCTGGTGCACAAAATTCATGACCAAGGTCAGGGAAGGGTCCCTCCGCCCAGCCTGCACACTCCAATCAAGGGATGTTCAATTGCTCATTTAAGCCGATCCAGGACTGCTGGCTCCCAACTACTTGCCTGCCTGCCTTCCTGATAGCCCCTAACCGCTTCTGCCTGCAGCCTGATTACCCCTTAACCACTCCCATACCAGCCTGATTGATATCTAACTGATCCCCTGCCAGCCTGTTTGTCCCCAACTTCCCTCCTCTGTGGGCCTGGTCACCCCTAACTGCCCTCCCCTGCAGGGTTTATCGCCTTCAAGTGCCCTCCTTTTCAGGCCTGGTCCTTCTCAACTGCCTTCCCCTGTTGGACATCTTATGTCCACATAGGGGCAGGATGTTTGAGCACCTGGGGTAGCCATATTGTGTGTTGGAGTAATGGTCACTCTGCATATTACTCTTTTATTAGATTGGATAGAGGCCTGGTGTATGGGTGAGGACCAGCTGGTTTTCCCTGAAGGGTGTCCCAGATCAGGGTGGTGGTTCTCTTGGGGTATGAGGTGGCCTGGGTGAGGGGCCTGTGGTGGTTTGCAGGCCGGCCATGCCCCCCAGCAACCCAAGATGAGGCCCTGATATCTGGGATATATTTACTTTCTACAATTGGAACTTTGTAGCCTGGAGCAGAGCCAAGCCTCCTGCTTGCTCTGTGATGGCAGCTGTTTCTGTTTGGATTTGTTTACCTCCTATAATTGAAACTTTGTAGCCTTGAGTGGAAGCTTAGGCCGACAAGGGCAGGCATTGGCTTCCTCTTTTGCCAGGGAAAAACCTCCCTCCTGCTCTCTGTGGCTGTAGCCATCTTTGTTTGGTTTATTTGCATACTTGCTCTGAGTGGCTTGTGGAGTGGAGTGATGGCTAATTTGCATATTACTCTTTTATTAGGTAGGATATTAACAGCATTATGGCAGGAAATTTGACTTCAATAAAATAGACAACTTTCTTAAAAGACAACTAACAAAGCCCACAAGAAGTAGATCAATCAAACACCCCTAAAAACTGGTAAAAAAAATAATAATAAAAAAAGGAAAGAAATAAAGAAACTTATAATTTTAAAAAAAGACTATTTGCAAAGGAAATCTACTTGCCAGATGACTTCACTGGTAGATTCTACCTGCAGTTTTGAATAGAAATAAGAACAGTTTTACACAAACTTCCAGAATATTTAAGAGGAGATAATACCTCCCAATTCATTCTGTGAGGCCAGTGTTACTCAAATAGCAAAACTTGACAGACATTTAGAGAATAGAAAACCACAAGTCAATACCCCCGTGAACACAGATGTAAAAGTTCTAAAAAAACTTTAGCAAATCAATCTTTTCAATGTGTAAAATGAAAATGCATTATGACTAAATGAGGTTCACCCCAGGAACAGAAGGCTGATTTAACATTCAAACAACAATCAATGTAATTTACCATATTAACACATCAAAAAGGAAAAAAAGTCTAAGGATCTTCTTAATAGAGGCAAGACAAGCATTTGAAAAAAATCCAATTTCATTCCTGATTAAAAATCAAACAGGACAAAAGCACCAAACAGCAACACCAAAAAATAAAAAAAAACCTGAGCAACCTAATTATAGCAGGGAACTTGCTCATCCTAATAAAGGACTTGTAGGAAAAGCCTACCTCATATTACTGTTAAGAGGCCAAATGTTTTCTTCTTAAAATAAAAAAAAAAGATAAGGATATTGGCTTTTACCACTTCTACTTATTATAATGCAGGTTTTAGGCAGTGCAAGAAGGTAAAAAGTATAAACAAATGGTATCCATATTGTAAAAGAGAAAGTGTGACTGTCATTCCAGATGACATGATTATCTAGAAAATTCAATGGAATTTATTTCAAAAGCTACTAACACAAGCAGGTGATCTACCCAGTTTGCAAGATACAAAAATATTATATAAAAATCAATTATATTCCTGTATATTAGCAGCAAACAATAAAAATATAAATAACTTTTTATTTATAATAGAATCAAAGATATGAAGTAGGGATAAATCTGACAAAAGGTATACTAAAATTTAATAAATTCAAACTAATCTATAAGTGATTAAAAGCAGACAAGGTGTCTATGGACAGCAAATTGGGGTGGGAAACTAGAGTTGGAAGGAGGAATTACAAGGGGGCATATGAAACCTTTTGGGGATAATGTATATATTTATTACTTTGATTGTGGTGATAGTTCCACAAGTTTTACATAAACCAAAACTTATCAAATGGTACATTTTAAATTTATGCAGTTTTATGTATTTTAATTATATGCAATAAAGCTCTTAAATATTAAAGCATGCACATACACACATTCACTGCTGGCATCTACAAAAAAACAAAAATGTAATTGATGGTATCATCTACTGCAGACATGTATAATTCAGCCTAGATACTCAGTATGTCTTAGCCTACTTACTTTTAAATACCTACTGATCTGAGTCAAAAATCTACTCTGAAAGATAATTGTGTGGAAATGAGATAATGCTTATTGGAATTTTAATAAACTATTCTGTACTGCAGAAATATTAGTTTTATTACCATTACCTTTAAATAGTAGAGGCAGTTTTGTCAATAAGAAATATTTTAATTTACAGGATGGCATTTACTTGAAATGATCCAATTTTTCTTTGTCTTTACAATCACAATGTAAACAGCAGTAAATTTATCTGAAGGATATAACCAAGTAAAATGTCCTATGATGTGAAATCCACTTATTTCCAAATTGCACAAGCAATGAAGTGAAAAAGAAATAGAAGCAGACATCATAAATAATGGAAAAATGAAAGGCGGATGGTTTTATCGAACAGAACAGTATGGTAAATGAGGCAAAGAAGTTTTTAGACTTTGGGGGATTGTAGTATTCAGGGTTTTAAAAGAAAATAAAGAATTTTCTAGAAATTTCCACATGATTTTAACAAGTGAAAATGTCAATCATAATTTGTTAGAAACAAATTTAGACAAAAGTCTAGTTCTTTTAGAATTCTGCCTTAACACACACACACACACACACACACACACACACACAATATAAATCTGAGCATAATGGATTCTCTATGTTTAAAACGACTATTTTTGTTTTATTGAGTAGCTCATAAAAACCAGACTTTAATAGAAAAATTACAGTTAAGTGAATTTAACTCAAGTTCATGTTATCCACAATTTAGGTGGAAATGGTTTTGTGGAGCACTTTTATCTATAATAATAAAAGCATCCTATGCTAATTAGACCAGAAGTCCTTCCTTATAGACAAAGCTTCAGAGGGCGGGGCCGGGGCCAAGGCCCTTGCATGAATTTTGTGCATCGGGCCTCTAGTTTACATATGTTAAGCACTCTTGCCCAAACTCTTGCAGATTGCTGGGCTGGCAGGGCTTGCAGGGGCTGGTGGGGTCCTGGCTGGCACAGGGCAGGTCTGGGGTTCCACGGCTCCTGCAGGATAGGCAGGATGGGTCTGGGGTTCCGCAGGTGCAGCGGGTCTGGGTCTGGCGTGATTTCATATGCTGGGCCTCTAGTGTTAATATAAAGATTTATCAGCCTCTTCTTTTCCTAGCTTTATTGAGGTATAATTGCCAAATGAAAAGTATGTATATTTGAAGCTTACAATGTGATGATTCGATATAGAGGGGTAGGCAAACATAGGTTTTCCAGTTGTTCAAATGAAAAAGAAAACAATTAATAAATAATAATACAAAAATAAACTGCCGCCAAAACCGGTTTGGCTCAGTGGATAGAGCATCGTCCTGTGGACTGATAGGTCCCAGGTTCAATTCCAGTCAAGGGCATGTACCTTGGTTGCAAGTACATCCCCAGTAGGGGGTGTGCAGGAGGCAGCTGGTCCATGTTTCTCTCTTATAGGTGTTTCTAGCTCTTTCTCCCTCTCCCTTCCTCTCTGTAAAAAAAAATCAATAAAACATATTAAAAAATAATAATAATAAAAATAAACTGCCTTGCATACTCACAACTGTAAATTTACTTCTGCCTTACCCTGTAGTGTATTGTGATTCGGATACCACAATCAAACTACCCAATCCAGCCATCACCTCACATAGTGCTGTGTGTGCTTTGCTCTATTGCTCCTCACTCTTTTGGACTTCTCCAATATTGCTTTTTTTATTTTTTAAAATAAGTCCGAGATTTGTGACAACCCTGCATAGACACAGTCTATTGGTGCTATTTTTCCAACAGACCCAAATGATGGTTAGCATTTTTTAGCAATAAGATATTTTTTAATTGAGGTATGTATGTTGCATGTTGCTTTTTTAGGTATACTGCTATTGCACACGTAACAGACTACAATACAGTATAAACAACTTTTATATGCACCGGGAATTCAAAAATTTATGTTACTCACTTTACTACAATAGTCACTTTATTGCAGTGGTCTGGAACTGAACCCACAATATCTTCAAGGTGTGCCTGTATTTCATACAGCATTATTAACTGTAGTCACCATATTATACAGTGGATGTCAGAACTTATTCATCTTATCACTGAAAGTCCGTTCCCCTATTGCCTTCTTCTTCTTCTTCTTTTTTTTTAAGTCCAAGAAGTCATAAACTGACATCATATTCATATATAGCCTCCGTAAAGAATATAAAGAAATGTTGTCCTAGCCGGTTTGGCTGAGTGGATAGAGCATTGGCCTGTGGACTGAAGGGTCCCAGGTTTGATTCCAGTCAAGTCCTGGTCCTTAGGTGGCAGACTTTATCCTGGGCTTCTGTTGAGGTGTGTATGGGAGGCAACCAATCAATGTGTCTCTCCCACACTGATGTATGTTTCTCTCTCCCTTCTTCCTTCCCTTCCTCCCTGCCTTCCTCCTTACCACTCTCTAAAAATCCATAGAAAAATATCCTCTGGTGAGGATAACAACAATAACAAAAAGAATATTAACCAATATTAATGAAACTGTATAGCACGTTTCTCTCTGGTTACCTATTTGGTGCATTAGCATATTATGATTAATTGTCACCTAAGCACATTGCAAATGACTTGAATTTTTAGTTTTTGTGTTTACAATTAGATATTCTTATATCCGTGCTACCATGCTACCTCAGTCCATTGCTTAAACATACCTTATTGAATCTCCTTATTCTCTGTTCAGTTGAAATCACAGAAAAAATAACTCTGGGTAAGCGATAGCTGAGACATTGCTTATAAAGACAATGTTACATCTATTATATACATTTTCGAACATTGGGTCAGTAGGAGCTATATAACTATATTTAATTAAGATTTTATAGAAGGCTCAACTTTTCCTAAATAAAAGTGTGAGAATTTTATTTTGGATGTTAAATACAATCAATACATAATTTTTATATGCTCCTTTAGAAAAAACAAAACAAATGGACAACAGGAAAATTAGACATTAATCAAACTTTAGGAGAATGTTAGCTAAAGGTAGCAGAACTTGTTTTGCATTTAAAACTATAATAGCCTAAGGCTTGGTAACTTTGATTACTCTGCCCCTTCATTAAAACTCTCTGGTTCACAAAACCAGAACATGAGGATAGATTTACATGGAATAACCATCGATGTAATGCTTCACCTTGCAAACATACTATATGGAGACATACTTATGTTTTTAGAAATATAAGGCGTTGTAGGAAACTTATGTACACTAGGACTTTTTATTAATCTCTGCTTCTCTTTTATCATCTTAATCATCTCCTACAGTTATTATTATTATTTTTTAAGAAACAAATGTCTCAGGTTGTCACAGTCACAATTTAGTCACAGTCACAATTTAGTGCTGTCTTGGATCAATAACATTCACTGTCTCTTTCATGACCTCACAGTCTTGTCATATGAGTGTTTCTCTGCAGAATGTAAACAGGGAATATTTATCAGCCTGCATTTATACTAATCTAATGTCTAACCTATGCTCTCTACTCTTTTATCTATTTATATCAATTTATCTATGTCTAAATTTATATGTATGTGGTGTGCATGATATTTATGAAGACTCCAAATACAAGTTTCTAGTATTAATTAGTGCAAAGAATATAATTTAACAATAAATTAAGAATTTAAAAAGTTATAGCATAAGTTGTCTCTATTGCCAGTAAATGCTGAGTGATATTCACTAAAAGAGTCGGGACTCAGATAATTAAGAGAATTAGGGAATTATTAAACCCTGGAAGACGGCTAGAAATTAAATGCATAAAAGGAAATAAATGGAATGAAAATTATATAAAAATCTTGTGTAAAATATGCATTTTCATTTCCCTTAACATATAAAGCAGAAGTGAATGACATTTTTACAGGATTTATTCAGAAATACACATTGGAAATAAATTTTATTGGGAAATCATTGCAAATTTTTGTTCTTTAATTAAATCATTGAAGAGAAATAAAGGTATATGAAAAAAGAATTTGAATTTTGAACTATGATAAAATGTTGCTCCTTTACAAATACAGTCATATTGCAAACATACTAAGCAGAATTCGCCTGCTTAAAGCCAGGTACCTGTTTTTACTGTTTCAGTACATTTAGAAACCAAGAATCACTACTAGATATAAATATCTGAATTGTCACCTATGGGAAACACACTCCAACTCTGACTGTTTGCTGACCCTTCTCTGCTAAAGTGGACAAACTCAATATGCACCTGCATTGACCTTAAAAATTCTTATGGTCCTTCCAACCCTAATATATACAGAATCTCAATTTAACTGTTTGAATTTATGGCAATGAAAAAAACTACAGGAAGAAATTAAATGTGCTCAGAATTATTGTACAGAAAAATAAGACATTTTCTATGATGGCCAGATTTTACTAAAGCTTCTCACTAAGGGTCCTTAATCATATAAAGTGGTGTGAGAATTAAGGCAATTGTCCTGCTTATTTACATCTGAAATGCGCCTAAGTCATTCTGATGAAATGTTTAACTTTTTTTTTGTAGTCGCTAAATATTTGGTGCTTTAATTGACTTAGAAGCATTTATTTTACAAATTAAAGTTCCATTTTTCTTTATGGAAATGAAAAGTTAAATAACTTCCAAAAATACTTCTAGTTTTGAAATTTTAAGAATCATTTGTATACACTGTGTTTGATTAAATGAGATAAACCTGACATTAAATTCAAACAAAGTTTGTGAAATATACAATTCAAAGAATTTACTAATTAATTTAAAAATATTTAGTAGTTTGATCTAAGGAGGTAGAGGACAGTGGAAGAGAGAGGACAGTCCCTGTTCTCATGAGATTATGCTGTTGGAAGATGATAACAATAAATGAGTAAACCGGGGAATTAGCCTGTTAATTTCAGAAAAAGACAAGTGTTTTGAAAAAAAAAAAATAAAATGAGAGGTGGAGCAGGGCATTGCATCAAAGTGGTCCAGGAAGATCTCAAAGAAAGCATTTCAGCTGAGTTCAGACTGACAGGAAGCATCCAGCTGTGCAAGGTTTTGTAGAGGGAAATTTCAAGATAGATCTTCATGCAAGACAGAGTAAATGCAAAAAGCCTTGGGCAACTGTGAAATTATGAGCTTAATTCTCTGCCTCTAAGTCCATAGGATCGCAAATATCCTAAAGCTTTTGAAGGGGGAAAGCATTCTAATTCAAGGGCTAAAGTATAAATCATTCTGTAGGACAATATTTGGCTGATTGACTTATTCCGTGAATAGTTTATATGCACCTACTATGTACCAAGCTCTGTGCTAGGAACTAGAGATAGAGAAATGAACGTAACAGGCCAGGCCATGCTCTTTAGGGGTTTATTTTTTGATGAGGCTTTACATTAGAATAGCACTTCATAGAATGCTTTTGTACATATTATCATAATGGATGTTGGCATTTCTCCCATAAATTAGTGTGTGTGGTTTTTTTAAATAATCTTTAATACATTTTGGAATGTTTGCATTATATTGTAGATTACTTTTTTGTACCAGCTAAGTATCAGTATCCTCTCATTTTAGCCATTAATCAGTATAAGTATTTATACATGTACTAGAGGCTCTGTGAATGAAATTTCTGCATTGGGGGGAAGGGATCCCCTCAGCCTGGATGTGAAAGGGCACAGGCAAGGCTGAGGGACCCCACTAATACACCATCAGGACAGGGGAGGGAGACGGGAGGTTGACCAGCTGGAGAGGGACCACTGGAGGACTCCAGCATGTGTCCGGCCATCTAGCTCAGTCCCAGTGGGCTGGACCCTAGCAGCAAGCTAACCTACTGGTCAGAGTATCTGCCCCCTGGTGGTCAGCACACATCATAGTGACTGGTCGACTGGTGATCAGTTTACTGTCTGCCCCCTGGTGATCAGTGCATGTCATAGTGAGTGGCCTTAGCATATCATTAGCATATTATGATTTGATTGGTTGAATGGATGATTGGAAACTTAGTATATTAGGCTTCTATTATATAGGATACCTGCACTAGACACCGTGAGTGGTATACATACAAGATATGGCTCTTGATCTCAATCAGTTTAGAGAGTGAAATATGGTCAAGGTGTCATTTCAAGGTGTCGATATGAAAGGCATTACATTCAAAGCAGGAAAAGATTTCTGTGGTCAAGGATAGTCAGGGAAGAATTTATGAATTAAAAAAGTCAGTGATTGTATAAACAACAGAAGAAAAGCAGGGGCTACAAATAGGTGAGCTTTCAGTTTACATTCTATACACCTGTGGAACTCCTTTGTGCTTTGAGCAATACCTAAGCTCAGGCTAGAATACTGATCCCCCTCCATTTCATTTTCTCTCTTGAAAGTTATATGAATGAAATATTACTAAACCATTAAATATGCATTTTGCAGAAATATGGTTCAAATAACAGAGTTAATGAATTATCCATTAAAAACTTAAGAAATTGAGCCTATTATTTTTTATATACTTATATTTGATGCCTTAAAGATTTCTAGGACAAAATTACAAAAGTACTATGTCTTTATGTGTGCATTTCGTTAGGAAACCTCATGCACCTTGCTAGCCAAATTTAATGAATTCAAATTCATATACTTTTTGTTAAAGAGAAAAATTTAAATCACTATGGTAACTACTGCAATAAATGTGCAACCTCTTAAGCTATGATTATACTGTCACACTTAATGATGTCTGTCTTAAGCTATGACTACCAATCATTTCAGGGTTGTTGTAGTCAACTAGACATGTAGTTTAAAAAGGAAAGCAATTATGAGGTTTATTTAAATACGGCTAAGTGATTTAAGCAATAACAGATTCGAGATACTAAAGGTGATCCTTTTGAGGGTAGAGGTAATGTTAAGGGAAGACTTTGAACCGTATGTTCAAGAATATTCGGTACCAGTTGCACTGAGTCTTAAGTACCATTGAAAAGGTAGCTGTAGAGTCTTAATAGATGTTTAAAATTAAATTAAATAATAATATAACTTAATTGTTTTCACTATACATGTAAATATTCAACATGATGAATCACACCTTCTTAAAATATTTAATTATAAAAACCAGTCACTGGTTTACACTGGAAATATGCTAAAATTGAAATAAAAATTTTGGTGTATGATTATTAGCACTCTTCTATGATATGCGTGAATACTAAAATATGTGTCTGCATACGCCATTGTCAAAGATTTGGCTACAATTTTATTTATTTTATTACTTTGTAGTTCAGCAATATGAGATCTCAGTCTTGTAATTTTTTCAATTTCAATTAGTCAACCAAATATTTTGTTATATTTTTAAATTGTATGTTTTCATTGGTTAACCAACTTTATATTCTGTATTTTTAACCGGTCAAATGAAGCTGTTTGGGTTTGATCAATCATAACTTCTGCAATTCCTGAACTAAGATAAGAATCTATAAGTAAACAGTTTAAGGGCAAAGTGCTCCCCACTGAGACTGTAATGACATAGTTGAATAGTAATTAGACCCTATGAAAGACTCCATGATTTTTCTGGTCCTGTAGGAAAAGTCCTCAGGAACTACAACCTTTCTTTTCATATTTGGAGAACAGACTGGAAACTTTTGAGTCTTTAAGGTCATGGAAAGTTCAAGATGTACCTGAGGAAGTTGCAAATGTGTTGCAGAGTCAAAGCAAAGTATAAGGGGAATGACATGTTGATAGTTACCTTTTTGGAATTTATAATTAAATAAGCGTCTGAGAATGGATGAGTTTGCCAAGAAAGAAAATAAGAAGAGTAGACCAGCAAGGCATGGCCTTAGGTAGCACCTACATGTAGGGGTAGGAGAAAGAAGAGAGAGTGAATGCTACGTCAAAGCTATCAGGGAAGAACAGATATAACGTCCAAACTTAGAAAGTTGTGGTGATTTTCAACAGTGTCAAATGCTGCAGAGAAGTAAAGAAGAATGATGAAAGGTCCTAAAATACTGCATTAGCAGGTTCAGATGATAGGATGGAGATATTTATATATCCAAAAGCATGATATGCTAAGTGCTCCACTGTTTGTTCCACCGTTCGACCAGTCACTATGATGCACTGACCATCAGGGGGCAGATGCAGATGCTCTGACCAGTATGTTAGTTTGCTACTGGGGTCCGGCTCATCAGGACTGGTTGAGATGGGCCAGACATGGCCTGGAGGCATCCAGCGGTCTCTCCCTGACCTTTAAAGTATTTCTTCTAATTAATTTCCTTTCAGTGTGCATAAATTCATGCTCCTGGCCTCTACTTAGAATGTAAGATGCTAAGAAAATTGGATTGTGAAGATTTTTATAGGAAACAAGAACTTTTAAAGAAGTTTCCCAGAAAATAGGCAAGAAAACACATAGTAACATAAATGATAAATATGACAAAGTAATTATATTTGTTATTCTTTTATTTTATCATAAGGGTTAAGGTAAAATATAAGCTGGTAGGAAGAATAAAAAAAAAAAAACCTAGGTGATATTGAAAAAGAGGAAGGAAGAATTGATGGGTAGAAACCTGCAGGTGTTGGAAGAATATTATAGAGAAATAAAGTACTCTGTAACACTTTTTGGTCTATAGTGAAGTTTTGGGCTTATTATTTCATTATATCCTTACCAGAACACTGCCTTAGTGTCTTATTCTATAATTAACGGTTTTGAGTCTCAAAGAAACCAAGTGATGTGGCTAGAAATTGGCAGGGTTGAACATCAAACCCGCATCCTCTGTTCCAGGTCTCTTAGCCCTCTCTTCTGAGTTCCCAAGACAGGGTTGGACTTTGGAAAGGAGATTTGACTCTCTTCCCAAATGGAAAGAAGAAACTGAGGCATTATTGGGTGTTTCAAGGAGGGAATGAATGGAAAGTCAGGTCAGCTGTTCTTGAACTCAAAAAAAGGAGGAAGCAAAAGATTATGGACAGAGAGGATGGGGTTTATATTGGGGTTTGCCAAAGGAGGAAGTTTGAGATTAAACCTGGCTTCTTCAGCAAGCATTTGAAGGAGCATTGATGTCCCTATTAAACAACCCTCACATGTCACAGTAATGGCACCTTGCAATTCTGATGAAATAAAGATGAGGAAATTATCGTCACTGTGCTTTATGCATTATGTCAGGAGAAATAAACTTTGCACTGCACTCTCCACATTTGTGACTG
Organism: Vespertilio murinus; assembly: GCA_963924515.1. Lineage (NCBI taxonomy): Eukaryota > Metazoa > Chordata > Mammalia > Chiroptera > Vespertilionidae > Vespertilio > Vespertilio murinus. Next base: position 31,499,259 of record OZ004711.1, read on the forward strand.
ATAAGTGAGCAAAGTAACATGCTAAATGGTTATTTCTTTACTCTTCTGCCAAAGCATAATGTAACTGGCATTGATTACTACCAATTTATTTAAAAAAAAAAACCTGTCAAAGTAGAGGTTCACCTTCCCTCACAGTAGGTTTTGTGGGTATTTATAATGAGCACTTGATGTGCCACTAATATGCATATTTATAGGTTTCACATTTATTACAGTAAACATTTTACCAGTAAGATGATTTTTGGAAGGGAATCATAGTTTTCCATGGGTGGGATTAGGGTTTTCTATGTGCTCCTTAGGGAATGTGTTTATCTGAAGCAAAACTTACAGCTTCCTGTAAAAATATAGATATGAAACAAAATGTAATTAATTAAAAAGTGGAAATGCCCGTCTGTGAAAGGATTGCAGTTGGGGTGAGTACCTCCTAAAGCAGTCTTCTTCTTGTAGGACTGAGAGGACTCTTCAACTGTCAAATATAAATTGATGACTGGACTTTAACATGCTCAGTCTGAGACAACTGGCCTGGCCTATGAGCTTCTTAAAGACAGAGGGCCATGTTTGATGATTCTTTCTCTATGCCCCCGAGCCCAGCATGGTGCTTGACACAAAATCAATGGCCTGTATATATTTGCCGAATAGAGGCCAGCTAGGGCCTGAGGGAAAATGCTGGAGACAGGAGAGGTCATTCCCTCTCTTCACATTTATCATGGGGTCTTGCCTTTGAAAGGCATCTGACCACTTCCCAAGTGATGCAGGGAATTTTGTTTACAGGAAAATGCTAGAGCTGCAGTCAGGTGAGGTGGACAGTTTACAAAGGGACACACAGAGTAACTGAAGGATAGCTTTCTGAAGCACTATGTTTCTTCCCCTACCAGATCCGAATTCTGTTTTTAAGACCTATTTTTATTGATTTCAGAGAGGAAGGGAGAGGGAGAGAGAGAGATAGAAACATCAGTCATTTATTGGCTGCCTCTTGCATGCTCCACACTGAGGATTGAGCCTGCAACCAGATTGTGCGCCCAGATTGGGAATGGAACCGGGACCTCCTGGTCCATAGGTCAATATTCAACCCCTGAGCCATGCCTTCTGGGCCGATCCACATTTTTTAAAGCATCTCTGGCATCCACGAGAGAACAGGAGATGTTGTCACAACTGCAGCTGGGGACAGGTGGTCTACTGACTTTCAAAGGGGACTGTTCTGCCGAAACCAGTTTGGCTCAGTGGATAGAATGTCGGCCTCCAGACTTTCTCTTATTCAGAGAATGGTATTTGTACCATGTACTTCTAATATAACTAAAATAATGCCAGCTTCCCCGAGTAGGAAAATGTTGATTGAAATTTTGGATGCATATATCTTTTTGAATTAGTGTTTTGGATTTCTTTCTTTAAGTGGACCTAAATATCATTTAATAAGTCATAGACCCTCTCAATCCATTTTTCAATAATTGTATCTTTATACAATTCTCTCACAGTTGAGGTTTATTTGTAGGATTAACTGTACAATGAGAAAAGAACATATTTTAAACCTTCTACTTCTGTCTTAGGTAATATTCCCCTTAAAACCCCTGAAAATACTTCCAGAACCTCCAGTATTTATTAGACTTTACGATTATTGATTATCAAATGATGAAAAAGTGTGACTATCTCGCATGTTGTTCCCTGTGTTCCCTTTTGATAAATTATCTGCTTGAGACAATCTATGCTAATAAAAAAGCAATACCTTTTTGTAAATATGAAAAGCTAGACTCTGATTTTCTTAAGCAGACCCACCTTATATTAGGTAGCATTTTCAATATCCGGTAGACAGCTTAGTCATTTCGTGTCTGCTATATTCATCCATGTCATTTAATCAGAAGATGAGAGATTTGCCATAATACAAATAGGACTCTGTTGCTCTGAAATCTAAAGGGGTAGTTGGAACTCTCTACAGTAGCATCAGTCCTAATAAAATGTGGGATAATGACAGGTGGCAATTTTCCTGAAGCTGAGAAATAACGCATGCTAAGTCTGAAGATTAGAAATCTACAAGGTGAAGAAAATTGAGAGGCCAAAAGTGAAGATGGAATGTGCATGTTGGTATGTGTATGTTGGAGGCATCTCCACTATGCATTTTAACAGCTGGATGGGAATTTGTATTTGAAAAGAGAGGGAGGTGAAGTTAAAAAGACAAGTATCGCATGATCTCACTCCTATGTGGAATCTAATGAACAAAATAAGATGAAGGAAATAGTTCCAGATACATAGGAGCATGGAATAGAATGTGGAATCTCAGGAGGGAGGCAGGGGTAGGTGAATGTGAAGGAACTTGTGCTAGTATGCAGAGCCCACAGACACAGACAATAGAATAGTGAAGGCCTGGGGGGGAGGACTGAAAGGGGTCCATGGGGGAAAAAGGGGGGGCACATATGTAATACTTTCAACAATAAAAAAAATAAACTCCATCTGTGCCCTGGCTGGTGCCTCTCCATGGTTAGAGCTTCTGCCCACACATGGAAAGGTGGAGGGCTCAATTCCCAGTCCAGTGCTGCAGGTTCAATCCCTGACCCCTGTTGGAGCTTGTGTGGGAGGCTACCAATGGATGCGTCTCTCTCACATCTCTCTGTCCCTGTCTCTAACTGTCTTTCCTCTCTCTCTCTCTCTCTCTCTCTCTCTCTCTCTCTCTCTCTCTTTCTCTCTCCATTCCACTCTTTCTCTCAAAAAAAAAAAAAAAAAAGAAGAAGAAGAAAAAGGAAGACTTCATCTGTGGCCACAACCACCTCCCTATACCTCTGGATACACTCTAGTCCATACCCATACTATCTGGAAACATGCAAATCGACTGCAACTTCACTATGCCCACAAGCCCTGCCCACCAGCCAATCAGGGCAAGTATGCAAATTAACCCAACCAATATGGCAGTTAATTTGCATATCCAGGCCAGAGCAAAGACTGAAGACAGTAGAAAGAAGCCAAGCGCTGTGGAGAAGCAAGCAAGTGGGACTGGGCAGGGAGAAGGGAAAAGCAGGCGGGGCAGCAACCGCAGCAGGAAGCCCTATTGCAGGATTCTTCCTGCAAGGGGCATCTAGTCTATATAATAAAAACCCAGCAACCATTGTGGCAGAATGACCAGAATTACTGGTCGCTGTGATGTCCACTGACTACCAGGGGCAAATGCTCAACACAGGAGCTTCCCCCTGGTGGTCAGTGCACTCCCATAGCTGGAGTGCTGCTCAGTGAGAAGCCAGGTTCACTGGTGAGTGCAGTGGTGGTGGCAGGAGACTCTCCCACCTTCACAGCAGTGCTAAGGAGTGGGAGTCAAGTGATAATGAGCGAGCAGTGGGCGATGAGGAAAGAGGGGTCTCAGATTGCGAGAGATATGTCTGGCTGCTGAATTGGGCCTAAACTGGCAGTCGGACATCCCTCAAGGGGTCCTGGATTATGAGAGGGTGCAGTCCAGGCTGAGCCCACCCTCCCCCCTCCCCCCTCTATTCCCCCTGCATGAATTTCATGCATTGGGCCTCTAGTCAATACTATTGTAATAACTTTGTATGATGCCAGGTAGGTACTAGGATTATTAGGGAGATCATTTCATAAAATATATAAATGCCTAACCACTATGTTGGATTCATGATCTCTGACAACTCAGGTGAGCACTGGAAGGTCCCAGCAGCTTGATGAAGAATTCAGTTAGGATGATACCAGAATATCACTCCAGCTCTAGAGATCTCTTCAAGATCACATAAATCTCCCAATTAAACTCTGGAGTGAAAACTAGGCCGAGAGTCAAACAAACAATATCAATAATCCTCTTCCTAATCAAAACAATTGTGAAAAACAACTAGCAAGCTCCATGTTGAGGATGAATAGAGATGCCTAAAGAAGCCCTTATACCTGCCCCTTTTAAATAATGACTCCCATTCCTTTTGTGTTTGTGTCAATCTGTTAAGGATCATAGTGCCTTCAGGAGCTCAATGCAGACTCACTTAGATTTTGTTTCAATTGTTAGAATTAAAGAATTTGTCACCAGAGTACTTGAGTATGTGTAAACAAATTGGAGAATTGAAGTGCCGACAGGGATTACTTGAAAGAAACATTTGACTATTGAAAGACATGTTTTGAAAATTAATTCATCAGTATATTGTTTTAGTTTTTTCTTTCTCAGAACTAAGAAATAATATCTTTTGTTCCTAATTGCATTTTATGAGACATCATCTGTGTACACTTTGTGTTTTTCCCCAGATTTTGCTGTAATAATTGAGTAGCTCAATCATTATGTATTACTTTGAAAGCAGTGACTTAATGGTATATGCAAGTTCTGATGTTTTTCACTATATGTGAATTATACCAATTGCATAAAGTGAATTTAAATTTCATGTGGCGATGAAATTCAGTTTCATAATGTGAAACAGGTGATGCTTCTTCTTGAAGAGATACTGTATTTGCCGGCATATAAGACGATTTTTTGGCCATGAAAAATACGTATTTGCTGGCATATAAGACGACTGGGCGTATAAGACGACCCCCTAACATTTCCACAAAAAATACAGAGTTTGTTATATACTCGCCGTATAAGACTACCCCCCACTTGGAGGCATATTTTTCAGGGCCAAAAAGTCGTCTTATACGCCGGCAAATACGGTAACAATGTGGTTAGAGAGATAAGACTAATGTGTGAATTAATACACACAATGACGTTTCACAAGATGGAAGACTATATAGAACTAAGCTACATGGGGTGAGGTGGTCTAAATAAAGGCAAGTATAAAAGCCATGAGTCAGGAAAAACTGACATCAATGAAAGCTAGCATATAGTTAGGAGCTGCTTGCCAGAAGAAATGTATGTGACTTGGGCCTAATAAGGAAAACATCATAGGAAAGGAAAGCACATACATTAATTTTTAGTTTTAATTCCCCAAACTGCATCAAGGTATTATATTCCTCCCTATTTCCTTTGTCATCACTCTGGTTGAAGTCATTATCATCTCTCTCCTAGAATAGATTAATGCAATAACTCCTTAATAAATCTCTCCTATTAGTGCCATCCTGATCCATTCTTCACATAAAGGTTAAGTATCTTGATGTGCGTCAGGTTGCCTTCATCCTCATTAACAACGCTGTGAGGTAGGCTCTTCCAGTCTCACATTATTACTTCAAACCCGAGGCACAGAAAGATGTGTTCACCCTACTAAGTGGCAGAGCTAGGATATGGTCTCAGGAACTAGAGCCTACACACTCATAACCCGCAGGCTATGTGCCTCCGTGGTATATTGCTGTTTTTTTTTATTATTATTATTTTTTATTTAGGCTATTTTAAAGCCTTTCTGGCAGAGGTAGTATAGGTGTGGGAGAGGATGAGGGGGTAAAGATTAGTATTAAAACAAGCAGCTGCATGAAGCTGGCACAGCAGCTGAAAAATTAGAAACAATAGTAGCACTTGAACTGAGATTTCAACGTCGAAGCTGATGAAGTTTGTGAACCTTAATTAAAATGTCACTGATACAGATGCCAAAAAAACACGAAAAGAATAATGTATGTTAGTTAATTGTCTTCTAAACTAGGCGAAGAGAATCAGGAAGATAATCAGAGGAGCAATGGGCATTTTACATTTTTGATTAATAACTCTTTCCATCATCAAAAGACTGTCATGAAAATATCTGGGAACAAGGACAAGCGACTAACCAGCTTCAGTCCTCTGTGGATAAAAGGACAGTTTGTATTTTGTACATGATCAAACGCACTTGAGACAGAGATGAGGTACAAATATTAATTTGTTAGAAGCCTCAAAAATAACAATCAGATATGCTCGATGATGCAAAATAATTTGGACATTATTTGTTCATGTGCTAATTTGGACATCATGTTCATGTGGAGGAGACGCCGTGTTTTATTCAGTATACACGCTTTGTTCAGACACTGGAAAATAATTTTAGAGAACAAAATGTAGTATTCTAATTGGAGACCAATTGGCTATCTTTTAAAACACCTCAGTTTATCTAATCTCCTGGACATTTTTATTATAAATCAAAAAAAAAGGCTTAAGTAAAATATTTCTAAGAAGCAAGAATAACCTGATCATCTGTAGATGTTGGTTACCCTGAACAACAACAATGATAGTTAATATACAGAAAACAATTCAGTTCTTCCTATAAGAAGTGTCAGGCACAGTGCTTGATACCCAGAATCTCACTGGGATCTTAGGAAGTGGTTATAATTATCCCTGTTTTCCAACGGGGAAATTAAGACTTCAATAATTTTCACAAGTACTAGTATACGTAGATACTAAGTGACCGTCACTACAATATCTCTATTTGCTTATTTCAAAACCCAAATTCTTATTGACTGTGTCATACTCTCTCTTCCTCCTTTTCTCCTTTCCTTCATCTCTTCCATCCTTCTGAAACATTTATTGAAGACACGCTGAGGGAAATTATCCTGATAGGACAGGGGACTTCACTCATTTATAATCCTTTTCACGTTGATATTGAACTATATTGTTTTTTGGGAACTGTATCTACCAAGTACATGGTAACTACCTGGGCAATATTTGGTCAACTAAATGTTTTGTTTTTATATTAACTGGGTATTACCATGACCATATCACTCTAATTAATGCATAATGTTATATATTCCTACCTTGATTTTTTTCATGTTCATGCAAATTTCGGGGAGAGACTTTACCTAGGAAATGCGACATGAATGTTTATCCCCACATTCTGTGCTCACAGATGGCAAGGGAAAAGTACTCACTTTGTTCCAGGAGTCAGTGGACTATGGCTCACAAGCAAATCACAGGCCAATATTTGCTGAGCTATGGAACAGTTATCTCTACCTCTATTATCTCTCCTAAATGTATTTAAGAACTGGCTCCATCTGTGAGACTCAAAATCAGTGACAGCTTTTTCCTCTGTCTTGTAAATCAACAACCACTATTGCATTATGCCAATACTTGCACACACTAAACCTCATTGCAAGTTAGGGGGATTACCAAAAATCAGTACTTTCATATATCCTCACCATTGCCTATTAGGAAGGAAAGAAGTGAAACCATTGGAACCTGCTTTTAAAAGATTTTAAACTAGATATTATTCTTTTTGTGTGTGAGCATGTTTAGCAATAGAATCTGTCAATCTACAAATAAGGCTAGGGCCAAGAAATGGCACAATGCAAATAAAGTATCCTCGCTTACACAACCAGTGACAATCTATATTTGCAAAAAGGCAAATTGGGAACCCTAAGGACAGTTGCCAATCACTAATTCATGTACAATAGGGCTTACTGTATAGTCCGAGTTTAATGGGGTACAAACTTAAAGTAGTTTTACTTTTTCCTCCAGTCATTGTTTCATGCTCTGAAGAACAATTCTTTCCAATCCCAATGTCATTTGGAACAGATTCTGTAGCTTTCTGGCCACCTTAAGTTATTAAAAATACTAGTAATCTAAAGGTTTGGTTTCAAAAGCAATACATATCTCACATTCTCTTCTCTCCTGGGGCCCATGCTGATAGAAGTGCTTGGAAGGGTTATCTGGGATGCCAGTCCCCCAAGGTACAGGATCAAATCGGAGGGCTAGAGAATGACAGGTCCTAACTGATACCATGTGTTATGATAGCTGCCTATTACTGTCTCCGTGTGGTTCCACTTGCTTTTTGTGGCCACCAGCCATATGATAGTTAGGACCAAAAGTCAGATAATCTAAGAGGGAGTCCACTATGTGTTTATCAAAGGGAAAATTTGTGATTTTTACCATGACACCTTTGGGGTAGCTGCAGAAATAGGAACCATTTCACAATGAATAAAAGAATGGATAAGAATGGAGGAAGGGATGCCCTGGCCTGTGTTTCTCAGTGGTTAGAGCATGGACCCTCGCATTGAAGGGTCTTGGGTCCAATTCCAAGTCAAGGGCATGTACCTGGGTTGTAGTTAGATCCCCAGGGGCATATGTAGGAGGCAACCAATCAATGTTAATCTTTGTCTCTCCTTTGTTTCCCCCTCCTTCCCTCTTTTCCACTCTCTCTGCAAACAATGGGAAAAAATACCCTCAGGTGAAGATTAACAAAAAACAAAAACAGAAACAAGAAAAATGGAGGATGGGAAACAACCTGTATCAATACAAATCTTATGTTAATTTACAGTGACAGGAAACAAAAATGTTGAATGGAAATTTGAACAGAGGAATTGAGTTTTTGTTGTAGTTAGTGATTTGAAAAATTTGTTTATATATTTTTAACCTATTTGAGAGATAGGACTTTTTAGAGGATACTAAGTGAAGATAGATATAATGTAGTAATGAGGGGAATGATTCATGTTTCAGGAGAAGATTAAGGGGAGGACCCAATCAGTTAAATTTTTAGGATAGAATTAAAGAATGTGATCTAGACTAACAAGTACAAATTTGACTCTGATGGGAGAAGAGTCAACTTCCTTCATTTCAATACTAGGGGAGGATGTAAAGATGTATGTAATTACAAAAAGGTTTTAGCTTCCATGCTAGAAAGATGAGAAAGTTACCAATTACTTAAATACTTTAATTAAGAATGTGCTATCCTGTCTTTTGAGGGAAATGATAACTTCCATTATTCTTTTATATTGCTTCATCATTTCAGTGTTGGATTGTAACATCTTGTCTGTTAGCATTATACTCTTTAGAGAGTTAGAAAATGAGAAAGTATAGCAACTATATGTAACACACAAAACATAGTTGATGACTATAACTTGTTATTTAGCATCTTTCATTTTCTGGTAAAAGTGAATATCTCATACCACTAGCAGCTCTCTTCTAAGATGAATATTAATTGGAGAAAATGTTTTCTTTAAGGATAAGCAACTCTCCTTGAAATAAGAATGTTAGTTACAGTAAAAAACCAGGTCCTTTCAATTACATATAGCAATCACTATGACTTTATTAATTGGGATAAAAACTATATTACACATGTAATATATAATATGCATGAAATAAATATCTGAGTAATATATGTATATATAAATCATATCTATAGCCAACACTGGTTTGGCTCAATGGCTAGAGTGTTGGCCTGCGGACTGAATGGTCCTGGGCTCGATTCTGGTCAAGGACGTGTACCTTGGTTGCAGGCACATCCCCAGTAGGGGTGGTGCAAGAGGCAGCTGATTTATGTTTCTCTCTCATTAATATTTCTAACTCTTTATCCCTCTCTGTAAAAAATCAATAAAATATATTTTTAGAAAAACATATCTAAATACTACATATCTATATAATATACATATAATATCTGTCTATATTAAACACACAAAGTAAGTATAACATGATTATATAATGTAATTATATAGAAATAAATATACTTTACTTAAGACATAGTATTTTACTTTACTTAATATATAGCTTCAATTTCACAGTAAATTTAGGATAATAAGAAATACATCCCATATGTCTTCCAAGTATTCATAATTTGAAATGAGTGATAGTGGAGTAAACCAATGCTTACACTACAGTGCAAATATTTCTTCATAAAAGCATCTTTAAAATATAAAACACACATCCTATCTAATAAAGAAGGAATATGCTTATTGACTACCACACCTTTAAAGATGGCGACGCCCACAGCCACAGATGGCAGTGCCCAGTCCCCTCAGCCCTGTTGGGGCACCTGCTTCAGGAGTCTCCCAGTCTCCTCAGCCCCCCAGCTTCCCAGGGCTGGCCCGAGGCACAGGCAAGCCTCAGATGGTCGCTGCCCAGCTGCCCAGGGCCACTGGAGGCTCAGGTAACCAGGGCTGGCTGTGGCTTGTGCTGCCAGCAGTGGCAGCAGCAGAAGTGTGATGGGGCATCACCTTCCCCTGATCCTGGGTTGCCTCCTGCCCTGAGGGCTCCCAGACTGTGAGAGGGGCAGGCTGGGGTGAGGAACCCCTTCCTCCAGGGCATGAATTTTCATGCACTGGGACTCTAGTATTAAATACTAAACAGAAATATTCTTAGAGATGGGCTTTGAAGGAAGCACAATTGTTGAGGCTATATAAAGGAATCCTAGAAAATTTTAATAAGACTAATAACATAACCAAAGACAGGAGATATGGACAACTGAGAATTAATGGCTATTTAAAATTCCACATTGATGCAAAATAATAGACTGATTTTCCTTCAAATCAAATTTAGTTATTAAACATGTATCTAATATTTAAAATTTAATTCATTCACTGCAAATTTTGATACCAAATACTGTTTGTTAAACAGCAATTAGGTTAACTACTAGAAACTAAAACTTAGGTAGTCTAATAAAAGACACATAAAAATAATTGTCTTATTTCTATTATTATAATGCTACAGTATTTAAATATATTGAGTCATTTCAAACTAGAATCCTTTGCCAAACCTTAGTGTGTTAGTTCTACATGTGTCCATCCAATGTTTGCTTGAACCGTATAAGATCTGACGGTTTTGCCTTAGCCTCAGCTGTGTCTCAGACAACATCACTGCATTATCTGCAATGACTGTTCTACATCGATTGCTATTTTCCTCAGATCTGGCAATGTGGAGGCTCACTGGAGATTGTGACTTGCTCTCATGTGGGCCATGTTTTTCGGAAAGCAACTCCGTACACTTTTCCTGGTGGCACCGGTCATGTCATCAACAAGAACAACAGGAGACTGGCAGAAGTGTGGATGGATGAATTTAAAGATTTCTTCTATATCATATCCCCAGGTAAACAGTTCTGACAATTTTCATTCTCTGCAGGAGAAAAATGTAATTTTAAAGATGGTGAATATGTGTTTCATTATTGTTGCTGTTCTACCTGTTTAAATAAAATGTCATCACCGTAATGTTGCAGAAAGTCCTGTTTGAGAAAGTTGTACTATGAAGTTAATTTTCACCTAAAATGAGAAACACTATACTGATCTCAGATACTTAAGTAGACTTTTTTTCCTTTTTTGTTTCTTTCTTGGCGTAAGCATTATATTAGAAAAATGGAGCAAACAGTACACAGCTCTAAATTTAATTAACATATCAGGTTAATATAAGAAAATAATTTATTTTCAAGAAAAGGAAGCCTCTATTTTCTTGTTTCACATATAAAACTCATTTGAGTTGGTAAGAAATTTTGATAATGTTTAAGTGGAGATGTTTTCTACTGCCTTATTTTCTTAAATAGCTGACTAGCAAAAGGTTAAATGACCTACAGAAACAAGATAGAAAGTTATGCAGATATTATTTTTTATTCTTAAATACTTTTTAGTAACAGTAAATTACTCATCAATAGGTATGTGAGGAAGCTTAATAGGGACAATAAAACGTTATCCTACTTTATTACAGAGAAAAATAGATACGGAAATGGAAGTAAATTTGGGCTATCACTGGATGGTGACATGAGTAACTTTATTCTTTTCCTTTTATTTTTCTATATTTCTAAACTTTTATTATAAATTATTATTAATTTTCCACATTAAACATAAATTAATTTTAGTAAACTATTAAAAAATTGAAAGTCATTACAAAATGAAAAAAGCCTTGTGAGAAAATCCCATTGCAGTATTGTGTGATTGTAACCAATTTTATTCTTTATAATTTTCTAGAATTTCTCCAGCCATCAGTTACTTAATTTTTTTTAATTACTCTGAGATGTTACTTATTTTTTAAGGGAAAAAAATGAAGCATGAGAAGATCCAAATAAGAAAATGACACAGATCTCAGAGACACCAAAGCATAAATTAATATAACAGGAATTCTCAAATACAATGATAAAGTTTAATGTTCTGTTTTGATAGTTTCTATGTAGGCCCAAAGGTCATCAGTGTCATTATTATCAAAACCATAAAAATAGCAAAAATCCATGCCCTCATCCTCTTTTCTAGATTATAATCAACTAGAGGCCCGATGCATGAAATTCGTGCAAGGGGCTCAGCCCTTGCAGCCCCAGATTCGCTGGGAAGGTTGTTAGCTGTCTGGTCTAATTCGTATATTATTATAGATTATAGATTACATCGCTTAGACAAGCTTGTTTCATTTCTAGTTGACAGACTCTGATTTCTGAAAGTTTATATGGGGCTGTGAAACTCTTATAGATGTGAAAGGGGTGAGCAGGGTGAACTTTCCTATTAAGATCGAGCATTATTCTATAGAAAAGAAAAATCAGGAATGCATGTGTAAATGTGTGATGAGGAGAAGGACTTTCCCCCCCCCCCCACACACACACATTTTCAAGGCCTCTTCTGTGTCAAGCAGCTATTGCCAGATACACTATCTCATGCCAATCCAGATGTTCACAAACTTGAGTTCAGCGAGAGCATGTAAAATTCACAGCAAGGCAGTGGCATTTATATAACCTTTCCTTTTTTTTTCCGATGATCCTTTTTGAATATAAATCATTACTTGTAGAAATATGTAAGTTCAAAATGAAGAAAGGAGCGATGGAATGAAGAAATAAGTAATGTGTGATTATATACTCCTTATATTTAGGAATATAAGTAATTGAAATAATTGTAAATATATGTATCATATTCACTCTTGATGAATATCTTTTGAAAAAGTGATGTGTAACTCTTTTGTATAATTTCCCATTGAGCAAAAAAGGCAGATAAACAGTGGAACCACTTCTGAAACTAATAAAATGACAAGCTTTAGAGTTTAAAAGGTGAAAAATAAAGCTCGCTGTCTGGAACTAACGACGCCTTGTTACTCAATAGGGACTGTATATTCTGGAACGTGTAGTTGTTACATTACAATAAATACCACTAGGAAAGTTATTGTTCTTATAAAACGGGCTCATTTAAATCCAGAAAGGTGCCTTCGAAAGCAGAGAAAGGGTATTTGGGGAATATGCTGGAAGTATGTAGGAGTTTCCTAAGAGGCATTTATGCTTATGTATGTCTCAGTCACAGCATTGCCGAGCATGGAACCTGCCTCTGTAGTGTGAGCAGAGAGAAAATTAAAAAACAAAACAAAAAAACAACACAACAAAAAAACATTAAATTGCTTCTCAGTGGAAAAGGAAGAGTAGTAAGCTGGAAACTGGGGTTGGATGCTTAAAAATAATTCTAGCCCGGGGCAGGTTTCAAATCATCCAAAAACAGATGAAGTGGTTTGTATTGAAGCAGCAAGGAGCCTTTCATATGAATGGTGTCTAGCCATCTAGAGTGGATAACTATTCTTATTATTACCGATGGCTTCTGTTACTCTTATAATAAAATCTCAGATTTCTTTGCTATTGTCCAGAATTGTTGGGTTTCTATTTTTTATCTCATTGGGTAACAGGTAATTTTATAAAGAGGGAAGGTGGTGTGGGGAAATTATAGGTATATATACACGCACATTCATACTGAGAATTAATGCTTTATTATAATAGTTACCAAGGACCCAGTGCATGAATTCATGCACCAGTAGGGTCCTACAGCCTGGCCTGTGGGATCAGGCCAAAACCAGCTTTCCGACACCCCATGAAGAGCCTTGCATTGCTAGAGGGTGCAGGCCAGACTGAGGGACTCCACTAGTGCATGATGGGGGCCAGGGAGGGATGTGGAGGTGGGCCAGCCAGGGAGGGACTGCAGGAGGGCTCCAGGGTGGGTCTGGCCTGTCTCACTCAGTCCTGATAGGCAGGACCCCAGCAGCAAGCTGACCTACCAGTCAGAGTGTCTTCCCCTTGGTGGTCAGTGCACGTCATAACGAGTGATTGAGTGGCCTTAGCATATCATTAGCATATTACACTTTGTTTGGTTGAATGGAGGACCAGACGACTGGACACTTAGCATATTAGGCTTTTATTATATAGGATAAGCACACACATTCTTATGAAGAACTCTAAAAAGTTTATACTGAACTCTGTTTAATTCTCCTGAACCACCTTGGTATTCTGACTAAGGAAATTGTTCCTTTCCAGAAGGACCACCATGTTAATTTATCCAACATATTTTGTGAGAAGAATCCTATTTTCTATACCAGGACTTCTCTGAATCTTATTTTTCACTTATGCAGTTATTAAAGATGTGATTTTTAAGTACTGGTCCATTATGAATTGAATTCGGACAACAACATTGCTTCCTTTCAATATGGTCTATAAAATATCCACTTTATTGGCTGGCTTCAGGGACACTTCAGCTCTGTCTCAAACTGGGTGTTCTTCCTTTCTATAAAGTAGGTTATTCCTCGTAGTTTTGACACCAGGGCCAATACATTATTACTCTGTATCATATTGTTTCATTTTTATTAGTATTATCATTTCTATATGAAAGGTACTTCAGATGCATTTCCATTGCTTAGCAATTTCCTGTCTGTGTAGTACTTGAAAAAAAAATAGGCTGAATAATTCAAAGAATGAATGAATGAATGACAAAATGAATGAATGAATTTTGAAAGGCAACCACTTTATTTTTATTTTTTAAATTCTCACCTCAGGATATGTTTTTATTCATTTTTAGAGAGAGGAAGGGAGAAAGAGAAAGAGAATTTATTGGTTCCCTCCTGCACACACACCAACCAGGGATCAAAACCTCAACCTAGTTATGTGCCCTGTCAGGAATCAAACCTACAACCTTTTGGTGTATGGGATGATGTTCCAACCTACTGAGCCACCTGGTCAGTGCAGGAGATACTTATTTTTTCCTTTCTACTGAATTCTTCGTTGACATCTGGTCTATGTGAGGGAATCTCCTCATGAGACTTTCAGCAGATGAGGAGCCTTTATCCCATCTCTCTGAGCCAATTCCTGGTTAAGGACCCAGTGATGAAGGAAAGGTGAAGGGTATTCTTCTTATGTCTGGAATATTTTTCCTTTGAGTTTGCCATCAGAAAAGACCATTCCATTGGCTTACCCATGTACTTAGGGTTTTATGATTCCACCATAATCTGAGGCATAAAGGGTAATATAACTTTTCAAAAATGTATCTTTATTATTGAAAGTATTAAAGATGTTCCTTTTTTGACCCATTGACCCCCTTCACCCCACACCCATCCTCAGGCCTTCAACACACTATACTGTCTATGTCCATGGGTTATGCGTATATGTATATACTAGTAAGTTATTTAGTGAATTTATTCCTACCCACACCCCTTCCCTCTGAGATTCATCAATCTTATTCCATGCTTGGACAATAGATCCCATGTCTCTGGATCTATTAGTATTTTGTTTGTCAGTTTATTTTGTTTATTATATTCCATATATAAATGAGAACATGTGATACATGTCTTTCTCTGACTGGCTTATTTCACTTAGCACAATCATCTCCAGGGTCTTCATGCTGTCTCAAAGGGTAAGAGAGCCTTCTTTTTTACAACTACATAGCTTTCCATTGTCTAAACATATCACATCTGTTTAGCCACTGATCTACTGATGGACACCTGGACTGTTTCCAAATCTTATCTAATGTATATAGCACTACATCAAAATGAAAAGCTTCTGCACTCCAAAAGAAACCACCAACAAAATGAAAAGGGATCCCACAGTATGGGAGAACACATTTGCCAATGGTACATCTGATAAGGGGTTAATTTCCAAAAATATGTACAGAAGTCATACATCTTAAACAAAAGGAAGACAAACAAATTAAAAAATAAGCAAAGGACCTAAACACTTCTCCAAAGAGGAATACAGATAGCCAAGAGACATATGGGGAAAAAAATGGTCAAAGTTACTAATCATCAGAGAGATGCAAACTAAGTGACGATGAAGTATCATCTCACACCTATCAGAATGGCTACCATCAACAAATTAAGAAACATGTGCTGGTGAGGATGTAGAGAACAGGAAACCCCAATACACTGTTGATGGGAATGCAGACTAGTATGGCCACTATGGAATAATAGGATGACATTTCCTCAAAAATTTAAAAGTGAACTGCCCTTTGACCAGGGATTCCACTTCTAAGAATATATCTTAAGAATCCCGATACACCTTTCAGACAGAACATATGCACCCTACAGTAATGTAATCTTTTTTCACAGAGTAGCATAAGACTTGATAAACTTAAAATAAGATTATTTTCCACACATTGATTTTTTCTCAATTAATTTAAAGTTTAAATGGTATATTTAAAAATGTATGTGTGAATTAATTTTATCTGATTTTAAAAGTATATATATTTACTCTATAGCCTAATTATTTTGGCATATACACATTAGCCATTGGCAATATTGGTAGAGTTGGCATTGTTTAATTATGTCTCCTAGATGGTTCTTAAAATGAAGAGTAGAAATACTTTGAAATAGTGCTGAAGAGCACGTGTTCAACACTTGTGTAGTTTGATTGTGGGTTGTCTTTTTAAGAATGCAGATACTCTGTCATCAGAGGTGTGGGTTTTTTTATTTAATAAATCTTTATTGCTCAGATTATTATAATTGTTCCTCTTTTTATTCCCATAGCTCCTCCCCACAAGGTTCCAATCCCACCCTCTGCCTTCCCCCCGACTATCCTAATCCATTGGTGTACACTTTTTGTTCAGTCTCTTCCCACACCCCCCCCACTCCCTTTTCCCCTGAGAATTGTCATTCCACTCCCTTTTTATGCCCCTGATTCTATTATATTCATCATTTAATGCTGTTCATCAGATTTTTTATTCCCTTGGTTTTTAGATTCACTTGTTGATAGATACATATTTGTTGTTCATAAGTTTTATATTTATCTTTTTCTTCTTCTTCCTCTTCGCATCATAGGTTTTTAAAGCCCCTTAGGCTCTTATAAGAGTGAGGTAGATTTTACCACTAATTTGGCTGGCTGTTTCAGTTTCAGCCAATCCACTGGTTCTAGCAAATCCTCTTAAATGATGCGATGTAAGGAGGCAATCACTCTTCACAGAACAGTCCAGGCTAAATGGCAACATTCTTTCCCTGTTGGTCACAAGTAAAAGGCTTACTTTCAGTGCAGTCACACTAACCGTATATTTGAAATGCTGGCTGTTCTATAAATGCACATTGATTTTCTTTCTTTGGGGAGGTAGATTTCTAAATGTCTATCAATCAACATGGAGATTAGAAGCAGCTGTTCTTATATAACCTCCCACTGTTCTCCCTTTTGTTAATGGGCATCTGGTGCTCTTGTTTTGAGGGGGGTGGGGGGTAATAAAATTTAAAGACTCCCAAAACATACCTTGAAGGATATTTATGTGTAACTAGGAAAGCAGCATAATTTCTTTTGGCAATATTATAGTGTTTTGATCTGTATTCCAGGTAAACAGAAAGCACATATTTGCAGAAGGATCCTTGAACTTGTTTTGAAGGTTAACTGTCTATTTTGTTAACCTTTAACAATCTTTGGACAATCGGCTCATTAAAGGTGACCGTTGTTAGCAGCATCTTTGGATCCTTATTAACATCAAAGGCCTATGTTCATTTCTATCTCCTGAAATTTGTATCTATAAAATACAAATATTTTTCAGCATGTGAATTTTTAAAGCTACAGTATTTGTGATAACCAGCCCTTTGAATGTAGGGCCCAATTTCTCTTACACGTTACAGAGCTGTGGTTTCAAGATGATTTAATAAGCACAGGTTTTGATGTTTCCAGCAAAATATGCAACGTGCACATTTCTTAAATAATTCAAGGATATCAGTTTTTGCTTGGGCTGACACGAAATCATCTGAAAAGAGTGCAGCACTTCTGAAAGAAAACTATATTTGTATCTATTGAATTTTGAATTTTTATTTTTTAACAAATGCTTTTTCAGCAGCACACACCATCGTATCACTGAATGAATACAATATTATGAGGTGAAAATTCTAAATTATTTTGCTATACTATATTGTGAAAACTCATAATCTTTTTTTACCTGTGTGATATCTTGAAATGTTAAGTGTTGAAATAAGGGATGTCAGCTATGTTCAGCATTGCTGGTGTAATAGGTAGACAATTGCTCTTCCTTGCTACTGTCAATCAAACACTTTCAAATTCTTTAAGGCATTTTGTCCATTTTTATTGGTATTTATGGATATTTATTTGTGTTTTTATATCCGTGATATGTGATATGTGTCTGCACTCAGCAGATGGGGGATATAAACACAAATAAGATGTTGTCTTTGCTTTTAAAGAGTGAACTCTTGGTTGGGGGCAGGCAGGCGGGGGGCAGGGGAGAGGTGGGGGGGGGTAGGCCAGAAAGGGTCAAAGGGGGAAATGGAGAAATATATAATACTTTCAACAAACAAAGCTTTAAAAAATAAACAATGTGGACTCTCTACATCATCACAATTAATTAGTTTAAATGAAAAATAAAATCAAGTGCATAATACATGGGGAGCAAGCTGCCAAAATTAAAAGAGATACGTATTTGCCTGCGTATAAGATGATTTTTGGCCCTGAAAAATATGCCTCCAAGTGGGGGTAGTCTTATACGGCGAGTATATAACAAACTCTGTATTTTGAGTGGAAATGTTAGGGGGTTGTCTTATATGCCCAGTCGTCTTATACGCTGGCAGATACGGTATTTTCAGGGCCAAAAAATCGTCTTATACACCGGCAAATACGGTACTTAATGTGAACTACTTACATTTTCCTTGATTCCTACTTCTCACTCACGAACTCAAAGTCAAATGAGTCTTCAAGTCCTTTCTATTCTGCCTGCTAAATTCTCTCAAATCCATTCAATTATCCCTATTCTCAGATTCTTCTGGCATCCAGATAACCTCCCGACTGCCCTGATGGCTCTCTGTATCTAAAAACCTGCCCACGTTTCACCCACCCCTATGCTGCTGCCCGAGAACCTCCCTAAAGAAAATCTCTGTTGATCTCTCACTTACCTAACAAAATTTTAATGATTCCACACAAAGTCAAAAGCCTGTGGGACCGGTTCATTTCCCAGATTTTCAGCCTAAGCATTTCACACACCAAAGCTCAATCCTGCTGTCTTCTGCTTTTAGGTTTTTGCATATGTGTAAAACAGTATGAGTTAATGAATGCTGCTACCTCTGCATGAGATACCTTCGTCTTCCACCTGCATTAATCATTCATGTATCACATTTGGTATAATTTCCCCAGGAACTCCAATGGCTCCCTGGAGTTCTCCCATTGTAGCATTTACACATATTTAAAGTATTCCTTTCCTCTACTAATCTATGTGACTAATGTGACTACATGTGATCTATTTATTGGGCCTTTGCTTTTAGAGTTCATTGTGTTCAAACCTGTTTCTATTTTATTACATATGATAGAGGCAAATATAATATAAATATCAATTACCATCAATATCCCCTTCCCTAAAATTGCTGTATACCGTTTACATTCTTCTCTTAAGTATTTGTACACATAGATAAATACACAAATATAAATAAATAAGATTATATAATAGGTACTGTTTAGATTTCCTTTCTCTTGTCTTGCAGTGTTGCATATATATAATTCACATGGGTTTGTATAATTCCACTTTGCAGCTAAATAGATTTATAGTGCATAGATGTAGCAATACATATTCACTCATACCAGTATTGACAAGCATTAGGTTTCAGTTGTCTGCCATTGTAATATATTACAGAAATATTTCTTGTAATCACTTTGTGAACCTGAGAGGATATTTCTAAAGAATAGTAAGCATTGAGAGAGAGAGCTAGCCAATTTGGCTCAGTGGAGAGAGTGTTAGCCTGAGGACTAAAGGATTCCAGATGTGATTCCAGTCAAGAGCATAAAAATCGATGTGGCTCTCTCACATCGATATTCCTCTCTCTCTTTCTTTCTCTTACCCTATCTTACACTTTCTGAAAATCAACTGGAAACTATCCTTGGATGAGGATTGACAAGAAAGAGCCCTCGTGGCATACTGCTTGGATTGGTTCAAATCCTGGCTCCATGTAACCCCCATCCTTAACATCTCTGTACTGAGTTACTTTACTACAAAATTGCTACTACAATAATAGGGCCTTCTACATAATGTTTTTAATACTTAAATGAAAAATTATATATAAAGCACTTATGATAATAGTTGGCAAATATTAAACACTAAATTTGTTATATATTTCTGTGATTATCTATATTTATTCATAGAACTAGATTTATTGGGTCAATGCATATTCACACAAATATTATGGTAGATATTTTCAGTACTTCCATCTAAAAAGATTGTAACCATTACCAATCCCAGTAACAGTACTTGAGCACTTATAGTATATTATCAATACTCTAGGTTATTGGTCCTTTCAATTTTTTGCATACATATGTATATGCATATATGCATGTGTTTATTTATATTTGCATATATATCTTGTTTCCTTTATCATATTCCTACTAGGCATGCATTTTTTTATTTGTATTTCTTCTTTTCTTTTGTATTCTCTATTCATTTTACAGTTGCATAATTTTTGCTCCTCTTTTATATATATTGATATGTCTTTTAACTGTAGATATACAAAATGATATCTTAAAAAGAAGTTAGCTGTTGAAGCAAAATATGTCAATCTTAGCATTTATGACTTTTGGGGTTTATTTTTTTGGTAAAACAGTGTTTCCTAACCTAGCATATTTTAGGTGCCCAGAAATATTTGGTGAATGATTTAGGTTTCAGTTTAATGCATGATACTTTTTTCCTCCTGAGTACTCAGTGTTCTTTCTGAGTACTTGGGAGGAAAACATGAATAGAATTTCAGAATCACATAACCCTCCTCAGGAAAAGTATTATTATCTCCATCTATGCAGCATAAATAAAAGTATCAGCTATAATAGTTAAGTTTTCAATAAATCTATCAATGTGATCATATCACTTCCCATTACAGTAATTCTTTCGAAGTATCTTGAATGCATTTATGCTCCATAGAGCTGATAAGTAGATGGTATCAATAACATTTATTGAATGTTACAAAATATTGAATTTGAACAGTAAGGAGTAGTCATTGTATCTTTAAAAGGTTTTTTTTTTTATTAAAAATTCAGCAGCTATTTCAGATTAAAAAAACTCACAAATAATCATATCATTATCAAATCTGGTTAGTTTTAAAGTATTTCTAGAGTGAGAACATATAACAAGTTCTTGTATAGATTTATTCACAGAATAATCACCACCTTCTAGGATTTAGATACAAAATTATACAAACATCTAGTTTTTGCTTCTCCCTGATACAAAGCATGCATAACTCTAATCTAACCAGTCTGTGTGTACAAATAATGCAATATTCTGAAATTTCCAATTAGTACATTCTACTTCAACTGGATAGCATTTGTCATAATTAATTGTATTGTTTTAAGGCATATGTGTAAATTAAGAATTTTTAATGTTCTTCAAATTGGAGCAAATAATCAAAAACACTTGTATAAGATGCATGGGTTTTTACTATCAGGAGTTGGCTGGGTTTTTATTTGATACAAAAGTATTGAATATGAATAAAACATGATTTAGGTACATACAAAGGCTTTACTGTGCCTATGTTCATCTTGTCATGCCCCCATTTTATTATTTAATTTTAGTATAATTAAAAATGAACAGCTTAAGAATTATGTAACTAATTAAATGAAATTTCAGTTCTGGTTCTTAATTGAATTGAATGTATCACTCTCTTAGCAGCCCTCATCTACATAAAATGATTGGTGGTCAGGTGGTTACACATGATTGCAGATTTCTTATTTCTAATACTTTCAGGCTAAGTATCTAGTATTAGGTGTTCCGGTGGATCATCTTTGCCTGATTTCTATGCTACACTCATCTTTTAGCGATTTTAAATAAAGTATTTGTTAAGTTCCAGAATTATTTACTTACACATGCTCTTAGAAAGGTGAGTAGGGTCCAGGATAACTTTTACAGAACTAGCAAACCCAATATTTTGTAGATATAAGAATGACACAAGGCAGATTAAATTTCTCAGATGTGCTAAATTGAGGCTCTTTAAAATGGCCCCTTGCAAAATCAAAACAAAACAAAACTAACCTCACAGTCCTACCAGAAATCAAACTTAATGATAGATTACCTCAGCATTCAAATAATTTGCATTCCATTATAGTAGCTGTCCTTCAGCTTATTAACACAAATTACCTGGAAAATAAACATTATATTTTTATTACCTATCTTTATCCAATGGTATTATAAGTCGAAGAGAGGTTTTCAGCAAGTCCCTAGTAGGAAGGCAGGCTGGACAATGGATATAGGCCAGGATAAAAAAAGTACATCAGGTAGCCAGGATGAGGGCTTTGCAAAAGGAAGGAGAAACAATTTCTGCAAGGAAGGACGTCTGTTTAACAAATATATTTTTTTGCATAATTTTATCAGAAGGAGTGTAATATGCAGTAGTTAGTATTAGTGTGGAATTTGTATGCTTAAAAATAGATAACCACCATATTGATAACTGCCTGTCTATGAGCCCCTGATGTGAGAGTTTTTTGTGAGACTGTGTGCACTAGTACACATAGAATCCTTAACACGTGGTTATGTAGATATGAACGGGATGATTCAGCAGCACTCATAAGGAAGTATATCTTTCTCTGACTCAGTACTATTAAATTGGGGCAAGGCACAGGGGCAAGAGCCAAAACAGAGAGGACCAGAGTCTTGTTCTCAGAAACTAGGAGAACAATTAAGTAGCACTATAACTGGTATTAGAGACAGCTCTAGTTGCAAGGACTCTCACTTAGGCTTGGAAGCAGTTTCAGAATTGTTAATACCATTTCATCTCCGTCTTTTAGTCCTTCATACTTTTATCCTTGATCCCTTGTCTTTAACATTTGTGGTAGTCAGTACTTAAAGCAAAAACATTTTATTATAGCCCATGATTCTTTGGGCTAGAAGTTCAGGCAGGGCTCAGCAGGATGATTCCTCTGCTCCATATGGCATTGGCTTAAGTCATTCAGTTGTATTCATCTGGCAGATGGGCCAGTCTGAAGAGTTCAAGGTGGTTTCACTTGCAAATCTGGTACCTTGCTATGAAGGCTGAAAGGCTGAGTGGGCTGAGCAGAGATGATCAACTGACATGCTTGTCTCTGGGTACACAGGTAATTTCAAGGAAGCTGTCTTCCCTTGGAGCAATGTTTCAAGCGGCCTAAGTAAAAGCTGCAAGGATTCTTATGAGAATCCCAGCATATCCATTAGCCACATTCGGTTAGCTAAGGCAAATCATTAAGACAAACTTAGAATCAAGGCAGGGGATTTAGACTCAATGCTTCAAAGGGAGAAGTAGCACAGTATTTGTGACTATTTTTTATCAGTGTTCCCCCTGAATTTTGGGTAAAGAGAGTTTAGTTAATCATACTTTTTGGTTCATGGCTATGACTTCTTTATTTTCCCATGATAGGCAACCATTCCAATTTGCTCAATATGTATATTTCATCTTAACACTTTATTGAAAATGTATATTGTTTGGGGTTATTTTTATTTAGCATAAACTGTTTTGAGGTTTCCATTCTTTTTCTTCTCTTTATAACCCAAACTAGGGTTTTAACACCACCAATCCTGGTTTCTAAATACACATCTACATGCTGCATAACCCTCCATGGTGGCCATCCACTGCAGCTTAACTATTCACCCTCTCTGCGATGGGTATTCAAAGCAGCTCCAACTCCCTAACACTATTAATTTATTCGTTTCTGATTGTTTGAATAACAAATAATATCAGATATTTTCTCTGTGTTAGGTACTCTAGATGCTAGCAACATATGCTCTCTTGGACTAATATAAAAACTAGAGGCCCAGTGCATGAATTTATGCATAGGTGGGGTCCCTCAGCCTGGCCACTGATCAAGGCCTATCAGGGGGGCCGGCTGGCCAGGGGGAGGGGCTGTGGGAAGTTGGCCAGCCAGCCAGGAGGTGGGGCTGCAGGAGGTTGGCTGTGGGAGCACACTGATTACCAGGGGGCAGCTCCTGCATTGAGCATCTGCCTCCTGGTGGTCAGTGTGCATCATAGCTACTGTTTGTCCAGTCATTCTGGTTGTTCCAGTTGTTCAGTTGTAATGGTTGTTTAGGCTTTTATATAGATAGATTATAGGTAGATATAT
This sequence comes from Vespertilio murinus, assembly GCA_963924515.1. Taxonomy (NCBI): domain Eukaryota; kingdom Metazoa; phylum Chordata; class Mammalia; order Chiroptera; family Vespertilionidae; genus Vespertilio; species Vespertilio murinus. The sequence goes on from OZ004711.1 coordinate 31,523,084, forward strand.
GATAGATAGATGATAGATAGATAGATAGATAGATAGATAGATGATAGGCGTAGTAAGTTACACCCAAGATCAAAATTTCTGAGCCATAGAATTTTATAAGATGGTTTTGCAGAATCACAGCAAGTATCTTCTCTCAGGTGCTTGTTAACTTTGTCTATGGGTTTTTCATTAAGCAGGATTCATTTTCTTTATTTTAAATGCTTTTTAAAATGTTAAATGTGTAATACATTCACATAGTTAAAATATAAAAAATGATATAACAAAGTCTCTGTAGAGAATCTTCATCCAAACCTATTTTCACCTCTTCCATTCCTCTCCCATACTTTGTGTAATTTCTCCTGTATTTTCCAAAAGAAACCTTCGATTTTGATGTTGTTAAATTAATTGATTTTTCTGCCTTCTGGTTTGTGCTCTTGAAGTTTTTTTAAAAAAAATATTTTCTAATACTTTTCTAGTTATTCTTCTCTTTAATATTTTGGTTCTTTAACCTTTTCTTATTATGAGATATTTTATTGCCTTAAATATTCTAAATTATATCTTGTTCATACTAATTTTAAAATCATATGCAAAAGATACCAAGTTTACTAATTTTTTAATTAGAATCTGATCTTTGACCTCTGGAGGTTATGAGCAGTGCAGTGCATGAAGATTTTTGTGTTTTTATTGTGCTATATTTAAATGAGAGGTTTGAGAAGCTCTCAAAATGACTTGGCAAATGCTACCAGCATTTTCTATGCAGCTTTGCTCTTTGCAGATAAAATCTATTGATTTGCATGAGGATCTTATAACTTTCTGGAGGGAAGGAACAAATCCTCTTCTAAGTTCCACATTTAAGGGCTTAAACTAGGGTGGCCACAAGAAAGAAGGTAGGTTGCAGAGAAGGTAGGGAGGACGAGTGGGGCAATACTGACCCAGAATCAGAAAAGGTGGGCGTGGACACAGTTGTTCTGATTCACAAAGATGAGACCACCAGTTGTAACTGAGAGAACCTGGGTCTGGCTGCTCCTGGCAGTCGTGTGGTCACTGGGGACTAGCAAGTAGGATGAGTAGGTAACAATGCTTCAGCCCTGCCATAGTGCTCTGGACATGACCTCTAGAAGCCATAGGTGCTTTCCTATGAAGAAACTCAACCTTATGTGTGAGCTGCTTCACCCTGTTAAAAGTATTTGCCTCATCTTCATTTCGGTCTCTTTATGGCACCATATCTCCCTGAGTCCTGAGCCTGGAGGCATGGTTCCACTGTATTCAGAACCTCCAACACCTCCTCTCTATGAAGCTAAATACGGGGCATCCCAGCTCTCTATAGAGGTGGCTGGGTGAGAAAACTATAAGTGCTTTCAACTGGAGAGCCTGGGCCAATTAAATAGGAGCAGCCTCATCCCTGAACTTAACTCAAAAAATGAGTGAGCCAGGCCAGCCTCCCAGGAGGACAGCAAGGTACCACCTCAGGGCTCATGGCCATCCCAGAAAAGAAAGTTCTGCCCCTACCCTTCAATGTGAAACATTTATTCAAGTCCACCTTGATGTGCCAGTCTTGGGTATTTTTATTATAGCAGCCTGAACTAAGCTAGCAATGTATTGACACCTGCATTTTAAGAAGAACTCTGGTGACTTTTGTTCATGTTGAAATTTGAGACAATAATTCCATCTGATTTTCTGTCTCCTCTGGTTGACCCCTGGTTTCCTCTGGCCCTGTAATAGGTGCACAGGTTTGTTGTTTTTCTCAACATTTAATCTCTTAATTCTAAAGTCAATAAGCTTTATAATATGATTTTTAATACATAAAGAGCTTTCAATTAATAACAATAACAATATTTCAAGATCCCATGTTAAATTTGAATGTCAAGTTAGTGACCAGAATTCTCCACTACCTCTGCCTTAAAAGAACTGACTTGGGCTCCTCTAGTCAGGAACTCTAGTGAAGCCTGGAAGGGAATACATCTTACTACAAGTGGCACCAGGATTTAAACTTTACCAACTTTGGAACTATGTGAGTTACAATTTTTTTTTTGTATCCAAACTTGGTATCCCCATATTTAGATATTTAAATGTATTCTATAACCTTGTGTAATCTGTTTTTTAAAATTAGGTGTTTCCTTATAATTATGTGTAATTATGCATATGCCACCCTTTTTTTTTTGTTTTACTTTTCCAAGTGCTATATAAATATCTTAGTCACATATAGATCATCCGTGATTAACTCATTCTCAGACGCTGTGGTTTTCCCACCGTGGTCTCAACAAACCAAAAGAGCACCACCTGAGAACTTATCCTACACTGAGGGTAGGGCCAGGAATTGTGTTTCCTGAGCCTCCAGGTGATTATAATGAACATGAAAGATGAGAAACACTATTGTAACCCTTTCTGGTCAATGTGTTCCAAGTGGCATTGTCGTTATCTGTGCTTATTAGCACAGTCTCAGGCCATACTCACTATAATGAACTGCATGTATATGTCCTTCTCAAAATCCCCAAGTTGAAACCCTAATCTCCAATGTAATGGTATTAAGAGGAGGGGCCTTTGGGAGATCATGAGGTCATGAGGTCATGAGGGTGGAGCCCTCATACGTGAGATTAGTGCCCTTATAAAAGGGAACTCGGAGAGCTTCCTCGCTTTTCTTGCCACATGAAGGCACAGTGAGAAGTACTCAAGCTGGAAGAGGGTTTTTACCAGAACCGGACCACACTGGCACCCTGATCTCAGCCTTCCAGCCTCCAAAACTGTGAGAAAATATTTTTGTGTTTACAAGCCAGACTCACTCCCTATACCCTGTAGTTGATGGTACTTTGTTAGGGTAGCTCAAACTAAAACACCAACATTTAAAAATATATATATTTTATTGATTTTTTACAGAGAGGAAGGGAAAGGGACAGAGAGTAAGAAACATCGATGAGAGAGAATCATCGACAAGCTGCCTCCTGCACACCTCCTACCGGGAATGCAGCAACCAAGGTACATAGCCTTGACCTGAATCAAACCTGGGACCTTTCAGTACGCAGACCGATGCTCTATCCTCTTGAGCCAAACTGGTTTCAGCAACACCAATATTTTTAAACAAAATCTCTGGTGATTCTGGGTCATGTTTGAAAAACACTGAAGTCTAGTAAATATTCAGTCTCATTTCTTGTCTCCTCTGGTTTGCTCTCCTGTTTTCCCTCTGACTCCTGCAATAGATGCAACCCTTTACCAACATTGAGCCACTTAATTCTAAAATCAAGTCACTAAGCTTTATAGTATGATTACTCCATACATAAAGAGATTGTAGCCTACTCCCCCACCCCCCAAAATGCAAGACTCCCTGTTCAATCTGAATATAAGATAAATGACAAATAATATTTAATGTATGTCCCATGTAATGATACTTGGGATATATTTATATTGTTTCATCATCTGAAATTAAAATTTAACTGGATATTCTCTATTTTTATTTGCTACATATGGCAACTCTACACATAATCAAAATCCCCTCCTAGTAATTTCCATCAGCATCAGTGTGAATAGTTACTAAAACAGCCATACCTTTTTACATTACAATTCTAAATGTGTCCCCGCCCTCCCTCCCCAACACACACACACACACACACACACACACACACACACACACACACACACACACACCCCAAGAAACTGAAGATGAAATTCTGGTCTCTACTCTCTATACCTTTGTATACCCACAAAAGATACAATTAGTTCCTTAAATAAGAACTGGCCTTGAGATATAAAACACCTGTCTAAGACCTGTCAGAAGAAAAGACTTCAAAAACAAAACATTTTGGGGAGAATATATTGTCCTACATACAAAAATCAGCAACTAATTGTGGTAGGTTAACTATTTCAGATGTCAGGGACACATTTTGCAGCTAAGTAATTCTGGCTTATTCATCAGGAGTCAGATTTACTTTAAATTTGATACTCACCCTGTTGGATCACTGCTAAAGGCTCCTCTAGTCTTGGAAGATAACTGGTAACACCTGCTATAGTGTTGTTTTTTTGGAGTGTTTTTTAGGTTAAAATGGTCTCTGCTGTAATCCATGTGGGGGATTGGCAGTGGAATATACTATTAGGTTCAGTGCCCAGGACGGGGAGAAAATGTACTTTCTTAAAGGAATCTCTTTGTGGTCATTATTGAGCCAAACACTATGTGGAGATGAAATGCGCCTATATTTGGATGCAAGTAGTCGATGAGTGCACTCTTTAATATCAAAAATATAATATAAAGTCTCTCCCTGCTCGCCAGGGTTCTACAACTTACACGAGTGAATTTAATCAGTGATATTATTACTGCAATTTAAACTCTTCTACAGGAGTACTACTGATGTATAATTTGTAGTTTTTACCAAAAGTTTCATAAGAGATAATTTAAGGGACAGGCTGCTAACAGTGCACACTGCTGTACTCTTAAAGTTTATTTTTGGGTCAAATTAGAACACCACAGAGCTGTAAATTTGATCAGATTACTTTGGCAAAATTGCCTTTCCTAATTTTTTTTTTTTATATTTTCCCTTCACGTTTCATCAAGTGTCATAAAATAATATAGTCCCATGCATTTTGGTTCTTACCTTTTTTATTTTGGTTACCTTATTTTCTTCTTATAGTATGTTTACATTATATACATTATCTTTATATTAGGGATATAGTGTCATAATTTTTGTTGAATATGAAAATCAGCATTTGTGTGATAAAGGGCAGTTTAGAAAATAATGTAAAATAAACATACTTGTACCCAACGTGCTTTAAAAACTAGGTAATGAATTGCCCTAGGTGCTTTGGCTCAGTGGGTAGAGCATTGGCTTTTGAACTGAAGGGATGTGGGTTCCATTCAGGTCAAGGGCATGTACCACGGTTGCAGGTTTGATCCCCGGCCCACATCAGGATGCATGTGGGAGGCAACCAATAAATATGTCTTTCATATTGATCTTTCTCTCTCTTTCCCCTTCTCTCTTTCCCCCTCTCTTTTTCCTTCTCTCTCTCTCTCTCTCTCTCTCTCTGCCCCCCTCTCTTCCTCCCCTATTTGCCCCCTCCTTCCCTCTCTCTCCTCCTACTTCCCTCCCTCCTTCTTCCCCCCTCCCTCCCTCCCTTCTACTCTTCCACTCTCTCTAAAAATAATGGGAAAATATCCTTGGGTGAGAATAAACAAAACGAAACAAGACAAAAAACCCAAACTAGGTACCAATTGTATTTAAAAGCACCTGCATGCCTCTTCTTAATTGCATCATCTTGACCATCTGCTGCTAGATTTGAGTGCTATCCTAAATTTTGATATTCTATTGCTTCCTTTCCTTACACGTTTTTACCACATATATGTTATTTGATTGTTTTGATCATTTATATAACAGGAATTATTTGTATGTACACCATACCATGGATCAAAAATCCACACCCTTTGCTAGCCCCCTTTTGCCTCAGGTCCAGCTACGTTTTCCAGGATAGCCCACATGAAATTACACAGGTCCAAATAACAAAATGAAGTATGAGACAAACTTAAATAATATAACGTATCCCTCATTAATATCCCTGTTGAGTATTTCTAAATCCCCTCTCTTTCTAATAATGTAAATTCAAAGGATTCCACTATAAATATTTTTCTCCAACCATTTATTCCCCTTGCCTCAGCTAGGGGAGTGACAAGGGCAATAGATAATATGACAAGAGTAGAATTGGAGTAATTAATATGCCGGGACAGTTAGTTTCTGATCATTATAAGTCTTATGAGGAATTAGAAAAAACTCACAGCTCATCATCAATATTCCCTTTATAGAACTATTTTCTTCTCTATAAAAATGCAATGCAGAATAAAACTAATCAATTGGCTACCCATAAATAAAAATATAATGCAAGTTTTGAAAATGCAGAGAAATGTATGTAGCATAATTTGATAAGATTATCTCTTGACATAATATATGATAAAAACTAATAAGTATAATTTTTAGTACTTAGAAACTTCCCTATATTTCTATTACTGAACAATATCTCTTTAATTCTGAATAACTCCTCTAGACATTTAGTGAAAATAAATTTCTAGAAAGTTAGTTTAGATGAAAAATAAGGATGTAGTCTACTTTTAAGGCAGTAATGTTTATGTATTCTGAATGGTGCCTGTTTGTATCAACAAACATCTTAATTCTATGTTCATCTGCCCCTGAGGAATGAGAAGTAAATTAGAACACCTTTTTTTTTTTTCTTTTCTCCAAAACCACAAATATCTAGCTCTGGAAATAAGTTGATAGCTGCTGGTTATTACAGAAATAGAGAAGAGCAAATGTGCTATTTCTGAAGGACACGGAGCTCTGGAGGAAAATGCCCGCGGCGATCTTCATTAAGGGAGAGATTCATTGACTGGTTTGAACAATTACAACAGCAGCTGTGTTGTCTCTGTGATCTCCTTTGGGCTTGAATGCAGTTGCAGTGGGTTGCATAATTAATTTTGTCTTATGGAAATATTTGAAGTTATTACTCCTGTACTCAGCATTCAAAGTACCTTGATTCTTAAGCTTGGCCAGCATGCCAGACACAGCTTGGATCTGTGTCTTTATGCACACTCTTCTTTCAGCCCAGAATGCTCTTATCCTTTATTCATCTGAAAAATGCCTTCAAGATCTGGTTCAACTATTGTCAACTATTTTTTGATGAATCTCTCTTCCCACATCACTTTATCTGTAGTCATAAAATTGCATTTATGACTACGTGCTTTTATTTACATCTTTATTTACATCTTATTTAACTCAAGCGGGAGCTCCCGAAGGTTACTTTGTAGTCAGATGATTACAAAACTTGTCCAATTTCTGCAAATCTTTGAATCTTAATGAGTATCAAGCAACTCACCTATAAAATGGGTGTATTCAATTCTGCTCTGTCTACTCCACAGAAAAAGTGAGTCTAAATAAGGGGTTAATATGTGATTGATAAAACTACATAGTTTGCAAATGACATATCTCTATTTTTAAGGTAGTATTCTTTACTGGACTCACTTTTCTGGATGCTGAGAGTTCAACCAAACAAGTGGAGGGGTCTCATTACAATAATGTTACTTCTGGTTGTTCACTCAGCAACAGAGATATCACCTGTACATGAATGTGTCTTCTGGCACTCAACTTGTCAATAGCTGCAGCCCACATGTCTCCTCTCTCAGAGCCAACTTAGTAGTGAGGTGTCTGTTAAATGTAATGAACAAAATAAACTAGCAAACAAAATAGTAACAGATACATAGAGACAGAGAACATAACAAACTGACAGCTGCCAGAGGGACATGGGGGTCCTAGGTGAAAAAAAGGTGAAGGGATTAGCAAAAAATAAATCAACTCATAGACACAGACAACAGTTTGGTGATTACCAGAGGGAAAGGGGGCTTGGGAGGGCTAGAAGACATAGATAATGGGGGAAGGGGACTTGACTTGGGGTGATGAACACTTAATGCGGCATACAGATGGTATGTTATGGAACTGTCATCTGAAACCTATATACTTCCATTAACCAACTAGGGGCCCAGTGCACAAATCTGTGCACTTTGAAAGGAACCTTGGGCTACGAGGCTGTGATAGCACAGGGGCAGGTCTTGGCCCATCCTCCACAACCCCACCTGACCCCTCCCACCAGAACCCTGATCCCCATCTGCCAGCAGCCCTGCTTTCGCATCTGTGGCTCCCAGGCGCTGATGGCACCCACTGATGGTGTGGAGTGACTGGGGCATGGTGCCAACAGTGGGTGTGAGTGATGGCTGTTGTCCTACTGCCCTTCAGGGGCAGGGGGAGGTGGAGAAGTGCTCAGGGGAGATCAGAGCTTGCACCCGTTGATAGAGCCAAGTGATTAGGACTGGTGCCAGGCACCTGCAGTGGGTGTGAGCAGCGACTCCGGTGCCAACTGTGGGTGCAAGCAGGGTTGGAGCTGGCAGCAGGTGCGAGTGTCAGGTGGGACACAGTGCTCAGGAGCAAAGAATTTCTAGTAACCACCAGAGGATCGCCCTGATGACAGCGACTGGTGCCCTACCTTGGCCTGGTGCCTCTGCTCACCTCCACCATCCTGCCATGGCCAACGCCCACCATCTTCCACACATGCCCCCTGTGGTCAGCGCATGCCATAGCAATCGGTTGTTCGATTGGTTGCTCTGGTTGTTCCACCATTTGGTCTATTAGCATATTAGCCTTTTATTATATAGGAGGATGCAAACCCAGTACAGTCATTTAAAAATAAATAATTAAAAAGCAGAGTCGATAGCATATTCAGAAATTGATATGCTCTAAGAAGTGTTGTTTATTATATTCTGCCACATAAATTATGTTTCAATATGAATGATATAAATATTTAAAACCACATGCCTAGCCGAAACTGGTTTGGCTCAGCGGTAGAGCATTGGTCTGCGGACTGAAAGGTCCTGGGTTCGATTCCAGTCAAGGGCATGCACATTGGTTGTGGGCACATCCCCAGTGGGGGGTGTGCAAGAGGCAGCTGGTTGATGTTTCTCTCTCTCATCGACATTTCTAGCTCTCTCTCTCTCTCTCCCTTCCTCTCTGTAAAATATCAATAAAATATAATTTTAAAAAAATTAAAAAAAAAACCACATGCCTCATAAAGCCTGAATGATTTCCATTATAGGAAAAAATAAAAGAAACTTTTAAAAGAAAAAGCCAAATTTATGAAATTATATGAATTCAAGCCTAAAGGCAAATGCTGGAAGTTTATCGGGTTTCTTATGTGACCACAAAAGGAAAGGCATGAAAAGTATGAAATCTATTTTCTCAATGTGTTTCCTGTTGCTCAAATGTTTTGTTGTGGGAAAATATAATGCACACAGGTGTGCACATGTGCGCACTGCCTCCCCTTGCAAGCTTTCTGGCATCTCGTGCCTCTCTTCCCTAATTCTCCCCGAGCAGAACGAATCACTCCATTATCGATGCTCCTGTAGAACTGCCTAAACCGTTGTTTTGAAATGTGACCTTGCTTGGGAATGATCAGTCTGTCTGCTTTGTCCCCAAACAAGCCTGTCTTTTCCTTTTGTTGGACCTGCCTCACTCAGACCCAGGATTCAGAGGGGCCCCAGGACACACGGACTCTTGAAAAATGCTGGCCTTTTTAATTTGTCCTCCAGACCTTTCGAATTAAGTGTGCTCTGAAAAGGGCAAGGGAAACGGGGGGCTTGAATACGTGGTAGAGAATAGAGAGGTTGGGAAAAGGAAAAGGAAATGGCCGTGTTTTTCAGAAACCTTGGTAGTAATGGAAGGCTGCCTGGCTCTTACTTTTTTTTTTAAATATATTTTATTGATATTTTACAGAGAGGAAGGGAGAGATAGAGAGCTAGAAATGTCAATGAGAGAGAAACATGGACCAGCTGCCTCTTGCACACCCCCTACTGGGGATGTGCCTGCAACCAAGGTACATGCCCTTGACCGGAATCAAACCCGGGACCTTTCAGGCCGATGCTCTACCACTGAGCCAAACCGGTTTCGGCCTGCATGGCTCCTTCGACTTTGTGCTGCACTAAGGAGGGTCTGTCACTTGGAGCAGTGCTCTCTATTCAAATGGATGCATTTGTGGGAGGGACGTAGAAAGAGCTACTTCAACAAAGGGCCTTTGTGAGGAAGGGTCCTGGGAGTCTGTCATTAAGCTTCATACCCTTGGTGTTGGCACTGTAAGGACTCAGCTACAAAACAAATAGGAAGTGGGCCAGCGACCGAGGAATGGACTTCATCTGTACAGAAAAACCCCCGGTCTCTGAGAGGACAAAAATGGAAAAACGTAAAAGTAGTGTGATACTTCTGGAATGATGACTTTATTGTATATTCCGGATGGGTCTAAGGAGTTTAAAGCCCTAAGCAGAGGAATATTAGATCGCTCATTCTTTTGGCAATGAATTTGGATGGCCATAAAATGTATTTGATGATATTTTTTTTCTGGTAACTTGAATTTATTGTTTTTCTTCAACAAAGGATGGACTAGATATAACCTAATCCTCATCCTCATTAATGTTGGCACCTGGAGGTGAACAACGGGAAACGAATCAGCAGTTCGGATGCAGCTGAAGATGAGAGAGCAGGATGGGAACGTGTGCAGCAGGGCATACAGGGAAGCTTGTGCAGAGAGTTTTAGCAGGCCAGAGCTGCCTTCCTCAGTGTGTGATTTCCAAGCTGAGACAAAAGTGATGAGCGGCACTTAGCCAGGTACAAAGGAGACTAGTGAGAGCTGGAGTTTTTCTGAGGGAGGATGACCGTGTGGCACTGCGGAGAATTAAGAGGGAGTGTGGTGCTCTTGGGGAACTGAAGGTGAGAAATATGATTGGAAAAGTGAAGCAGCAGCAGGGAATTTATCTCAAAGGGCAACTGGGTTCCAGTGAAGGACATAGTGGAAAGTCAATTGCTTTTATTTATTTTGAGAAATCACTCTGTGGTGTGGCGGGAAGATTGGAATGGGGGGGGGAGATGGGCGGCTGCAGGTTGCGATGTCCTACACCCAAGTGCAAGATGTCAATGCTAAGTTCGGATGGTGAAGAGAATAGGGAGATGTACACAAGTCCAGGAATAGTCTTGAGGTAGAAATAACAAAATGTAGTGATCGCTTGAAAGTTTTCAGTTAAGAGGAGGAGGAAAGTGAAAGATGAGAACAAGTTTTCTGATGCAAGCAAGTGAGTGGGTGATTATGGCCTTTCTGAAATGGGGAGCTGAGGAGGCTGTTCTGGGCAGTGCCCCCAGGGACTGAAAACCTTTACCAAGGACTTGGCATTGCTCGCTGTCTCATAGATTTCTCCAGTGCTGAGAGCACTTCTCATTCCACTTCGAGTGTAAAGGGTGTTTGTTGATTCCTTTGATATCTGTGGAATTTCTCCGTGGGTGTTATGAACATCCTTAATGAGAACCCAACCTATGATTTTTTTTTCTAAGTGGAGGCTGCAAAATAAACAAACAAACAAATAAATAGTAAAAAAGTAAAAAAGTAAATCTCAAGGCCATTGTGATTTTAAGCAACTTGAGATTAGCTGGAAGAATCATATCTTGAATATTAGTGGAATGAAAAAGCATCTTATTTCTCTGTTATGGCAAAGAAAGTCTAATGGGGAATCTCCAAGAATGTCATTCCTGAGGAGGTAGAATGGAATGTTTAAGCATCCTATGAAAGAAAAGAGAAAAGAAATGTCCTTGAGGAAACATAACAATGGGGTTCCAAAGCGATCCCAAAGAGTGGCAGTGTGATTGGCAGCTCCAGCATAATGAACTCAGCTGTGTGTGAAGCCGTGCAAGTTGCCACAATTGGAGATAAAAGCCTCTCTCGTATTATCTTCCTCGGTCAGTATCCGAGCCAAGGCACCAGATTAGTTTCATATCTAAAGAAACAAAAGGCTAGTTTTAAACGAAGAAGTTTCAGCAGCCACTTGCAGATTTCATAAGAAGACAACTCACTTTTTTTTCCCTTTAACAGGAATAAATATTCATCATTTTGATTTGTCAGGGGAGGGATAACTGCTCATTAATTGCTTTAACAATAGGAGGAACTTTTCATTTATGATTCTAGTCATTTCTGGACACTGATATTTTGAAATATTTCTCGGCATTTCTTTTTGCTTTAGGCAGAGACATAAAGAATGGTTATTTCACATAAATTGAAAATGGATTTTATAATAATGCAGTAACAAGGGAAAGTAGAATAGTGTTACAAAAACCATATGACTGCGCAATGGAAGATTTGCAGAATTCTTTGCTTCCCTCAATGGTTTTGGTTCAACAAATTCCAAAGTAACATATTGCATTTCCTACTTTCAAAGAATAAAGCTTTTTAGATAGAGCACGTATGTACGTATTTTCTTTCATGAAGCACTGGAGCAACTGGCTAGAGAATAACTTTAATCATTAAACCACTTCTTAAATCATTTTTTTTATATTTCATGTTTTCTTTATCATAAAATGAATGTTTGTGCTGGAAGAAAGAAAGAAATTGTCTTAAAGGCAATAAGAAGCATCTGTAATTCTAGTACCAGTGATAACCACTGTGGGCATTTCTGGATATATTCTTCAAATCTCTAGATACAGATGGGAGAAGAAAGAAAAATTATTAACTTATATACCTTGCTCATTTTCTCATTTGGGAATTATATTTACACTGCATTATGTTACATTATCTGGATTAATCAAAATGGTTCAAACCCCAGTAACTGGGGTTCTGGGTCGTTTAAAATATTATAAACAACATAGCAATGCATTTTTTGAAATTAAATCTTTGCCTAGCCCCGTGGTTGGCAAACTGAGGATCACGAACCACATGTGGCTCTTTGGCCCCTTGAGTGTAGCTCTTCCAAAAATTACCATGTCCTGGGTGAGTCTCTTTTGATGAAATGGCATTAGAAATAGTTTAAGTTTTAAAAATTTGGCTCTCAAAAGAAATTTCAATCATTGTACTGTTGATATTTGGCTCTGTTGACTAATGAGTTTGCCAACCATTGGCCTAGCCTTACAATAAATCATTAGAAGTTAAATGTTGGAGTAAGTAGTAAAATAAAAGAATCAAGTATTTTTATGATCTGACCATTTATCTCTCATATCTCCTTTAAATCTACATTTCAAAGTGTGCATATTTATTAAGAATCTACTTGGTACTTTAATTTGTTAGGAAGCCTTAGAGATTCTAAGATGATCACATGTACCTCAGGATGAGGGACAAACATGTAATTATACCAAAGAGCTGAGCAGCATGAATTAGTGGGTCAGAGAAGGGCCTGGGTGCCTTCACACGTGGAACCATCGAGCAAACCAGAAGTCTAACTAATTAAATGATCTCCTGGTAGTTTGGGAGTAAAAGAACAGACTGTGAGGGACAACTTGAATAGTTAGTGGTATTTTAAATAAGAGACCCGGTTTGTGAGGTCAAGAGTCACATAATGTGTCTTTACAATGATAAAGTTTGCTTTTTATAATTACAACTTTTGTACTATTCAGTTTAATAAATTTAATTTAAAAATTAAAGAGACAAAGGAGCCAGAGGCTTCCTGGTCATCTTTGACAAGTGGCCCTCACTGTGTCAAGCCAGACAGCCAGAGACCTAGCGACCTGCGCTGAGGTGCTGAGAGCTGCTGTACTCTGATCCAGGGCATTCTTGGTTCCCAGCTTATTTGTGAGATCACAGGGGTTAATTTAAATTTTAAATCATCAATTGCTGCTGAAACTGGTTTGGCTCAGTGGATAGAGAGTTGGCCTGCAGACTGAAGGGTGGGTCCCAGGTTCGATTCCAGTCAGGGGCATGTACCTGGGTTGTGGGCATATCCCCAGTAGGGGGTGTGCAGGAGGCAGCTGATGGATGATTCCTTCTCATCGATGTTTCTAACTCTCTACCCCTCTCTCTTCCTCTCTGTAAAAAATCAATAAAAATAAAAAATAAAGAACATCAGAATTAAAAAAAAAAATCCTTTAAAAAATAATCAATTGCATTTACCTCACTTTTAGAACCTCTCCTATGAAGCACCAAAGGAATACAAGTTACTTTTTTTGATGGAGCATTTTATTTAAAGTGTGGCTATATTTAAATTCAGAATTCAATTTAGAATTCAGAGATGATGGACAATTTTCTTTGTCTCAGGTGCAAGTCTTTTTCAACATAATTACAATGGTAAAATTTATTTTGTGATTTTCTGAAACCGGTTTGGCTCAATGGTAGAGCGTCGGTCTGCGGACTGAAAGGTCCCAGGTTGGATTCCGGTCAAGGGCATGTACATTGGTTGTGGGCACATCCCCAGTAGGGCGTGTGCAGGAGGCAGCTGATCGATGTTTCTCTCTCATCGACATTTCTAGCTCTCTATCTCTCTCCCTTCCTCTCTGTAAAATATAAATAAAATATATTTTAAAAAATTTATTTTGTGATTAAAAACCCTCTTTAGTAATCTTAACTTGGCATTTGGTTACTCAAAATATTAATGCCCTGATATTGATGAGTAAAGAAAGCTACAGTGATATATTTTAGTTTACGGGGTACTCCATGCAGTGGGGCTTTTTGCTGCAAAATCCTTTAGATGCACCCAACTGGGTAACTTAGTCCTGGGACAAGATTCTTAATTGGTGCAGTATATTCTGCTTTGACGCTCTAAATGCCATATAAGAAGAAGGAAAAAAAGCATTATAATCAGTAACTTTGTAAATATACCACCTCTAACGATTAAGTGAATATACATTTTAAATGGTTAAAATATTTATTTATGAACAAATATATACCTCCCCATTCAAGGACCCCCTGATATACCTGGCAGCCTCCACGGGGGTGTCAGGCCCCATACAATAAGCATTCCAAGTTAAGGCCAAGGGTTAATTGGAAAGGCTACCGCTGTAAAATGTAAGATAGGACTCAGATTAACATTAGTATAAAAGACATTACAGTATCACACCAGTTAGATGTAATATGATTTTTGAGTTTCAAAGTCATATATTTACTATAGAAACTTTTAAAGTATATATATATATATATGCTTAATGTAAAGTGATTATATTTCATATATATATACATATATATATGAAATATAATCGCTTTATAGGTACATTTTGGGGAGAAGGAAAGGAAGAGGGATAAGTGAAGATTTTAGCTGTGTTTGTAATGTATTTTTTAAGATAAAATCTAAAGCTAATATGGTAAACTATTTGCCTTTTTTACACTAGATTGTGGGTTTATCATTTAATTGTTCTATTTTTAATATTTAAACATCTAAAATAAAACATTTTAAAACACTTATAAACTCGCCACATAGTGAAACTCACAATGCATTTAGTATCCTCCCAGCCTTTGTTATATGAACAACCAAATACATATTTCGTTATAATTGTAGAATTTTACTTTTTAATATTTTTTTTCTTGAGCAATGTCTTATACATTTTCATGTAAGTGATAGTACATAGTATAGATTAATACATATTATCCACTACTCTAATCCAGTGGGTATTTTAACTACCTGTGGTGTGTGGTTTTTTTGGTGTTGGTTTTGTCACAAGTTAATTGTTGCAATTAGTTTACTTTGCAGCAAATTATGCTCCAAGTGACCAGTTTACACTTTTTTTGCCAGCTTTATAGGGGAAGGTGTTCCCTTGCTTTCCTATGAGGTGATTCCCCCTCCCCCCTCCAATGGAGTTGCATTTCTTTCAGCAACAGTTTGAATGGACACATTTTCACCCAGGAATTCTGTTTCAAAGATCTCTGGAATTCGTTTTAATCAGGAATGGCAGCAGGTGGACATGAAAATGAGTGTCAGAAAGGACCTAGTTAATTTTCAGAGATGCCTAGAAGCAGAAGACATGCGGTGCAGGGGCCCGGCCAGAAACAACAGGTCAGGCAGGAGGCAGGGGAGTGAGGAAGATGTCCCCAAGAGCCCCAATTGCGGTTTCCTGAAGTGGAAGGTAGTCAGGCAGGCTGAGCAGGGCTTAGTTTGAATGTTTTCCTCAGGTTCTGGCACATAGGAGCTGCCCCTCGTTGTCTGGTACCTGGCCCTGTGGTGACTAGAACAAGTGCACGGTGGCCCTGGAGTGTGAGAGCCCTATAGAGGAGGTCCTTTTTTTTTGGGGGGGGGTGCAGGCTCTCTCCTTTGGGGTTGCATTTGACAGGTATGGTCCTTGGTAGATTCTTTCTCTAGAAATCAGTTACCCTGAAAGTATCACTCTATCCAGGGTTAGCAAGATCCCAAGAGTGAAAGCATCAGAATACAGAAAAGAAAGAGGTCTAGAGCACAGAAGTTGGTACTAAATATGATTTTATGAGGCGTGCATAATGCATTTGAGGGTAAGGGAATTGGAACAAAGATAAGATGGTTGTAAAATCATTTATTCATTTATTGGGCAAATATTTTCTGAGTGCTGACTAAATATTAGGCATTTAGTCACAGGCAAAACCAAGCACACACTCTACTTCCATTTAACTCACACTGCATTGCAAGCCTCATTTTAAAACATATTATACTGCCCTAACCGGTTTGGCTCAGTGAATAGAGCATTGGCCTGCAGACTGAAAGGTCCCAGGTTCAATTCCAGTCAAATGCATGTACCTTGGTTGCAGGCACATCCCCAGAGAAGGTGTGCAGGAGGCAGCTGATCAACGTTTCTCTCTCATCCATGTTTCTAATTCTTTATCACTTTCCCTTCCTCTGTGTAAAAAAGTCAATAAAAATATTTTTTCAAAAAATAATAAGACACATTATACTAAGGTAGCTTTCTCATGGTTTATGTTAACTCGAGAGGTTTCAAAACCAAGAGTATCTAACATGAAATCAGTGCCTCTATCATACCCTGTATCTTCTCTATCTGATGGCTATGCTAGACTTTCAAACTTGTCTTACTCTTTAAAAGAGAGTAATTTGTTTATCATAATTTGGAGGAACTCTGGATAATTGACACACTTTTTTTGCAGTGACTCAATAAAATAATATGTAAGTTTAGGCTAGTATTAAAATGCTCTGATGTTTGTATTACTAACCTCCAGTAAGTCAAGAAGTTTTATGGCCAAATGGGATGTTTGAAATCTACTCATTATTTGGAATGAAATTACAGGTTCCCTCTCCCCCGCCCCCAATATAGATGTTCTTACAGACATGTTTAAATGAAAATAATAAAAATAAGAATTAACACTGATGGTGAGGTTTTAGGGCGAGTTTTAACTTTTATTTGTGTTCAGTTCACACACAGAAAGGGATGTTTACTTCTGTGTGTGTGGGGGGGGGGCAATAATTTTATAGTACATTTGAATAATTGAACATAAGAAAATAGCAAAAGTAAATCTTTTGGGAAAAAGGGACAACAAATATTTAGACCATATAATGATCACTAACACATGTAGCTGTCATCTGCATAGTCATCTAATTAGCTAGTTCCCCATTTAGCTAGCTATTCTGGAACTATCTTTTTGTGACCATTTGAATCACCTTTTTTCTCCTTCTTTGGGAGCAGGGGATCATCCCCATTATGCATCTCCTATAGTTTTTATTTTATTTTATTTTATTTTATTTTATTTTATTTTATTTTATTTTATTTTATTGTTTAAAGTATTATAAAGAGTAGTATATATGTCTCCTTTCTTTTCTTTTCATTGACCTTCCCTACCCCCCAGCACATGCCCTCACCTCCTCCCCCTCACCACCCCCCCCAGAGTCTTGCATCCTTTGGTTATGCTTATATACATACATACAAGTCCTTTGGTTAATCTCTTACCCACCCACCCACTCCAGCCCTCCCAGCGTTCCTGCAGTAGTTTGACAGTTGGATGTTAAATGATTTTTAATAATCACTGATTTACTATATTGATTTCCAAAGAATGATTGGAGCTCCTGTTAATGGTAAAAACTCTACTTTGACCATCAGTTTTGGTGCCTGAGCTGAGTTTCTTGGATTGATGGCTTATTTCCCAGTTGCTGGAAGGGATTTTTTTCATTCAATCTACTAGAAGCTTATTGGTAGATAAAATATATTTTCAGTTGCAAGACATGCTTTGTGAACATACATTTTTCTGTTGCCTTATCATGGGAATATTTTGCAGGCACATTTGATATTATACAAACTGATTTTAAAAGAAGCTATCCTATTTCTGTCTTCAAATTGTAGTGAAAAAAATTGGAATGTCATAGTGGCTTTGGAGTACTAGAACTTGTTAACGCTCCCTAAACCAGCCAGCATAGTATTGTATTTTCATTACCTGTCTCTCAGCAGGTCTCCATTGCTCCAACTTCTTAACCTGGTTAGGTATCCAAGGTTCCCTCCCACCCCATCTTCTGCTTGCAATGCCACTAATCCTCCTGAACCCCTTCCTTCCTTCACATTCTTCCTCACCTGCATAATACACATATATCTCAGATACAGTACATGAAATTATTTGGCTCTTAATGCCACTTGACACTGTTTCTTAAAGAGTTCAATAAAATTCATTTTCCATTCATTTATTTTATTTGTCTTTGTGTCACCTGATATATACTATGTTGATGTTGATGATAAAAAATGATTTTTTTTCCCCAAGACTCCGCTTTCTTTTCTTCTTCCATAGTTGGAGAAAAATCACAATGCCATCACCTTGAATTTAAAAACAAAAACACACCAAACTAGTCCTTCATTTAATTCAGATTACAGAGTCCATGGGACACAAATAAATATATAAATGGAATGGATTCTATTGCTTGTCCTAAAGTTATTAGTGGAAAAATATATAGTAACCTCTGTTTGTAATGGTCTCATGTTGAATGGCATTTAATAAATTAAAACTTACCCAAGTTCATACAGATATAAAGTGACATAACCAAAGCTAACGCACAAAATTTGTGTTTCTTGATCTAAAGAATATTAAAACTTTTATTAAAATAAGAAATTTAGGCAATGCACAAAGAAAGAAAATGATTACTCATAATCCTAGCACCAAAAGATGTTCAGTTATTCAGCAAATACTTTTTTTTTTTTTAATTTCTACTATGCTAGGAACTATTCTACCCTAAGGGGGAAAACCCCAGTGAAAGAAACAGATTAAAATATGTGCTGTTATGGAACATTCTAGGAGAGTTATTGAAATAATTTAATTGGCAGTGTTTTTCAAATGGTGACACTTATGACACACAAATGGTGATGGATAAAAATTAAAGCGGGGAAATGCTGTGATTAGAGTAATGGGATCTAGTATGAAATCAATCAGGGAATGCCTCGTTGAGAACATAACATTTGAGCAAAATTCTATGTTACAAGCATTGGGTACAGTATTCCAGACAGGTTTGACCATCATGCTTAAAGTACAGTAAGGAGACCAGTGTTGCTGTAGTAAAGTGAATAACAGCAAGAGTTGAGGAAGATCAGGTCAGACAGATTGGGGCAGGAAATAGGAAACATGGGTGTATTATGAGGGTACAGCAAGGACTCTGGAATTTTCTCTGAGGGAAATAAAGCCACTAGATAGTTTCCAACAGAGGAGTGACATAATCTAACTTAGATTGTAACAGATAACTCCAAATATCATATTAAGAATAAACTAAGTGTCTAGGGATGGAAAGAATAATGGGACCAGTTGAGAGCCTAGTACAATAATTCATATGAGTGATGATTACAACAGTAACAGTAGCAATGGCATGATATGACTGTATTTTATATATATTCTGAAGATAAAGCCAAGAGTATTTACAGGTGGAATGGATGTGTGTGTTGTAAGAGAAAGAAAAGAATCAAAGGTGACTCAGTTGGCCTCAACAAATAAAAGAGTTGCCATAAATTAGGATGGATGGAAAGACTATGAGAGAAAAATGTTTAGGAGGAAGATCATGGGTTGAGTTTTGGAAATGGTAAGTTTGAGATAAACTTTAGACATACAGGAACATGTTGAGTAGGGTATTTGACATATGTGTTAAGGGTCAGGTAAAAAGTTCAGGCAGAGATGTAAATTTGGTAGCCACCAATTTGGAGATGATTTTTCACTCCAAGAACGTAAGTATAGAGAAAATGAGATCTAATAAAGGTTGGGGACTAAGGCAATCAATCCCAAGACACTAATGATAAAACAGTTAATTCCCCTCTCAAAATGGGGTTGAGTTTTTAAGTCAGTACAAAAGGAAAGAAAAAGTGCCCAGTGAACATGAATTTTAGGTATTCCCTAAGTAACCCATAAATTTCAGGATACATATTACACAAGTCTTGGTTGATACCTGGGGACAAATCCAGCCTTCTGTTTATTTTTGTTTTTGCTGTTGTTTTATGGCCTGTGAGCTAAGAATGTCAAAATGACTGGGAAAATAGTCAAAGGAGAAAAATATTTTATGCCACATGAAAATTCTATGTGTTTCATATTTCAGTGTTCACAAGTAGTTTTATCACAACATAGGCATGAGCATTTGTTTAGGACTGGTTTAGTGCTAAAATGGCGGAGATGAAGAGTAGCAACAGAGACTGTGTTCCACAGAACCTAAAACATTTACTATCTGGCCCTTTATAGAAAAATTTGCTAACTCCTGGCTTATACACTTCTATAAAGTTCTTTGCATGTACAGTAAAATACAATATGTAGTGAAGACTATATACAGGTGTCCCAAAAATGTATACACACTTTGAATGATTATAAAAATCAGTGTTTATTAACATACAGTTAATTTTCAAAATTAAGGGAGTTATCAACTGTTAAAGTGTGTATACATATATTTGGGGGTACAACCTATCTATATATGCAAGACAGTTCTTTAGGGATTTTTAACTGTAAAGATGTAAAAAAAAAATATGGAGCACATACTTAATTTCCTTGAGGTAAGTTCACTGTACTTGATTATCACTATTAGAGCATATGTTATGTGCCAAGTTTTGCAGACAAGAATGTTGGGGATCAGAGAGATTGAATACATACAAACTCGGGCTGATTTGGTTTTTAAGTCTGGAATCTCTTTTCCTCTACCACAGCCTGCCATATGGAGCTAAATATATGAGGCATCAACACCTGACAGGTCCTCTCAGAGAAAATAGCAGAGGGCTGGACAGTATTTAGAGTTTTAGAAAAGGCAAGTGAAATGATTTTTTTAAAGAAATACAACAGTAAAGAATTGTTTCCTACATCAGAAACTAGAACTATTTGGATTGTATTTGGAGATGGGGTGGGATTGAGTCCTATCAGTCAATACATTCATTTGCTCATTCATAAATTCACCTTCTTTAAAACTTTTTTTCATTTATTTCTTTATTGATTAAAGTATTACACATGTGTCCTTATCCCCCTACTACTCCCCCACCTCCCCACTCAGGCCCTCATGCCCCTGGTGGCTGTGTCCATTGGTTAAGCTTATATCCATGCATACAAATCCTTTGGTTGATCTCTCTCCTTTACTCCCACCATCCCCTCACCTTAATAAATGGTTTTAATGGGCACTTTCCTGAGATCTGGAGAGACAAAATAGTAAATTATACATTTCTTGATCCCAAGATAATTTAAAACTAGTGGGCAACTTTGGAGGTACAAATACGATGTAATCCAATAGGCCTAATACATTATAATACTGGAGCTTTCAGAAGAAGGAGGAGGAGGAGGAGGAGGGAGGAGAGAGGAGGGAGGAAGGAGAAGAATGTATTCAGATATTTAGTCTAAATTTTTAAATTTACATCAAGAAGTCAACAAACTAGCCATGCCCTTTCCCAGTATACCTTTGATGCATCTGTCAAACAGC
Organism: Vespertilio murinus; assembly: GCA_963924515.1. NCBI lineage: Eukaryota > Metazoa > Chordata > Mammalia > Chiroptera > Vespertilionidae > Vespertilio > Vespertilio murinus. The sequence goes on from OZ004711.1 coordinate 31,544,193, forward strand.
TTTCTGACTTGAAGGAACCTTAGGTCTGATGAGGTCCCTGAAGTCTTAGGTTGTCTTGAATATGCTGTCCCAAATTATGGCTGCAACATTGTGTACTGAAGCAAGTTTCCTCACAGTTATTGGTATAATTAGAATGGGACAAGAGTCCTCCTGGGAATTTTGAAATAATATATTATGAAAATATTTTAGAAAAGGGTTTATGAGCTAGTCAAACTTGGGAAGGTGGCTGCTCTGCTGTTGCTATACCTAATTGCACCCCTGGGGGAGAACATTTTGAATTTTGAGAAGACATGTGATTCTGTCACCTGTCTATTTATAGACAGAATATTTCAGCATTTTGAGTGGCACCTTAGTGGCTTGAAAATATGAAGACAGCTCCAAATATACACTGCTTTGTGTATATTTCTCTGCTTTGTGAGTCTTATGACCCATTGCTTGACATGTTTCTAACAAGGGTTTTTTTTTGCATCCTGTCTCAATGGTCTTTACAAATTCTTTACCAGTCAGTGACATTATCCTTAGATCTACAATTTTCTGCTTTTAAAGCACAAAATATCTTGTTTGCAACATGTTTAGTCACATGGTAAAACTTTACATTTAAATCGAATTAACACAAACACACAGCTCACAAATAGAGTTCTTGCTTGTTGACCAGCCTGACAAAGACTTTTAACACACTGTTATGTGGTTGTTACTGCCACCCTTTTATCTTTGAACTAACAAACAACATGCTGACAGCGTTAAAGGACTTCTGAAATACTTCTGCAGAAAACAGCCCTGAGCTGGGATCAGTGCTTTCATAAAGGAATAAAATAAAACTGGCGGAGATGTTAGCATGACATTATGGGAGGAAACTGTTGGAACAGATTTATATACAAATCCATTGCCCCATTTAATCTTCACCCCCCCCAAAAAAGGTGTGATAAGCATTATTGTCCCCATTTTTCATATGAATAATCCAACTCAAGGTATTTGATACTATGCCTATAGCTACATAATTAGGAAATGGTGGAGACAGAATTAAACCCAGGTTTTCTTATTTCATGCTTTATCCTTTTTCCGTGATACAGTCTTGAAAAACTACTGCCCACACCAGAGAATTCAAGTATTCTTATTTCTAGGGCATTGCCAAACTATCACCATTAACCATTATATACATAGAGAATAAATATTTAATGCAGTTAGCTAGAGATAATTTTAGAAAGCTTTATATTGATGTCAGAGGGAGAAATAAAGGGGTGGGATGAACTTTGAGCTTGGCAAGAATTAACTGGGATTGGGTGCTGGGCTCCAGGACCATGGGAGGATATTGTATGGGCTCTAAGCATACTGTAGTTAGAAATATGGGAGAGAGAGAGAGAGAGAGAGAGAGAGTGAGAGAGAGAGAGAGAGAGAGAGAGAGAGAGAGAGAGAGAGATTGATTGAGAGAGAGATTGAGAGACTCAGAGCAACATGTACATGCACTGGACAGCTTTGCTCCAATTGTGAAAAGCCTTCTGATCCATGGTTTGGGGAATTAAGTCAAGTAGGGTAGGATTCCCATGAGCAGCCTTTGTATATCTCCTGAAATAGAGTTGTTCAAAAAGACCTTAAATAAACATACATTCCACTCCTAATAGTTTCGTTGATTAATGAGTGATTCTTTCTAGCTTTTACTATTCTTTCCTGACATCTCAATAGATGGGATGCGCAAAAATAATCACCAAACATCTGGAGCATGAGACTTATGGTCCCCTGAGATTAGGAACATCCCCACAGAAAGAATCCAAGCTCTCCAAGTGGTTCAAAAACTTCCTAAGTTCCCTGAGTTGAGGGTCTTCTTCTCCCAGAAGAAAAAAAAAAGTAGCTATGCCTTAGGAAATTTACAGCTCAGTAGAATATCCGCAGTGACAAAAATGTTCTATAACTTTGCACTGTTCAATATGGTAGCTACTAGTTGTAAATGCCTATTGAGCACTTGAAATGTACCCACAATGATTAAGGCACCACTTTTCTAACTTTATTTAATTTAAATTTAGATATCTAGGTCAGCACAGCTTGACCCAAGAGCGTAGCCCTAAAATCAAATCACTTTTTGAGACCTACTGAAGAATGCTGGAGTAACACAACTCCTAATAATTACAGAAGTTCAGTCTCTTCTGGGATCTCCAGCAACTATAATGGAGACCTTCAGAGATACCTCCGAGCTATCAACATAGTCTCAAGTGCAAATTCTGTCTCTGTTGAAAAGAGATTCGAGTCAGCATTTCCCGATAATGCATTTTCACTGCAGCCTTACTTTTAGCCATCAGTAGGACATTTTTATCCCAGTGTTCCCCAAATAGCAAAAGCTAAGGAAACCTCATTTGTATGTATGCACCTCATCCTCTGTCTGAAATTTCTGTTATAGTCTACAGGAGAATTTTATTCTTTATCATTGAAGCTCAGACATTAATGCTCTTTACTTCATGCTGGCATAGTAGGAAGTAGAGAACCCTTAGCCAAGAGACTCAAGGTCAAGCTCTAGCTGAAGTCCTGAAGTCTTAGGGAACTTGAGAACAGAAGTCATTTAACTTCTTTCAGTCTCATATTTTTATCTTTAAAAGTGCAAAAAGATATATTTTGCAGAATCATTTGAAGGGGATTAAAAGAGAAAAATACGTATGACAGTGCTTTCCAAAAAATTTAATGAAATGCTAGGAAAATGTCAAAAATTATAATTACTTTGTCAATCATCTATCCTTGTTCTCACAGACTTAGCCCTTCTTCCCATGTCTAAAGTAACACCCCTAATATATTCACAGCAGACATTTTATTTTCAACCTTCTTTTAACTATAACACTGCATACATTTACTGTCTGATGCTTACATTCTCTTTTAGACTCTAATCAAGTATCCAGGAAACTTAATTTCCAGAAATAGTCTCAAAAGAGATTTAATACATAATTATTGTACACAGCAATGAATTGTGGGTTCCATGTGTCTCACTGTAGTAAGAAAAAATTTGTCAACTACTTCCATCCTGTTAATCTAATATCCAATTATTTTATGTAAAATTACAGTGAGGAATAATATAATCTCATTAAGGAATTTGAAAGTTAATGGAAATTCATTGTAGACAAGTTAGTTTTAATAGGCATCATCTCCAGCAGTAATTATTAATTTAAATTATATAATAATAGGTGATTAAGCATATCTCAGTATTTTAGTTTGTTTACTTGGATTAAGAAACATTCTGAATGTTTTCTTTTTTTAGTAGTTGTATTTCTTCTTTTGTAAAGTCTTTCCTTGTTTTTATCACTAATTTATCAGGGCCTTAGTATATACTCACATGAATTAATAATTAACATACTATCCTTTATAATAAAAGCCTAACATGCTAAGTGCCTGATCATCTGGTTGTCCATTCAACCAATCAAAGCGTAATATGCTAATGATATGCTAAAGCCACTCAACCACTCATTATGACATACACTGACCCCTAGGGGGCATATGCTCAATGCAGAAGCTGCCCTCTGCTGGTCAGTGCATTTCCACAGTGGGAATGCTGCTCAGACAGAAGCCAGGCCAGGCTCAAGGCTGGCAAGCGCAGCAGCAGTGTTTGGAGCCTCTTCCACCTCTGCAGCATTGCTAAGGATGTTCAACTGCTGGCATAGGCCCACTCCCCATTGGGCCTAAGCCATTAGTCAGACATCCCCTGAGGGACCCTCCTGACTGCACTAATTTTGTGCACCGGGCTAGTATAAAAAAATTAAACTTTGATCTCTCATGCCTGTTATAAATATAAAAGTTTATTCAAAATTCCTTTTCCTTATTTGTTAATATATTTGGGGGATATCACTACTTAAATGTTTATATCCTCAACTCTGCAATTGTTCTTTGTAATTTTTTCCCCATTTCTTGTCAACTTTGTAAATTGTGCATCCCCCAGTGGCTTGACCAATTAATTATTGTCAAATGTGGTCTCTCCATATCCAGCCACCTATATATTTTGTTTGTTCTTAACTCTGCCTTGGCTCATAATTTTAAAACTAATATGCTTAAGAGATCATATTGTCAGACAAGAGTCGCGGAAGAGGAATGTTCAGTCTTTTCAATTCGCTGTATACGACAAACATTATAGCTGTAGACTTACATACATTGAAGGCAAAAGAGACTAGCCAAGTAACACAGCAGGCGCTTGGCATGTGTGACCTTATTTCATGTTCACTATGACACTCAAAAGTAGGTGTTATTCCTATTTACAGAGGAAACATCTGAGCCTAGGAGAGGCTGAGTGGAGTGCTAAAATCATACATCTAGAAGAAGTTGGCTTCCTAATCCAGATCCAGCTAGCTCAAAGTTCATGTTCTCTTCACTAGGTTGACATTTCTAAAGTTACCAGAACTTTTCTTTTTATCATATACATTCATGTTAATAACAGTAATTCAGAAATAGCCAACAATCATCAACCCTTCCCTAGGAATCAGGCAGGCACCCTGCTCAATTGGTCATGCTTTATCTTATTGATATTGATCATAATATTGCAGAATTATATTCCTGTTTCAAAGATGAGGAAACAGAGGCTCTAGGAACCAGAGTTATCAGGTATTCAAGAGGGGCTTATAACCTTGATCTTGTTCCTAACTCTTGGCCCATAAATAGTTTATAAGTCCTTCAAACTAATCTGTAGGACTTGTCGAGCATTTAAGAGTGAAAAAAACTCTCATGAATTGCTGGCCAAATAGGGTTTTTTGGGTTTTTTTTAGCATTTCTGTTTGATTAGGCATTCTTAATATATTCACTGTCAAATTAATAGTGTTAGTAATAATAGCTTCACAGTGTTAAAACGTGCTTACTTTGTTTGTCTTAAGGGTACTTTTTTAAGGCAGAATTTACAGTCAGCAGGGGAAAAAACACCCACAACGGTGTTAGGTTTCCTAGCAAGCCCTGGAGCTTCTTTGAAAAGCAGTATACATTCCCTCCTGACGGGAGCTTTGACCTTGAAGTCTGTCATATTATAACAAAGCCCTCGTGCCCGTTTCATGGTTGGACCTGGCCTGTCTCTGAAGTGCTGTGAGTTGCTTCCCAGCTGCGTGCCCCAGCAGGGGAATCTATTTGAAGAACTCCCAATGCCATTTTATACCAGACAGTAGGAAAGCCTTCACAAAGCAGTCCCTGACACTTTTATTCTGCAAGGTCTTAGAAAGGCACTTGAATATCTGGCTCCCTGGAGTCTACACGTTATTCAGAGTAAGCATTAAGGATAAAGGAGCATAGAATGGATCAAACGGGGCCTTTCCAGAACTATTCAAAGGGTTATGGAAATGAAAAGACTGTGGATTCCTTCTAATAATTCTGCCTTTCTTTACTTTCCATGGAGTCATAGGAATGAATTTTATGATTTACTCTGTTGCTGATTCATTAAAATATTTTACGTTGCTGAAACCGATTTGGCTCAGTGGATAGAGCGTCGGTCGGCAGACTGAAAGGTCCCAGGTTCAATTCCGGTCAAGGGCATGTACATTGGTGGCAGGCATCCCCAGTAGTGGGTATGTAGGAGGCAGCTGGTCGATGTTTCCCTCTCATGGATGTTTCTAGTTCTCTATCCCTCTCTCCCTTCCTCTCTGTAAAAAAAAAACAAAACAAAAAAAAACACACACAATAAAATATATATTTTTAAAAATAAAATACTTTACATATTGAGTTATTTGAAACTAGAGGTCCAGTGCACAAATTGTGCTTGGGGGTTATCCCTCAGCCCATCCTGCACCATCTCTAATCTGGGACCCCTTGAGGGATGCTCAGCTGTCCGTTTAGGCCCGATCTTTCTCAAAATCTAGGTCTGCTGGCTCCCAACAACTCTCCTGCCTACCTTAATGCCTGATTGCCCCTAACTGCTTCTGCCCGCCAGGCTGATCATCCCCTAACCACTTCACTGCCAGCCTAATCAACACCTAAATACTCCCCTGCTGGCCTGATTTCCCCTAATTGCCCTCCCCTGCAGGCCTGGTCACTCCCAACTGCCCTCCCCTGTAGGCCTGGTTGCCCCTAACTGCCCTCCCCTGCCAGCCCGATCAGCCCTAACTGTTTTCCCCTGCTGGCCTGGTTGCCCATAATTGCTCTCCCCTGCTGGCCTGGTCACCTGAAACTGCCTTGCCCTACCAACCTGGCCCCCCTAACCACCCTCCCCTACAGGCCTTGTTCCTTCCAATTGCCCTCCTCTGTAGACCTGGTCTCCCTGCCCCCCAACTGTCCTCCCCTGCAGGTCTTGTCCCTCCCAAGTGCCCTCCCCTGCAGGCCTGGTCCTCCCCAACAGTCTTCCTCTACTAGCTTAGTCATCCCTAACTGCCCGCCCCTGCACTCCTGATTGCTCCCTACTGCCCTGCTGGCCTGGTTGCCCCTAATTGCTCTTCCCTGCTGGCCTGCTCACTCCCAACTGCCCTTCCCTGCTGGCCTGCCTCCCCCTCCCCAAGTGCCCTCCCTTGCAGGCCTGGGTCCTTCCCAATTACCCTCCCCTGCTGGCCATCTTGTGATAGCCATCTTGTGTCCATATGGGGGCAGCCATCTTGTTATGGTCAATTTACATATTATCCTTTTATTCGATAGGATTACCATAATATTTGAAGACCATAACTACTTATACTGGCTCTATTAATTAAATGCAATTCTAGACAGTACCAAGTCCCAGAGACTATTCACATGAACAATCATCATCAGTAAACAGCTTTGTATAATCCAGGGAGATAGCCATAGAGTGGGAATCAAAGGATCTCTATTTAGTTTTCATCATCAATAACTAGACACATAAATGAGAGAATGTGGCAGTGGAATTAGCCGGTTACAATTTCCTATCCATGAGCTGTAGATAAAATACAACCCCCTTATCTTGCTTTCAGAAACACTGCAAAGATGACCTTAGTGCCATGTAAAATCATTTGAAGTGCTTTTAATGAAAGGGGCTGCTGTCCAGGTTTTTGTTTTGTTTTTTTCCTTCTTGGTCAAAACATGAATGAGCACGATAAACACTTTATTTATAAATATTTTTTGAAGGTGGAAGAAATCAAAATGGTCTTTGCATAAAATCAAATTATTCATGAGCAACACTGCTGTTAGATCCAGCCTTAAAGCAATCACAAGTCCCTTCTAAGGATGTGCTTAGCCATAGCCTAATTTACTGTGAAATCATTTAAACTGGAAGAGACCTGGGGACTGATGTAAATCCAAACCCTAGGGCGACACAGGTGCATAGAAAGATGCCAGAAGGGAAGGAGATGGCATCTCCAGAAATGGCAGTGAGGAGATTATCCAACCTAGCCAGCAGACTCCACATCCCAGATCTATGGACACCAGTCACAGGTGGCCATCCAGACCCACAGGCGAAGCAAAAGGGATCCAGTGTTAAGTAATGTTCTGCATGTGAGAGCCAAGCATGGTGAGGCTGGATGAAAAGCAGGGGGCCATGCCTGTCGTGTCTGCTCATTAGACTGTGTGCAGATCCAGAAAACTTGACACTGAAACTGTCTTAAGTAACAAGTACAAACTAGTACATCCACTTCAAAAAGAATATTTAAGACAGAGGAGGCCTGTGTATGTATGCATGTATGTATGTATGTATTTATGTATGTTTATAATATATAGGGTGTGTATATATATCTCGTGTTTCCCCGAAAATAAGACATCCTCCAAAATAAGACCTACTTACAGGTTTCCTTATGAGTGAAATATAAGGCATCCCCCTGAAAATAAGGTCCCCAGGCTCTGTCTCAGAATGAAAATTAATTTACCATAAACTGGTCACTAGAGCCGCCCCAACTGGCCTCTAGCAACCAGTGACATTACGCGGAGTCCTCACGTCACTGCTGTGTGAATGGAGAGAAATCAGCATGGAAACTTTGTGAAACCTAAACTGCAACAAGTTGTGACTTGGGTGAAGAATTCATGGGAGAAAATCACTGACAGTCGCCTTGCAAATGCACTGCGAGCAGGCTACCTTGACAAGAAGTACTCATTTAAAGACAGTGCTATTGCTAAACATGAGAGATTTGGTCCACTGATTCTGAAAGAAATGGAGTCCCAAGAAATTCATCAGGAAATTCAGGAATTGAATTGTTATGATGATGTTCCAGAAGATGATGACATGATTGTCATTGAATAAATGAGTAAATTCTTGATACTGTAGGATTCACAGTTTGTCTGGTTTGTGTTGACAACTACCATACTACCGTACCATATACAGGTAATAAATTTCCTTTATTTTCATTTAACAATAAATGTGTACTGCATTCTTCTTCATGGAAAAATAAGACATCCTCTTAAAATAAGACCTAGTCCATCTTTGGAAGCAAAAATTAATATAAGACACTGTCTTATTTTTGGAGAAACAGGATATATATATATATATATATATATATATATATATATATATATTTGAATAATTATAAAGGCAGTGTTTATTAAAATAACTTTGCTCTTCAAAATTGAACTCTCAGTTGTTAAAGTGTGTATACATTTTTGGAGATATATAATATATTTGTTAAAGCCTAGTTTACTAGAGAACTATAAATAGTGTATTACTGAAGACTACATATGTATAAGAGAATGTGGTTGGAGCAGAGGTGGGAAGATGAAGATGCAGGATTTGAAGCTGAAGAGAGAGAAAATTTCATGAAGGTTCATGTATGTCAATAAAAGAGGTCTAGTCTTTATCATGAAAAACATAAGGCAGCATTGAAGGACTTTTAGGCAGTGGAATGTTTTAGCACAATTTTGTTCTGATTCAATCCCAGCACTCATGTCAAGACCATGAAATAGCCTTTGGAAATGGTGTTGTAGAGATGATGTTATTTTGAAAGTTCCCAGATTCAATACAGCTGATAAAAGTTCATTTAGAAACCTGAGTCAGCATTGCAATCTTTCTTCATCTTGTAGAAGATTGCAGTTGTGAGCTTCCAGGACTGAATTAGGGGGGGGCGAGGGGGAGGAGAGAAATGCAGTCAAAATGAGAGCTCTGTTTTCTGATATCACTCAGTCAGTAGTTAACAAATAAATGTCCTATAAGATCATATGGGTCCAAGCATCTGCATTACAAGGAAAGATTAAGCTCTAAACATTTTGATCAATAAAGCAAGCAGTTTTATGTAAGCATATAACTACATTCCTATATTATTTATATATACCTATATTAATCAACCATAGATTATAAAAATTTGGCCATAGTGTTCATTTTTTTAAAAAAAATATTTACTAAATGTACCATGTCTTAGGAAGTCTATTTTTAAAAAATCCTCACCCAAGAATATCTTTCCATTGATTTTAGAGAAAATGGAAGAAAGGGAGAGAGACAAAAGAAACATCAATGTGAGAGAGACACATTAATTGGTTGCCCCCTACACTCACCTAGATGGGGGTCAAAGGATGGAGCCTGTGATCAAGGTACATGCCCTTGACCAAAATCAAGCACATGACCCTTTAGTAACTGAGCCAAATCAGCTAGGATGGAAGCCTAATTATTCCATGTGAAGTGTGTCTACCTTTCAGTTCCATGAAGATTTTTCTTTCAATACTTTTTCAGTGCTTTTTGTTAAAAATAATACAAAACTTGCTTGCATGTTGTTTCAATTTTAGGCAGTGTACTTCAATGCTATTTTATATGGCTGCAATCTTCATAACAGGCCACAAAATAAATATATCATTAGGCCATGTAATACAGTAATACATTGAAACTTGATAGAGAACAGCATCCCTGTACCTGCCTGAGCTCCACTTCTTTGTCAGCCTGCCTCACTGTGCTCTGTCACCAGTAAACGGAACCGTGAATGCACCATTGCCATTGTCTGCCCACACCTCTCACCTCCACCTTCTGTTCTGGGCCAGTTCCTCTCAACCTTTGGCCAAGTTTGGTGTTTCTAAAACTTTGTCTTCGATGCTCAGGTAGATAAAACAGGTGTTTACTTTTATACATCTTCTGAGAAGTAAAATATGCAGCCTTCAAATCGACAAGCGCTACTATTTACTGAGGTGTTTGCTAACCTTGTTATAGACAGTTCTAAGTGCTGTTCATGCATTATCTCCTTTAAGGCTCATAACCCACGATGTAGGTACTTTTAACTTTCCTTGGTTGACAAATGAGAAATCTGAGGCTCCAAGAGGTCAAAGAAGCTCCTGAAGTCTGCCCCTTCAGGTGGTGCCAAGCTTGACTTGAATCTATGACAGTCTGACTCCATGGCTAATATCCTTGTCCACACTGCATTCCCCCATTTCTTTCATGGCCACCATTGCAAGAAATGATTCCCCAAACTCCCTACTTAAGTCCTTTCGATGCTTCTTCTACTGATGTCTCCACTTACCAGCTGAAGCTCTCTGAGAAACGGGCAGGTCCAGGGCATACAATCAGGGAGCATCTCCTTGGGGCAGTGTGCGTCTTCCAGGTAGCGTCCTGCTACTCTTCTGGCACCCTGGCAGCTGCAGGCTAACTATGAATGACAGTTACTCAGGAGTGGAGCACTGGCCTTTTCTCTGTGACTGGGTAGTTTTCTTGTAGAAAGTCATGGAGAGATCATGTTACCGCTTATCCATTATCCATTATCCAGATGGTAACATGAAACTCAGTGTTTTAAGTCTCTTGACAAAAGTTGCACAACTAGTAAATGGCTGAGTTGACATTCACATAGTGACACCTATATAGTTATCACTCCATAAACCTCTGTTACTATAATTTTAAACGCAGGTCTCCATGCCAATTCTCTCTTTCTTACTCCAGCTCCTTCACATCTGGGTTTCTCTACATGAATGCTAGTGTCTCTATGACTGGGACTTCCCATTTGTTTCCATGATACTGGATCTCTGCTATAATCTTTTCCAGACAGAAATCAGACTCGGGTAATAATTATGTAATTCCTATCTTGTGTCGAATGATTTTGAATTTATGAATGACATTTAAGCTTCAGTCCCCACTCACCTGCCAGTAGAATAATACATCCCAGGCTTGTACCCAGGCCCAGCCCTATGTCTTGCCTCTTTCCAAGCTCAGTTGTATTATTGCATGCAGATCCTATCTAGTAAAAGAGTGATATGCAAATTGACTGTCACTCCAAAACACAAGATGGTTGCCACAAGATGGCCAGCAGGAGAGGGCAGTTGGGAGGGACCAGGCCTGCAGGGGAGAGCAGTTAGGTGGGACCAGGCCTGCAGGGGAGGGAAGTTGGGGGTTACTGGGCCTGCAGGGGAGAGCAGTTGGGGGGACCAGGCCTACAGGGGATAGTAGTTGGGAGGGGACCAGGCCTGCAGGAGAGGGAAGTTAGGGGTGACCAGGCCCGCAGGGAAGGGCAGTTAGGGGTGATTAGGCTAGCAGGGGAGGGCAATTAGGGCAATTGGGCTGGCATGGGAGCAGTTAGGCATCAGTTGGGCTGGCAGGGGCGTGATTAGGGGGGGTGATCAGGTGGCAGGCAGAAGCGGTTGGGGGCATTCAGAAAGGCAGGCAGGCAAGTAGTTGGGAGCCAGCAGTCCTAGAATGTGAGAGGGATGTACAACTTCCTATTTACAGCAGTTGGACATCCCTCGAGGGTAGGATCGGGCAGTTGGACATCCATTGAGGGTAGGATGGACATTCCTCTCGGGAAGTTGGACTTCCTGGAGTGTAGGATCGGGCCTAAACTGGAAGTTGGACATCCCTCAAGGGTCCCAGATTGGAGAGAGTGCAGGCTGGGCTAAGGGACACCACCCTTTCCCTCCCCTGTGCACGAATTTTGTGCAAGGTCCTCTAGTATAGTTATAGTTGACTAAGTACTTTCAGATTTGCTATCTCATTTGATTCTTGCAGTAAATCCATTGAGGACTTGTAACAATTCAGATTAAGAAATGGAGTCTTGCCTTTTAAATATAATATTTAGTTGAACTTGATGAAATAGCTGATATTTGAACATTTTTGACGTACACAAGCCCACCAGCATTTATTTTTATGATACAGCCTAATACTTTCATAAAGATGCAGGATCTGAGTTCTTTTTCCTTGCATTAAGTAGCCTTGGTTCTTGAAGTGCATCAGCATAGGTATGCGTAAATGTCACACTTCATTCTGACATTATGCTGTTTGCCACAGTGAAATGAGAGGAGCCATCTTTAAGCTTTTCTCTTTGGCAGAAAGCATGGGAGTCCAATGGACAGATGCTGTCTTGACATTATCAACTGGCACAGCCTGAGCTTTTAGAACTCAAAAAGCTAAATTATAGGTCATGCTTGGAAGTTGCCCAAATGTTCTTGCCTAGTCTTACCCATTAATGCCTCTCCAGGTATGAGTTCAATATGAGGACTGGTAACTTTTTGTGCAAACCTATAAAACATAGTATTAACTATTATTTCCTTCTTAGCATGACTGACACATTGTAGTTACATAATAAAGCTACATTAACTAAAGTGATAAACAAATTAAGTAAAATAGCTCATTATTCACGCACTATTTTAATGGGCAGTGTATGTGCATTAAACTTATTATGTAAAATAGTTTCATATGGATTGTTAAAAAATGGAACCTGAAAGTAAATAATTTCTGAACTCTATTCTGAAATATCCTCTTAGCTAAATCAGATTACCTAAAACATTAATTTTCTCAAAATAGCTAATATAGCATACATCAATGAGGCATTGTGCCTTGAGCACTTAAAAGTGTTTACATGTTTTTACTGATTTATTTTATAAGCATTTCTTAGCACCACTCAAAAATTAAGAGTCTCAAAAGCATTTTTCTCTAAATGCAAAAAATAATTATGATTATATTTTAATTATGATAAAATCTTACTTTTAATATGAAAGCAAAAGGTAGTTTGTGAACACCCTTTCACTTATGTGATCAAAGATGCCTATATGTACTACACAGTTACTGCTCATCCCATAGTTTACAGAAACCTCCTCCTAAGGATGCCATTACAGAATTCAAGTGATACTTTAAACTTTTGTTGGTAAGTGTAGTATTTGATACGGAAAGCAAAAATTTTTATTCTGTGTCCTTATCAAACCAACTTTAGTGAATAGCAGTACTGTCAATCAGTTCATATTTGTGAGCTAAAAGACCCTAAATCACTCTGTTTTGTGGAGGTATAAATCATATAATTTTAATACATGTTTTTTTATTGATATTAGACAGGAAGGAAAAGGGAGAGAGGTAGAAACATCGATGAGAGAGAAACATTGTGTGTATTCCTTCTGCATGCCCACACTGGGGATGGGGCCTGCAATGCAGGCATGTGCCCTGATTGGTTTTCAAATAGGCAAACTCTTGGTCCATGAGACGGTGCTCAACCAACTGAGCCACACCGGCTGAGCCATATAATTGTCTGGCAACAATGCTACTTTTCTATTATTCTATCTGTGGATAAAGTAGTATATTTCCCCCCTCAAAACTTTATGAAAATGTTTAAACATAAAGGAAAGTGGGTGGAACAATTTAACCGCATACCTTTATGGTTGCTATTAGCATCTTATTGTATACTATCTTTCTACCTAGACTTTCTCTATTAATCCAGTTTACTTTTGATGCATTCCAAAACAAATTGCAGACATCAGCGCACCTATAAATGCTTAAACTTAATACTTTATGTAAATATTAAATGTCAAAGTATTTAATACTTGAACACTTAAATAGCACCAACTAAAGTTCATATTTGTCTAGATGGTTTTTTTTAGGTGGAATTTACATGTAAAGAAATGTACATAATTCTGAATATTGACAAATGTATATACTGTGTAAACCAAGACTCTATTCAAAATACAGTGGAACTCCCTTATTTTCAGGGGATGCTTTCTTTCCTAGACCCCAATGGACTCCTGAACCTGCAGATGATACTGAATCCTGTATATACTGTATTATGTTTTATCATATACATAAATACACAGAATTAAGTTTAACTTGTAAATTAGGCACAGTAAGAGATTAACAATGATAGCTGATGTTAAAATAGAACAAATATAACAATATTCTGTAATAATAGGTGAATGTGGTCTCCTCTCAGCAAACTAAAATATATTTATTTTTCCTTCTTCACAATTTGATAGTTAGGAGATTCGTTCTTACCATAGGTCTCAGCAGCCTCGGCACACAATATTTTCTTTCGTTAGTAAATAAAAAACGTGCATCTTTTCATTTAAAGGAAGCATTTTACAGCTCCTTTCTGAAGCCCCTTTTGTTCTGCTATGGTTTTCTTTATATTTATCTTTGATATTGCATGTATCAGTAGTGTGTTTCATTGCTAAGTAGAATGCCATTGTACAAATATACTGTACTACGTTTGTTCATTCTCCCATTAAGGGATGCCAGGTTAGTTTCTAGATCTGTTTGGTTTGGTTTTGCTATCATGAATCAACCTGCTGTGAGGATTCATGAACAAGTATTTTTTGTGTACAGCTGCTTTCATATAATTTGCATAAGCATTTAGAAGTAGACCTTTGAGTCACGGGATAGGTGCATATTTAGTTTTATGAGAAATAATCAGACCACTTCACAGTTCCACCAACAATGTATGAAAGCATGGTTGCCCGTATCTTCACAGAGATTAGATATGGATCAGTGTTTGTAAATTCTGTCATTCTGAGGTATGTATGATGGTATTTCATTGTGTTTTTAATTTTCATTTCCCTGATAAGTAATGATGTTGAGTACTTCTTTGTGTGCTTATTGGCCACTTAAATATCTTTATCTGAAAATCGCTATTTGAATATTTTCCAGTTTTTAATAACTGAGTTGTCTTATTATACCAGTATTATTGATTTGTAGAAGGACTTTATATATCTTTTCTATTAGTTCTTTGTCAGATATGACTTGCAAATATTTCCTGTTTGTGGTTTCCCTTTAGTCATTTTTTTTTTTACTAATGTATTTTGATAAACCAAATCTTGAAACTTTTGAGGAATCCTAATTTACTAGTGGTTACTTTATGATACCCTAAGACTTCTTTTCCTACCCCCATGTCAAAAAGCTTTTTGCTTATGTTTACTTCTAAAAGCTTCATTGGCTTAGTTTTCATATTGAAGTGTGCGATTAATCTTAAATTATTTTATCTGTGTAGTATGAGGTAAGGGTTGAGTGTTTTTGTTTGGCCTATGCAATTAGTTATTTCAGCATCATATTTGAAAAAAAAATTTCATTGTGTTGTTTGGCAACTTAGTTGAAAATGTAATATCTCTGTAAATGTATATGTATCTCTGGATTCTTCATTTTGTTCCACTGATATGTGTCTGTTTTTTTGGCCTAATCCACACCACCTTGATTAATGTAGCTTTATAAATTGAAGTCAGGTAGTATAAATTTTCTAAATTGGTTATTTTTAAAGATTGTGTTGTGTAATGTAGAGCCTATCATTTTAATGAACAACTTAAAACAATTATTGGCTATTTTACACTGTTGAAGGTATACCAGGGCAAAGAATAGCATATAAATACTTTTCTAAAATAATTTTGGTTTTGTTTTTCTTAAGTGTCTATATATCTAAAAATTTAACTAGAGTGGTGCCAAATTAATGGATTTGTCATCTTAGAAAAATAGTACTTCAAATATTTCTGGGAAAAGGTAGACATTCCTTTAAAATTCCTAATAAAATACAGTTAAATTATTTAAACATAATTTAAAGTTAAAATTCATTTTAATTATTTAAACATAATTCAAAGTAATAAAATATGTAAAACTTCTCAAAGATTGAAGGAACCTGATTTGTATTTAAGAATGGATGCAAGGGACTTCTGGTAGCATAAATGTAATACCAGTTCTTGAAATGTTCCTATGTTTCTGGGCTGTTTCTTATTTATCCCTTTACTCTGGTAAACCCTGAGGTACCTAGTGAGTGTCCATGGATGTATTTGCTGTCCTTGATGGTTATTTTCACAATTGAGCCTAAAGAAGATGACATGGGATCTTTGGAAAACTGATGAGTGGACCCAGGTTTCTGAATGAGACAAGATTAATTGTAGGCATCTAATAGGTATTTGGGGAATGCACAATGGTACTATTGATCCCAAATCCCTTGAACCTTCATCACTACTGTGGATATTAAGAGGTTGAATCTCCATTATTATTTTAGAAACTGTAATTCTTGTCTCTCTTTAGGCAAATGTAGTGTATCTTTAGCTATGTGAGATGAATTGCAACTCTGGTTGGCATTGTTTTTAAAGTACTATCACTTTAGGAAATATATTTCAGATTCTGGTGGATGATATCTCAGATTGTATATTACATATTACAGTGCAATATGCCTTTTAAAATCCTATATATGTGAAATTATATATATATATATAGATAGATAGATAGATAAAACATAAACAAAAAACATAGAAGCTATAATAAAAGTTTATTATAAAACTATGAAAAATACGTTTTTTTGTTTTCATTATTGCTGATATGCTTAGCTGATTACCCCAGAGTTTATAAATGTAATAATAAAATCTCACAGCATCCACAGGGCAACTGTTAATTTGAGAAAATGCATAAAATGTGTACTTTTCTCAAAATTATCTACTTAATAATGTTTTAGAACTTTAGACACTATGTTCTGAAGTTGAATTGACTTTGATAATACTGTGAGGTCACATTGATATTAATTAGTGTACCGAAGTGAGGATTTAACATTTTCTTACTTAGTGGTAAGAGACTCAAGTCCAGCATTCTATCTTTCTTCCTGCCGATATCTTTAAATGACATTTGTTCTTATTGAAAACAGAATTTCTTGTTTATCATCAAGTTCCCCTTGAAATTAAAATGGTTTCAGGAATTTCTGTTTCACTTCATTTAGGTTTGATATTATTCCCTAAATTTCTTTTTTTCCCCATTGATTCCAGAGAGGAAAGGATAGGGAGAGATAAATAGAAAATCAATGATAAGAATCATAAGGAAGAAATGGGTCTCTGGTGTACTATTCCAAATTTCTAATCCAAACTAAAAAATGCTATGTTTTTACTTAACAGTGTGATAATTGCCAGTTTTCAATTTGCTAAGATTGGATTTTAGTTATGAGAAATCTAGATTCATTTTAGTTATGAGAAAAAGTGCTTTTTAATCCTTTCTTGAAATCAATATAGCAATAAAGCAATATATATGAAATAAATGATGTTGAAAAATACTTTGTAGAGTGAATATCATGAAGTGTAGCTCATTTCATATTTAAGTGAAGTATTTTATCATTTACATGAAATTTCTCTATTTAGGAAACCTCATTACTGGTGT
Source organism: Vespertilio murinus (assembly GCA_963924515.1). Lineage (NCBI taxonomy): Eukaryota > Metazoa > Chordata > Mammalia > Chiroptera > Vespertilionidae > Vespertilio > Vespertilio murinus. The sequence continues at coordinate 31,561,357 of OZ004711.1, forward strand.
AGCTTTTGTTAAATAATCACTATTCTCAATTTAAATGTCCAGTATATTCTACTATAGATCAATATTTCCCAAACTCTGTCCTTAATTTACCTCTTTCAATCTTTTTGCCATATCCTAATGTACATTTATTTTTTTCTTTAACTTGACTTCATTTATTTTTTTCAAAATATATTTTATTGGCTTTTTACAGAGAGGAAGAGAGAGGGATAGAGTGTTAGAAACATCAATGAGAGAGAAACATCGATCAGCTGCCTCTTGTACACCCCCTACTGGGGATGTGTACACAACCAAGGTACATGCCCTTGACCACAGTCGAACCTGGGACCCTTGAGTCCGCAAGCCGACGCTCTATCCACTGAGCCAAACCGGTATCGTCTCTTTAACTTGGCTTTAAATCTCATAATTTAACATTCTTAAATTATGAAATTATGTTGATGCATATTAAATATATACTCAACTATATACTTAACATAAATTTATGTATATAGCCCATATAAATAATTATGTTTTCCAGTAGTGATACAGGTATCTCAGCTTAAGAAAAGCTTCGGTTGCCTTATATCAGTGTTTCCCAAATTTCTCTTATGATGAGAATCACCTAGTGGAGTTGTTAAAATATAGATTCCTGAATCCCAACTATGAAGTGCTAAACTAGAATTTTTGGGAACCTATAGGTAAAATTGTATACTTAACTAGTGGTGATCTTTAATAATATGGATATGTGGCAAACCTGTTTTTTATTAACTTGGAGGTTGATTAAAAAGGACCAGAGATATGGAGATTCAGGCATTCAGTTGAAAAGAGCGTTGTATTGGGAATTAGATAAAATAGGTCTATCTTCCAATTGCCTTTATATCTCTTCCATGCAACATAGTTTTGGGTACATTATTTTCTGAGGCCAAATCAGATAGATGCTTCATATCCATATCAAACGTATGGACTCACTAAGATCCCTTCTAGCTTTTAATTCTCTAGGAGAGTCAAAAAATGCTTTAAATCATTCTTGCATAATGATTCATTTTTTACAGTGAATCTTCTAAATTGTATTACTATTATTACTATTTTTTTGTATTACTGATAAGAGTAATGTGCTTTGTTTAAATGTGCCACGTGAGTTATTGAAGCCTTAATAGAGTTTACTGTCTGGCTTGGGATTCCACGTGTATTTAGGTTTTCCATTTGACAATACGTTCAGTGTAGGACTAAGGTGCTCCTGATATTTCAGGAATGCAAATTATTTTCCCCTTCTATTATTTATATTTGTTTTTTAAATATACATATTTTCATTTTTAACAGTATTACAGATATCTATCATTTCTCCTCCTTTATTCTCCTCCACCCAGCCCTTACCTACCTCCCCACCCCTAAAGGAATGCAACTCATCTGGTTAGCTGAGATTTCTTACTAGCAGGAGGCGATCAGGAGGCCTTGTGCTTGGTGAGGAATGGCTGATTTTGATGTTCCCTGTACCATCAGAGAAGCTAAGCAGTAATCCCGGTCTTCCATGTTGTCACCTGTAACAAAGTTACACATGTTAGACCTGCTATGGGAGTATGGGTCAGGGGATAACTGGTCATCCAATGACTTGGTCGGGACACTCTGACACCCCAGCATTAATCACATTTGACATTCAACTGGAGCAATGGCAGCGATTGATAGAAATGATTGGTTTTTCAGGATGTCTTAATGTTGTGCCCGGTAAATTCTGGAACCCACAGACCACCAGGAGCCGAGTCCCATGCAAATGCAGAAAGTCTTTATTAAATCTAACCCGGGTTAGGGTCCGAGCCAGGGCACCAGCGCAGTGGCACTCGCCCGTTCCAAACTGGGACCCCGCTCTAAGCTTCTTTCCCAAGATTTATACTCTAGCCCACCTATGGAAGCAAACCTCCTTTGCCTCCCCCCTTCCCATTCCTCTGCCTAAGTCCTTGTATGCTGTTGAGGCACCTCCGGGCCATGGTCTTTTCCCATAATTAAAGGTTAGGCTGGTCTCTTCCTGGCAGGTGCATTCCATGGTGGTCAGCTCAGTTCCCAGGGGGAGGATTCCACAGCGGTCAGGGTGGTCATCATAAGATGAGTATCAGGGGATGTTGTACCTACAGGATAAAACCTCCCTCACCCTGCTTTAATGTTTGTCATAAAATATTGCATTCTGGCTTTATTAAACCTTATATTTGTATTCTGATTTTACTCAACCTTACATTACAGAGAATAAAAAATGATAATATATACCTCTGTTATGTTCAAATGGGCTTTATAGACTACTGGCTAAATAAAATAAAACTAAAAAAAAATGTTTTCACTTTTCTTACTTATGTAAACTTAGTACTTGTTCTTTAGTCCTCTATATTGAGGTTCTAAATTACTCATCTCAGCAAATTTTGAGTATATCTGAGTTTTAAGTGGACTGTGCCCTTACAAACAGTGCATATTTTTGGAGAATGGGAATGTTTTTACATATGCTTATGCAATACTTGACTTCTTGAAATCATCTTCTGCTTTGCTTTGTCCTGACATAAATTACTTGGTGCTCTAAATATATACATTAACAGCAAGAAAGCTGCTCCTCCAACAGCAAGTTCTGTTACCATGGGCGAGAGATCCAGTCATCTCCGATAGGATTTTTCTTCCCGCTTATTTCTGTTAGTGATTTGCTCACCTTGAAAAAATCTGTCTTTTTTTCATGGGTGATTTTAGGTAAATGTTGGTACTTCCAAAAATATTTTTCTCTATCCTCATTATGTGAACTCAGAGTTGGTTTCATTTCACTGAATGCTTTGTTTAAAGATCAGCAAACTGAGAGGTCACTTGTTAATCTAAGCTAATTCTGTTTGCATTTACAGAATTGTGTTCAGGGCTCTGCGCAATAGTGCTTTATGTAAGAAAATCCTGAGGTTCAAAATCACTGAATTTGACATTTCCATGAAATATAGTAACCTCCTTCAAAAATAGGAAAAGTTACAAAATTCTGCAAGTAAGAATCATAATGGGTGCTGTTTTGGTCTTGTTTACTTTTTTTTTTCTTTTCAGTATTAAAAAAATAAACACTCTTCCCTAATATATCTTTAATTGTTGATTTAATTTACAAATTTGCATGATCTTCGAACAAAGCACTTGCCCATTTTTTACATCATTTTAAGTTTTTTGCATCTAACATTACTACTTAGATACTTGCTAAGTGCAGTCTTCGGGTTTTGTAGTCTACAAGAGGCTACAGTGAAAGAAATGTGTGGCCTGCATTCATGATACTATGAATTTTTTAAACTCACCGAAATTTACTAAAAACTGATCCTGTTTTTTGGCCATTTCTTATTTCAATCTGCATTCCTTGCCTGAATAACTATAATAAAATAGGACAGAACAAATTTTGATGGGCAATTTCCTCACAGACCATCTGTTCGCATATGCTGTGTTGCAAGAACCTAGGCTTATCTGTCCTGCTGCTTGTAGGTCTGCCTTCCTATAGTGTAGAGAATCCAAATAACAAGGTATTTCATTTACTGCTGTTTTTACTGGTTGTATTCTACTCCCCTTCCCTACCCTTCACAGTGGAGCTTAAGCAACCATCAGGTAGCTAGTGGCACCAGAGGTGGGAGAATTCAGATGGAGTTGGAACCAGACCAAGTATCCTATTCAAGGTGGTCCTGATGGCAGATCAGTAATAGAACTAGTCTAAACCATAATCCACGGGGGAGAGCTGAGATGCAAATACCAGCGAGACCAGCTCTGTACTCCAACCTCAAACAACAGAAGGATAATTAAAGTGGGAATTCAGAGCCAATACGGAGCAGGTGGGCAGAGACTAGATCAGCACATGAGCTGATAATAATCCAACAAAAACTATTGCTGTCTGGAGCCATGATGCTACTGTTTACCAACCAGAGGGTTCCTAGGATTAAAAGATCATCAAAAGGTTTACCACTACCTCAGTATTTGAGGACTAACCTAGGCAACCGCGAGACTTAAGGCCTTCTCTACTTTCCTGGTGAAATTCCTCAAGTCTTCTGCTTCATTTGAAAGACTTTATTGAGGAAGACAATCTGGTTGTAAGACACGGGTCACTTGCTCTTTCTCCAAGATGGCCTTGCACGATTTATTATATTTTACTTGAATGTAAACACAATTACTGAGCAGTAAATAATGATTTTCCTTACCCATTGATTACTTAGTGCATGTTGATGCTCGAGATGCATTGATTTGTTCAAACCCAGCTTAAAATGGAGCAGATGGATATGTAAAAGCTTGCTCACAATCAATGTGAATTAGATTGCTACTCCCTAGCAAAATGAATTATAAGTTAGAATTGCAATTTTCTTAAACATAATGTGATATAGTGCTGTCTAAGGCACCTGTGAAGGTGGGATGATGGAAAATGTAGCCCTGAATCTAAAAAATAAGCATTGCCAAAGAAACTTATCATTTAATGAGCAGAGATATAACTATCCTATGAAGGGACCCAGATTGTGTCTCTGAATATGTAGTTAATGAATTTTTGCAAATCTCTGAGAAAAAAATGCCTGGCAATAAATCTCGTAGGAAAGAAAGATGATTATGTCCATTTCTGTTATACAGCATCCCATTGACTTTTTTTCTTCCTACATGTGGTGTATGCAAATATTCACATATACAAATGTTATAATAGTTTAATCATCCCACTGCTCTGAACGGGTGAGTGATAACTGGATGGCTTCGGTTAAAGTGAAATCATTAACATTTATGCCTTGTCACTGCTGTTGCTTACAATGTACAGAAAATGATAATCCATATACCGTGTATTGGCTTTTTATTCAGGCTTATTCTTTCACACAAACATGGTCTAACAATTCACATCATAGAATATTAAGGGAACAGGCAAATTCTTTGTCCAACTCCTTTCCTACTTACCATATGTGGTCTAGAAAGGCCAGGAAGAAGAGAAAGGTGCCAGAATAGACATGACAAACTGCTTTTCTCCTATCATGGGGTGCCTCTTTGGCAGGGCTTTTTTTGCTAACGGATGTGCTCATCTGATGGGTTGTACTTACATCTAATGTTTAGTTGTAGAGTGATAGATTTGCAACAGTCTACCAGGTGTGTATAGATGTTCCAAAAAAGGGTCTGTTCTCATAAATGAGACTACTCAATAAAGCTTGGGGTGTGTATTTTGTAGGAAGTAATATATTGTGCACTAGGGGTATGAAGAAACGTAAAGCAGAGCTCCGGCTTTCAAGGACCTCACATTTTGTGTGGAACCCTGATAACTATCAGGCAACATAAATTCTATGCAAGCTTGGTGAGTACAGTGTTCACCAAGAACTCAGAGGAGGGAGTGTGAGATTAATCTGGCCAAAAGGGGTTATGGCATGAAAGTTGGGCTCTGAAGATAAATCATGCTTTGGATATTGGGGGTGTCAGGGTGGCGATTGGATTGAAGAAAATACTGGGGAAGTTTTTTTTAAGTAAGTTTTTTTTTTTAAGAAATAGAAATGCAAAGCATAATTTGGAAGGGTGGGTTGTATCAAGTAATTGGAACGTGGAGTGATTGGTAGGGACAAACTAAAAATCCAAAGAAACATTTTATTTATTTTTATCTGATTATTTAATTTGAAAAAGAGGTTATTGAGCAGAATGTGATCAACACTGCTGGGTATAACAAAGAATGGGCATATTTGTAGATCAATAAATTTAATGGTATGTTTATATATGCATTGCATATACTACATGTATAGTGTAAAAATTCCTTCCAAGTTGGTGTATAAATAACCTCAATTAGATTATAGTTCCAATTCTGATACTAAATTAATATTTAATTTGGCTTACTTTATTAACTAACCATTCTGGAATTTAACTGGATGGTCTCTAATATTTCTTTCAACTATAACCTTCTTTTGAGGGACCATATAATATTATGGTCCAAAGCAGAATGTTTGGAGCTAGGCTATCTTGCGTTCAAATTCTGGCTCTACTGCTTACCAGCTATGTAAAAGAATTTTTCTTTTTCTTTTTTTACTATAATATAGGGTATTCTTATCCTCATCTGCTTGTATAAAATTGGATTTAAAATAGTGTCTACATCACAGGATTGTCTTCAGGTTAAATGTAAGGAACTTTTTCGGTCACATAATGAGTTCTTAACAGATTCCACCAATTACTAACACACTGTGTTGATTAATAAAATAATAATGCTCACTCAATTCCTTAGCCTTTGAATGTAGAAAACAAGTCTTTTCATTAACATTATTCACCTTAGCCTTGGGCAGTGACTTCTCATGCTTCAATTTTAGTTCTTGCTTTCCTAGGCCTTCAGAACTGAGTTTCTGGTAGTCCCTTAAGACCTGATATACAGTAATTTTAGAAAACTAATTAGACCTTTTTCTTTTTTTAAGGTAACTCTCCCCTGACTGACAACCTTGCTCTAGTTTGTTCACAGTTCCGAGTAAGATGTGCCAGCACTAAGCCCAGTCACAGGGAATTGACACTAACTGAGCTATCACGTCAGAAATAGAAAACAAGGATCAAAATGGGAGTGAGGATATATAAAGAATCAGGTGACCATACAGAAAGGTAGCACCTGTTACTTTCACAGAAACATAGGCAGTGAGTTGGAATCATTGGAATGATTCCTAAGTTTCCACTGTCACAAACATCATGGAAGAGTACAAAAAATGACCACCAAACTAGTGAGTCTAGTTTTTGCCTTTTGAATCTGGATTGGCCTCATAGTTGCTTTTGTGGCATAAGTGACATAGAGTAAGCTCTGATTCTAAGACTAAATAAACTCTTTCCTATACTTCATCTCCCCATCTTGGAAAAGACAATGCCAATTCTAGCCTATTGGAGGGTGAGAACCCATGTAGAGAGGTTCCATTTCATCCTACTTACCAGCCAAAGTCACCATAAACTAGCCAGCCCCTACTAATTCAGCAGCTCTTGGCAAATGTAAGAGGAAACTTGAACCAAAATATTTTTTTTAAAAAAAGATAAGATAAAGAAAAGCCCAGCTGAACCCAAGCAAATTGCTGACTCATAGAACTATGAGCTAAATAACTGGTTATTAGACAGCAGTTGGGAGTGGCTCGTTCTATAGTTAAAGATAACTACCTACTACACTTGCGTAAAATGTCCTTGACATGTGGCCAACTAGCTTTTGCGTTATTCCATCCAGCCTTCTTCATCCCCATATTCATCTTCATGACGGAGGAGACTAGATAGGTTTAATAATTAGTCTAAGTCAACCTTTGAAGCCCTTTAAAATACTAAGTACATGAACTGAGGTTTCACTACAACAGATTTAAATCACAAATACGTTTGTGGTCTGTTTTTAAGGTAACACATTCCATTACACAGCTTTTAAAGCAACACTGTGCCGTGTTCCTTTCCCGGGACTGTCAGTCAGTGCATGGGCCTATGCTCTGACCAATGAACAACTCAGCCAGGGCTCATTTTCATTTATTTATCTTAGCCCAGTAATATTTTCTAGGCTTTTCCCCGCCTTTTCACCCAATAATACTGATCTCTGGGACTTGCTAAACTTTTCTGAATCCTGTTTTTTCTAACTTGTTCTAGCATTGTAATATCTTAATCTTGAGGAAAAACCCAATAGGCTTGTTAAGCCAGATGTATGCTGTCCAACCAGCTCGCCCCAGTTTGAATCACTGCTTTTTCATAATCCCTGTCTTCTGTTCTGGCTTACATGTTCCCAAACGCTGGCTGGCCTCCAGCCTTTTCAGAGCAGCATTCTGAAGTATGTCCATGGCATTTGTTTTATCTTCTTTGGATAAATGTCTTGATCATTTATTCTATGGGTTTCTGTGATAGACCTAGTGAGGATTCTGCCTCCGTAGATACCACTATCAATCCAACAGCTAATTGCATGACCTTTTCTTAAAAAATGAAGTTTTATTTCCATCACTGTTCTGTTCATTCTGATCCATGATAATAATGAAAGAAAATTAAGGCACACTCCAAAATGGGGGGGGGGGGGGAGGGGGCGGAGAGCAAGTAACTGAATGGTGAAATGAAATGGTTATGTCTGTAGCTTGAAATCTAAATGTGGACAAATGCTTTGTCTGTAGGGAGTTTCTATGTGATGCTCTTTTAGAATAAATATAAAAGATAAAGACTGGAGTTAAATAGAAGTGTTGAATTGACTCCCCAGCCCTGTGCCTTCTACATCATGTTTATGCAATTGTGTTTTTAAGTCAATGTCTTTATTCACCTGAAAATATCACCCAAGTGTTTTATCCCATCTACAAAGGCATCACATTCAAGCACTGCTCAGTGGGTTGGCAAAAGAGTCTTAATCCCTTTATAGCTATCAGATGAAACTAACTGGGGGAGTCTAAAAAGCAAAATAGTCTCAACTGTTTACCTTTCAATAAGTTTTTTTTTATATAAAGAGCATTTGAAATCTATCCTTGAGCTGCATAATGCATAAGCTGAAAATCACACAGGTTATATGTTGAATAGAATACAATAAAACGTATCATATATTGAGCAAACAGAGATCTAATACTATCGTCTATCCTTATAGAATTTGAATTATATCAGAATACCTATTTTTAGTCAAGCAGTATTGCATTGAAAGACAAATAATTTACAACTATTATGAAAATATAATTTCTAATTATATCTCATAAAGTTAAAATAGAAACTTAATTCTCAATTAACCTTCTTCTGGAAGCACAATAATGCAATCTCTGTTTTGACAAGAAGACATTTATTTAACCTAACTTTAAAAGCACTAACATATTCTTCAATATCATTTCTCCTTGGGATATCACAAAATTTAATGATTAAGGAGGAGGGGCCCTGATTATTTAAGGGCGAACATATCAATTTCAGTGAATTCCATTAAGACTGTGAGAATAGTACAATAATTAGAAAGTGTAGCAAATTAATAGAAAGACTACTCTAAGCCCAATTAAATCAGATCTTACCTAAAATGTTGTGTTTTCTAACCATGTGCTTAGAAATGAAATTTTAATTCATTTTTATTACTATTAAATATTGTTATTCTGCCCTTTTATGAGAATTTGTATTCTTATATTTTTCTGCAAATATATAACTGCTGGTTTAGTCCCTCCCAGATAATCTAACTCAACAAGCTTACTTTACATATGAGAAATAGAACCTCATTTATTTGAGGTGACTTTTCCATTCTGCTCTAGTGCTTTCTTCTTTTTGAGTGGGTAAAATCATTAACTTCATTGAGGCTCTATTTACCCATTTACTCCATTCTCTAAACACCTTTACCAAGTCTGTTGCTACATTAGACTCTGGGAATACAAGAATAGACACATTCTTCCCTAATCCAATCAATTTCTGAATATAAATAAATAGCCTTTATACAAATTATTCCCAACAGAAACCTTCAATTTAAACAAACAAACAAAAACCCACAAGTATACCATGATCAAAGAATAGAAAGAAAAATATAGTTCTGTTTATAGACTCCCAGTATTTTTTAAAAAGTGAATAAATTTTTTTGAAATTATTTTTAAAGTTCCTTCAGTCTCATTTATGCACTACAATGATTTACACCAAAATTGCTTGAAAAGAGTAAGTTTTTCCAATAAGTTTACAATTCAGGTTGCAAAAACGCATATCCATTTCATAAAGTAATGTGGGCGCTATAACAAGATCATCCTATAAATGGACTGAGACTGGCCACGGGAGCATAGAAACACCTCTCTATGTCTTTTTTTCTTTGTTTGCTTGTGTTTTGGGTTTGTTTGTTTTTATTTTCAGAGCCCATAGAAATAGCCATAGGCCTGGGATTCCATTGCCTGCATGGTTTTCTGTTAGATGGTCAATCAATGCAATTAGATTGATTGACTGACTAAACAGTCTTATTTACTGCATAGAAAGAACCATCTCTTTAAAAGGAAATCCCCCTCTGTAGCCAAATCTTCTGAAGGATGTCCTCGGTGTAAAAGGAAATAAGCATGTCCCTCCGGAGGAAGATGCACTAATCAGCAGAGTGGAGAGACCTAGGCCCATGTCCATTAGTGAAAAGTCAATACTATTGACAATCATCAGCTGCTTTTATCTTTTCCACTAGGGCACTTGAGAAATAAATGTTGAGGAAAACTAAAGCTCGTTGATGTGTTCCTGTAATTAATTTTAATTAATAATACATTAAATATTTTCCTGATTGTATGTACATCATTTAACATTGATTTATGCCAAAGCCATTACAGAGAATTTAGTGGCATATCATAGTCAAAGTTATTCTTCAGTTTTCTTACCTTTCAAAACTATCCCAGTTACTAAATATAAATGAATCTGATATTATTTAAAAGAAAAGTAACATTCCTGCCTTTTGTGAAAAGAAAAAGTTTTTAATATTATCTATCTAAAATATATAGTTTAGAAAGTGTACATACTTTAATTTATATATATGAGTATGTGCATGTCTTCCTATGTAATGTATATCAACTGATATATTTCTCATATATATTTTATATGATAAAAAAGAAAGATTTAATAATTTAATGTTGTACATGCATAGCTTCAGACATAAATTATACCAAGATTACTTACTGAAGAATAGACTATGATGGTCATACCTGGAACCTAATAGGAAGATATCTTCCTTTGAACTAATGAGATTTTAAGTGTAATGAGTTAAACTATTAAAGAAAATTCAGATCTGCTCCAAATGGGCTTTGATTTCCAAAATGTGTAATATAATATTAGGATTTTTGAAGTGTTAATCAAGTGGGAATTATCAGGTGAAAATCAAGGTGGTTTGTCAAGAAATTGGGCAGAAACTGGTACACAATGGAAGACCTTCTCTGTGATGTGATAGAGACTTGAGTAGAGTTGAACAATCACTAATGTGTGGAAAGAGGTCCCCAGGAAGAGAACAAAAAAGTAGATAAAAGCTACACAGAAAAAGCAAGTCAAGTTTGATGTCAGATGGTCATAAATTAGTCAATTTTAAGATGTCATTAAAGGTGCAATGGGATCATAGATTGAAGGTGAGCATATGGGGACAGATTAGACTGGATTATGAGTAATGTAGACCAAAATATACCACAAAAAATACTGTTTTCCTTATGCCAGTTATACACTATAAAAGAAGGAATCATTGCTACTACCTTTTATCTTCATTTATATAGATACTAGAAGCCCAGTGCACGAATTGGTGCATGGGTGGCGTCTGGCAGGCCTGCCCTGGTTGGGGCTGGAGGGAAGGGACATGGCAGGTTGGTCCCACCCATGATTGGGGGGGACCAATCAGGGGCCAGGTTGGCTGGGGAGAGGGGCCATGGGTGGTTGGATAGTCAGTCCTGCCTCCAAATGGGGTGGGAGGGCCAATCAGGCCACAGTGCGCATCAAAACAACTCATAGTTTTTGTGTTCCCGTTTCTTCACTTTTATATATATAGATCATAGGCATTATGATATTTTTCTTAAAATTAGACTATACATAACCAAATTATATATGGTAATAGAGTCCAAAGTTCATTTGGTCCATGACAAAATAGAACTTATTGACTATATCTTCGAAGAAATTAAAATATGATAGAGTGGTTAAGATCACAGTTCAGCCCTGGCCATTGTTTCTTAATGGTTAGAATGCGGCCCCAATCACTGGAGGGTCACGGGTTTGATTCATGGCCAAGGGCACATACTTGGGTTTCAGATTCGATCCTTTGCCCAGGTACGGGTAGGTACAGGAGGCAACTAATCAACATGTGCCTCTCACATCCATTCTCTCTCTCTCTTTCTCCCTCTCTCTACCTCTCCCTCTCCCCCCTCTCTTTCTCTCTCTCTCTACCTCTCCCTCTCCCCCCCTCTTTCTCTTTCTGTCTCTCTCTTCCCTTCTCCCTCTCTCTTCTTCCCTCCCTCTTTTCTACTCTCTATAAAAATTCATGGAAAATAATATCCTGGAGTGAGGATTAACAACAAAAAAGTGCACAAGTCAGAGCACATCTGCCTATAGATCCAGACTTGATTACTAGTTATGTCATTTAAGAAAGTGAGATTGTCTCTTTCATCTTTAGTTTCTTTAAATATAAAATGAAGAAAATAAATTTTATCTCAAAGATTTAAAAGAAAATTAATGAGATAATTATATATAATTTTCCACAAAGCTTGGAACATAGCAAAATCTCAATAAATGGTTGTTATTGTTCATTGTGGTATAACCCTCTTGAGTTATTCCAAGGTTTTAGACATCAAGTTAAGATTGAAGAAAGGAAAATCGAATATTAAAAGAATAGGAGAAAATATGTATTGTAAAGTAAAGATAAACATATGCATAAAAAATAGAGAATAGAGGCAATAAATTAAAATTTCTGTAATGGGGTAGAAATTGAATTTTCTATATGCAGGGGGATAGTTCATGAATATAAGATAATTGAGGGTAAACCATGAATGAAGAGATAAAACAAGTGATACAAAACTAAACAAGATCATTCTGTCAAGGGACAGAAGAGTTCAAGATGTTAAGAACCTTCACATATACAGGGAAAGAGAAGATAACCATATCAACTCCCTCCCTACCCAAATCTCCACTTTGGATTTGGTCCCTAGAAATAAACAAATAGTCGCCAGAAAAGAAAAATTGCCCTCAGAATAAATTATTTGCATATATACCCAATTAATTCACTTTGATACAAAGAAAATCCAGTGAATAATACATTGGATAAAATACATAAAAATTACTCATGAAGAAAGGTAATCTCATAAATTTGCTATCACAACTTCTTCATAATGGGAAACCCACATTAATTTTCTTTTTCCCTCCCTCTGCTATTCATACTATGGACTTGTCCCCATAGGATACTGGAAAATGCAAAGACCAATATTGTTCAAAGCTGGTCGTAAAATGGAAATACCTACCCCTTCTGGGAGAGTGGTTGACCAGAAGTGACTAATCTTTCTCTTGAACTATGAATGCCACTTAAAGAACATGGCAGTTCTTCTATAGAGGATATTCAGTCTGATATCTTCCTAATATTATATTGTATTTGATAAGTTGAAATCTACTGGGCTGTATCTTTAGAGGAACTGGTCCACTGTTAGCAAAAAGTTTGATTGAATTGCCTAGTGTGGAGCTTAAGAGCCAGTGATCTGGGGCCCCACTTGTCATATTTTAATTCTGTTTCTGTTATTGCCTTCTTCTTGGAGGGCTCGGAGTTGATTCTGTAAGCTTCAGTTTTCTGGTTACAGAGCCTGGTACAAAGAAATGCTCAATAAATGTTGATTATTGCAATTTTACCTACTAACATTTCAAAAAATTCTTCACGATTTTCTGTGGCTAGAAAAGATGGCAGTAGGCAAGAAGATGCTATTGAGGTACACTTCTTTTCAACTTCCTTCAAAGGGCAGGTCTTGCTGGATATATACCATAGTTTGTTAAATGGATGTCCTATTGTATTCTAGAATTGTAGGATATCCGGTGAAAATTTTAAGGGCCACCAAGTTTTTTGTTTGTTTGTTGTTTGTGTGTATTTTGAGGATTGTATTTATATTATATATGTCTTATATTATATATAAGACAAAGTTTTACTTGGGGAGCCCCAAAAGCCTGGGGCAGATTTCCCTCCCAGTGCCATTACTGTATATCTGGTTGTATCTGAGAGGGACTTTGGGAGAGACAACATTGAGAGAGCACAAGCTTTTCTCCCTCCCTCCCCCCAATACACACACACACTTGGTTCAATTTGTTGGCACATAGTTGTTAATAAAAGAGAGCAGAAGCTTTTTAAACAGACTAGGCTAAATCCCTCTTACTTACATGGAGCTTTGTTTAAGATACATTTATATGAGCTTCATTTTTCTTAAATGAAATGAAATCACAGTCCATATGTGCCTGAGTTTAGTGAAAATTATTTAAGAAACACATGTACAATACTTATGGAAGCTTTCTATGCAGTCAGTGCCAGCTCTCAGGAAAGGGGAAAAAAATAAAAATAAAACTTCTATTTAAGAATTGCATGTTTGCCAATACTATATCAATACCTCACGTGACTCTTTCAAATTGCTTGTGTATTTCTCAGACCATGGAATTCGTGTTGAAGTCCTTTTGGCTTTATTAATTTTTCTTATAAGCCCTAGATATTTATTTAATAAGCACCAATTAAGCTACTAATATATTCTAGGCAGTGTTTTGAATGCCAGAAGTACCACTGTAGACAGGACAGATGTAGTTCCAGCTCTCTTAGTGTTTAAAGTTAGTGGAGTAAGTGGAAATTTACAAGTAGAAAAATAAGTTAATTTCAAAGATGAAATGCTAAAAAGAAAATATAACTGGGTAGGAGCAACTGGAAGAGATGGCTGCAATCTGGAGACAATGTTTAAAGTAGAAGTCTAGTAAAAAACCATAAGATGAGGATTAACTTGATATTTCTAAGGAAAAGAAAGAAAACCTGTTAGTTTTCTCATTTGGGCATAAGAGAAACTGCAGACTAGGTGACTTAACTTCATAAATTTATTTTCTAACAGTTCTGAAGGCAGCATAGTCCAAAATAAAGGTTTCAGTAGGATAGGTTTCATTCTAAGGCCTCTTCTGTTGTAGGTAGCTGCCATTTCCCTGTGTGCTCACATGACATTTTCTTTGTGGGTGTGCAGAATACCATCTCTCTCTTTGTTTTCATCCTCTTCCTCTTCCTCCTCCCTCCCACTTCTTAAAAACCCACCAATCCTATTGGATTGGGGTGCACTCTACAACCTCATTTAGCATTAATTATATCTCAAAGGCCCTATCTTTGGATATAGTCACATTGGGGATTAGAGTTTCAACATATGAATTGGGGATCAGTGTACATCAGTCCATAATGGACAGTAAGGCATAATTAGTGAAGACATGGATTAAAATCAGATATGTGTGAAAAGATAGAGCTTGGTTAGGAGACATAGCATCATCTAGACTATTCTAATACTTTGATTTTATCCTAAATGACATGGGAACTCATTGGAGGGCTTGTAAAATATGACCTACAATTTTGTAAAATATTGTACCTCTGTGGAAATTGAATGGAACTAGGAAAAAGTATATGCAAGAAAACCAGTGTGAAGGGTGCTTCATTGTCAGAAGAGAACTGATGGTGTCTTTGATTAGGTCAGGAGTAAGAGGGACTGCATAAGTGATGTGCACTAGTATATGTCATAGAGGTAAAGTCAACAGGTTTTGCTAATAGATTGGATGGAGGGGAATGGTAGGAGAAATAGAAGTAAAAATCATAGATTTCAGTTATGAGCAACTGGGTAGTTGGAGGTACCATTTGCTAAGGTGGAGAAGATTGGAAGAGGAGCAGTTTCAGGTTGGGTAGGGTGAAATTTTGATTTGGACTTGTTGAGGTATTAAATAGCCAGTTGGATTAGTAGATCTTGTGTTGTTAGGATTAGTGTTAACATTTTGAGAATCATCTGCATATAGGTAGTGTCCCTTGGACTAAGTGAGATTATTTCAGGAGAAAGTTTCGTTTAAAACAAAGAGCATCTCAGCATCTAATCTCAAGGCATAACATTTAGAAAGCCAGCAAAAGAGGAAGCACCAGAGAGAATCTAAGGTGGCTTTTGAGAAAAAGGAAACCAGAAGAGTGGTATCCTGGGATCTAAAATACGATAAATGGGCAGGAAGGGAATTCCTGTGTGAGAATGCCGCTGAGAAGGTAAGATGCAGATAGAATGTGACTACTATGATAACTTGGGAGTGATCGGTGAGTTTGCTTAGTGGAATCTCAATGGAGTGGTATTGATGGAAGCCATCTTAAATAGACTAAAGAAAGAATGGGAGGTGTAGAATTGGAAACAATATAAGCCAGAGTTTTTCAACCCTGGATTTATCTGTGGAACTTTGGAAATCATCAGTGCTTAATCCCAGACCAATATAACCACCAATCAATGAAACCAGAGCCTCTGAGAGGGAGGAGTTGAGAGAGGAGCTTAGAAGTATTCTAGGAGCTTGATGTATTTTTAGGTCCCCAGGTAATTTAATATGCTGCCAGCATTGAGAATAACTTTTATCAACAAGTGATTCCAGAAGTTATTATGTGTGTGTGAAAGAGCAGGGGCGTGACCATATGGCAAGAAAAATATTTGTTGTTTTTATTATTGTAGTTTTGACTATATATATTTTTTATTGGAAACACTAGAGGATATTTACATGCTCATAAGAAGGAGCTAGTACAGAGGGAAAAGGTGAGGGTAAAGACATAGAATAGCGAAAGGAAAATCCTTGAGGAGGCCAGAGGGGACAGAAATTATGTAATGTTATGTATCTTACATTCTGCTCACAGGAGTAGACACTTTTATTTTCCACCACTGGAATAATTCATTTTGCCTGATATCCAGTTGTGGTATAATTCTGAGTGGGGAAAAGCTATGAAACAATTCCTTAGAGTTGTTTATTTTATTTTATTTTTTAAAATGAATTTTCAAAACTAATTTTTAAAACTCTCCCTAATTTTTATATCTTTTTAAAATAGTTTTTAAAAAAAGACAGTTATACATATTAGTACTTTAGTTAAATCTTAATTTTCCATAGAAATATTGGTCTTTGGTCATTATTATTGAGAGCCTGAGCAAACATGTGACATAAATACTCACCTGTCTCATACTTTGTTAAATAGGAATGAACAGGGTATTCAGTACAGAGCTTTCCAAAGTTTAAGAGAACAAGCTTATTTAAGCACTTACCCATGAACTGGACAAATACAAAATAAACAAAATGGAAATTTATTGCCTAAAACCATTTTCAAAAGTTATAGCATTTTAGAAAGGAAGTGATGCTTTAATCTAGGTTAAAGAATATAGAAGGCTACTTTTTGGTACCCTGTTTCCCCGAAGATAAGACAGTGTTTTATATTAATTTTTTCTCCCAAAGATGCACTAGGTCTTATTTTCAGGGGATGTCTTATTTTTCCATGAAGAAGAATACGGTACACATTTATTGTTAAATGAAAATAAAGGAAATTTATTACCTGTATACGGTACGGTAATACAGTAGTTGTCAACACAAACTAGACAAACTGTGAATCCTACAGTATCAAGAATTTACTTATTTATTCAATGAAAATCATGTCATCATCTTCTGGAACATCATCATAACAATCCAATTCCTGACTTTCCTGGTGAATTTCTTGTGACTCCATTTCTTTCAGAATTAGTGGACAATCTCTCATGTTTAGCAATAGCACTGTCTTTAAATGAATACTTCTTGTCAAGATAACCTGCTCGCAGTGCATTTGCAATGCAGCTGTCAGTGATTTTCTCCCATGAATTCTTCACCCAAGTCACAACTTCTTGCAGTTTAGGTTTCGCAAAGTTTCCATGCTGATTTCTCTCCATTCACACAGCAGTGATGTCAGGACTCCATTTAAGGTCACTGGTTGCTAGAGGCCAGTCGGGGCGGCCCTAGCGACCAGTTTATGGTAAATTAATTTTCATTCTGAGACAGAGCCTGGGGGCCTTGTTTTCGGGGGGATGCCTTAAATTTCACTCAAAAGGAAACCTGTAAGTAGGTCTTATTCTCGGAGGATATCTTATTTTCGGGAAACACGTTACATAGTTCAGACATCTTTGTGAATATTCTAAAGCCTACTTGCTTTCTGAAAAACAATGTCTTTTTTTACATCATGAATTACTTGGATTTATACACAATGGATGGTTTAATCCAAAACTTCCAAGAGTTATCAAATTGAGTGAGATTTGTGACATTTACCTGAATTTTGTCTAGTTAGAGAGGAGGGTGGAATTGCTCATGCTAATAATCCTAAAGGTTTTAAGATCTTAGGGTGTGGAAAAATTCATGATTCCCTCCTTTGCTGCTTTATTTTTGTGTTTGTAAATGTTCCCTAGCAACTAGAGGCAATAGATAAACAGATTTTTGGTCACAGAAGCTCTATTAATAAAGATGTTTATAGGTTATTATAAAATTTTTGCCAATTTTTATGCACAAGTGCATTTATCACAATGTCATTTATAATACTTTACAGGAATAATATCTGACAATTGACAATAGGGGACCAAATAACTAAATAATGGTACATCTATTAGATTATCATGAAGCTATTCAAATATTTATTTATTTATTTTAAATATATTTTATTGATTTCTTACAGAGAGGAAGAGAGAGGGATAGCGAGCTAGAAACATCAACGAGAGAGAATCATTGACCAGCTGCCTCCTGCACACGCCCCACCGGGGATGTGCCTGCAACCATAGTACATGCCCTTGACCAGAATCGAACCTGGGACCCTTCAGTCCGCAGGCCGACGCTCTTTCCACTGAGTCAAACCAGCCTCGGCAAGCTATTCAACTATTTAAAAGTGTTTTGTTTGTTTTTTTCATTTGCAAATTGCTTAGGAAACAGGTAAAATATAAAAATGTGAAATATAGTATGTTTTCAGCTAGATGAAAAACACATAGAACATAAATATTGGAAAATATGATAAAAATTTTAGTTATTTCTGGGTAGTGGAATAGTATATTTGAAACTTTCTCCAGTGGCTATATCATTTTTCTGTGTTAAAAAACAAATTTAAAAAAAAGTTATCACATCATGCCTTTATTGTGAGCTCAAATAATAAAACTGTTATAAATTCCAGTTACTTTTCTTTCCTTTTTCAATATGATATATTAAAATAAATTTTAAAATGAACTTGGTTTTTCATGTAATCAATATATGTCTGAAATATTTTTAAACAGTTTTTAAAGGAAACAATTTCTAGAAACTAAGACAAGCTAAAATTGAATTTTGGTTTTAAAAAGTCAAAACATTTTACTAATTATTTTAATGCCAAAGTCAATTAGAGCCAAGAAAACATTATGAAAACTGAATAACATGCAAAAGAAATTCCTCAGTTTATAATAAAGCTTCAGCACTTGTAATTTATTGCCAATTGCTGATGCTGAGATGAAGAGATCTGGCATAATATATAAGGAAACACTAATTAAAAAGGAAAATACATGAACTTAGCTTTTGGAGTAATCAAACTAAATGCAGGAATAATATGACAAGATTTAACTTGTATTATTATGTTTGTCCTCTTAATTTCAATTGAGACTTGAATCTGAATGATCCCAGGACTTTTCCTTTCTCTTTTGAATCTGCTTGCTCATGTGTCTATAATTCAAAACTTGAAGGTAATTAAAAGTGCCCAATTTTACAAATAAAAAAAGTGGTGTCCAAAAAGAAATACTCCTTGTTGAAAAACACAAATGCAATAGAACAGTACCATAAGTGGACCCTCCCATCCCCTCCTCCAAAATATTGTGTATAAGCCATACCTGCTTTTAAAATAATTGAACATTCCATGTTTTAATTTTTAAAATTTATTTTTTTAAATTGTTTTGGCCGAAACCGGGTTGGCTCAGGGATAGAGCGTCGGTCTGCGGACTGAAAGGTCCCGGGTTCGATTCCGGTCAAGGGCATGTACATTGGTTGCGGGCATATTCCCTGTAGGGGGTGTGCAAGAGGCAGCTGGTCGATGTTTCTCTCTCATAGGCATTTCTAGCTCTCTATCCCTCTCCCTTCATCTCTGTGGAAAATCAATAAAAATATATTAAAAAACAAAAACAAAACAAAATTAGGTTTGATCCAAGAATGGTAACAAATGTTTTTCCATCTTGGGCACAAATTTTAGTCTTGTAAAATTAGTTTGCAAATTTGCAAAAGTACTGCGTTGATTTTTAAAGTATGAACAATAACAAAGATACTCAAAGCTCTGTGTGTTTTATCCTGTATAGTCATACCTCAGAGATATCGTGGGTTTGGTTGGTGTCAGACTGCCGCAATAAAAAAATCTTTTTCCCATTTGGGGTCTTGACTTCAACTTCCAGAAAGCACGCAATATCTGTGAAGCACATAAAGCGAGATACAATAAAACAAGGTGTGCCTGTACTTTGTTTGTTTAAGGCAGACCTTATGTATCTGAGTGCCGTGTTTTTTCCTCCTAAGCTGTGAGGCTCAAGTTGTGTGCAAATATGCTATAACTCCTGAGAGCCTTTTGTGACACGACCCTCCTTCGGACATGTCAACTGAGAAGTTCACCAGCTACAACTGCGTGCTATCTTCCAGCCTCCTTTCTTCTCCTGCTCTCTACTTCCTTGAATCGTGTGTGGTATAGAAATTGGGGCTCTGACTGTTAGATGACGCTGTCCATTTTGCAAATGGGAATGCCATGTAATTGCACTGCTGTAAGCCCTTTAGAAGGTAGTGAATTTCCAGTAGCCAGGAAACGAGGCCAAAGTGTTGTATCCACATCTCTGCCTGTTGAACAAAGAACATTTACATACCATTAACCTAGAGAACTTGTTGAGGCTGTTGTTTTTTTTTAAGTTTAATTAAGTAGATTGCCTTTTGGTTCTTTAAAAGCATATGGGAGATGGTTTAATGAGTTTTCAATGAAACATGAGCTGATGACTCTTGCTTTAGCACAAGACAAACGGACTGGCTGTTTAGAACAGTTAGGAGCTATTACCAAAGATAAGGCTCTAATTTACAGCTCAACTATAAACTTCAAAGCTGAGTAACAGAAGAGGATGAGGGAACTATTACCTAATTGTGATGAAATTCGGTAGAAAGTGGAGAGCTTTGACTTCAAGTACCCAGCTGCTCTTGCAGAAGTTGCCCTTGTGTGTAATTGCTTCATTAATTCAACTTGTAAGCACATGGAAAGACAGTATTCAATTGCCTCCTTTAGAATTAAAGAAAAGTGTGGTTTTCCTGCCACAGTCTTAATTCCATGTTGAGGTATGACTTGACAAAACTACTCTGCTTACACTGTACATTGAAATGCTCCAAGCCCAGTTTTTAATATCTTTCAAAGGGACAGAGGGCTAAATAATCAATCTAAGAGATTAATAGTGATTTAATTGAAAACAGCGATTAACTCTGATCAATTATTTAGAATGCAATTCATTCCTTCCCTGGGTAGTCTAGCGAAGAACAATCCATGGATAGTCTCAGAGGTGATACTCAGGACTCTGGTGAGAGAGCAGAGGTGACAAGCCTAAGAGAGGACCAGAAGGCCATCCGCAGGGACAAAGAGAAAACAGCCAGGCCTGTATTTGAGCCTCAGCCCTCCGGAGAATTCCTGGGCCACTTCCCTTTGCTCATCCCAGGAAACGCTGATCAGAATGTCCTTGCTTCTCATCCGAGGATTGCTCCCATAGGACTGTAATGTAAGGAAACGGCTGTAGCTGCTGGCCTAAGGAATTTTCCGCTGAGAAAGGGCAATGAGAGCATGGACACTAATGCAGGAAGACAGACCAACTGCAGCCACCAAGAGCCTGGCTTCAGGAATCAATGCATTTATTTATGCTTCCCTTTCTCCTTCACCTCATGGGGATCCAAACAGATAGACTTTCATAATGCAACTCTCAAACCGCTTACAAAGCAGGTAAACTGTGGTCTTTCTGATATGCTCTCAGGAGAGCTAGTGGGTTTTTTGTTTGTTTGTTTCTCTCCCCCCAACTATTTCCATCCACCCTTTCATCAGGAATAGCAAATCCGACCACATGCATTTGAAACAGTTTGACTGTTAAAAGGGAAAGGCTTCCATCTACTGGATCCTTCGAGTAATAAAATGTCTGAGAGTCCACAGGAGATTTTTCTCTTGGTGCTGGCAGTGCATAACCTGCCCTGTCCACAAAGGTTTCATAATTCCTTTACATTGCATTTTTTTATATCAAGTATCTAGTCATTAGTGAACACATTTAGATTTTACAAAATACAAACCCCACTTTCTATCACACAAGGGAGTCCAGAGGAGTCTTTAATTTGCCTTTCTTTCCACTTGAGGAAAGTGATATGAAGCAGTGAAATACCCAACACAAAAGTTCTATGCAAAGAAAGTCCATAATAAAAATAATGTTGCCTGGAATATGAAGACCCTTGAAAGAAATGGGGTGCTTTGTTTAATTATGCACATAGACATGCCACTTTTTATTTTCTAAAAACGTCTTACTTTTCATAAGCAAATCCCTTCTTCATTAGAGTGTCCCTATTTTGTTCAGCTAATGCTGCCTAATGGCATTTCTTTCTGCTTTTATGTTACACTAGAGGCCCGTTGCACGATATTTGTGCAAGAATAGGGCTTTCTTCCCCTGGCTTCACTCCCAGACACTCGGGAGCCAGCAAGTTCCTACTCCCTGGCGGGCTGGGAGCCTGCACTTCCCCGCTCTGTGGCTGCCCAGGAGCCAGCACCTCCTCACTCCCGGGCTGCCCAGAGCCAGCATGTCCTCACTTCTGTCTGGAGCACCACTCCAGTGGCTCCCTCCACGCCACTCTGCTCTGGGACTGCATATGCAAACTAACCTGCATCTTTGTTGGTTAATTTGCATACTCACTCTGATTGGCTATGGGCATGGCAGAGTGATGGTTAATTTGTATGTTTCTCTTTTATTAGGTAAGATTACATAGTTAGATAATGGTAAGGGTCTTTTGAGAAGCATACTTTAACATTCACTAGAGGGTATACATACACATTTTGAGTTTTTTATGGAATATAATGATTTCCTATGATATTTTACTGGGTCAGTAAAAAGAGGTACAAACTCTTTTTTATCCCAGCAGAGTTGAATTTCTAAAAAGAATGTAAGAATTTACAAATTTTATTTTTTTTTTAATTCAGAATAGTGAATATTGCTAACAATGCTGTATTTTATGTTTGAAAGTTGCTAAGAGAGTAAATCTTAAAAATTCTTATCACAAGAAAAATTGTAACTATGTATGGTGATTAATGTTTACTAGGCTTACTGTGGTGATCATTTTTGCAATATATACAAATATTGAACCATTGTGGAGTACACCTGAAACTAATATGTTATATGTCAATTATACCGCAATAAACAAAAAAAGGAAACCAACATTTTTAAGAGTGGAAATTATAGCATTGGAAAGGAAAAGCAGAGACTGATCAAGCAGTGAGTTATCTAGGTAAGGCTTTCTAAGGGGAACATAATGGGTTGTGCAGCTAGCAATGGATGGCTTGGAAATGAATGCCTAAGCAATCAATAGTTTAATGACAGGTACTTAAATTACAACTTAAAAATCTACTTGTCAGGCACTTAGACTGTAGCTTGACACTGTCCCTCAAGGAAACTAAACAGTAGTGCTAATTTCTGATTTCTTCCATGATTCCTTGTTAATAATCCATTCATTGTTTAGTAACATGCTATTTAGCCTTCATGTGTTTGTGTATTTTTCAGTTTTTCTCATGTGATTGCTTTCTAGTTTCATGCCATTGTGGTCAGAGAAGATGCTTGATATAATTTCAGTCTTCTTAAATTTATTGGGACTTGTTTTGTGTCTTAACATGTGGTCTAACCTAGAAAATGTTCCTTGTTTATCCTGAAAATGTTCAAGAATGTACTATTACATTTTAGGGCAAAAAGATGGTAGAACATCTTTATATATTCTTAAATGGTTATGTGTTAATATTTCCAGATATTTAACTTTTTAAAACGTCTGTTAAAATCCATATATTAAGAAATAAATGATTTGTCTAATGTAATAAAATTTCCCCAAGAAATGGTTCCTTATTTTTTATGTTTTTTTGTGTTTTTTTGTTTTGTTTTGTTTTTTAGATTTTTATAAGTTGGTAAAGAACTTAGTGCTATTTGAATCAAAAAGAAGAAATTTCAGATATAGTCTGAAATAACACAAAGGATCAATACAGGGTGGAGCAAAAGTAGGTTGTTTGTATGGAAAATAAGGCAATAATTAACAAATAATAATACAACAATACACTCTTTTGTGTGCTCACCATTGTATTCCTACTTCTGCCTCACCCTATATAATATTTGCTGACGTATAAAAAATAAAAAAAAGCAAACCCAAAACATAGTGGCTTAAGGCACACTTCTATTTTCTCACAATCCCTGTGGGTCAGGAGTCCAGCACGGACTACTGGGTCCTCTGTGTCAGAGTCTCTGACATGGCTGCACTCAGCCTGCGGGCCAGGGCTACAGTCTCATCTCAGGGCTGTCTGGGGAAGGATCTGCTTCAAGTTCACAATGGCCACAACTGAATTTCTCTCAGATTGTCAGACTGAGAGCTTCAGTTTCTTCCTGGCTGTTCACCAGCAATTCTTTGCCCGGTGGGCCTCTCCATAGGATGGCTGGTAAGATGGCAGCTTAATTTATCAAAGCCAGTAAGTGAGAGATTCAATAGAGAATATGCTGGCAAGATGTATGTTACAATCTTAATGTTACATTTTCATGGCAGTGATATCTCTTCACCTTTGTCACATTCTGTTGGTAAGAAACATGTCACAGGTTCCACCAAAACTCAAAGAAAAGGAACCACACAAGGGCATGAATACCAGGAAATAGGGATCATTAGGGCCATCTTGTAGTATGGCTGCCACAGAAAATAATGCAGAAATAGAAAAGTGAATAATTTAATAATAGCTGAAGAAAAGCTATCTTTATATCAATACTAGAGGCCAGATGCACGAAAATCATGCACTGGTAGGGTCCCTATGGTTAGCCAGCAATCAGAGCCAATTGGGGACTTCCTTCCCCTGGCTGCTGGCTGCCAGCTGGGGCCTTCCTTTGTTCTGTCCGTGCTGCCCTCTGGTGGTCAGCACATGTAATAGGATCAATAGAACTCCTGAGGGGACACTTTGCATATTAGACATTATATATATATATATATATATATATATATATATATATATATATGATAGATAGATAGATAGATAGATAGATAGATAGATAGATAGATGCTCATAAACCAGTTAGCATTTTCTGCAAAGCCCACCCAGTTCACTCTCCACTTCATCTCACCCACCTTTGAATACATTTTCAGCTCAATATCCAATTTCTTAGAGAGCTTTTTCTCATCTGCCCCTAACCACTAGTGAGTCAGTTGCCTCTTGTACCCTTTTATGCCTTGAACATCTCCGTGATACATTTGTGAATTTACATTTGGTGCTTTTCATTTGTGTTGCTGATTAAGCTGTCAGGGAAGAAACTCTGTATGGTTTTTGTTCAACATTTTATCTCTACCACCCACTCAAGTATAATGTGGGAAGAGAAACAATGACAATATGCTGAATGAAGGAACAGATGGTAAGAGCACTGACCTGGAAGTCAAGAGACCTAGATTTCAAGGCAGGCTCTTTCACCATCAGCCGTGCTACTTCACACACAGCCAGTCAGCTTTCTGAGTTTTAAAGGTTTTCATCTATGAAAAGTCAATTTTGACTCAAACAGTTCAAATTTTGATGCAATTTTATGATTTTTACACAGTTGATAATCAGTAAATTTTTACTGCACTGAAAGTAACTACTTCTTTATATCTTATCCAACAATGTTGCTGTTTTAAACATTTCCAACAAGCAAGGTCGGAGGACAGGAGAAATATGTAAGAAGCTTAAATTCATGTTTGTAAGAATAGAAACACTCTTGATATAACACTCTTGATATTCTTCGGAGTTCGTACATTTGAATTCCACAACTATGTTGTGATTTGAAATATTTTCCTTTTTCCTAGACAAATTAAACCCTCACTAGAAAACAAAACAAAAAAACAACAACACTGCATTACACGCATACTATTCCTTTCAAGATGTTGACATTCTGCCTTTCCATTCAGCAGTCCTCTCTGGACCCTGATGGTTTGTGGAATTATATCATAGCATAGCCTTAGATCGATGACCTGCTGAGAAAAATACAAAACTCAGAAGAAGAAGAAGAAGAAGAAGAAGAAGAAGAAGAAGAAGAAGAAGAAGAAGAAGAAGAAGAAGAAGAAGAAGAAGAAGAAGAAGAAGAAGGAGGAGGAGGAGGAGGAGAATAATGACAGGCGTGTTAGAATTCTCAATGTAATAGAGTATGAGACTATTATTTAGAAGGATATTTTAGCATCCCAATAGTACAGCTGTCACACTTGGCCTGCTTTCCTGATGCCTGAATGTTGCCCTTATTTAGGAACTGCTGAGAAGTTTTCGTACCACGCAGTGTTAAGTCTGGTTTGTGAACTGTGACCTATGTTTGCAATAAATAAACTTGGCTTTGTTTTCAGTATCAAGTCTTTGACATGACTAGTGCCAGAAGAAGATAAATGCTGCATGGAAAACCCAGCAGCAATATGTTTTTCTACCATTCCCCAAAACCATAAGTCAAACGCTTGCTTATTGAAATTTTTGTCATTGGTTGTTCCATAGTGTCAGTGTGCAATGTCCCAAGGGTGACTAATGGCTCTGCTATAGCCTTTCCAAGCTCCCTCATTTATAATAGTTCAGGACAGGGGGCCAAATTGTTTGACAATGGAGATTGAGAATATTTTTAACATTTTTCTTTCAAAATTGAAATCGATGTGTTCTCTTAGAAAAGTGATTATTGTTGTTGTTTTTTAAAATCTGAATTTCTACTGTTCTTAGTAGTGCATCATCTTAACTGAAAGACCATGATAATGGAATTTGTGTTTTCTTGTGTGGCATATGTGTCAAAATCACCACAGTGCCCAAATGTGGACAGGGGAAATAGCAGGTGCAGAGATGTGTGGAATTTCACCTTCCTCTTATTGTACTTTGGGTTCAGAGAAATGCTTCTGTTGAAACTTTACGTGATACCTATAGGGATGAAGTTCCAAAATCTTGAGCGTGATATGTGGCATGCATCTCACTAAAAGGGCATGTGGGACAAAGTTAAGTTATTGATTTCCTACTCCATTCACCTGATATACAACAGAAGTGAACAGACTCAGAAAATAACCAGCCCAGCCTCCTGTAAGGGGATGATGTGCCCCTTGAGGTCCGTATCCATCCTAAAACAACAACAAATGTAATAGGTAACTTTTAGTGAGCACTTAGTATGGACCCTGCACTTTAACCCATTTAATAATCACAGTAACACTTTGAGGATGGTGCTGTTATTATGCCCACTTAGTAGAAGAAAAGAACTGAGGCCTTTGGAGGTTATATAAATTGCCCTGTACTACACATTCAGTACACGACAGAGCAGAATTCAAATCCAGAGTTTGAACTCGTAGTTTCTAAGGGAACTGGAATATTCTTAACCTATTTTAATCATATTTACATGCATACAGACGTCTTTCCTGCTGCATAAATAGAAATTTTTAAATTATGTAGAATTTGTTCCTTTTGAAAGAAGTTATATTCCCTAGGTTTATGTTCTGTTAGCCTAGATAATCAAGAATTGAATATGTGTACTTAATATTTCTTCTATTTGAGTTAATGTGTCTCATAATGTAATCTCAGATATTAGTTGAATTAATAAGATGCTACAACCAATTCTCACCAGTCTTGGATCATATTAGTTTTCATATATTCTAATAACTCCTAATTCAAAATCATAATTAGATTTTCTTATTGGATTTGTAGCAAGAATGCTGATTAAATGCAGAGTAGGAAAATGCACTTTAATAAATATTAAAAATTTTTGTTAATGATGTTCTTTCTCAATGAAGCCAAGTAACACTTTGGAATCAAAGTTTGTATAAACTTTCTCTCTTCTCTTTCTCTCTCTCTCATATATACACATATACACACATACACACACACACACACACACACACACACACACACACACTGACTGAGTGACCAGATTAAATGCATACTAACCTGGCCATTCAGTATATATCCTATATAAAAAAAGGCTAATATGCAAATTGTCCCCTCAACCAGGAGTTCGACCAGCAGGCAGGCCAGCCAACTGCCTATATCCCCTTCCCCTGGCCAGGCTAGCCAGCCCCCACCCATGCACTAATTCATGCATTGGGCCTCTAATTATATATATTGCTATATGGAGGGTTCTTGTCTCAAATTTTTGGAAAAAGATAAATAAATTTGGGAAATAATGCCTACTTTAGATATTCAAAATACACTTTAGCTTAGTAAAGGTTCTGAGGAGTCCTATAGTAAAGAAACCTATTGAATGTGTTTAACGTATTATTTCTCTTAATACATGACCAGGTACTAAATGTTTAAGCACTTTTTCCTCTACTTTAAGCTACCATCAACTTAAAGGTCACAATTTATTATATACCTGAAAGAAAAAGCTTCCAATCTATAATAACAAAAGTATAATATGCTAATTAGACTGGATGTCCTTCATGGCGAAGCTGGGGCTGCCAGAAGCTAGAGAGAAGCCCCAGGTCCCCGGTGCCGGAGGGAAGCCGGTGCCAGCAACCAGGGGAAGGAAGGCCTACTCTTGCACAAATTTTTGTGCATCAGGCCTCTAGTTAAACTATAATGTAAGGCTCCTTTTCACTCAGAATTATTTTGTTCCTATCAACCAAAGGTCACTATTACCAACAGGAGTCCCCAATTTGGGGTGTGGTAAAGGGGAACAGAGATTTTATTCAGTGCAAGCAACCAACAGCATGCTGTGAAGCAGCACAGCTAAGAAGTGGTCCCAGTGACGTAGCCCTGCTGTTAATGGCTTTGGTGTTTAGCTTTGGTGTTAAAAGCTCAGTTCTGTAAAGACAGCTCCACTCTGGTGTTACAGAGCCAGCAGATGTTATAGTTCCATCCAGGCAAACACAATCCTCAATTATTGAAAGTAAAAATGCTCTTTGAGAGCCAGGGGGGGAGCTGCCTTAAACAGTGAGAAGTTTCCATCCCTAATCCCTGATTGGTCAGCCCTCATACAAACGCAGGCTTCAAATTCTCACAGATTGGTCCAAAAGGGATTGTCCTGATTGGTTGGAATGGAGCCACTCTGATTGGTCAGTGAAGATGCAAATGAGGATGTGGCTGTGCAGTTCCAACTGGATGTGAAAGGTTTCAATCCTGTTGGTTAAAATACAGTTTCAGGAATTCCTTTATAAGGGTCCAGTTGAAGGCAAGACTACAGTGCAGAGAGAGAGTTCAGTGTGGAAAGCATGCAGTTTAATAGGAGGCTTGTGTGAGTTTAGCAATGGTTGCTGCTCTGTTTATAAATATGAGCCCAATTAGTCCTTCTCAGCAGGTATATTCACTTTTGAGGTTAACATATTAAGGAACTGCTTTAGATATAAACTAAGTCAGATACAACTTTTTTATAGTATCTCATTCTTATGCATACATATAGGGTTTTTTTCTTCAAAATAAAGCAATAAATTGATCAAGTAGTTTCATATTTTGAGGCTCATTTCTGAATCACTTTTCATTGCAGATTTACTAGTTTGTATATGTTTTCCATCCACTGTCATTCTCAATGCCCTCAAGATGATTGATGATATAAACTTTCTTAAAACATTATTATCTCTGGGATTTCTTCCAAGTCCCTGAAACCATTCAGTAAAGTTTAATCTTGTTACTTTCTTGATTTTGCAAGAAGTATTAAAAGTTTCCAGACAATAATAAGTATATATTTAAATTCCCATCCGTTTAAATGTCAACTATCTACTAAAACTATAATTGACTAGTTCATTCCACAAATAGAAAAACAAATTTGCATAAACTCAAAAGAAGACAACTAGTATATAGCTGTCTTCTCCCCAGAGGCAACTGTGAGATGTCATTGATTATAAAATATATCACTATTTAAGAGATGTATAACAACATAATATTGTCATAGCACTGAAGCAATGGTTCTACCTTGCATCCTGAAGAACTAGTGATTGATCAGATACAATTTGTGAAACACTATATGGACATACTTTGCTCAATCTGTTGCACACTTGAATGTTCTGGCTTATATTTGATTGTGAAATCAATAGAATAACTTCCAATTGTGTCATTGCTGATTACTTATTTCCATGAATTCAGGTTTGTCCAGAACCTTTGATCACATCTATTTTTCAGGGAGAATTTGCAAGTGGATTATATTTTTCATGGGATGATACTTACCATGTTTTGTAATATATCTCTATATTGGTTTTTCAAAGTTTTGTCCTCTAATTATAATAGTGTGGGCATGACCATGGACCTTGATGTTAGAGTGACTTCTTAATCCTCCTCCTGCTACTTTCTAAGTAAGCTTGAGCAAGTTAACCATTTAATGTTTCAGTTTTTTCATCCTTAATATAAATAAAACAAAAATAATAAATAGTGATAATATAGAGTTTTAATGAGTATACACAAATGTATTTATTGTGGAATTAAGAATATGAACTCCCTTAAATAATGCTGTATCTGTTGTTTCAGTACTTCTTGGCCCTAAACATACCATACCATACCATGCCATGATGAATAAATGCTTGTCCTATTTCAAAAATGGTTTGAGATGTCTTTATTTATGTGATACACTGGCTAGAAAACAGAGGGATAGCTTATCAGCTATAAAGTTAACAGTATTTGAAAGATAAAAATAAATCAATTTGTTATGGGAAAACACAGCTTTTCTTGTTTCTGAATTCATAAAATTACTGCTGAGGCTTCCTATTAAAAACAAAACAAAGCAAGATTATATAATGAAATATTCAAGGACCTGAGCATATTCACACTGCTGGTACAATAACTCTTGAATAGCTACATTTTTTTACCCTCAATCAAGATGAATATTAAATTTAGATTTCACAGGAGTTAAAATAATGGAATCTAAATATAAAGTTATTTATGAAACTAAACTGATCCTAGATAAAATGTATAGTATAAAAGTGTATGGCATGTAGATTATTTCAGCAATTAAAGATAAATTAGAGAGTTGGCTAATGTCCTTAATTAAAGCAAACAAATAAAATCAAATTAATCATTTCAAAAATATATAGTGTATGTGCAAAGAAACAAAAACAATAAAATCCAAAAAGGAACATGGTTGGAGATATACTAAAATAAATTTCATATGATTAATGAGTTAAATGAAAAAATATATAAAGTGAAAAATTTTAAAGATGTAAGAATATATAGCTGGACTTTTAAAAATATATTAAGGTAATGAAATCCAAATACCATATGAAAGGCACAAAGCAAACAATTTTTAACATTTTTGATTGCCAAATTAAGTACCAAATATTAAATATTTGCAACATCTATCCTCAATATTGTTGTATTGAAAATACTTATACATCAAAAAGTGAACATGTCAAAGGAAAACTGGGAAAGGGGAAGAATGGTTTATAAAAGAAGAAATGGCAAAGCCAATTGAAGTAGAATTGTCATAACTAGTGTTCAAGTTTTAAAAATATTGAGGTAATATTATCTCCAAATAACAAAAAGTGGTAAGGAATACATTAAAAAGTCAGTGTTCTGAAAGGGAAATTAGGTTCTTATCACTGTTATAAGGTATGTAAATTTGATATATCTTTCTGGGAAGCAGGCTAGTAATAGGTATGCTTTTTAAAGTCTTGAAACCAGCACATAATTTCTCAAAATGCATTGCTTCTAGCAATTATTTTAATGAAATAAGAGCATAATAAAAAAGATATAATGATGTTCATTGATTTGTAGTCTAAAATGAGAAACAACTTGAATGTCTAACTATCGGGAACTTATTAGGTAAGTTATTATAAACATGAAAAATAGAGTGCCATAGAGGCATTGGAAACAAAGCTATAGAAGAGTTCAATTGACCTGAAAAGAGTTCATAGCCTACTGTTTTAGGAATAAAACAAGTTATTAGTGCACATTGCAGTATAATTAAATCTTTGCAAGAAAAATCATTACCATCATGCAAATATAGCTGTGTTACAGATGACTTTTAAAAAAATTTTTTTTATTGATTTAGAGAAAGAGGATGGGAGAGAGAAACATCAATTTGTTGTTCCACTTATTTGTACATTCATTGGTTGATCCATGTATATGTCCTGACTGGGGATCAAACTCACAACCTTGGTATATAGGGATGACTCTAACCAAATGAGCTACTTAGCCAAGGCATGGATAACTTTTATATTACTTTTTGTATTTACCTGTTTTAAAAATTAATCTGCAATGAGTACATGATTCTCAATCATTAAAATTTTATAAAAGATAAATATAAATTGTATGCATGTTTTTCTTAATATGGTGGGATAATAAAAACAGAAAGCAAAAGACAAAATGCACAAGGCATATCAGTGGTGGTTCATTGGCTCAGTACCTCTCTTGCATTTTCTATAAATGTGTGAGTAAGGGAGTAGGTGATAGTATATACTCTAACTGCTGTAGCTTATACAGGGTGGTAAACATTGCCTTGAAGGTCCTTATTTGGATTTTTCCTCCTAGAGATTGTGGATCTTATAGTTGATTTACTTCAACTGATATCAAATTGACCTTAATTTTAAAAGGCAATTGCAAATGTTTTCTTTTCTTGTTTCCCATATTCTCATTCATCTAAAACCAAGTAGTTTAATATGAGATTTTTTTATTGTCAAATTGAACTGAAGTTTGAGGCAATTGGAAAATTTAGCCTCACGCCCTGCCCAAACTTGACTATGGAGATCAGACAGACTTAAGTCAATTGGGAAGGTGCCTGATCTTTGCTTCTTCTGTGTGACATAGCCATGATCTTTGTACAAGTTATTACCTCATTTTAATCTCATTAAAATAAAATTGCAATCATAATAGTTAATGCTAAATTCAGTAAACAATCACTATGTATTATTAGCTGACATGGGCCATCAGCCTTTAATGTGGTTGTATCCAGTGATTTCTTAATGAGAGATTATGTGTTCGGGTGATTTTTGTACATATCAAGAATGGGTAAAAATGGAAATGCTGGATTAAAAGGGTAGTTTTATTGTTGTTGTTGCTTTTGAATATTACAAAGTATCCCAAGTAATTTGCTAAACCTCTGACACAATCTAGTATTTATATACTCTAAAACACAACAATCTCTAATTGGCTTAAAATTGGTTTATCTTTTTATTATTATTACTTATGAGGAGAAAGGAATTCAGATCCTTATTCATAAAGCTCCCGATGACAAGTATTCAAAGTGAATAACAAAATAAAGAGTATATTTTTCTGTTATAAGGAATTTTGAAAATATCACAAAAAAATTTTTAGCTGAAACTATGGATACTGATCTACTGAAATATACAAGTGTATTGTTAATATATCTTTGTGTATAAAAAACTATGATTAGCTACATAGTTTCAATTGCTGTGCTTAAGGAAAAATAAATGTATTAACTTCTTGTTCTTTTTTAGTAGATAGCAAAGGGAATGTGCTGTTTTTCTTCTCATTTTTTATCGTTTCATATATTTTCATTTTACTTCGTTATAATAACAGTATAATAAAATTTTTTTATCAACATTTTTATATTCTTATACAGTTATAATTTCAATATATGAATTCTATTTTGTCAGTTATATAAAATATATCATTGATTTACTTACTCATTCTTTATTGAAGGAATAACATTTCCCCTTTTCTTTAAGCTCACAGCAGTACATATTCAGATGCATCAAACTCTAAGCTTTAGCCTTTAGGCTATTCTATTATCAGGTATCCTGATTATAGGGAAGCTAGAACTATTAGGCTTATAGGCATCTACTAGGGAAGAACTTAAATAAGTTCATTATGATCTTCAATCTGTTTAAAAATTTAAATCTTGGATATTCTACATATCTAAACTTAATACTACTATGAAGTAAATTTTAAAATGATGAATAAAGGACAGGTTATTTAATAAAGAATAAGTGTTATCATTTGCCTCTTAATCAAACCTGCATACCTGTAGTTCATTAAAATGCTCTTTTTTTTCTAATCCATAATGCATCTTTATCTTATTGTCAAAGCCTTTCCAGATTTATGCTAATCCCATTGAAATATTTACCTTTACAACTTTCAACTCTTTAAGTTGCCTTTGAAAATAAATTTTTTTAAAATGCATCCAATTCTTGTATTGCGACCTTCATATCTCACCCTAGTCTGTTTGTCTTCCTCCACTAGAATGTAAACTCCATAGAGGAACATACTTTTGTTTTGTTCACTAATGGATCCCAAGTGCCTAGAAAATGCACCTGGTATATAGTTGGAATAAAATAAATAAGCTTCTGCTGACTTAGTCTTGGTTTGGCCTCTGCTCGCTCGCTCGCGCTCTCTCCCTCTCTCTCTCTTTCTTTTTCTCTATCTCTCTTTTCATATATTTATTTTACTCTGCATTGGCCTCACTGTCTTAAGAGTTCTCTATATGGTGGCCCCAGAAACTCCAGGCTTAAAGCATCCATATACAGAGCAATTCCACAGGAATTAGAGTGTCAACTTCAACTAGCAAATTCTCAGTATGCATTTATTAGGCTGGCTTGTTCACATATCCATTCCTGAGCCAATCATTATGATGGGTTGGGTGTTAGGTTGAAAATGGAATGCTCTGGTTGTCTAAATGTTACTCAGAACTTGGCCTGAGTAACTCATGGAAAGCATCCCTTGGAAACTATTAGATATGCAGACTTCTGGGCCTCACTTCAAACTAACAAAATTATATTCTGTAATTTAACAAGATTCTCTGGTGATGTGCCTTTAGCAAGTGCCCACAGTTGAAGCTAGAAAGGTGGGTAGGGGAATAGGGTCACCAAACCATCATATTGAAAGTGGGGAAGGGATGCTCTTAGCAGAGGGCAGAATCAGTATTGGCATAGGAAACACAGATATCCAGTACAATACACAACATGTACTCAGCAATTATTATATACCAGGCACTGTGTTATGCCTTTTTCAGGCATTAGTTAGTATTTACAACATCTAATAAGATGTTATCAGATAGATACCTAAGGCGTCAAGAGATTAAATGATTTATTCAAAGTTTTTGATGTGAGGCAATGGGAAGATTAATCTATAATATAATATCAAGTGGTAAGAAGTGCCCTGGAGAAAAATTAGGCAGGAAAGAGGAATAGAGTCTGACTCAGGATGATGGCATGGAGAGATCAATTTAGATAGGAAGGCCAAGGTGAATCTGAGGAAGTCAAGTTTCAGCAGAAACTTGTATGAAGTGAAGGACAGCTCATAGAAGTTCCAGAGTAGGCAGAGAACCAAGATGGTGGCATAGGTAGTAAACACCTGTACTTGCTGCCTCTCACAACCACATCAAAATTACAAATAAAAGTCAGAACAACTATTATCCAGAACTGCGGGAAAACTGGCTGAGTGGAAGGGCTACAACTAGAGGTAAAGAAGAAGAAAGTGCATTGAGACTGGTAGGATGTGTGGAGGCATGGAATGGGCTGGAACCCAGGTGCACTACCTTTTTAATAGGGAGGGAGATACAAGCTCCCACTTGGTCTGAACTTCATTTCCGGGCAAGCATCTGGGGGGACCCAGACACATACAAGGAGAAACTGGACTGCCTGACATCAAGAGGGTGTCTTTCTTTCAGGCAGAGGTGCATGCAGCAGTCATTGTTCCTGCACCAGGGGATCTCTCTGGTGCAGGGCTGACTGATAGCCATTTCTGTTTGCTCCACCCTGGTGATTCCCTGAGACCCCACCCAATTTACAACTTCACCCAAGCTGTGTGCAGCAAGTTTTGCATATGAATGGCCTATGCTTTCTCAGCCTAAAACCTGTCAAACAGGCAGCAGCTGGGTCAGGGAACCCAGAAGCTATCAAAGAAAGGCTTTGCTTCATAGCTGGGCCTTGTCTGGGTACTTCCAAACATGGTACAAAGAGGAGGAATCTGTAGATCTCTCTGTAGCTCCTATTGGGGGACCTCAGGCAGTGGATGATTTTGGACTTTCTTGGAGATTCAAGAGCCAGTGTACCCAGTGGTCAGTGTGAGACCATAACTGATTACAACTTTTCACATCCATAATTGACACAAGGGGAAGATCCAGTGAGCACCAAAGCCCCACTGAAGCAAGTCCTGCCCCATAAGGGTAACTCTTACACAGCAGCTCTCCCTCTGAAGTCCCAGCTGATCCCAACATCCAATTGGCCTGGAGGTCAATTCCTCCTAGTGATACCAACAGTAATCAAGGCTCAACTATAACAAGACTGTACACACATCCAACAAAGTGATGCTCCAAGAGTGACTGGGGAGGCTGAGACACTGGGCTCTGTAGGACACATATAAGGCTATTCTATCAACTCAAGGAGACTTAGCAGCTACCCAATATATAGAAACAAGCACAGTGAAGTAGCCAAAATGTGGAAGAAAAGAAACATGTCACAAATGAAAGAAATGAATGAAAACAAAACACTGGATATAGAGTTCAAAACCACAGTTATAAGGTTACTCAAGAATCTTCAAGGATCTTCATGAGAATGCAAAAAAAAAAAAAAAAAAAAAAAAAAAGGAAAAGGAAAAGGACCAGTCCGAAATTAAAAAAAAAAAAAAGGAAAAGGAAAAGGACCAGTCCGAAATTAAGCATACACTGACTGAAATAAAGAATAATATACAGGGATTCAATAGTAGAGTAGAGAATCTTAAGAATCAAGTCAAAGATTTGAAATATGAGAAAGCAAAAAACACCCAACTGGAAAAGCAAAAAGAAAAAATAATCCAAAAATATGAAGATAGTGTAAGGAGCCTCTGGGACAACTTCAAGCATACCAACATCCGAATTATGGTGGTGCCAGAAGAAGAAAGAGAGCAAGATGCTGAAAACCTATTTGAAGAAATAATGATAGAAACTTCCCCAACCTGGTGAAAGAAATAGACTTATAAGTCCAAGAAGCATAGAGAACTCTAACCAAGAGGAATCCAAAGAGGACCACACCAAGACACATCATAATTAAAATGCCAAGGGCAAAAAACAGAGAGAATCTTAAAAGCAGCAAGAGAAAACAAGTTAGTTACCTACAAGGGAACACCCATTCAACTGCCAGATGATTTCTCAACAGAAACTATGCAGGCCAGATGAGAGTGGCAAGAAATATTCAAAGAGATGAATAGCAAGAACCTACAACCAAGATTACTCTATCCAGCAAAACTATCATTCAGAATTGAAGGTCAGATAAAGAGCTTCACAGATAAGAAAAAACTAAAGGAGTTTATCACCACCAAACCAGTACTATATGAAATGCTGAAAGGTATTCTTTAAGAAAAGAAAGAAGAAGAAAAAGATAAAGATAAAAAATTATGAAAAACAAAGTAGACAACAAATACATATCAACAAGTGAATCTAAAAATCAAATGAATAAAAAATCTTATGAGTAGAATAAACTGGTGAATATAATAGAATCAGGGGCATGGAAATTGAGCCAACTGAAAATTCTCAGGGGGAAGGGGTATAGGAAATACAGGTAGAGATTGAACAAAGATCTTATACCTATGGATGAGGACAGTGTGTGTGTGGGGGGGAGGGCAAAAGCTTGGAGTGGGGTGGGAACTGGATGGATGGGAGCTATGGATGTGGGAAGAGGAACATCTATAATAATCTGAACAATAAAAGTAAAAAAATAATAAAATAAAACTTTAAGAAGTTAATTAAAAAAGGAAGTTCCAGGGTAATACTATACCAGACAGGAAAAAAAGATGAGTACAAAGCCATGAAGTGGAAATGACCTTAGCATGTAAAAAAAGGTGGGGGGAGGGGTGGAGTAAACAACAAAAATCCAATGTGGCTATGATAAAGTGACTATCGATGATTGATTCAGAGAGATAGCCAAGAGTCAGTTCATGAGGATATTAAGCAATGTTTAAGACATTTTCAGTTATTCTTAGCACAGTAGAACATCATTTGAAGCTATAGAACAGAGGATATACTTGATTTTATTTAAACTTAAGATATACTGTCTAGGGAGCAGACAATAATGAATAAGGGGTGGATGGAGAAATGTAAGATGTCAGTGGGACTAATTAGGAGGCTATTACAATGCTAGTCTAGGCAAAAGATGAGAGAGGGTGGGACCAGCATGGTAGAGGGAAGGTGGGAAGGGGCAGCAGGTCTTGGGATATATTGTAAATGCAGAGCCAACAAAAATCACTAATAAATTGAATATGTATGGATGAGGTAAAATATTACTCCTCTGTTTTTCCCTGAGCAAATTGGTGGATATTTGTGCTAGTTACTGAAATGGAGAACCTTAGAGATAGAACAAGATAAAAAATCAAGAAGACCGTTTAGACTTGTCAAATTTGAGATGCCTCTTAGAGATCCTAGGAAAATTCTCGGACAGACAATTGGATAAACTACTTTAAAGAGGTTTAGAACTAAGAGTTTGGAAAATAAGGCAGATGGCATTTTAAACCATGGATCTAAATAATCTAATTCAGGCTCTACTTCATAGATACTCATCTCTTTATATGATTTTGAAGACTATCATATAGGTAATTTCAGTTGCCATAAGACTTAACACAGAGAGATAGTCTTTTAGTGATCTATTTTGTAAATGTTTTTAAGCCTTTTTTTGTTTTGAAGGTTAAACTTCAGAATGTTAGTTCTAGATAAAATTATTTTGATAGCAAATATTTACCTGTTTAAAATGCCCAAACACCTGGTTGTTTTCTATCTACACACCAGCTAGAAAAGTCAATATTTTCTTAGAAGGAAATGGTTTGGTCTGTAAATATGAGCATAATGCTTTCCAAGAACACTAAGGCATTTCTTTTTGTAAAACAAAACAATCTGAAGAGACAGCAGAGGAAGGGTGAAACTAGCAGGTGATGGGCTTCAAGAGTGTTGCTGCTTTTAAGGATAAAAAGCAAATAATGGTATTAGTTGCAGACATTTAGGTTGTCTAAACAATTGTTTTTTATTTTGTAGAATGATTGATGGGCTTTGCTGCTTGGTTGAAATAGAATATAGTAGATACTGAGCCATTTATTCTTCCCTAATGTCTAGTTACTACTTGTCTTAAATAAACCTATTAAATAGAGACCTTTCCAAAATAATCTTAAAAATAATTGCAATCACATCACAATTATTTAGTCATTTTGGTCAAAAGTCATCACATATTTTTATATAAAAGTTAGTGGTATTATTGTTTTTATATCTAAACTAGAAAGCATACTCTTATGATCTTCAATGTAAATATTAATTTTATATATTCTGTTTTGATAAGAAGTAAAACTAAGCAATTTTAATATACGTCATGAATATATTCCATTTGTTTAATAGTTTCTATATGATTATTTATTCACTACCATTATCCAAGGATTCAAGTAGCTTATATTAACTCATAAAGTAAAATAAGGGAAAAAAATCAATAAAGAAAAAATCAGGTCTATGATAAGCCTAGGTAGAGTAAACATTCAAGAAGAAGAAGAAGGGAAAATTAGAACATGTAAGTGTTGTATATTGTTGAGCATCACATTTATATAGTAAATTTCTCATTAAATCTGCAGGTGGTAAATAAATGACACTGTAGGGAAAATATGAACATTCACAAAGGCATTGGAGCTATTGAAATTTTTATTAAAGAAAAAAACACTTCAGTTAAGCTTTGATTATAAGATGCTAAATTAATAGCAATTTACACTTAGTTGATTAATTATTCAACCTAAGAAGTACAAGTACTTAGTGATAAATATTTGCATTTGAAAAGTCATAACCAATGGGAAAACTATTTTTATGTCAATTTAATGTACTAATTGGATGTTAGTAAGAAAATTGGTGCAATAGCAGCTGCAAATGCAATTGAATTTGATGAAATTATAATTACAGAGAAAAGACTGATCAAAATCAAACAGAGTGAAACTGTGCTAAAACCAAAATAGCACAAACTGATTTGTGTTTTTCTGAAAAATTCCAGGTGTTGTCAAAGTGGATTATGGAGATGTATCAGTCAGAAAAACACTGAGAGAAAATCTGAAGTGTAAGCCCTTTTCTTGGTACCTTGAAAACATCTATCCGGACTCCCAGATCCCAAGACGTTATTACTCACTTGGTGAGGTATGAATTATTTATTTTGGTTGAGTTATAAATACATTTTGAAAATAGAGCAATATCTAAGGAGCTCAATCTTTTTTACGTTATGAACAAAATGGTTTAAGAGTATGTAAATAGATCTGTTTTAAATGACTTTTTATGTATTACCAGGACCATAAAAATCTTTACCATTGGGGTTTGTAAAAGTATGGGGATAATTTAAGACTGACTAAATATTTTCTTATTTCTTTATCAATGGCTCCAAACCTTTTGGTCCTTTTTCCTTAAATTTCATTTAACTTTTAAATCAAATTCATTGGGTTGACACTGGTTAATAAGAGTACATAGGTTTCAAGTGGATCTTACACCCTTAAAATGTATGGTAAACTGCAAAGATCTTTTGTTGATGTGAGTTATAACAATACTAGAGGCCTGGTGCACAAAATTCATGTATGGGGGTCGTGGGTGGGGAGATCCCTCAGTCCAGCCTGCACCACCTTCTATCTGGGACCGCTTGAGGGATAAGATTGGGCCTAAGTGGGCAGTCAAACAACTCTCTCACAATTTAAGACTGTTGGCTCCCAACTACTCACCTGTCTGTCTTCCTGATTGCCCCTAACTCCTTCTGCCTGCCACTCTGATCACCCCAGAACCAATCCCCTGCCAGCTTGACTGATGCCTAACTGCTCCCCTGACAGCCTGATTGCCCCTAGCTGCCCTCCCCCCGCAGGCCTGGTCACCCCCAACTGCCCTCCCCTATAGGCCTTGATCCCCCACAACTGCCCTCTCTTGCAGGCCTGATCACCCCAACTGTCCTACCTTGCAGGCCTGGTCCCTCCCAAACTGACCTCCCCTGTGGGCCATCTTGTGGTGGCCATCTAGTGTCCACATGGGGGCAGCCATCTTTGACCACATAGGGGCAGCCATCTTGTGTGTTAGAGTGACAGTCAATTTGCATAGTACTCTTTTATTAGATAGGGTAGAGGTCTGGTGAGCAGGTGGGGACCTGCTGGTTTGCCATGAAGGGTGTCCTGGATCAGGGTGGGGGTTCCCTTGGGCCATGGAGTGGCCTGGGCAAGGGGCCTGTGGTGGTTGCAGGCCAGCAATACTCCCCAGTGACCCAAGTGGAGGCTGTGGTATCTGAGATTTTTTTATCTTCTATAATTGAAATTTTGTAGCCTTGAGTGGAGGCCAGGGCCAGCCAGCAGGCAGGAAGCTTGGCTTCCTCCATTACCGCACAAACCCAAGCCTCCTGCTCGCTCCATGGCCACAACCATCTTGGTTGGGTTAAATTGCATACTTGCTCCTGATTTGCTGGTGGGTGTGGCTTGTGGGGGTAGCGGAGGTATGGTCCATTTGCATGTTTCTCTTTTATTAGTGTAAATTTACTATATTGAAACTAAAACTGATAATCTTAAGACCTATTTATTTCACTAAAATGTTTGTTATATGTTAATATATATAAGTAATGTTTTTGAAAATATATTTTCCAAAGCAAAAATCAAATAGTAAGATTAGCATTATATATAGTTTTATATGTCGCATTAATATCTGGCCTAATAGTAGTTATCCTTGATCTATGTTTCGGTTTTCAATCTACTGTAATATCACACACCATGTAGTCTCTGGAAGACTCCTTGCAAATTCTGAGAAGTGACAGTGAAAACTGCGAGTAATACCTTAGTATTATTATTAAAATCATATCGACTTTGTGGGTCCACTGAGAGCCATCCTTTTTCAAAATATACATTATCTTTGCAAATATACAATTGCCTTAATCATAACTATACAAACACGTATTCATAATATATATTAAATTGTTCAAAGTAAGAATTATTCCTTTTTGAATTATATTTTTTCTTATTAGTAATTTCCACCTAATGGGCATTAGATTT
This sequence comes from Vespertilio murinus, assembly GCA_963924515.1. Classification (NCBI taxonomy): domain Eukaryota; kingdom Metazoa; phylum Chordata; class Mammalia; order Chiroptera; family Vespertilionidae; genus Vespertilio; species Vespertilio murinus. The sequence goes on from OZ004711.1 coordinate 31,602,818, forward strand.
GGGAATAAAAACTAATTTAATATTGGTCATAACTAAAGCATTTCAACAGTAACCATGTAATACATTTGGAAAAGAATTATTAATGTTGTTCTTCATTTGAAATTGGCATTTTTATAGGTCATATTGGGATATCTGAAAACTTATAAAATTTGAGCTAATACTTTTTTAATTCATTGCCAAAAAAAAATCTGTAACTTTACCCACATGTCACTTTAATAGACACACATAAGTTACTTATGATTAATTAGGAAATAATTAAAGAAAAAAGAAGACTCAAACCAAATGGTCCTTAGCTGAATTGTTCTGCAAGGCTATTTTTCTGTGCTATATCCATGCACTGTTTGACAAATTGCCACTTCCTCATTAGCCATGTAAATATCTTTCTATAGAATTTTTCACTTTATAGATATTTAACCTTAATCTGAATAACGTAGTGCAAAGATTTATATGTAATAACACTGAATGTATCACTTTAGTCATTTATTAGTCCTGTGCCTCAGGGTTTTATTCACTTATTTTATTTATTTTTATGGGAGGGGGTTGTTGTTGACATTGTTTCCAAATCCTATGTAATAAAAGCATACTATGCTAAGTGTCCAACCGATTTGGTCTACCTTTTGGTTGACTGGGTCAACCCGTTGCTATGATGCACACTGACCACCAGGGGGCAGGTGCTCCAACCAGTAGGTTAGCTTACTACTAAGCTCCGGCCAATCAGGACTGGCCTAGAGAGCCAGACACACTGTGGAGCCCTCCTGCCGTCCCTTCCCGGCCGGCTGGTCCTGATAGGCCCCAGTTGAGACTGGGTGAGACGGCCCTGATTGGCCCTGATCTCTGGCCTGGCCAAAGGCCCCACCTGTGCATGAATTTGTGCACTGGGCCTCTAGAATGTAATAAATCCCACTTTAACACCAATGTTACAGCATCTATATTCAGTACATAACATATATGACAATGCTTTTTAAACTGGAACAATGTTTGCTTGCTAGTTATTATATTGCAGTTTACTGGAGATCCCCAATATAATAGTTAATACTCTCATTTCTTTACTGAAAAGTTGTCTTGAACAATCATGAGCCTGCCTGTACCCTTAAGAAAAAGTTAGATTTTCTTAAATCTTGTGGTAGAGTATTTCTCCTATTGTCGTCAGTGGACCCAGGTGACCAGTAAACATTGATTACTTTTCCTAAAAGGAGATATAACCAGAGCATATAACATGATCGGTGTGAGCAAAGAGAACTTTTTGGAAATTCTCTAAGGCCACTAGGTATCTCCTGAGAAAGACTCGGTGCTCTGAAATGAGACCTTGATGTTTACTTCCAAGTTAAACATCCAATTTTATGCTTTCCTGCACTACATCAAGAAAATCTAATTAATTGACTTCCTAAAAAAGTAAAAATAGAGTATAGTGCGAGCAAATTTCTTTGTGCAACCTTACTGATTTTGAATTAGCTATCTTCTGTAATGGATCAGGTAGCCGCCATATTTTAATTTCTAGAAATAGTCTGAAAAGTTTTAAAAGACAGATATTGTGCCTTTCTGGATTTTTGAAACATATCCAGAAGAGGCAGTATATCATGTTGAAAAAAAAATCCATGGCCTTGGCATCAAAGAGAAGAGGGCTTAAATTTGAACCCCACCGCTTACAATTTGAGTGGCACTAGGTGTCCTCTCTGGTACCTGTCAGCAGCATGAACGTAACCAGACAGGGTTATGGTGATGACTGAAGATACAGGGAATTTAGCACTGTGCCTGGCAAGAAGTTGTAGCAGCACCAGGACAGTTATTGTAATTAGTATCCTTACCATTTATTGATTTCTTACTATGTCAAACATTACTCTAGATGCTTTATTGCAATGACATAATTTTAAAATCACAACTCATGACTTGGGTTTTGTTATTATCTTCCATTTAATATGGAAATTGACATAGAAAAAGTATATGATTGACCTATGGGTCATAGAACTAGCTAGCTGTTGAAGTCAGATTCAAATACATGAATTTAGTCTGACACTCAAGCTCACATTCTTTATAACTAGAAGAATAAAATAGATTACATTATTATATTTTATGTGTTCAAAATGCTTTAGTAAACAAGGGATTGAGCTGGAACCAGTATTATATAGTAAGGATGCAAAGTCAAATAAGGAAATACCTTTATTCTTAAGCTATTCTACTGGGTAGAGGATGTCAAGAGAGAACCAAGAAACTCAGTAGAAATCAAAGGTATCTTACATCAGGTATTATAGGCATGCTATGAACTGCTGTTTCAAGAACCTGGCACATTTAAAAGTCTGTACAACATAAGTTTTGAACTTTCTGGGATATTAATGTACTATAGTTTTCCACTTTAAAACCAGCAATCCAGCAACTGTTTCCATGGAAACAAAGGACAAATTCACTGAGCACTACTTCTCAATTCAATTTTGTGTAGTCAAGGTTACACAATTTAAGATGCATATTTTGATAATGAGTTTGAGATGATGATCTATTAATGGACAAGTAATTTACTTAAAGCTTTGTATTTCTTATTGTCTATCATTAACTATTATTAAAAGAATATAAGAGCTATCTTCCTTATTTATGGGGGTACTATCTAACAAGTAATTAGAATCTCAAAGAGATATCACATGTCTAAGCTACTTATCAAGACAACAAAATTATATTATAGTATATTCATATCTACTCAAATTCAAGTAAAATTGTTAAGGTTTAACAATTTACAGGTTTCTTAAGTTTCAGTATATCTCAAAGCCTATATATAAAAACTGTATTTATTAAAATACATTTCATTTTCAAAATTATGCTATCAGCTGTTAAAATGTATATACATTTTTGAGGAAACCCTGTATTTAATGGTACAGTATATCGGTGAATATAACATTCCTCTGTAGATTTTTTTTTTTACTTTCCTAGCTATACTAGAAGATAGAGGCAAGTATAGCATTCAATTTTTCATTATAGATTGTCACCAAAATAATCATCAGTAGAATTACTGAGGTCAGATGGTTATATCTTAATTTATCATGTTTTTATTTTACTCAGGTAATTGAAATATTACTTCACCCAGCTCATGAATTTCATGCAGTTTTGAATGAGAAGTTAAAAGCTGTGCAATCGCTTTGAACTAAAACCTTTAAGTAGCTTAATGAAGCTTGTGCCTTTTAGACTCAGTAAGGAGATCATGACGGGATAAGGAAGTCAAGCTCTTTGCAGCATTACATTCTCTCTTAAGTAGTCCTTTAGCTCATGTAGATTCAGCATGCCAGGTCCTGATCTTGCACATATGAAGGGCAATGTGAGTTTAACATTGGAAAATGGCATTCTAACAAGGTAATCTCTCACCCAAATTTTTGGCCCACGACAGGCCAGCATTTGGGGGACGGGGGCAGTATTGTGAGCTAAATGGAACGCAAGTGTACCAGAGGGAAAGAGAAAGAAAAGGGGATTTCTGGATCCAAGTGACGTAGCTCCTGGGGCTGAACATTTGCAGTTACACCTTTGCTTTGAGGATGTTTAGATAGCTGTCTCTGCCTTTTGTATTACCTACTTGGCCTCGGCATATCTTTTCCCTCTTATATATTTTAACTCTAACCACTAGTTAAGGCATTGACACATATTGGTACTGTATCCTTAAATATCGTTAAAGAGCAAATTTAAGTTACTAAAAATAGCGATCTATGAAGCTGCCTGGCTGAGGGGACTCAGGGTATAATCAGCTACTGCCAAATGCAGAAGCAAAAGCACTTAGAGTTTTATCCTCTCTGTTGGTAATCAGGAGATCAATCTATTTATAGATCCACAGTCTTCTTGACCTTTTAATAGGATAACCAGAAGGAAAAAAAAGCCTCATTGTAAATGAGTTACAGAAATGGGGGCATTCTCTCTGCTCATGATTATATTTCTGAAACTCTTTGGTACCAAAATAACTGATTTTCACGCCAGGGTAACTGAATATGCATATGTGCAGACAGGATAAATATGCTATTCTTCATTAGTGGTTAATGTTAAAGAATGTTGGGCTGGTTGACTCACCTGTATGTGGGGGGAAATGGTTATTACCTGAAAATATTTTTTAATATAGTTTTATTAATTTTGGAGAGGAAGGAAGAGGGAGAAAGAGATAGAAATATCAATGATGAGAGAGACTCATTGATCAGCTGCCTCCTGCAAACACCCCACTGGGGATGGAGCCTGCAACCCAGGCATGTGCCCTGACCAGTAATTGAACCATGACCTCTTGCTTTATAGGTTGATGCTCAACCACTGAGCCACAAAATACTTTTAATTCACATTGCTGATAATTAGGCTAGAACAAATTTTAATTTCATTACTCTAATGTATATTGATACAAAACAACTGCAACAAACTATATATGCAAGTTAGACATACACTGAATTCTCCCAGGATTTGTGTTGTTTGTTTTTGCTATTCACCAAAATAAATAAAATTGTTTCATTTCTTTTTATTGATTTTTTTTTTTCAGAGAGGAAGGGAGAGGAATAGGGACTTAAAAACATCAGTGAGAGAGAAACATCAATCAGCTGCCTCCTGCACACGCTCTACTGGGGATGTGCCCGAAACCAAGGTTCATGCCCTTGACCGGAATCAAACCTGGGACACTTCAGTCTAGAGGCTGATGCTCTATCCACTGAACCAAACCGATTAGGGCAATTGTTTCATTTCTTATGTTCTTTTTTGATGTAATGGGGCTAAGGTATCACATATTCAGAATTTTAAAATTTCACAGTCATTAATCAGCATTTTAAATCAAAGTCAGCTTGGATTTATTAAGCATATAGGTTTAGCACACACCCCTCTGATTTATTCACAATTTAGTAAAGAGAAAATATACTTAAATGCCTCTTTTTAGAATTGGAGTTCTCATTGTTGCTTGCTAGTAAGATCCAGCAGAGGGAGCAAAAGCTAGTGAGTAGAAACATTTTGAAAAAGGCTTGTTAACATAAAAAAATGAATCCAAAGAATATTCCAAATTTCAGAACTATGAGTGTGCTATACTTTATGCTGATACCAATTGTAAAACAAACTCTTAAGGAGTTTCTAACAAATAGAGTTCTTCAGTGGTTGGTTGCCTAGATTTTTCTTAATGGCATGATCAAGCAATTGGTGTTGTCAGGTACCAATGTCAAGATCAGGATCTGTCCAGAAATTTCACTTCTTTGCTTATACAACATTCTTTGACTAAGGTCCCAGGATGTTCTTAGAAAGGTTTTGATTTTAAAAATCACACAAGATTACCCTAAATATGATTATCCTTTGCATCTCGAAAGATGAGCTGCATGGTTTGAACTTTCTGGCATGCCAATATGTTATAATTTGCATTAAGATTTTCTTTTTAAGGATTGCCAGTACTACGTGCTAGTGACCCCTTTTATATTTTGAAGAAAAATGTAGAAAATCCCCATAGTGTTGGGTTTACTAATTTGGAAACAATCTGATATAAACCAACCTGCCTTCTACATGTGCATGGAATTTTTTAAAAATCTGGATATCACAAGCCTAGTGGCATAAACGTTTCACATATTATCTGTAGCCCTAAGATAGGTTCCTCCTATTTTTTAAAGATGGGTATTGATACCCCTGTTCCCAGATACTCTGTGCCCCATACTGTTTGTATCTAATGTCATCCTGGCCACAGCCAGAAATCATTTGCGTGACCTCAGCCCAGCAGTGTGGCAAGCGACATGAAAGAAAATCTTATTTTTAGTTTCTGAACATGGTCTTTGATCTGAACCTCCCCAGTTTTCATACATCTTGTTCCATGTGCTTTCACCATTGCCTGGATTTCCTGTTGTTGCCTTTATTTCTGGTCAACTGGAACTCAGTCCTCCCTTGCACCTCCCTGGCCTCCTTTCTGATGAATTCTGCTGGCCTCTCCGGATGTCAGGGTTGGGCAGCTTCCAAACTCATAACTTTCAATTCCTTATTTGGGCAAGTTTCTTCACTGTATCTTTTTTCCCCAAAAAAATATTTTATTGATTTTTTGCAGAGATATATTGCAGTATATCTTTTTCCCCCAAAATATTTTATTGATTTTTTTATAGAGAGGAAGTGAGAGGGATAGAGAGCCAGAAACATCGATGAGAGAGAAACATCGACCAGCTGCCTCCTGCACACCCCTACTGGGGACGTGCCCACAACCAATGCACATGCCCTTGACCGAAATGGAACTGGGGACCTTTCAGTCTGCAGGCCAACGCTCTATTCACTGAGCCAAACCGGTTTCAGCAACTTCACTTTATCTTAATGCTCTCTTTTGTCATGTGGAGGTAACAGGTTGGTTATAAATTTTAAATTAGCTATTATTACAGAAGTGCTTAGAAGAGCACCTGACACTTGCAATTACATAATTGCTGATTATTATTGCCAATGGATGGCATTGGTGGTGGTGGTGGTGGTAGTGGTCTCTCCTGTCTCATTCTAGCAGCTGCTCTAAGTCACTGACTTCTGTCTATTCCTAGTCTCCTCAATCCCATGTATCCTCTTAGCATCTGCGACATTCTAAGGGACGATATTACATGTCCAGCAATGAACAAACCACTCTGTAGAAAAGTTAGAACATGTCAAAACTGTAACAGGCTTCTTTTTTTGCAGTCCCCAAAATGAGTCTGCTCTGGAATTCTGAAAACATAGTGGCAGCAGTGACATGGTGTATGAATGTCCTTGAATTCCCCCATGAAATTAGAAGGAGCCTAGAGGAGAGCAAAATAAAAAAAAAATGATGACAATGTTGACAACAAAATTAGGTGGCAAGGTATTCTCACAAATCCCAAAATATGAGCTGTCAATTTTATGGCCATATCATATTACAATCTTTGCAGTAGGAAGCAGAGGGAAGTAGTGGGGTGCCTGATGGAAATGAGACCAGGATAACACCCACATTACTAATAAACTAGAGGCCCGGTGCATGAAATTGGTGCACGTGTGTGTGTGTGTATGTGTGTGTGTGTGTGTGTGTGTATGTGTGTGTGTGTGTATGTGTGTGTGTGTGTCCCTCAGCCCAGCCTGTACCCTCTTGCTTCTGGAACATCCCTCTCACAATCCAGGACTGCTGACTCCCAACCACTCCTTTGCCTCCCTGCCTGATTGCCCCTAACCGCTTCTGCCTGCCAGCCTGATCACTTCTAACCACTACCCTGCCAGTCTGATCTGTTCCCTTGCCAGCCTGATTGCCCGTAAGTGCCCTCCCCTGCAGGCCTGGTCACCCCCAACTGCCCTTCCCTGCAGGTCTGGTTTGCCCCAACTGCCCTCCTCTGCTAGTCTGGTCACCTCTAACTGCCCTGCCTTGCTGGCCTTATCACCCACAACTGCTCTCCCCCACTGGCCATCTTGTGTCCACGTGGGAGCAGCTATCTTTGACCACATGGGGGCAGCCAGCTTGTGTGTTGGAGTGATGGTCAATTTACATATTACTCTTTTGTTAGAAAGGATACTTGTGAAAATTTGATTCAGGGAAAAAATGAGGTGATTTGCATTAAGGCCCCAATTGGCAACTGAGAGCAGTGGGGATCACTGTCCAAATTCCACTATACTGGTAGTCTATTCTTGAACTGTTTATAGTATCATATGCAAATATAAGAACAGTTAAAATTGGAAAATACGTTTTTATACAACCCATTTATAAATCAGTGAAAAGTCTCCTTTCTAATATCTGAAGGGTCTGAACACTGCTGTGAATTCTTAAAACTCACTAGTTGAAGGTACTTATCAGGATAAATTTGAGGGACTAAAAACCAGTGTGGGTTTTTTTTTGTGTGTGTGTGTGAATAACTTTTAACACTAAGTGCTGGTGGAAAGTAAAGGAGGTTTTCATAACAAAGCCGATTCCTTTTCTACCCAGCAGGGATATTTAGGGTAAATGCTCCAGCCGTCCTTGAAGGGAACTGTTTACACAGGAGACACTTCTAATTTGACCAGTCTCAATCTCCTGTTCCTATACTTTTTGAAGAGTTGGAAAAAACAACAACTGTCCCTTATTTTTTGAAATCTCCTTACTCTGTTTATCTTTTCTATTTTTATCTGGACCTTCCATTTCCTTTGTCCCTATTGTTCGGATCTGCTCAATTTGGACATAATTTTCTTCTTGGAGTTTATATCCTTTCCCTCTAATATCCGCATTGTGTTCTGTGCTGCTAATGGGTTGCTGCTCAGATTTCTCGATGAAAGCATCCATAACCCTGCTCAAAATCTCAACCCATTAGAACAGGGTTTGACAATTGTGCTCAGTTTTTTCTAACCCTTACCAAGTGTGAGTTCCAATCCCCACTGTTCTCAGTTGCCAATTGGGGCTTTAATGCAAATCACATAATTTTTTCCAATTTCAGGAACTATTCCTTGACCATGGAGTTCTGTACCATACAGAAAAGCAAAATGTGTAAACATAATCCATCTTCATATTCATTCTCCAAGATGAATAAACATGTACCCAAGCCATAGATAACTGAGGAGACGTATCCAAGTGATTTATGAGTGAACAGTAAAATATGCATGTCTTAATAAGAGTCAGAGATAAGCAGAGTGGATAAGTATAATAAATATATCGTTGGGGTTGAGACTAAGGAAAAAACTGAAAACATTTCATATATTAGAAAAGTTTTCTTTTTTGTCTCTATTTGTACATGATTTAGTAATTTTAGCATTTTAAAACTTAATGACTACCTTTTTTATTTATATTTGGCTCAAATATGTGTTAACTTTATATTAATTATGAGGCTATTGCAGTGTTTGATTGTAAACCAAGAATCTTATGTTTGTAGTTAACAATTTAATCTTGCTTTTGAGGAATTTTTAATGGGGAATCACCATTTAGCCTTGTAATAGATTTTCTTAGAGTCAACTGCTTTCTGTCAAGTTTGGCATTAGGAATCAAAAGAAGATGTATGAATATGTTTTAGTTACAGAAATAAACAATGCGATTAATCTCCATTAATATATAAAGTGAAGCATCTAGTAATACTGGAAGCAATCTATAAAAACATATACTTGAATATTTAAACAATTTGTTTATATTTATTTGCATATGGTACTATAGACAGTTCAAGAATAGACTACCAGTACAGTCGAATTTGGACACTGTTCTAATTTTAAAAGAATTTGTAGAAGAATTCCTAATTTATAATGAATAGATGTTCCCTTCTTCTTTGATACTATGCTGTAAACAAGTAGCTCCTTTTGAGTAGATGCTAATGACAATGCCAGTGTTGGCACATTTATTTCAGGTTCAGAAACTTACATGGACCTGAAAATTGAAATAGAAAATGGAAAATACATAACTTAAAGCAATGTGTTCTTCTTAGATTTCCTTACCTGTGTGTATACTTTTGTTATCCATATACACTCTGATATCAGAAAGATTTTCTGACTTATCTCTGACTTATGCTTTTGTGTGTGTTTCCTTTAGATAAGAAATGTTGAGACTAATCAATGTTTAGACAACATGGGCCGAAAGGAAAATGAAAAAGTGGGCATATTCAACTGTCATGGTATGGGAGGAAATCAGGTAAGTTCTCCTCTTTTTTATGAGCTTCATATTCGAGGGGGGCGGGAGGGACATATTTTGTGAAAACTATCACACTAGACCATGGCTTACAACTCAATTACAATAAAGACTTAGTTTAGCAAATCAATGAGCAGTCAAATTAAGAACTAATTACACTCTCTTATTATCCCAAGTTTCTTACGAAAGTACTACAGAATTTAATTAAAAGGGCAAAACTTTCAACTAGCCTGCAGTAATGAGAACAGCCCAATATTTCAGACTCATCTCATTTTACCATGTATGAGCAAATGAGGACAAAATGCATAATGTCAAAACCTCAGGAACTCATAAATGAAATGAACAAAAGCTAAAATCCTATACCTACAGATATTCTAATGCCTCTACATCATGAATTTAGTGACAAGATAGAATACTTTTTGAATTTATCTTTATTTTTGAAAATATTATAGATGTCCCCTTTATTTCCCTCAGTGACCCCCTCTACCCTGGACACCCCCTTTCCCCCCCATCACACTCCACAGGCCTTCACTGCACATTGTCTGTGTCCATGGGTTATGTATAGATGCATATAAGTTCTTTGGTTAATCTCTTTAATATTTTATCTATAAAGTGTATAAAAATTTTTCCCCATTTTTTTATTCTAAAGATTAGTAAAATCTATAAAACAACTAACATTAGCCTGACATATACTAGACATTCAGTATTTATTGCCATTAATTATTATATTTACTTATTGTTTTACTTATGTTCTTAGTTATTTCCCTTTGTACTTCTATAAGAAAAAAATAAAATGTTCATTTAGTGACTAATGCCAGAGGCAAGATAAATGCAGAACACCCCCTCTGATATTGTTAAGCTAATAAAATAATCTGCCTCTCCTGTAGTTCTAACAAATCTATATTGTGAAAAAATTAACCCATTATATAAAACCCTATTATGATTTATACTTTGGTAGAACTAAATATTTCTAAGATCATTTATAATAGGAACATGTTTAAATTTTAGACTTACTTGAAAAAAGAACAGATTTTAGGATTTTGTTCTCACAACTACCTTCCCTGTTTTTTTTTATTGCTATCCTTTTTTTGTTACCATGGAAGCAGCATCTATTTTTATGGTTATTTCGTTTTGAATTCTTAAAAGTAGCCTCAATCCATAAAAAATATTTAAATTTCTCTCTCCTGCTTTTATACAAAAGTCATTAACAGACGTTAACCCTGATTTTTTAGTATTTCCACTCAGCTATATTTCTAAAAGAAGGTTTTTCATGTCTGTTGACAATTGTACCTTAACATTTTCTCTTTGCACAGAAGTCCTGGTATTTCTTTTCTTTTCTTTTCTTTTCTTTTTTAAGCTCTAGAGATATCACTAAGAAACTAACCTTCAGTAGGTAAATGGTTAGATATATTTTTCTTAAACACTCATATATTCAACACATTCTCCTCTCTTTATCCCCAGCATCTGGCACAAGGCTTGGGATATAGTAGGTACCTTAAAAAAAGCTAGTTAAATAAATAGATGAAAGAATGTATGGAAGTTTTTATAGCAGGAATACTGAAAAAACAAGATAGCAGGTGGAGTGTTATAATTAAATTCAATACTTAATCATCTTGAAGTGCTCTTTTAAAAATCTTAATAATAAAAGTCTTCTACCCTAAATAACAATGACAAAATTAGCCACTCCATTTCTATCTGTTCTTGAAATGCTCTTTTACTAGCAAGGATGAAAATAAAAAGAAATTTGATTAAAACTTGAACCTATATTTTTATATGTGAAATAAAGAGCTTACAATTTACTGGTAGGAAGTGTTTTACTAAAAGTTATGGGATTGTGTTCTCTATACTTCTGAAAAGATAATGTACCTGGTAGATTCCTAGAAGCATTTCTCTGTCCCCTACAATGCTAATTACTCAGATTTTATATCTTCTTCAGCAGCCTCTCCCCTGAGCTCTAGAATCTATTGCCAATTAATTATTAAAATCACAACTATTTTCAGATGTACTCAATTTCTTCCTTTTTTACACAATCATCCAAAATTGAATCCCAACATAGACACTTCACTTTTGAATTTTAATTGGTCACCAAATCCTGATATTTCTATGAAAGTAATCCCTTCACTCCTAACCTTCATCCTAACCAGTGAGGGACCCTGGCCTATATCTTCTTTAACCTGTGGGGTCAAAACATCTCATTATTTCCATACATCTTATAGAAGTTCATTCATATATCTCATACATGCTACATTAGAATTAAAATTTTAGTAACATCTCCAATAATTCTCTCTGTTCAAAGAATAAAGTAGAAATTCATTAGTTATTATATACAAAGCTCATAATAATTGTATTCCCATCTGGCTTTCCAGCATAGTCTTCCGAATAATCCCTGTATTCTAAATGTATGACTTAAATTTTCCATTCCCTGGATGCTCTGTGTATGTTCATATCTCTACAGTTCACTGATAACTGATCTCTGTAATTGCACTATTGGTTGCATACTGCTCTACTCACAAACTTAAAACATACTCACTATTTAAAACCTAAATAAAAAAATTTTAAAGTCTCTATTAGCTAGTAACTTCTTAACCTAAACAGGATGCATTATTAATGAGCAAATCATAATGTACTTAGTCAATCAATTATTGTTTAACACAAAGTGTTATTTGTGAACTTTCATTGTTATAGACAAGGCTCATCAATAATTTTGTAGCTAAAGTCAGTGAGCATCCATATTAGCTTCTTCAAAAATCAAAACAAAACAAAAGTCCAGAAGTAAAATTGAAATATCAGCGGTTATTCAGCAGTATAGGTCTTTCAGTACATAGTGACAAATTGTCATTTTTTAAAAAATATATTTTTTTGATTTTTTTTTACAGAAAGGAAGAGAGAGGGATGGAGAGTTAGAAACGTCGATGAGAGATAAACATAGATCAGCTGCCTCTTGCACAACCCCTACTGGGGATGTGCCCGCAACCAAGGTACATGCCCTTGACCGGAATCGAACCTGGGACCCTTCTTATCCACTGAGAAAAACCGGTTTGGGCCAAATTGTCATTTTTAATGTCTTACCAATTTAATGGGACAGAATTGGGGGAGCTAAGCAACCCCCATACATATTTTATCCATTCCTAATAGCTAAAATAGGCAGAGACACTCTGATAGACATTTAACATGCCTTAGCCTCTTTGATTCTCACAGCAATCTAATATGATGTTATTACCCCAATTCTACTCATGATTCTAATGTAAACTCTGAGAGATTCATAAAGTGATTGAGGTGGTAAAGCCAGTTTGAAATTAAAACCAGCTGACTATGCCAAATTTATATTCACTACATTTATATTAGTTCCCAACCATACTCCCCCAGAAATGTGATCACAGTGGCCAAACCTAACTGGGAATTATATTTTATTTGTTTTTCATCTCTTGCCAATTTAGTATGGGAGAAACATTTTACTTTATTTTAAACTAGAAGCCCAATGCATGAAGATTTGTGTAAGAATGGGTCTTCCTTCCCCTGGCTGCCGGCATTGCCTTCGCTCTGGCTGGAGCTGCCTTTCCACCCTTCCCATGCTGCCCAGAGGCCTGGAGCGGCTGGGGTGGTGCAGAATGCCATGGTGATGACACAAGCATCCTGCCCTACCCCTCCCCCACCACCACCACTCAGTGCCTGTGTATGGAAATTAACTCACTATATTTGTTGGATTAATTTGCATACTCACTCCTGATTGGTGGATGTCACAAAGGTATGGTCAATTAGCATGTTACTCTTTTATTAGGTAGACTACATTTCTAACACTATCAGTGCACTTAAGTATTTTTAAAATTGGCATCAATACTTTGTGAATTTCCAAGTCATAGTTTTTGCTTATGTTTTTAATGGAAGTTGAGAGGATTCTTTTTTCTCTTATGTACTTATAATAACACTTTATTAAATAAGATTATTAACTTCTGTCACTGTGCAGATATTTTTTGGATTTGACATTTTTGTTTACAGTGTATTTTCATATACAGACTATTAAATAGTTTATGTATTCCAATCATTGCTTGACTTTATGTTTTCTCTTTTTGATGTATAAATACCATTCTTTTTATTGAGATGCTTTCAAATGGCATTTACATCATCTTAAAGGAACCAATACAAAAATTGGCAAATAGATTTTAGTCTCATTGGGCACATATTATATCAACTGATATATTGACACTAATTTTTGAATTTCTATTTCAAATTTACTTGGTTACAAATTAGATTAATATATTTATTTAAGTAACCATTTATTTGAAATTAAGTATCAGTATACAATTTTTTAAAATACAATGCTGTTTCCCTTTGAATTGCAATACATCTTCAGAACAAAACAGGGCGGGGTGGGGGGAGAACCCCCATACATATTCATTCCTTCCAAATATAAAAAATACAAAAAACATAAAATGATATAAAAATGATCACATTTTAGCAAATGTGTTTATAATGTTTCTCTTTCTCCCTAAAGACACTCATTTGAAAAAAGCTAGAAAGCACATAGAAACATTCCATGTAATTTATTGCAGTAGGTGATTCAGAGCCATTTTTCAAGATACCAAGCCTTTAGGAAAGCTATGCTAACCATTTATTAAAACTCCTTGTCTGCCAACATAAAGAAGAGACCATTAGGTCCTATCTATACTTTTATACAAACATCTCCTCCTCCTCTAAAATTATTTATACTTAAGAAGAATCTAACATTGTAATAGGTATATTACAACTTTTTGAGAGTTATAGATACTTTACTCATTACGGACCCTCTCTTAGAGAAACCTTAATTATTTTAGTAGTACATGCTAATGTTCTCCCAGATTGTAATGAATATATTCATTCAACACATATGTATTCATTTTAAAGTTTGCATTTTTATAAGTAATATAATTACTTAGAAGCCACTTCTACACTAATTATGTCCAATTTTAGTAACTTGCATGATGCAATTTAAACTCACCAGGGATTTCACAAAGTAAATTTGCAAGTGAAATGAAATGGCCTATGAGGAAAGAATGAATACGTGCCATTCATTAAATGTTCAAATGAATTGGATATACGCAAGCTAAAAGAGAGGAGAGTTAGTATAACTTCTATAGAAATAGGAATTATTCTAAGAGCATTTCAATCTAATTAATACTTGGTTGGGAGAACATCTCTGGTCTTGGCTTATGCTCCTACTTGAAGAGTAGATTCTACTGAGGATGAAATGGTAATTTGGCTCAATCATTCATTCCACAAAAACTTACTACCCTGTTTCCCAGAAAATAAGACAGTGTCATATATTAATTTTTGCTCCCAAAGATGCGCTAGGTCTTATTTTCAGGGAATGTCTTATTTTCCATGAAGAAGAATACAGTACACATTTATTGTTAAATGAAAATAAAGGAAATTTATTACCTGTATACGGTACGGTAGTACAGTAGTTGTCAACACAAACCAGACAAACTGTGAATCCTACAGTATCAAGAATTTACTCATTGATTCAATGACAATCTTGTCATCATCTTCTGGAACATCATCATAACAATCCAATTCCTGAATTTCCTGATGAATTTCTTCTGACTCCATTTCTTTCAGAATCAGTGGACCAAATCTCTCATGTTTAGCAATAGCACTGTCTTTCAATGAGTACTTCTTGTCAAGGTAGCCTGCTCACAGTGCATTTGCAATGCAACTGTCAGTGATTTTTCCCCCATGAATTCTTCACCCAAGTCACAACTTGTTACAGTTTAGGTTTCACAAAGTTTCCACGCTGATTTCTCTCCATTCACACAGCAGTGACATCAGGACTCCGTGTAACATCACTGGTTGCTAGGTGCCCGTCGGGGCGGCCCTAGTGACCAGTTTACGGTAAATTAATTTTCATTCTGAGACAGAGCCTGGGGGCCTTATTTTCGGGGGGGGGATGCCTTATATTTCACTCAGAAGGAAAACTGTAAGTAGGTCTTATTTTCGGAGGATGTCTTATTTTCGGGGAAACACGGTGTCTTGGTCTATAAGAGAAACTCTAGATGATGTTAGTCTATGATGTCAGTAGGAGAGAATATCCCAAAACAAACATTTTACATCGATCCACTTTTTCCGGAGTTCATGAGGCCTCTGCTCATCCTCAAGTCCATCAACAAGAGTTAGTTTCATTCAGAGAAAGTCTCAACAGGGCCTTTAATTACAAGATCAGTCATGTGTCAACAAAGCCTTTGGGATACAGGTACAAGCCAGTGAGCCTATTAATTTTCCTAGGTAATCAGTCCCCTTGAATTTACCTATAAAGAAGCTCCAAAGTCATAACAGTCTATGGGTCTCCACCCATTGTTTCAAACTGACTAATGCACATTTTTTTGAGCTTTTGAAAAAAATTTATTTTATTTTTAAAATAAATCTTTATTACTCAGATTATTACAATTGTTTCTCCTTTTATATTTGAATGAAGTGTAGCCTCAAGCTCATTATATCTATAACTACTACATCTTTTATTCAAAGCCTTTTTTTCATCCATCTTTTACATTTTCCTCTCTTAGCTTTCATTACCCCTGTTCTCCCCAAACTAGACACTAAACCCTGTGGATTCTTTCTAGTGTCATTTTTATCTATTTCTTCTTCTTCTTCTTCTTCTTCTTCTTCTTCTTCTTCTTCTTCTTCTTCTTCTTCTTCTTCTTCTTCTTCTTTAAAATGATAATTCTACTTTCTCTGTCTGGGCTTTGATTGCCACAATAGTTTGATTGCTATAATAGTTGTCAATATAGCTTCCCCATGGCTCAAATTTGCTCCCATCTTCACTCTACTCACACTCCATAATGAAGTGAGGACTCCTTCCAACATATCACTCCCAGCTAGAAAAACGAACAAAACATTTTTTTTAAGTTACTGGTTTTTACAGGATAAAAACAACATTCTTTGCAAGCCCGTCCTATCTAATCTGACCACTTCCTACCTTTGTAAGTGTATCTCCTGTTACTCACCTATACAGATTCTCAGCTCCTTCAACTCTACTGAATATAGCCAGACCAGACTTCCAAAAAATTGTTGTTAATCCGTTTATTTTTTAATCATCTTTCTTATACCAATGTGGTATTACCTTTACCTACTTTTCTAACTATATAAATTCTAGTTTACACAGTTCCATAGCTTACATGGTCTATCTAGTTCTAATTCAAAACTCAATCTTCTTCATATACCCGTGTTTCCCCGAAAATAAGACATCCTCTGAAAATAAGACCTACTTACAGTATTCCTTCTAAGTGAAATATAAGGCATCCCCCCACCGAAAATAAGGCCCCCAGGCTCTGTCTCAGAATGAAAATTAATTTACTGTAAACTGGTAGCTAGGGCCGCCCCAACTGGCGTCTAGCAACCAGTGATGTTACACGGAGTCCTGACGTCACTGCTTTGTGAATGGAGAGAAATCAGCATGGAAACTTTGCGAAACCTAAACTGCAAGAAGTTGTGACTTGGGTGAAGAATTCATGGGGGGAAAATCACTGACAGTTGCATTGCAAATGCACTGTGAGCAGGCTACCTTGACAAGAAGTACTCATTGAAAGACAGTGCTATTGCTAAACATGAGAGATTTGGTCCACTGATTCTGAAAGAAATGGAGTCACAAGAAATTCACCAGGAAATTCAGGAATTGGATTGATATGATGATGTTCCAGAAGATGATGACATGATTGTCATTGAATAAATGAGTAAATTCTTGATACTGTAGGATTCACAATTTGTCTGGTTTGTGTTGACAACTACCTTATTACCGTATACAGGTAATAAATTTTCTTTATTTTCATTTAACAATAAATGTGTACCGTATTCTTCTTCATGGAAAAGACATCCCCTGAAAATAAGACCTAGCACATCTTTGGAAGCAAAAATTAATATAAGACACTGTCTTATTTTCAGGGAAACAGGGTAGTATTGCATTTTTTTCTACTTTGCAATCTGCATTGATATTTCCTTCTTCTGAACTCATAATATTTAAATGTTTCTCATTTGTTTGTTTTTTTATTTTTATATTATCTCTCAATATTTCTCTTACATTTTAGCCCTTAAGCTGTCATTCAGTTATGTATGTTTACTCATTGTCTCTCCAGAAATAAATTGTAAACTCTTCTTTTTATTCTTTTTTAAAAAAATTGAGATCTGTCTTTTTTATTTTATTTTTTATTTTTTAAATATATTTTATTGATATTTTACAGAGAGGAAGGGAGAGAGATATAAAGCTAGAAACGTCAATGAGAGGCAAACATCGGCCAGCTGCCTCTTGCACACCCCCTACTGGGGATGTGCCTGCAACCAATGTACATGCTCTTGACTGGAATCAAACCTGGGACCTTTTAGTCTGCAGACCGAAGCTCTACCACTGAGCCAAACGGGTTTCAGCTGTAAACTCTTCTTGAAAGCAATAATTAGTTATGTTTTCCTTTTTAAATCTTCTATAGCAATAATTGCTTACTATATAAATGAATGAGTCAAAAGTTCATACAAAAATTTCTAAGTTACTTAAAAACCTGCTGTTATCACAGAAATAGTTTCAGCATTTCACTCACATAAAGGAATGAAATTGTTTCTTTGAAAATGCCTCGACTTGGAACTGTGGTAGGCTGAAAAATGACCCCCAAAGATTTCCACATCCTAATCCTTAAAACCTGTGAATGTTACCTGGTACAACTAAATGACTTCACAACATGATTCTGTTGAGAGTTAAGACAAGACAGTGTGACCAGGAGGCAGAGAAGGAATGATGTGGTTACAAATGAAGGAATGCAGGCATTTGCCCTGATGCTTTAGAAGAGGCAGCAAGAAAGAGATTCTGCCTTGAGCCCTAGAGGAAATGCTAACCTACAAGTACCTTGATTTCTAACCAGTGAAACTGAGTTTGGATTTCTGGCCTCCAGAGCCATAAGAGAATCAACTTCCATTGCCTTAAGCCTCCAAGTTTGTGATCATTTGTTTCAGCAGCCACAGGAAATTAATACAGGAGAAACTCCAGAAATAATCTAGCTTAGCATCTGTAAGCAATTCACCTCTTTGGGAAAGAGGTCTAAGATATTAAACTTACCTCAAAGTTAATATATATATATATATATATATATATATATATATATATATATATAATTTCATCTTGCTACTGCAAGAAATGAAGTGGTAGCTAAAAAGAATTGCTTTAAATTACTTTGGTTCTACAGAATGTTTCAGTTATAAAAATTTTGCTTATGGAGATTCCATTTTATTTAGAGTTTTTGTATTCTCTTTTCAATTTTAGTGTCATTGTTGTAGCAGAGAACATTGTCAATAAGCTCTAAGTCCTACATTTTAAAAAATTGAAAAATATAAAATAACTAAAAGTGAATGCTTATAATATTAAATGATAATGGCCTCTTTAGTTAATAAATTCTGCACAGAGATTCTAAAAATTGTTCTAATTTTCTTTAAATCTTAACTCAAGAACTAAGCCCTAACTTGTTTTGCTCAATGGATAGAGCATTGGCCTGTGGACTAAAGGGTCCCAGGTTCGATTCTGGTCAAGGGCATGTACCTTGGTTGTGGGCACATCCCCAGTGGGGAGTGTGCAGGAGGCAGCTGATCTATGTTTCTCTCTTTCTCTCATCGATGTTTCTAGCTCTCAATCCCTCTCCCTTCCTTTCTGTAAAAAAAAAAAAAAAAAAAAAAAAAAAAAAAAAAATCAATGAAATATTATTTAAAAAAAATTTTTTTTAAGAACTGAGCAAGCCAAAACCGGTTTGGCACAGTGGATAGAGCGTCAGCCTGTGGACTGAAAGGTCCCAGGTTCGATTCCACTCAAGGGCATGTACCTTGGTTGCGGGCACATTCCCAGTGGGAAGTGTGCAGGAGGCAGCTGATGAATGTCTCTCTCTCCTTAATGTTTCTCACTCTATATCCCTCTACCTTCCTCTCTGTGGAAAAAAATCAATAAAATTTATTTAAAAAAATAAAAAGAACTGAGCAAATAATCATAAATAACATTTTCTTAATTCAAATAAATTGCATTATTATTTATGTTAAAAGAACAGCTACTAAGTTTGGGGTTGATTAAAATTTTCAAGAACTTAAACTTAAGATCTGCTTCTGCCTAGTTTTGCCTGGCCAGAATATTTCCTGGCATAGTAACAAATGACAAATCCATTGTGTTCAAGCTTTTCTTTCCCTGGTAGGAGTTACTCAGATGTGAGATTTTTTTTTTTTCTAAATGTTTCCTAAAAATTAAATACTAATATTGTCTGTTTCTTAGATTTATTTTTTCTTTTAAACATTGTACAGTCTAATTTTATGTATTTCTGCATAATGATAGTTAACATTGATCACATATTACTTTTTTTTTCAAAAGCTATGGAAAAATTGGCAATGCAAGTCAACCTACAAAGCACTTTTACTGTTTTACTGTAAAAGTACTTAAAATTAATTCCCTGAAATCTTATATTCATTTTAATAAGCCACAATTTGGCTCTTAGCTTTCTAGCTACAAGTACAAAATGGATTATATGATTCATTATGTCAAAATGTAGAAGTAAACCAGCTTCAGAAAAGGCTCAATTATCCCTAGTGTTGAAATGGTAAAAAGTTCTACTGCGATTCCTGATCCAGAAGCAGTAGTTAGTAAATGGGCCATGGGAGTCACAGGAGGGGCACCAGACTGGGCTGGAGGGGATGACAGTCTCTAGAAGGTGTCTTAGGAAATGGTGATATCAATATATGTCAGTGCACATAGTAGGATAAAAATATTTATTTAATTGATTAAACATAATGATATTTAATTATAGTGTATCATTACATCAGCCCACACTCTAAAGTGTTTAAAATTAAATTTCCATAAGACTCACCTTTTAAAATATGTTAAGTACTCTGGGAAATTCCACATACATTTCATTTCATTTAATCAATGAGATTCCCATAATATTTTGATTTTTAAAAAACACCCTGCTGTAAAAATTAAAATGTCACACATTCTCATAAAGCAGAAAGTTGCATATTATCCTAGTTTAATAAAACCCATTACACACACAGAAAGCATATGTACTACCTCTCTTATCTCCCACCACAAATAGAACTTTTCTTACTAAGAATTGTAGGCTGTTAACAAAAAAACAAACAAAAAAAATCTACTAAAAGGAAAATGTTTTGCTGGGAGCAGCATTAACCTGCTTCGTTAGCTGACCAGTTTATCTGCTCTAACGTTCCTGTTGCTTAGAGATAGGGTCCAGGTTTTCTGCTGGTTTTACCAAGATAACAGGCTTTTCCCCACCAACTATTTGGTCCCAGTAGAACTTTTCTCTCTGTGCCTTTTCAGTCTCCAGAACCTCATCCCTTTCTTCAGTTTATCTTCAGATGCTTTTCTTAGGCATCATTCTATCATTCTTCACATGCCAGAGACAGAAAGCAAGCTCTGGTCTCCTCCGCTTCATAGGAGGACACTAATCCCATCACAGGGCCCCTCAGTCATGGCTTCACCTAAATCTATTCACTTCTCAGAGATCCCACCTCTGAATACCATCACCAGCAGTTTTAGGGCTTCATAGATGAGTGGGGGGTTGAGGGGGTGGCACAAACCTTCTGCCAAGACAGTGGCTTTATGAAAGTCCTTTTCCTTTCTGTCCTTCAGAGTCCCATACACTGATATGTTTGAACTAGATGTCCATCATTTCTAGTATTCTTAATCTTTTTTGTTAAAGAGGCAAGAGCAGGAAATTCAAATGATTTGTGAAATTTTTGAGCCAGTGACAGGATAACTGAATTTAGAAAGCTTGAATTTAGGGGAGAGGGGGAACATTTAGAAAACAAATGCTTTTAGAAAATCTCTCAGAACAGTGTAACAGTTTTGAGCAACCTGCAGGCTAACCAAAAACTAATGATTTAAAGAAAGAAAAAAAAATAAACTTATTACTCAAGATTTTGTTGAATAGTATATAAATACCATACATGTACCCAAATAACATATGGGCACCAAGAGGAATACAAAAATATACCTAAAGCACCAACTCTTGTTTTGTGTATGAGGAAGATGGTGAAGATGCTATTTGTTGATGACATAGATTCCCTTAAGAGAATTTCATCCAAATACTGTACTGGATATTGTCAAGAGTTATTTGTCTCCTGAGTAAGAGGTTTTGTTTTGTGTGTTGTTGTTGTTGTTGTTGTTTTGCCTTTCTTAATAAACATATAGTCCAATACAGAAAAAATTAATATTCTATTGATTATTATTTATATTAGCTCATTCTTGGATTATTTTTATTATATTACTAGAGTTCCAGTGCATGAAATTAATGCACGGGGGTGATGATGTCCCTCAGCCCAGCTGCACCCTCTCCAGACCTCTCCAGGGATGTCCAACTGCCCATTTAGGCCCGATCCCGGTAAGACCCGGCCTAAATGGGCAATCGGACATCCCTCTCACAATCCTGGACTGCTGGCTCCCTATTTGCCTTCCTGATTGCCCCTAACTGATTCTGCCTGCCAGCTTGATCAACCCCTAACCACTCCCCTGCCAGCCTGATTGATGCTTAACTGCTCCCCTGCCAGCCTGATTGCCCCTAACTATCCTCCCCTAAAGGTCACCCCTATCTGGCCTCCCCTGCAGACTTGATTGCCCCCAACTGCCCTCCCTTGTAGGCCTTGTCTCTCTCAACTGCCCTCCCTGCTGGCTATCTTGTGGTGGCCATCTTGTGTCCACATGGGGGCAGCCATCTTGTGTGTTGGAGTGACAGTCAATTTGTACATTAATATTTTATTAGGTAGGATAGAGGCCTGGTCCATGGGTGGAGGCCTGCTGGTTTGGCCTGAAGGGTTTCCCAGATCAGGATGGAGTTTCCCTTGGGGCGTGGGGAGGCTTGGGCAAGGGGCCTGTGTGGTTTGCAGGCTGGCCTTGCCCCCTCCCCCCTCAACCCAAGCAGAGTCCTTGGTATCTGGGATTTATTTATCTTCTATAATTGAAACTTTGTAGCTTTGAGCAGAAGTCAGGGCCAGCCAGAGTGGGTGGGAAGCTTGGCTTTCTCCATTGCCTGGGAAATCCAAGCCTTCTGTTCACTCCATAGCCGCAGCCATCTTGGTTGGGTTAATTTGCATACTTGCTCTAATTGGCTTCTGGGAGTAGTGGAGGTACAGTCAATTTGCGTGTTTCTCTTTTATTAGCGTAGGTCCTTTTTAGTTGGGACCCAGTGCACAAATTCATGCACCTTGAAAGGAACTGTGGGCCACAAGCCTGCAGTGGCCACAGGGGTGGGTCTTGGTGCTTGGCCCCTCCTGTCATGGACTCCCCCCTCCCCATTCCCTGTCTGCTGTCAGCCACACTCCCGGCATTGCCATTCCCACACAGTGATGGCACCAGCATCACCTGCACCTACTGAAAGTGCAGAGCAATTGGGGCTGGAGCCAGCAGCATGTGCAAGTGGGGCTGGTGCCCGCGGTGGGTGCAAGAGGTGGCTGCTGGCCCTGATCACCCCTCATAAAAAGGATGAGGTGAAGAAGCCCTGAGGGGCAATCAGGGATGGCACTAGGCACTGGCAGCAGGTGCCAGCAGTGGCTCTAGTGCCAGCAGTGGATGTGAGCAGGGCCAGTGCCAGCAACAGGTGCAAGTGCCAGGTGGGACCATGGCACGCGGGAACAAAGAATTTTTAGTAACCACTAGAGCCTTACACTGATGACAGCAACTGGTGCCCCGCCTTGATCTGGCGCCCCCACTCATCTGCTCCACCATCCCACTGTAGCCAACGCCCACTATGTTTTGTACTCTGCCACCTGATGCTGATACCCAACGTGTTCTACACATGCTCCTTCCCTTGGTGGTCAGCACATATCATAGCGACCGGTTGTTCAGTTGTTCGGTTGTTCCACTGTTCAGTCTATTTGCACATTAGGGTTTTATATATATATATATATATATATATATATATATATATATATATATATATATATTATATATATAAAAATCATATATATAAATTATATATTTTTATATATATATATATTAGGGTTTTATATCTATATCTATATCTATATATATATATATATATATATATAGAGAGAGAGAGAGAGAGAGAGAGAGAGAGAGAGAGATGTGGATGGGTTTTGTCGCTTTTGTTTCCTCCTTATTATCTATTTTTAGGTCATAAATATAAAATTCTGTGTAAATCCACTTCCACTTTTTTACAAGATGAAAGATAAATAATTAAATGGGAACACAATTCCTATACTCAGTCTCAACGGTAATATAAAACAATGATTCTTGAACCATTTTTTGCTGCTATGTAGGAAGCATTCACACACAAAAAGGTATGATAAGGACAAGAGTGGTTCTAAAAGGCTTCAGAAAACTGACAGTGAGCACAAAGAATGGGTGTATGAGGACAGCGAGTAGGATCCAGGACCAAATGGAGTGGCAGGCCTGGAGTAGAGAGAATAGAAAATTAAGTTTGATAAGTAGAGGACCTAAGATAATAAGAGAATGTAAGTTTCAAGCAAGGAAATTTTGAACTGAAAGGACAAAGGAGCAAAGAGCTTTCAGACTGCAAAGATTGTCAAAGGACAGCTTGTAACCCATGTCTGATACAAACTCATGAAAATACTTGGACGTGCACTTTTGTTATTAAAAATGGCCTGGTGAACGAATATACCCAACATGAAAAGGGCTTTTTATTCTTGTTATTTAGTGCCCAAGTATAATTTTAACCACAAGCAGGGACAGAACTATAGGACTTTTTTTGCAGTGCATTTCTTTTATTCTTTTATCAAAGGACTTGATCCAATACAGAGCAACGAGCTACATGTGGTATGTACAGAAATGATACCTTTCCATTAAATGAAAAAAAGGCCTGCTTCAGTGAGTTACCATGGAAACAGCCTAGCGTCCATCTTCATTTCTTATAGAAAATCTTAGGCTTCTAATGAAAACCTACCAGATAGACATATTTCAACTCTTTAGTTGCTAACTTTATAAATAGATTTGGGGATTTTTTTAAAGTCTAAAAGAAGCAAAATATGTGCATTTGGGTGGAATATGCAGAACTTCATGTATTTTTGCTTTTGTTTTAAGAGATTCTTTCTTTTTCCAAAACAAAACAAAACCACACACCACAAAACCCTGATTCTTAATAAATTCCGAAATGCATTTTATGGCCACTGTAGCATCAAGGAATGAACAAAGCAGTATTTAAAGGTCATACCTGTGGGTGCTCAATCCAGGGCCTAGAGACTGCAGAGAGAAAATGCCACTTCTAGGTGGCAGAATCCACCCACTACAGAGGCCTTTTCTTTATCCACTGAGTGAAACACGTGGCTCGTGAGCTGGATTCATGTTTTATTTTGGGAATCTTAAGAAGTAGTAAAGCAAATTAAAGAACATGATGCCCAATTTTAGACTGAAGTTATGACACATTAACACTGACCTCTGGGATCTCCTGTATAGAATTCCAAATAATTTATGATCGCCCTTCCAGAAGATGGAATTCTTCCCGCCTTATATGTGGGCTGTGCTCATTGACTTGCTTCCAAAGACTAGACCATGGAAGGGGGTTGTGGTGACTTATAGTGAAAAAACATGGCAAGTGCTATGTCTGGGTAAGTGATCCAAGTTGTACATTGTGAGTCAGGTTGATACCATGCACCCTAGATATGATGCAATGACAACTGCTCTTCATCTGTGTGACCTTCCTCTTAAATACCTATAACCTCAATCTAACCATTAGATAAGTATTAGACAAAACCCAAGCTGAGGGAAACTACCCTATTCTTCTCTTCAAAACTGTCAAAGTCATCAAAAAGAGGAAAGTAGAGCCTGTCCAGTGTGCCCAGTATGGCTCAGTGGTTGAACGTCAACCTATGAACCAGGAGGTCACAGTTCGATTCCCGGTGAGGAATAGAAATGTTTCTATTTCTCTCTGCCTTTCCCTTCTTCTCTGATTATATATATATATATATATATATATATATATATATATACATACACACACACACACACACACACACTAAATGCAATGTGGTAATCTAGATGGGATGCTGGGAAAAATGGGCTCATGTGGAATTTTAGGGGAAAATTAGTAAAATCTGAATAAAATATGGAGTTTAATTTTTTTTTAAATCATTGAGAAGTGAAATGCTAATGTGAGAAAGAGCATGTGAAAAGGGCATGGTATTTGGGGCCTGATAAATCATACTTCAAAGACAGGTTCTTTCATTTTCAAAATGGGTGACTTTGGAAGTTATTTAACCTTTTTAAACCTCATTCTCCTCATTTTTAAAAGAATAATAATGCTTACCTGAAAGGTTCTTGAAGAAATGCGTAGTATATGAGATGTGGTACATCATATTTAATAGACATTGTCTTTTAAATGACTGATATTTTGTTGAATACACAGCAGATGCTCCCAAATGTTGTTTAATGTCTTTCCTTCCATGTGCTTCCAGCTCAACATCCAAAGCCAGAACCTCTGTCCCTTTACTGCCAGAGGCTGCTTTGTCCATCTAGTCACACTGGGGAATGAATCAGTTCTACTCCCCAGAAGCACTCTTCAAGCAACAGCTGGGGGCAATGGTGTCATTACCCCAGCTCCTTCACCTTGGAGGAGACTGAGAATAGGGTGCTTGTTCTATACTGGTTGCCAAAGATCCCCAGCAGGATTAAGCTTCAGTTGCCCAGAGTACAATTCATTAAATTATGTGTCTTCTATTGGCTACTCTCCCTTCCTTATTGCTCTGGTGGTCTGTCCTGGGATCATCTACCTGGTAAACTGCTTGCCCTTGAATCCTTGCCTCGATGTCAGCTTTTGGAGGAAGCCACACTAAATAAAGCCTGATCTTAGTTCACAAAGGGAAAGTTGGTATTCAACTGTCCAGGGCTAAAGGAGAGTATCCTATCCAAGAATGCACTTTTCTTCTCTTGCAGTTGATATGTGTGAGGACCAATACGGAAGGAATGATACAATCAGTGGAAAAACATAGCACACAGGACCAGCAAAAGAAAGATAAATGTTACAGAAAATCATTAGTAATGAGCACTTGGAGAACAGAGTTCAAGGCAGGCTGGAATATTGGAGGAAACTTACAGAAATGCTGGCACTCTATTCCATGTGGATATATCACATTCAGAGTTTCATAAATGGCTTATATGGATTGGAGAAAGCCTGAAAATTCTACGTGCTCAAAAGTATCAGTTGAATAGATAGATAGGTGATTGGATGAATAACTAAATGATAGAGATGCAGCATAGGAGAAGGTGTTCACTTGGTGAGAATGATTCAAGTTTTTTCATGAGCCTCCTTTTTCCTGATGGTCAGTGTGCTAGTTTTTTATTGTTATAGAACAAAAAGCCCTACAAATTTAGTGGCTTAGTACAATATAACATTATTGCCTCACAGTTCTGTGGGCTGGAAATTCAGGCTCAATGTGGCTGAGATGTCTGCCAATGGTTGCAAACAGCTGATAGAGATGTGCTGCCTGGAGGTGTGATTTCAATCCAGGAGGCTCCAGATTCTCTTCCAAGATTTCTGGTTATTGGTCAGCTTCAGTTTCTTGCACTAGGAAGACTGAGGTCCCTTCTTTTTTGTTTTTGGTGGTGTTGTGTTGTGTTTTGTTTTTCCTGGCTTTCTGCCAATGGTTGCTCTCAGCAGCAAGGGGCAGTCCTTAGTTCCCTGTTGTATGGCCCTCTTCAAAACGTGGCAGTTTGAGTATTTTCTTTTTTAAATATATTTTTATTGATTTCAGAGAGGAAGGGAGAACAGAGAGAGAGAGATCAGTGATGAGAGAGAAACATTAACTGAGGATTGAGCCTGCAACCCAGGCATGTACCATGACCAGAATCGTACCATGACCTCCTGGTTCATAGGTCAATGCTCAACCACTGACCCATGTTGGTTAGGCAGCAGTTTGGGTCTTGAAGGCCAGCAGAAAAATATCTCTTTTCTGTTGGCTAAAAGGAGGTCTTGTATAGAATAATGTAATCATAGAGTGATTTCCCTGTCATAGTCAAAGTCTCACCCATACTCAAAAGGAAGCGTGTTTATACAGGGCATGTACACCAGGGGCCAAGAAAGTTGGGGTCATCTGAGAATTCATCCTAGCCCACATCTGCACATTCAAATAGCTAGTGGGGTATCTTTTGGAAGGAATTATGTTCAGGCTCAAATTTGTACTTAAGGTATAAATATCTGGGCATAATGTTTACATGTTAGATTTCTTGAATTCTAGACTTCATTGAAAAACCCTTCAAGGCAGTGTAAAGTATGAAGCATCCTATATAATAAAAGACTAATATGTAAATTGACCAAATGGTGGAACGACCAGTTGTTACAACACAAAGTGACCACCAAGGAACAGACACGCAACGTAGGGCTGCCTCCTGGGTGGTCAGTGCACTCCCACAGGAGGAGCGCTGCTCAGCCAGAAGCCGGGCTCACAGCTGGCGAACACAGCAGAGGTGGCAGGCGCCTCTCCTGCCTCTGCATCAGCCAGACTTCCCCAGAGTTCTCCCGAACTGCAAGAGGGTGCAGGCTAGGCTGAGCACTCCCCTTCTCCAGTGCACCAACTTTGTGCACCAGGCCTCTAGCATATAATCTTTGACATCATTAGTGTTTAAAATGGGAAGATTTAACAATGAAGTAGAAAGTAGAAACATCAATCACACGTTGTTATTGTATTAGTGCATCCGGCTTAGTATATTAACTTTATTGGTTTGTTTTCCACAAAGTGAACTAGAGATTTCTAAAAGGCAAATTGTTTTCATTTCAGTTCAGTAAGTAATTATTGGGCACATACATTTTTTTCTAGAATTGTTTCTATAGGTGTTGAAAAAATATCCTTAGTATTTTTATAGGGACAGCAAAGCTTAAAATTAAAAAAAAAGGATGAGACAGAATGTAATAAATATAGATTATATGTCTAGATTTTGCACAGGTAATAACCCATTCTTAGGTGTTACTTGGGACAGCCACTGTGTTTAGAGTTTACATGGATTATTTCACTCAAACTCTTAAATAGTTCAGGAAACAAGGGGCATCTTTGTCTCTTTTCCCAAATAAAGAAGCCAAGATTTTGACAAGGCTTCACAATAACTCTGCTCTGAGAATTTACCATAGTCCACATCTGCACATTCAAATAGTGGAGTGTGGAGGGGAGTCTCAGGCCCAGGTCTGTGTCATTTTCCAAAGCCCATTGTTTTAGTGCTGTCCTGATCCGAGATACACACAAATGATGCCAACACCTACAACACAGTGTGAGCAAGCTATCCAGATAAGAGTCCTTACAAAGAGCTACAGGAAGGAAGTCATATAAGGAGGGTAATATTTTCCTGAGTAGAGCAGAACAGGAAGAATAGTCCTAGTGATGTGATCAGCACATACCCACCGGGTCTGGGACTCAAGAATGAGACGACTGCTGAGCACAAACTAAGAAACAGCAAATTATTACATTCTGTTTTAATGAAGTGAAAGGAAGATTTGATACGTCACAGATGATTTCAGGACAGGATGGAAACATTGAACACAGGATTCACACCCACATCCTGTTTGTAATAACGGTCTTAGATCATTGGAATTGTGAAACACCACAGATGTCATCTAGGCATATAAGTTAAAAAAAAAACACAGCTAGAAGCTAGCTACTTCTCCTTAACCTCTTCTGCACAAACCACTGGGCAAACAGGCTTTAGATGAAGCCTGGAATCAAGTACAGAAAAAGGACCTGTCTGGGAGCCATGTCTCTTTGCTTAGAAGCTCTATTGATGAGTTCAGTTCCAGCTGTGCATTTCATTTTCTATGCTGATTTCAGGACTGTGTGACATACAGTAAAAGAGAGCATTTTGAAAAATCACAATGCTAAAGTTCTAACTTTTGTTGCTATATGTTTTTCCTTGTTATTTCAATACAAAATTTCCTGGGCTATTTTTATAAAATGAGGGGGTTGGGGGGAAACCTTGTGTTTATTTTCTTATAATTTTTTCCCTCTGGATGGTTGTTAACAAATTTATCAAACTGATCATACTTCAGATATCTAAAGTGATCCCCCAGAGGGCCCAAAGCTTTAAAATGACTAAGTGATGGTTGTGGAAGGGGCCCTAGGGTCAAGTACAATAATAGTGACAATGACCTTGAGGTCCAGGGAGACCTCCATCACTAAGAAGCTTTGGCGAATTAGGTGAATC
This sequence comes from Vespertilio murinus, assembly GCA_963924515.1. Classification (NCBI taxonomy): domain Eukaryota; kingdom Metazoa; phylum Chordata; class Mammalia; order Chiroptera; family Vespertilionidae; genus Vespertilio; species Vespertilio murinus. The sequence continues at coordinate 31,632,490 of OZ004711.1, forward strand.
CAGTGAATTTGTTGGCTTTGATGTCTTCATCTAAGTAGTGAAGCAGTTGGTATAAAGTGATAGAGTTCCTTAAAAGTGAACTTTATGGAAAATATTGTTCTGAGGAATTCAACCGGAAGATTATTTTATAAATTAAAATTAAAACTAGGGCCAAAACTGGTTTGGCTCAGTGGTAGAGCATCGGTCTGCGGACTGAGGGGTCCTGGGTTCGATTCTGGTCAAGGGCATGTACATTGGTTGCGGGCACATCCCCGGTAGGTGTTTCTCTCTCATCGACGTTTCTGGCTCTCTATCTCTCTCTCTTCCTCTCTGTAAAATATCAATAAAAATATATTTAAAAAAATTAAATCTAGGGAAATCCCAGCCTGCATAATAAAGCTGGATAAAATAAGTGTGCGAAATTTTAAAGAGAGATTATATATAATAAATTGTGTATAAAGCAAAATAGTTCTCCATCCAAGGATAAAAGAAAAGGCCTATGGCAAGACAGAGCCAGCAGAGGGCGTTTAGTTCCTGAGCCTCTTGCTGAAGGAGCCTTGGTCCAGTCCAAATAAGGAAACAGTGAATTTGCTTTGAAACTTGCACTGCTGGAAAGATGTGCTTATGCTACTAATCAAAGCAAATATTTGCTTGCATTTTTCCAGAGGAGTAAAGATAAAGGAGTATTTTTGAAGAAATAACTATACAACATTAGCATTTTAAGCATGATGAAACTTTTAAAAGAATGTATAGACACAATCTTTCATTGTGTGAAATAAAGCATTAATTTCATGCAGCCTATTTTAGAAGATCATTCTCATAGAAGTCCTTGAAAATTGTTTAAATTTTGTCTTCATCGTGTATATTTGAAGAGTTATAAAATTCCTTTGGACATTACTGAAATGAAAAATCCAGAACAAACCAGATACATATATAGAGCAATGAAAATGCTTACCTTGACTTAAAAATAATCAGAATAGGGGATATGAACACGTATGTAATACCTTAATCAATAAAAAATAATCAGAATAACATTAAAAGGAATTGTGGTTGGAATTGGCTACCATCCTTCATATGTTGGAAATTATTGCTAAACTCATTTAAGACATCAATTAAGAAACACAAAAGTAATTAGAGCTCTGTAAAAATAGGTAAAAGAAGAAAAATTACCTAGTCACAGTAAAGATCATTGTGCATATTTAAATAGAAAATTATTATAAAAATGGTTGTTCCAAAGCTGTTGTATAATATAACTTGCTTCTCCCAGCTTCTGGAACTTGCTAGTAGTTCCCACAGCTTGTAGGCACATGGCTCCGGTTCCCATCTCCCGGTTCACAGGTGTGTTGTTGTCTTCTCTCGGTATGTCTCTGTCTTCTCATAAGGACGACAGTCATCTTGGTTTAAGGGCCTGCCCTCCTCCAGTATGACCTCCTGGTAATTTAAGTAATGACCTCTACAATGGCCCTGTTTCCAAATAAGTTCACATTCTGAGATATTGGGGTTTAGGATTTTAGCATATCTTTTGCAGGGGGACAATTTAACACATAACAGGAAGACAGGACTTTGTCAGGAATTCTATAAGGGGAGTAGTTGCCCTCCCTCTAGAGGGTTGGGGCCAGTTTCCGGTGACAAAGCTATGAAGAGGAGCACTCAAGGCAGGGGCAGCTTCATGGGTGTGCAATTCATGCAGTTGACCAGGGCCCTGTAATCTTGAAAGTCTTAATAATTTTGAACAATAGGTTCTGCATTTTCATTTTGCATTGGTCCCTACAAATTATATAGGACCCCACTCTGAGAGCTTCTTATGTGCTTCTTATACTTGTGGGGTGACCTGACTCACACATGGCAAAGCTGGCCGAGAAACGGAATTACAGTGACTGCCCTGCTCGGGTCCTCTGGCCTCTCTGAGTTGTCAATCGATAAAAGTGGTCCTCTTAGCACCGCAGTGAGAGGTACTTAGTGATGGGAATCTAGGAAGAACCACAGTCAGGAGAGGGAGCATCAAATTCTGCCAGGACAGAGAACAGGAAGGAGCTATAAAGGGACAGTTCAGGTAAAGACCTCTCCTAGACTTTGACCAACCTGGAAAAATCAAAAGCTAATTAGAAGCCTGGAGGAATTTGGGAGTGGGCAAGGGAGATAAGAATCAAAACAAAACAAAACAAAACAGAAAACTTAAGACAGTGAAATAGTGAAGTCAAGGCTGCCCTATCCCACTGCAGACTTCCAACCCAAAGCAGCTCAACTTAGAGAAGGGGAAATGATCTGCCATTCTATTTCACTCAGAATATCAACTGATAATATTAAATAGACCAATCTAATTTCCGAATTGAATCCCCAAGGGATCTAAATAAGTAAGCAGAAAAATAATAAGCCCAGTAGTTTTCATCAAGGGGTAGGGAAAGATGCATTATCTCTTTTGATACATTTTAAAGGATTGATAGGTATTATGGGCTGAACTGTGCCCTGCCCCCCAACAGGCATTTCCTTAGGGAAGTACCTCTACGTTTTGACTATATTTGGAGTTAGGATCTTTAAAAATGTAATCAAGGTAAAATGAGGTCATTAGAGTGAGCCTTAATCTACAGGACTGTTGTCCATATAAGAAGATATTTGGACTTAGGACATACACAAGCACAGAGGGAAGATCATGTGAAGATTCAGGGAGAAGATGGCCATCTGTAAGCCAAGGAAAGAGGTTCACTGAAGAAACCAATTCTGTTGATACCTTGATTGTAGACATCCAGCCTCCACTACTCTTGAGAAAATAAATTTCTATTGTTTAAGCTACCCCAGTATGTGGTACTTTGTTATGGTGGCCCTAGCAAACTAATACAGTGGATGATAATAAAACCCGAGTTGTTACAGAGATCAGAGTAATCTTGGAAAAGATAATAAGTAGCACAGTCCACAAAATGGGATAAAAAGTCATTCACTTCTAATGTGAGAGCTGAAAAAAATAATTGAATAAAAATTGCCATCTTAGTTATTTGTAGAACTAACTTGACCAACAGATTACAAAGGAAGATATAGCTCTATTAAAAAAGAACTTCACTTACCACGTTTTTATACTGTTGAGGAGAATGTATAACCTTTGTGAAGGATTTCCTTTGAAGATGTTGGCTTAAGAGGTTTCCTGGGCTCCGTCATTGACTTTGCATGTTCCTCTTCCGACTTGTGATTTTTCAGAGAAATCCTGAGTGGCATACTGTAACAGCAATCCTTTCAAGACTAACTTGTTCAGCTTAAAGACTAGGGCTCCAGAGTTTATAAATGATTTGTAGAAGTATGATTTCCTCCAATCTTATCAGATTTGGTTTGGGAAACAAAAAGACCCTGAGATCATCTTCCTTATATACTCCTTCTGAACTTAGCAAGAGAAAAAATGGATACCCACAGAATCCTGAACCATGCTTATCAGAGCCAGTGGAAGAAAACAACTCAGTCACTCTCATAAAACTTCTATAATCAATGTTTATAAATGAATTTTTTACACTAGGAACAGAGCAATAGAGATCACATAGTACCCGTTTGAATTAGCTAACAATGAGTCTACAATCCACCCTGACATTTCTTGGCTATTTTGAGAATTGCTGTCAAGCCCAGCCCAAAGCACAGGAGAAAGATGAGCACAGAGCCTACCTTTACTGAGCTCCCTAGAGAAGGTAATTCTACCACCTTCACAGACTCACTGACAACATTTAATAAAATTTACATGATGTACTTTAGTTACGGAAAGAAAGATGTAAAGTGCTTTATGAAAAATATCCTGGTCTCTAAGTGAGGCATTGGACATATGGTGGTGGGGACCAGGACTTCCTTTTATTGAGCTGCATGCAATTTACAAACTTTATTTTGTTGAACCAGTGTGCGCTTTATAAGGCAAGAATACTGCAGGAAAGATAGTGCCGGCAAATAATAAGCACACTTCATAATTTAGTTTTTAAATTGAAACTTCACAAAAACCTTATAAAAACAGGGACAGTGTCCCTATTTTGCACTTGAGGAAAAAAGGACTTGGAGAGATAAACTAGCTTCACAAGATCACACGGCAGAGATCATGAAAAGTTCATTTGGTGTGAAAATTTTGAGCGATAATACTGTGGCTTTTTGTTTTTAAGAAGATATCATTTTATTAGCTGAATTTTATATTTTCAGGTATTTTCTTATACCGCTGACAAAGAAATCCGAACCGATGACTTGTGCTTGGATGTTTCTAGACTCAATGGACCTGTAATCATGTTAAAATGCCACCACATGAGAGGAAATCAGCTATGGGAGTATGATGCTGAGGTATAGTATTTTCCTTAATTTACTTATATTTGGATCTTTCAACTGAGTTAATACTGGGTGGAGCAAAATTAGGTTTATAGTTGTGAATGTGTAAGACAGAGTTTATTCTTATATTATTTTGATTAATTATTGTATTATTTTCCATAACAGCAACTGTAATCCTACTTTTGCCCCATCCTGCATTTCAAATATATTTATACTCTGAGTTATTTTTTTTTTCTGCATTGGAAAAACTACAGTTTCAAGCATGTAAGCTCATATTGCATAATATTAGGATGGTATTTTAAATAAATATATAGTTTTTACCAAACTAGTCTGTAAGTATAAAATCTGAATAAGAAACATAAAGTCATCTTTATGTTCTTAAAATTTGTCATCATATGTACATGCTCAATATAAATTAGGCCAAGGGAAGGCTATGCTTATCTGAGAGTTATGTTTGCAGATGTACATAATGAACAGTATCAGCAATAGCTTTATATTTTTAATTTTACACCATTGTAATCTCTGATATTTATGCTTCTCACTTTTAAGGGAAAAAGAAAAAACTGACAAGATTAGCTTGAACATTCTTTATAATAGTAAATACTTTGCAAAATTCAGTAAACTAATTAGGTACATAATCAATTAAGTAGTCTCTTCTCAATATAACATATCTATCTGAGAGAAGAGAGGGAGAAAAAAACAATAAAATTACTGGGAATTTATAGCCAGGCAGTGTGTAAACACCAAAGCAGCCATCAGATGGAGCTAATAAAAAAGAAATATTTTTCTCTGCATGAGGAAGCTATCTTGAAATAGCTTCATTTCCTTCATTTCTCTTTGCTTAACAGAGTGAATTTGTTGTCTGGGTTACATTTTCCACATTATTAAATGGTTGGTGACTTATTTAAGATAAGAAGTAAACCTCATTCTTACATGATAAATAATACAACAGAGGTAAATGAATTTCACAAATGCAGTCTTCTATGAAAGCTTAAAATACTCTGCAAGAGTAACATTTTAAAAACAAATCTGCAGAGTTTTGGTATTATTGATATTTTAATAAGGTCTTTTAAAAAAACTTTTTGAATGTCATTTTAATTTGCATGATGTTGTAATTTCTTAAGTGTAATATCAGAAAAACTTACTGAATTCTTAGATGATCTGAAGTTAGTTACATAGGGTTAAAGTTTGTCCCTAAGATTTATATAAGATTTCCAAGTTTCTGGGACATAATTAAGGCAAACACCAGGTGTCACACCGCTCTGCTTCATCCAGACTCTTTGGTCCTCTCAATGCTTACTCATCTTCTTTATCTGACCACCATGATTTTTCTCTTCAACCATTGTCATCACGACCCTTTATATTTAGACTGCAAAAGACATTTCCTCTAATAATACATGTGAGTAAGTTTGAACCTTTGAGTCAGTCCTCTACCTCTTCTATGAGGAGAAGTGCAGATAAATGTACAGATAAAGGAGAAATCCTGAAAGAAGTATTTTTTTAAAAATAAAACATTTTGTTGTTATCGTTGTACTTTAGTTTTCACCAGGATCCCAAGACTGTATTGGGCGTGTACTAAAAGAAAGAAATCTAGCATATAATTTTAAGAAAAGGAGGAAGAATGTACATGTTTTTATAAGATGGAGTGTTGTTGAATTTTAGAATACCACTCAATCTTTAAAAGTTTCTATAATTTTTGAGTGGGTAATGGCTTTTATAGTCATGACTCAAGTTTCTTCATTTCTGAAATAACTATTGCTAATTAAGCATATGTTTTTATTTCTATTTCTATCAGCCAGTATGAGCATTATTGAATACTAAGGGATTTTAAAAGAAAAGTGGGGGGGGGGGGGCGGGGAGAGAATTGATAGCCTCACCTAAGATAAAGAAATGGTTTTTATAAATTTACTAATTGGATGAGTATTATCTCTTGTAGCATTTTTAGATTATTGTACTCTTTTGTATCATAGAAATTTTGTTTCTACAACACATATAAATAAAGCTTATACTATGTCTTAAATAGTATTGAGAAATGTGTATTTTTAAATTGTATAATTACCTTAATAATTATATAATAGTTTAATTTGCTGTCTTACATGTTTATGTTTTCAAAATTAAGTTGTGATATTCAACTTGTCTACATTAAATTTTTTAAATCATAGTATAAATTTCCAAATTGATACGTGTATAAATCATAATATAGAGGAGTCACAAGAGAATAGAATATTTGTAGGAATGATGCATTGCCCTTCTGGGCATTTCGGTTTTGAAATTAAAAAAAACATATTTTTTATGAAAAGTAAGAAAAGTGGAAATTACTTTTTTTTTAAAAATTGGAATATATTTACTTTTTATGATCATCTATTTTACATTTTAGGTTTAGGGCCACTTTAGTCCATGGAATGGTCCCAATCTTTGCTGCCCCATAAGTGACTCCAGGACTAGTAACAGCACCTGGGAACTGGGTAGAAGTTAGGAATCTCAGGTCTCACCCTAGATGTACTAAGTCAGAGTCTGCACTTCAACAAAATCCCCAAGGCATTCACATACATGTTAAAGTTTGACAAGGACAGGTCTACACAGTGGCCGAATACCTACTAATCTTCCTTAACCTTTTTATACACTGTTGAAAAATATTGCAAATTGAGAAACGGGCATATATATACTTTGGAAAATGACAAGGCTTCCAGGAGAGAAGGGGGAGGGATCAGGAGCAGAAGGTGAGAGGCGCTGAGTCAGGAGAGAGGAGTAGCTGCCCAAGTATTTCTAGACTTTTCATATCCCAACCAGTGAAAAGCAGGCAAGTGCTGCTTGCCACTCCTTTAGTTTATTCTTTATCTATTGCTATCAAAGGCAAATTATCCTTTTTTGAGAAACCTCTGAGGTGGTGCAGTTTCAAAGCAGAATAAAACTTGGTGGTGTTCACAGAATGATAGAGCTGAAACTTCCCTTAACGTTCTCTTCTTTGAGCCTTTATCAGCAGAACTCTAAAGCACAAAGATCACCCCACTAGCAGCGGAGGCAGAATTAGGTCCTAATAAAGTATTCAAAGAAAGCTAGTTAGCACTGCAATTGTGAATCTCACAGTGTGAACAGGTGAAATATGCCATTGCCTTACCTCCTGGAAGCCTTTCAGCCTTAGAAAAGTAAGTCATAAATAGGAACATAATTGTGGGAATATCCAGAGAAAAATGGAAACTCTGTCATAAAACCTCAAAACATGGAGTCTATTTAGCTGTGCTGTTTACTTAGTTAGATGGGCGGGCTGGAAGGGAGTGGAAGGGAATAAAGTATACAAAGTATCTATGTTTTGTTTCCTCATACAATTCTAATGATAGTCCTATTTATAATAACAAAAGCATAGTATGCTAATTAGACCAGACATCCTTCCTGATGACCTTCCCAATGAAGCTGGGTCTAGGAGGGAAGCCTGGGTCCTGAGTGCCTGCCCAGGGCAGGAGGGAAGCCCGGGACCCAGGTACCAGAGGGAATCCAGGGATGGCAGCCGGGAGAAGGAAGGCCTACTCTTGCACAAATTTTGTGCATCGGGCCTCTAGTAAGATAATAATATTTTACTTGTATTCTTCACATAAGTAAATGTAAGCTTACAGTATTTAAATGCCTTCTCTGGGTTTGTACACTCCAGTTTCTAGCACTTGATTGAGCATTCTTTCCACATTTTTTCCACGTTCTTCTTGAGGTCATTGAAAAACTAGAAACAATTAGATGCTGTCAATAATTATGATCTGATGAGTTAAATGTACAGTATTATAAATGAAAGAAAGAAATTATATCCATTATTTGTGTTACCAAATTTTATTCACATAGAAATTCTCCTTGATCATTGGAAAGATGTTTCCAAGATAAGCATTGTCTATTGAGACGAACAGTCATAAAACTACTTTGTCAGAGGGTTCGAATTGCTTAAAATTTATCTATCCATATTCATAATACAATTCATATCTAATTGCTTCTACTTTTATTTGAATGAAATAAGTACATGTCGGCAAGCAATATATGTCTTTGGTCAACTTGGATTAAAAATACAGCGCCCTATTTTCTTATTAAAATATTTCTTAAATAACACAACTGTAAATTTAACTCAGCATCACCTGTTCCTGGCTAAACATGTTTGATTTGGAAGCAACCGAGCATCATTAGCAAATCTGCAAAGTCCTCACCTGATCTAGAATCACTTGAATAAATTACCTGAACACTTTGGTGCTATGAAAACCCACTGACTCAGAGTTAAGTCAAAAAGGGAGCGGGGGAACCCTACATTTCATCTCACTGAACCACTTTAAAAAGTTATTTTCATCAGGGTGTGTCATTCATCCACTCTGTTTAATTCAGGTTTTCTTATATTGTATTTGAACATTGCAATCATGTTTCAATCTATTTGAAATTCGCATTTTCCTGCAATAAGTGCACATAATCACAGTTCCTTTTGAGCTCCCAGGCAGCTACATGCAGTGTGACAGTCTAATTTTGGAACAGAACACTTTTGCTCAACAAACACTATGCAACAAAATAAAAAAAGGGGGAGCAAAATATGACGCTAAAAATAAGTCTTATTTTTCATGTGACTTAGCAAGTTGACTGAGAAAATATTGTTATGAATTCAATATCCATCTGTAGCAAGTGTTTCAGAGTCATAATGCAAGGAATTTATTTTTAGTAGGTAAAATATGTTGGATTGGTATTTACTGAAACCACAGCAGCTAATATGTACACTTTACTTATTACCTCTCTTATTCACCTTATCAGAAAGCAGGTAAATGGGAATATAATTTCAAGGTAAGTGATCTATTAACTGGCAACCCAGCCATTTCCCTATGTAGCACTCCTAATAAAAATAGTTGCTTGATTTGCTTTTCGAAGGCTGCCTGTATCAGACAAGTGTTACCTTTCCATATTCCTATTGACGCATAGCTGTGATTTCTTACGTAGAATAAATTAGTGAATAGGAAATTTAATAGTTTACTATTACAATTTTACTTCTTGTTTATTAAACATTTTACTGATTTATTAAACTACTCCTGTTTTAACAAATGCACAGGTCACTTTATCTGGAGATCACATTTAACATTTTGAATAACAACTTTATTATATGTATTTTAAGTGACTGTTATTCTGTACTGGATCAATAGGGGAAATCCTATTGTATTTATAATAATAATATTAAATCAAATATCTATAACAGTATAAATTAATCTTACTTTGTTTATCCCTATGTATAATCATTTAGGTTTCATTTTAAACTTTTAGTATGGCATCTTTTTGACCGAGACCTGTATGATTGGTTCTTCAGTCAACCATACAATCACTTCTGGTTGTTCATTAAAATTTCAAACTTTTTACTTGATCATTTTAATACAAAGGTACAAAGGCCTCATTTTATAATTTATGATTATTTTGTCTCTGATATAGTTTCCCTAGCCTGTTTCAGTTGGTTTTCAGTAGTAATTATATCTTCAACAGAGTTGATTTAAGGAAACTCCATGACATATCTTATTTTAGGTACAGATATACAAATAAGTTTAAAGGCAGGAAGTATTCACTTTTTCTTATACATTTTGTAATACAATGATTATAATTTTGTAAATCCCAAAAAAATGCTAATTCTTTTACTTCAGAGAAGAACTATGTAGTGCTATAATAGATTAATGGTCATAGGACCCTGTTTTCTAGTCAATGTTAAATAAGGCTACAAGATATTTGGTAGTATGCCGCATGTCAGCCTGAACATCACATTGCCTTCAAAGCTGAGTTAACATGACTGAGTCTTCTTCAGCCGTGAGAGACATTTGCAACAAATATAAGACAGAACAATTTCAAGAAAAAAATGTACATCCCATATGAAAAGATGCAAGATCTTGAATAAATAGCAAAGGAGAAATATGAATAGCCAATAAAAATTAAAAACATTAAGGAACTCTCAAAAACACATACATAAAAATTATCCCACGGGTGTTTTTTTATTCATTTTCCTTATGTTCCTGTCAATCTGTCAAGCCATGTTTTTAATGACAACACACAATGTTGCTGTAGATGCAGTAAAACTGACAACCATTATCCTGACACATAACAAGCGAAAGAAGTATTAACTGTTGCTGCTATTATAGAATAATTATTATAGATAGTTTTTAAAAGTAGCTAGTAAGTATTAAAATGTTTATACTTTTGACCTTGTGATTTTTCTTCTACTAATTATTTCCAAAGAAAAGATTATAATGCGGAGAGACATGCTGAGAGAGATTTATCACAGCATTCTTCACAATAGCTCCAAACTGGACAGAAATGGCCCCCAAATGAAAGAGTGCAATGACTTTTGGCAAATCTGCTTTGTAGAAATTGTTTATTTTCTGTGTTTTTATATTATTTTAATGATAAAAGAGATGTCCACAATATGAATTGCAGGGTATTTAGTTAAATGACCTCGGTCACACAAGTTTGCAGAATGTGAAAAAAATTACTTACTAGAAATCATAAAATAATAATTGGTATCTCCTCTAGGCAAAATACTCAGAAAAAAACAAACTGTTTTTTTTTCTAATAAATGAAAACACCAAATGTTTTTAAATTGAAAATAATTTTTATCTTAATGGAGTTGTTTGAGATTTCTATTTTTTTTTAAAAGTATTCAGATTGTACTTAGGGATTTTTAAAGTACTTATAGTGAAAATTCTTTGATTTTTTTTTTAAATAGTCATTCATGTGATAAACATTCTGGGTCAAAATGTTACAAATGTATCTTTTATGGAAAATTTTATACTGTATTCATGTTCTGGAGTTACATTTCCTGAGCATAAGTAAAATCTAGTTTTGTTTTTGTTTCAAACCAAGGAAAAGTTTATAATTTATTTTATAATTTTTTTACCGACACATGAAGTTCTGAATCACTAACACTGAGGTCTTTGAAATTTACTAAGAAAAGTTCACTGAAAAGCAAAAAACAAACAAACAAAAAAACAAAACAAAACAAAACAAAAAAACACTGAGCGTAGAGGATTACCAAAGTAGACATTTTAAACAATATAAATAGAAAATAACAGTAGAGATAGAAAATTCAAGCTTGGCTTTTTGAAAAATACCCAAAATAGTCTCTTTAACAAATCAAACTATATATTCTATTGCTATTTTACAAATAAAAATGTATTACATGTGATGTTACCTTTCCTACTTTTATAAATCTTTAATTTAGCATTTTGCTATAGTAAGTCAGTCCTTGAAATTGAAAATCCAATGATTTGTGTCCATTAAGGTGCCCAAAATATGTAGTTAATTTTATCAAAATATGTTTTTCTGCATTAGCCCTTCACTAAGTGGTTTAATCATCAAACCTCATAGTGTCTCCTCTGTGCCGCACTGGGTTTGATGATGTAGGTTGTCATGATCGCAGGCCTTCCTGGAGTATGCGCCTTCTGAGAAAATAGATGAAAAATAAGAAACTGACAAATTACAACTGTTTGGAGAATGAAGTCAAATTAAGAGCCCAAAATGGACTCGATACTTTTCTTTTTCCTTCCTTCATTAACTTCCTAATTGGAATTTAGATGAATGTGATAATATGTATGTGGGACATTTTTAACACCACCAGGTCAGCCCTGTGAAGACATAGTGGAAACAGTTTGAGTGCAAAGTAAAGCCAAGTCTTATAGCTAATTATCCCTTAGATTTCTGCGTGGCATCCACTGAAGTTTATGGCAAAGGAATGAGGAAGCCACAGACCATGATTGAAAACTCTGTGGACAAGTCAATGGTTTTGAATATCCATACTGACAAAATAATGCATGTAGCACTAAAAACATTTAATTACTAGCATGGACACTGAGAGTGCAACCTTTCCTCTCTAAGTTTTTCAGCATTTGACTCAGGCTCTGTTCCATAGTCTTAGTCCCGTCTTCATTTACTCCCACCAATAGACTTGATATTGAAGCCGTGTGAAAGGATGTGGCTCACAGCTCCGTGGATGTGATTATTGTGACATGTGCCTTCCGTTCCTATCCAGTAGAAATTGCATGTTGTAGAGAATGATTGACTGGTTACTACCTTTGCATTTGATTTTGTCATTACTCATTATTTTCTTTGTCAAACAGACCCACACTCTTCTTCACATAACCACCCAGTCCTGTCTCTCAGTAAGAAAAGAAAGTGATGGCTCCCAACAGCCCACTGTGGAGATGTGCACTGGTAGCCCTTTGCAAAAATGGCTACTAAGAAACTATACAAGAGCAGAAGTTTTTAGAAATATTTTTGAGAATCCTACTGATTACATTCTCTAATAATTTTTGGAGGTTTGTGTGGCAGATTTTACTAATATTAGTTTAGTATTTTTGTTATCAAAATCTAGAAATTTACTTCTCTAATGTGTGGTTAAGGAAAATCTTTATGTGCTATTTCTCCATGGAGTTGTTTTTCTGCCTTATACTTCTTAGCTGCTCCATAATTTGGAGGGTGCATGTATTTAGTAGTGTTTAGTCTGTAATTAATTAGTAGGTATTTTCCATTTTGTTATTTTATTTTAAATAGATATGCCTAAATATAATTGATGGAATATATTATGACATATTAGCTCTTTTTTTTTAAGGATAATTATAGTCATGTCTATATGACAATAGATTTCAGCATTAGAGCTGAAAAACCATTAAGAAATTTTAAAACATAAAAATTAAGATAGCCAAAATATTTCTTTTGGAACATTGAAATTATTTAATGTTATTAATTTCAATTCAGATACTTTGATTGTGTGCAGATAAACCATATTCTTTATGGAATTTATTGTTTTAAGCTGATACTAAGTAAATGCATTATTAAAGACTAAGATTATTGGTTAAATTATATGATTAATTTTTTATATAAAGCATATAAAATGTACATTTTCTCTGTCACTTGCATAATTTGTGAATATCTTCTTGGTAAGCATATGCTAAAAAAAATTACTGGTATGGAATTCTTGTAAAGAGTGCAATTGGTGTTGAGGTGTTCATTTTCCTTTGTAAATAAAGTATGTTATATTTTCCAATACCTTGCTATGAAAACACATGAGAAGTTAGGGAGGAAGTTTTTCTGGTTCAGATGAACCATTAAAGGTTGCAATTGAGCTTGGAATACTTATGACGAGGCTGGGAATAGAGGTATGGAGCGGAGAGGAGAGAAGAGTGTTGTTTAGGTTAGAACTAGGGTATTCTAAACATCTGTTGGAAAGGTGGAAGTCTGGTCCTTTTACACAAAAGTAACTTACGTATAGAGCAACTTACATATATCATCTTAGTTTGTTTGTAAAGCGATCTTAACTGGTAGAGACAGTAGCCAACAAGGGACAGAATTCTAGGGTAGAAACCACACCTTGTTTCTCAGCAGAATTTGTCTCACTTCCCATAGCAATTCATGCTGCTTTATGGGAGCTGGCAGCCCGGTGCAAGGGGGATGAGAGCCACATCAGGTGGGTGTGGGAAGCAACCTGGCTTCATAGCCTCATGCCTCTCAGAGACAGTGTCTCTGTAACAATCCCAGAGGCAGAGCTTCAGGTAAACCAGAGCTTCAGGTAAACCAGTCTTTGCACTTAGGGAAGCCCAGCTTGGCTTCCTTTATTGAAGATGATTAGATGCAGATACAGTTTATCGATCAGAGGTCATTTTTACCATAAGCAATGTTGCTTAGAAATATAGTTAACATTTTGCCATTATCAGGTTGCCAAGGGGTCATAGTTAAGAGAGTGGACTGAGGTCAAATTTTTTTCATCAGAGAAGAAAAGGGCATTTTTAAGTATTCATCACTTTAACTGAGCATCTTCTCACAAAGAGTCTGATTGCTCAGATAATTTCAAAACTTGCTCAAGTTTTCACAGCCAGTAAGTGGGGTAGGAAGGGTGGGAATTTACACTGAGGGCTGCCTGGCCCTAAAATGTCTGCGGTTTCTACTGCACAACATTAAAATTGAGAGAGTTTTGGTTGATTGGTTGGTTGTTATCTCTACAGTGGTGGCTTTTGACAGACAACTAATCAATTCCTTCAAAGAAAACATACATTTTTAGACAGAACAACACTTACTAATATTTTTTTAAAAAGTATTCCCTATTTATGTAGTTGACAATATATTCGTTTTGATCCTTAAAGTCATATAAGTATATTTTAAAAAGGAATCTAATAGAAGCAAGGGAGGGCAAATAGCTTTTTTAAAAGGACTATGTACACAGAAGATATCAGGTATGTAACAAAAATGCATATTTTGTTGATTTTTAACTAGAGCTTGCTAGCAAAAAAAATTTGTTTTGTTTTGAATTTTTTTCAAGTTGGCTGTTGGTTCATAAACCAACAACATGATTTCTGCCATCATAAGCATAAATCAACTACCTTCTTGCCTGTGTTTGTTCATTTTTTCTCAATTCTTTAGTGTAAATAGCTTGGTTCTGTGTATTGAAAGAGCAACAACGAAGGCCTCAGTCCTGAAATCTTCTTCATATCTGACAACCTTGCTTTTTTAATTTCCTGCTTGTTGTCTATTAAGCATCCTCCACCACAAGCCTAGTTTCCATTCCCTCTTTTCTCAGGACAATGAGGTCCAGGCTGTTTATAGGTCTAATCTAAACAAATTATGATCGTCTAGGCAGTGTTTCTCCACAATTTTTTAAAAATATATTTTATTGATTTTCCACAGAGAGGGAGAAGGATAGAGAGCTAGAAACGTCGATGAGAGAGAAACATCGACCAGCTGCCTCCTGCACACCCCCCACTGGGGATGTGCCCGCAACCAATGTACATGCCCTTGACCGGAATCGAACCTGGGACCCTTCAGTCCACAGACGCTCTATCCACTGAGCCAAATCGGTTTCGGCTCTCCACCATTTTTATTGCATTCCCCCTGCATTTTTTTTTCATACAACTTTCAATTATAATAGGATGAGCCAGAAAAAAAATTGTCTACCTTTAATTTTGGTGATTTGAAACAAGATATATCTGCAAATCACTTCCCATGTATTAAAATACTTCTCTTCTTGGAAGTTTTTTATGTAGTATGTTTCTAGGCATTGCCCATGAAACTGAGCAAACATGTACATAATTAGTGAGCATAAATTAGTATAATGCATGTGGACTTAAAATGTATATCAGTAAAGTCCAAAATTCATAATTTCAAAATGTAAATGTGAACTCAAAAGGGAAGATGTATAATGACGGTTAACATGATGCAGTTTTTGGAATTACATTTCAGCATTTGGGCACTGAGATGATTCTTATCAATGAATACCATCATTATAAAGAAAAGAAAATACAGATGTAAATTTAAAAATATGTGACAATCACATCCCTGACTTAATTTGGTATTAAATTTTTTAAAGATTCTCAGAAACGCAACCCAAATGATGGTGGGCATATTATCAAGCAAGACAGGTCTTCGCTGTGATAATCACTCAAATACAATGAATTTCTCAGTCACAGAGACTGTGGCCTGTTTAGTATTTGGATCTGGAAGCATCCCTAACAGTTTTCTCATTTGGGTCACAGCTGTGACATCTCTTTGCATGTTTGCCAAGTGGTTACTGAATAACACATGCCTAAGATAACTAAGCTTTGGTGAAAGCTTGTTAATATTTACAGCCCTGGACTGAACTCAGAGCTCACAAACGAGCCTTTTGCAAAGGAACCCAAATCCTTGGCAATGCAGAACACACGTTGGCTGATTTCTTGAACCATCTGCAAATAAAGGTGTATTAGACAGTGATGAAACCACAACAGGGAAAGTTGTTATAATAATTCATTCACAACCACCTGTGCACAGTTCCTTTTTATGAACATATCACAGTGTTTATACTAAAAAAAAAAAAAAATCAGAAAGGTCATTTAAAGGGCAGATTGAATGTGATGTGCCTAGTGGAGTTGAGACCAATATGTTGCACTGGCCGAAACCGGTTTGGCTCAATGGATAGAGCATCGGCCTGCAGACTGAAAGGTCCCTGGATCGATTCTGGTCAAGGGCATGTACCTTGGTTGCGGGCACATCCCCAGTAGGGGGTGTGCAAGAGGCAGCTGATCGATGATTCTCTCCCATTGATGTTTCTAACTCTCTATCCCTCTCTCTTCCTCTCTGTAAAAAATCAATAAAATATATATTTGAAAAATATATATGTTGCACTGATTATGGGTTATCTTTTCCAGAGACTCACCTTGAGGCATGTGAACAGCAACCAGTGTCTCGATGAACCTTCTGAAGAAGACAAGATGGTGCCTACCATGCAGGACTGCAGCGGCAGCCGGTCCCAGCAGTGGCTGCTGAGGAACATGACTTTGGGGGCGTGAAGGCCATCTCCCCCATGCCAGGACAGCGTCTGCACTGTTGTTTTCCCATCGTTTCAGTTAAGGAAAAAAAAGATTAACTTTGCTGAATTGAAAGTTTTAAAATCCTTTTAGTATTCGAAAACACAGTTGTTTATAATTCATTTTTAGGAATGTTTGCTTATTTCCCTACAAAATTTGTATCTGATCAAAAGCACATAAAAATCTGAGTAACAGCAAACTGTTATTAAACATTTGAAAAACTTTAAAAGGAAGTGTTTGCTTATAAAAAAACACAACTGTTTATTGCCCTCATGTCACAGGATTAGTTGTGGGGAAGGGTATTTTTTATTTTTTATTTTCATAGTGATTGGAAGATGTAAATAAATGCCTTATAAAATATCTTCATTATGAAACAGAATCATTTTATAAACTCACTCTGTTTCTACTGGACCTTTGTGGAAATATGTTGAATTTCTTTGTCAATAGCAGGCCACACATTGAGTTATTTCTGAGCAATGAATTCATCATACACAAATGAGTTCCAAGTTTTGTACCAGAAAAAAAGACCAAAAAAACAAGCAAACAAACAAAAAAACTGGACCTTGACTTACAGAGTTCTTATAAAAGCATCACATTTAAACAAAACAATAAAAGAGGAGAAGAATTTGAAAAATCAATTTAAATGACATGAAATCAGAAGCATCGAGCCTGGTGTGGCGGGGAGCAAGATGGTAGTTAAACCACAACAACTGAATCGATTTCAAAGGATTCTGTGTAGGTGGTAATCAGTCCTCTCACAGGCTGAGTGTTTAACAATCATATTGGTTCCAGATTGAGTTGGAAACTCAATCCTTAACAACTATCTTGGTCTCACATAAACCATGCAGCCCTTTTCTCTTCACTCTAGAAACTGCCCTTTCACTTATGCTCTACAGAATTGTAGGTAATGGGTGGAGAGTATTAGTCCTGATTTTTTTCTCCTACATTTAAAAATTTAAGGTCACTATTAACATTTTAATTTTTAAAAAATGATTCACTGCTATGCTAGAATATCAAAAATTGTGATTACTAAGGGAATGAACTCAGTACACATCCATGAAACTTTTAATTATCTGTTAGAAACCATTTGCTGTAAGTTATGGCTCAAGTAGCACAGTCATGTTAGGCTAACTTCACACATTCTAGTTCCATCTGAAAGCCCTTTGTGATCAAAGTGAATGAGGAGAAGATACTAAAAAGAAGAAAACTATATCAGTGAGAAATGAGCTAATAACTTTTAGTATTTCACACCATTTTAGTATTTCACACCATTTAGTATTTCACACCCTTAGAGTAGCTCTACATATGTATTTTAGTCATTAATAAATACATTCAGCAACCAAGAGAAATTTGCCATATTTTTGGCTCTCATCTTTTCTTAAAAAGCTATAGAAGGCCAGTAAAATCTTGTATGATTTTCCTGCTAGTATTAGCATTATTATTTTTTTTTTTTTGGCTTTATACTGGTAAAGCTCTGAGGAAAAATTCTACAATCTGGAGCATGCCAGGTGTATTTCTCAAAGTGCAGACATTCCTAAAAGAGCCGACACCCAATGACAGGGCATGAGGGTTGTCATTGGCCAACTTTTGTGGGAACTGCCTTTGAATGAACAACTGAAGAAGTGTGAGGTCCCAACCCCCAAAACAAACTGGATGTCCCTCAAAAGTAGCTTAGGTTCCTAGCTGCAGACCCTAGGAAGGTGAATCAAATCCTTTTTTGCACTGATTTTTCCTAAGTTCATTTACTTTTAGTTTTCCAAGAACTGTAAACTCTGGCTATTTTCTATGTTCTCAGGACCCCTGGGTAGACAAAAAGCATTATTTCAGAGTAGACATGGCAAGAAACCGTGGCATTGATTGAGCTGAGTCTATAGATTTATATACACATCCAAATTGGAAGAGAAAATTTATTTCTTTAGGTTTCAAACACTGTAATAGAAATAAAGCAAAAATAAAGACATGTTGCAAAGTTAAAAAAACAACAAAAGTGTAGATATTCTCCAACTTGAGGTCTCTGAGTATCCCCAAATCTTTTAA
Organism: Vespertilio murinus; assembly: GCA_963924515.1. Classification (NCBI taxonomy): domain Eukaryota; kingdom Metazoa; phylum Chordata; class Mammalia; order Chiroptera; family Vespertilionidae; genus Vespertilio; species Vespertilio murinus. The sequence goes on from OZ004711.1 coordinate 31,651,098, forward strand.
AATTACAAACAAAAGTTTGAGTGTTGGACATTTATTTTTGGTAGAGAATCCATTGCTTACAGAAAATTTATAAGGAAACTGTGACATCCCAGAGGTAGGAAACCACTGCCTTCAATTGACAATGGTGTCACAAGTCACCTGAGGACTCTCTTTTTCTCCCCCTTTCCTCTTGTCTCACTAAATTAAAGTTAAATGTCTCTGCACATGGGCCCTTAAACTTATAAAGCTGGAAAACTCAAGGACTCTTTTTTAAAAATATATATATATTTTATTGATATTTTACAGAGAGGAAGGGAGAGAGCCAGAGAGCCAGAAACATCGATGAGAGAGAAACATCAACCAGCTGCCTCCTGCACACCCCCCACTGGGGATGTGCCCGCAAACAATGTACATGCCCTTGACCGGAATCGAACCCGGGACCCTTCAGTCCGCAGACCGACGCTCTACCACTGAGCCAAACCGGTTTCGGCCTCAAGGACTCTTTAATATAATATATTCCATTTATTGTGGATTTGTCTATCAAAATACACGCAATCTAGAAAATGGTCTAAGACAATTTTTTTTTAAAAAATGGTTACTCTATCCAAACTGAATTTGACACATTTCAGCGGTATTTCAAATATCTGAAAGTTCATTATGGTCATAGAAAAAATACAAGAGAAATAAAAACAACATGAGTTTCATGCCAGAGAAGAATTTTCCAAGAATCCTCAGATGGTATGAGCATATGTTAATAGACTGTCTAATAAACAAAAAATTACATAAAATACAAGAAAACACCAAACACTAGAAAGCATTTGCTAATTCAGTGTTCTTTTCAAAAATATTTATTGTATTCAGTACAGAAAAATAAAATCATGATTGGATTCTTATACTTTATTATCTTTCTAGACTAATAATAGATCCTTCAAATGACTTCAAACTTCCTCTTCTGAGGTCACCCCCATTGCAACTCCAGTCTTCCAGATGCTCAGATCAAAAACCTAAAGTCAGTTTTGAGTCTTCTCAAACTTCCATCTAATCCATCAGAAACCCCCTTGATTCTCAGCCAACTTCTTACCACCACATCTTCTGTGTCACTAGCTTTAACCTTTTCAACGGCCAACATGCTTATAATTGGTTCCCTAATTTCCCAGCCCTTGCTCCTAAATAGTCTTTTCTCAAAACAACAGCCACAGTGATTCTATTTAGCACGATTTTATTGTGTCTCTTTTCTGCTCACAACCCTCCAATGAGTTCTCATGTCTCCCCAAAATTCTTACAGTGGTCTTTACAGTCTTTCATAAACGACACTCCTACGAGCACACACTCACACACACACACACACACACACACACACACACACACACTTCTGAATGTGTTACTCCACTCTGGCTGCCAAGAAAGTTTCCGTGTTAGGTGTTTGTCCCCTTTGCCCACAGAGCTTTCTCAAATTTTATCTCATCAAGTAAGGCAAACCCTTCTCTGCCCTGCCCTTCCTAGTCCCGTAAGTTCTCAGACAAACTATAAATTTGTTTCTTTATTTTCTGTCTAGCTTTCCCCTTTCAAACCCCCAACACTACCATTACACACCCCAGAATGTCAGGTGCGTTTTTTCCCCCCACTATGTTATTCCCAGTATCTAGTAGAGTTATTGGGGCATAATAAGTCTTCTTTATTTTCGAATAAACTGGAAAAAAAATGTTTGTTAAAGTTACTAAGTGCTACTGTATCCTATATTTTTTGCACAATATTTTACATTTTAAAATGAAGTCAAGTAGTATATTTAAACAGGAAGTACATTACTTTCTCCAAATGATAATTTTCTTCTTACTATTCCTCAAATTAAAGGATGGGCTATATTTTGTTCTCTATGTTAGTATATCCTGCCTTATGGAAATGAAATATATGACATTTTATAAACATACTGCTACATTATATAAGTTGCTTCCTTAAGATAACAATGATTTTTATTTTTTGGTTGTCTTTAATGGCCACCTGATGGCATAAATAAGATTTTTACTTTTAGGGGGAAGACATGTATCATTTTCTTAAAAACCATATGTATTTTTATTGTTTCACAGGAACTATTATTAAATGTATTTTGTAAGTTTAAGTCTATGAACAATTGTAGAAATTTTTTTAAAAACTTTTCAGATGGTTTATTCTTAGTTTCTGTTTATAGATAATAAGAGAGAGGATCGGATATGTAATTTAGCTTGTTCAAAGATCATACAGCTGTATGCACTGATGTCAGGACTCATCATTGTTAATATAATCTAACTGTCTTCAATTACAAAACACTCAAAAATGTAATAAAAAGGGCACAATCATAAGAGAAAATGTCTTTAATTAAGCATTTTGTAGTAACTACATTGATTCTTTAGATTTATCAACTTATCTTCTTTAGATATATTATCCTTTCTAGAGATAATTAACTTTGGAAATTTAACTTCTCACCACCTTTCATACTTAAATAAAATTATTTCTATAAAATACTGCCAAAGGCGGTAAATAAAGACCTGCAGCAAAAGTAAAGAAATTAACAGGAGACAGCCTGATTACAGAACATTCTAGCATTATTGGGCAAACAGTGTTTCAGAGAAGCAAAGCCTCTTCAGCAGTAAAACAGGGAGCATATTCTCCCCTCACTTACACTTCCTTGTGATTATGTTCAAGTTTAAAGTAATATTGGCCAACAGCTTGCATTTAAAATTAGACCTCCTATTACTGTGAACATTGAGTAGGTTCTAGGTTATTTGGCTCAAGACTGCAGGGTAATCAGCAAAGACTTCTAGGCTTCCCAGTGGAGCTCTGTAGACTCTAGTGAACACAACCCATACATCCACTTTTCCCATGGTGCTTAGAAACTGGTGTGGCTCAGTTGGTTGGAGCATCGTCTATGCACAGAAGTGTTGTGAATTCTGGGTCCAGGGCACATGCTCAGGTTTCAGGTTCAAACCCTGGTTGCTAAGCATGGGGGAAGCAGCCGATGATCAGTGTTCCCCCCTCACATTGATGCTTTTCTCTTTCCCTCTCCCATCCTCTTTCTCTTTCCCTCTCCTATCCTCTCTCTCTAAAATCAATGGGGGGGGGGGGGGGAGAGAGAAGAAACAACCTAAAAATAAGTTTAAAAAAAAGGGGCGGTGGAATAACTCTAACAATAAAACATTAGGAACAATTTTATTTTTCGGTGAGAGAATAGTATAAATTGATTCAATAAACCTCAAAATATTGGCTAACCTACACTGTTTTCATCACTTGAGAAATGATTTTATCTGATCACAAGCATGTCACCTGCATCTCATTATAGATGCTACATCTAGTCTCAGAGGAGGAAAACTTGTATGCATTCTTAAGTTATAAAGTATGCTTGCTACCTTGACAAATATGAAGAATTTAAGAATTCCAGATCCTGAAGGATGTGTCACCAGCCACAAGCTGTCTTTCTGCATAGCTGAGATCTGCAAATCTTGAATAAGTCTGCAATTCAGTTGGGCAGCAAAAATTCAATTAAAGCTTAAAGCAGCTGTTCCGGGATTTAGCTGCTACCCACCATTTTTCTCCAATATGTCAAAAACATGGAATAGAGAAACAGTCCTCTCCGTACCATACACGAACATATCTGATGCAACAACATCATGTTCAAACTGCCATTAAATATAAGCTATTGTGTGCATTTAAGGTGTTTGAATAAATACCAGAAATGTGTTTTAAGTAGTTTGTGTGAATGTGTGTCTAACTTTTGCTTCATATTGTTCAATAAATTCTAAAGAGTTTTCATTGTATTTGTTTAAAAAAACTCTGAAATACTACTGATTGCAGGGCAGCGTTTTTGTTAACTATTTTTAAAGATAAAGATCACTTCTATGATACTCATTTCATCATGATATGAAGTAATCTTTTTTTGTTTTTGTTTTTAGGTGGGGAAAACAAATCATCTAATATTCTGTTTATAATGAGTTAGAATGAGGACAGGAAATTAGATGAGGAAGGCTGTATCTATAATGGTTAAGAAATGAGATTTTTATCATGCATTTAATTTGGTGTAAAAATGAACGTAAGCTGTTGCTTGGTTTCGGTTGTACTTTCAGCTAAAAATAGCACATGCAGGAAAAAAGGACTTGATGATATGATTTTTTTTTTTGAGGGGGGAGAGTTTTTGGAGGTTTTGGTCAATGCAGCCTCAAAAAAAGGGGAATAATTTAAAAAAATGTTTTAGATACGTGCTTGACACACAGTTCTTTAACATTTATAGAAGCAGATTATTTATAAGGAATCACATCTTAAATATTGTAAGGTTACTAAATGATATAATTGTTCTTTTGCTATAAATTTAAATATTTATACAGTTTTGTAGAATTAACACATACCAATTTAGTTTTCCTGTGATACATTATCTTTTAAAGAATTTTGTTAACATGTAGACAGATAAACCATTTCAATATTTTATGCTTATGTTCCATTTTGTAATTATTTAAATAAATAATGAAGTGCCTATGGGTAACTCTTAGCAGTAAGAACATTGTGATCCCTGGGAAATTTTGATACCAAAACTATAAAATAGAAATATTAAAATGTGTACAATTCTAAAGAATTTATTATTTAATTAATTTTCATTCTAACATGATTTGACCATGAGGCAATCAGTGGTTCTCTCTAATCATTGATATTTCCCTCTTTCTCTCTCTCTCTCTCTCCCTCCCTCCCTCCCATTCTCTCTTTGAAATCAATAATAATAATAAAAAAAACACTTTAAAGATCTTTCTCTAATTACATGGACGAATGTGAGAGATGATCACACACTCTTGTTTTCATTGGCAGATTTAGAAATATTTAACTCAGCAGATCACCTTTTGATAGACTTTATTTTATTTCATGGTCTCCTACCTCATTAGTGAATTGATTTTAGTTTCATTTATAGACTGTCCTTCCTTCTCCCATCTCTTGATATTGGAGTGCTCTGAGGTGCAGTCCTTAGTCATCTTCTCTAGGTACACTCATTTCTTTGGTGATCTCATCCAAGACCTTGAATTCTCATACCACCTACATCCTGCTCACAGCCAAATGTCTCTCCCAGGTCAGAACTCTTTTATGTGCACCTACCTACTTGACATCTCCACATGGATGACTAATAGACATCTCAAACTAAGTATGTCCAAGACTGAACTCCGTGCCTTATTCTACAAATCTGATTAATCCAAAAAGATTTTTCATCTCAAAGGACGGCAACTCCATTCTGTCACTTGCTCAGTCCAAAAAATCTTGTTGCTTTCTCCATTAAAAAAAAAAATCATATGATTTCTCCTTTACAAACTTTCCTGAAATTGACCCATTGTTAAGACCTTCATTGCTCTGAATCTGACCAATTGTTAATACCTCCACCCTAGTCTGAATCACCATCTGAATTGGTTGTACCCTTGCAGCCTCCACAGTCTGTTATCAACAGAGAACCATGATGATGCTATGAAATATAACCCAGGTACATCTATCCTCTTCTCAAAACCTTCCAATGGCTTCCCGTTTTGTATAGAGTAAATGTTATATCCATACAAGCGTTCTGCATGGTCTTCCCCCTGTTAACTTTCTGAATTCCTTCTCTGCAATGCCTCTGCTTGTTCAATTTATTTCAGTCATTCTACTTGCTATTTCTTTGAGCAAGCCACGCATGTTCTTGGTTTCGGGCATCTTGCTGAGAATACTTGTTCCTAGATACCCACAGGTTAATTCCTTCACCTTGATTACAACTTACATTCTCAATGGGATCTCTAATCCACCTATTTTAATACAACATAAAACCTTTCTTCCATATGTCCTTGAGATATACTTGTCCATAACCCTGCTCCACATTTTGTTCCATAGCACTTCCACCTGCTAACATATTATCAAATTCACTTATTTATTGTTTTTAATTCATGCTTACTTACTTATTGACTCTTTCCACTTCTACCCTTGCCCAGCACCCACCGCTTAAATATAAAATAGTAAAAAGCAGGGAACTTAATTTCATTGTGACAATGCATGTATACAGAGCAATGCCTGGCACATATTAGGCACTGGATCAATATTTTTGAGTGTGAAATAAATTTTCATATTTTCTCCTCTCTACCAGAATGAAGGGGAGGAAGAGAGAGGAGACCTTTTAAGATTTTCTTTTTTAATTTTGTGTTGATACATTTTACCTCTTTACTTTTTAAATGTCCTTCTTCTAAAAGAATTACACTGTCTTTCTTCATATCAAAAACACAAATTTTTAAGAGAATGGATGTATTTGGAACATGAGACAACTTCATAATTATATGAATATTAGTGTGATATGATATTGAAGGGCATTTTTCCTCTAATAGAAGCATGATATGTTGTGATAGGATAATGGAATGTTAGGGTGACAAGGCAGCTGGAGATGTGATCAACCCTTGAATTATAAAATAACACTTGTTATCACTAACTTTATTTGTAGGAATTTATTATAATTCTTTTGTAATAGTGTAACATTTAAACAAAATACAGAGTACAAATTTATAAATCCCAAATTAAAAAAATACTCAAAAGTAAAAATCTCCCTGCTAAGTTCTTCATCAGGGTCACCATTTATGTGTACAAGTCTCAGGAGCTGGGTAGATAGGTGGGCTTCTCCCTCTTCTGTTTCTCAAACCCGAGGTCATGTCAGCTATACTCTTTGGCATCCTCATCTCTTCCATCGTCATGGACAGACACAGGAGACATCGTGCGTCACTCATGGCAAGAGGTGGAGGTTCAGGTTTTTGTTAGTTGCACTACAGAGGATAGATGCTGAAAACCTAATGACAGTTGCCTGCACCTAACAGAAACCTCTTTCAATACCAGTCAAGCAACAGAAGAGCTATTCTTGCTTAGATAGCCACTGAGGTCAGACTTATTTACCTTGAAATAGATCCTGACCTTTTAATTCTATAATTAGAGTGTAGTGGGAAGAGTATAGATTTTGAAGCCAGGTGGCTTATGTTGCAATCTCATGTGAGCCACATGTCAACTGACCTGGCAAGCCTCCTAGTCCTCATCAGCCAATGTGCCCACCTAGGGCATACCTCAAAGGGCACTGCAGGGAGTTGGCAATCATTCAGGTAAATATTTTACCTCTTGAACAAGACATATAAGAGCAGTTTTACACCATGTCTGGCATGTTCCCTGTTGATTCCTCCATCTAGAATAGATGACACAAAGGATGCTTTTGATGGATAAGAAATCCAGGTATTTTGTGTTTGTCTTTCCCCCTTTCCCTCCGTGTATGGAGATTGGGTTCTGTTTTGCACTGTAAGCAGACTGAAAGCCCTGTGTGTATCCTTGTGGGCCCACAGCCAGTGGAGCAGGATTTAAACTAGAGCAGCCTGAGGCAGTTACATTCTGGAATTTAGGAACTTTATATAAGAAACTCTTCAGATCAGCTTCTCTGAAAAGTATTACCTTCAATTTGCAAACATTAGCCCAGAATGCAAACATCTTTGGCTAGCCCTCAGCAGCTACCATGCTGAAATGCAAAACTTAGTCTATAATAAACTCTAGTGACCCTCAGTTCTGATTTTTACAGGTAAGTATTTCAAAGGGGGTTCCTTAACAGTGATTAGAGTTAGTGTGTTTAGGAAAAGATGCAAAGCAATTAGCATCAAAGTTCAAATTAATGTTCATGTACCTATATATAAAAGCTACTTCTGACTTTAGGAATTGAAGTTGTATATAACATTGAACTTAAAATATTGTCAAGGATGGAAAATGAGGCCATTTATTTTTCTTACGTTATCTATTTTCTAATTATGTTTTAATTTTTAACCCATTTACAGAGAAAATCACTAAGTCATAAATAGTTGAATAATGCATGATAGGCAGTTTTTATGCCTTTAAAACTGCTGGGTTTTGATCAAATAATGGATTCTCTTATAAGAAAAATTATTGATTTATAGGAGTCTGAAATTTGCTAGGAGGCTGGGTATAAAAACACTTTCTGTGCAAAGAAGTGGTGGCATTGTAGTGTGTGAGGATTTGCTGTAGTGTGTGTTATGATTAAACAACAAACATGTTATTTCATGAGTAGTACTTTCAAACATTTAAAAAGTTGGAGATGATCATTTGCATTTTTAACAGTTAAGTTGAGTTTGTAAGCATAAGAGAAGCATACCATTAAAGTAGAAGTGCTATGATTATTCTTTATTCTCCAATCAGGCAGCATGTTTAATTCTAGTTTCCCTCCTCTATCCCAACCTACTCCCTCCATTTACATTCCAAAAAAATACACAATGAAAAAGACCATGTCCTCTTGACACTGAAAGTTTGTCAAGATCTGAAGCAATGAAAAGTAAGGTTAAGGAAAAACAAATTGACCAGAAAAGTGATAAAGTTTTTTTTAAAAAATAAAAATTCTTATAAACATCTGTGAACAAATATTGCCCTGATTAAAATAACATGCATAGCTCACTACAAAGATCATCGTCAACTAACCTGAGTGGGTTAAAAACAAGTAGGCGTATTACCACGAATCATTATGCTCAGATGCTAATTTTTCAGGGTTAGTGAATACATAGGTAAAAGGTGATTTTCAAAGTAAAGCTCTTTAGCCAACATGAAATTTCATAAATCTAGTTTCTGACTACTGCTCAGTGACAAGATTGCTGCTTGAATATTAATGTGGAGATGAGATGGGTAGATATATAGAAAGGTTTACACATTTATTATGACATTGACTTATTTCATGACTTCCTGGAGCTACACTTTTTTAATTACTCTAAAACAAGAAAAGTCTCTTTTAAGTCAAAAGACAATGTTGACCCTTGAACCACCTAGGGTTGAATTGCATGGGACCATTTATACATGGATTTTTAAAAATAAAGATGTATAGTATTATGCACTAATGACCTCATTTAATTTGTTTATACATGGAAATAACCACATTACAAATAAGGCCACATTTGGAGGTAATGGAGGTTAAAATTCCAACATATCTTTTTTTTGGAAGAAACAATTCAATTTATAATACTTGGGGCTTGCCTCTTTAAAGCTGACCCACGAAAACAAGAATATAAAGAATGTTATGCAGAAATTCTGCATTTCTTATCCATGCTTCATACCTGTGCATTCCTTAACTTTCTCACTCCCCACTCCCTTTTCTTCTAAATACATACTTTTTTCTCTATAATATTGTTCCCTACTCTTCACCTCCTTTATATAACAAGATGATTAACAATCAGAACTTCCCATATGAAACCCTAATGAGGTAAGTGGCATCATTTCCTGACATCTTTCTTTCCACTCTCTCTGACTCACACCTTAGGTCAGTGATCCACAAACTCAATAGTCAACAGAGCCAAATATCAACAGTACAACCATTGAAATTTCTTTAGAGAGCCAAATTTTTTAAACTTCTTCTAATGTCACTTCTTCAAAATAGACTCGCCCAGGCCGTGGTATTTTGTGGAAGAGCCACACTCAAGGGGCCAAAGAGCAGAACGTGGCTCGCGAGCCGTAGTTTGCCGACCACGGCCTTAGGTAATCCAATTTTCACAGGGAAAGGACCCCACTCATAGACAGGGGTCCTTTCAGACCAAACTATGAAACCCTGCAATGTCACTGCAGTGGAGAAACATCTCTGGGAATGTGGTAAGATGAAGAGAACTCTCCCTTTCGTTCCTCTCCATTTGTGGATCAAAAGAAATTCATTAATAAAGTGGTGAGGGTTCACCACATAGAACAGGGTATAACTTCTTCCCTGAAAGGTCACATTTCATAGCCATTTAATTTCTTGCTATTTGTAAGAAGGAAGTTCTCACTAAGGCTTTGATTTGCTTGGTGGAAGTTTGTATTCTGGGATTTTAGGTAAGTCATCTTTTTTCACCTTGTCACCATCTTCTACTGGAACTCTTTAAACCGGATGTTAGGCTACAGGTATGCTGAGATGTTGATATTCCCCAGTCTTCAAAGGACAGGTGATGCCTTTTGCTGCCAAAGTGTCCAAGCAGCCTCCCACTTTGCCCATTGTGCCTAACAAACAAGTGTTCTGATGTTCTATGTGTCTGTGCCAGGAAGCATTGCTCTACACTGAGAAAGCACGGTGCTCGACCACTACTAGAAGCAAACCCATGGTCAAATAAAACTCTGTTTATTAAGGCGTTGCAGCAAGACAACTGAGATGATCCCTGGGATACCTCAGTGAGAGAAAGTAAGGAAAGACAACTTTCCTAGCACAGGAAGCAAGACACACAATGCATAAAAGGATGAATCATGATAATGCAATTAAGGAGCTGTATGAGGTCTGTTATGACAAGGAGCCTAGGGCTCATGTGGAGGTAAATAGGAATAAGAAAGAAATAAGGACATAAACAGCTCTGCATGCCTGATAAGAATTTGGAACTTCTTTTTTTTTTTTTTCTAAAGGCAATGAGGAATTGTTGAAGGTTTAGAAGAATTCTAGTGATTTGGTTATATTTACATTTTAGAAATAACCTCTTTAAAGTCAGAAGCAAGTATAGCTGTGTGAGCTTGAGAGTTTTGCAATAGGTTGGGCTTAAATAGGTTAAACCTTGAAGTAGACCCCATGGCTTCAGGAATAATTTGTGTTATGTCAGAGATTTAAATTGTATAGGTAATGGGGTGAAGTAGAAGAATCGAGGACAATAATAACAAATGGATTTCAACACAGGCGATTACTCTGATGAATTTGAAGTGCTTGCCAGGAGTGCTCAACTCATAGTGAATTGGAGGGCTGTATGAACATGTATGAGGAAAGTGATCGATTAACCATAGTTGCCACAGCATGAGAGGGGAGATGGGACATGTTTACCACGTGAAAATAGCACTATTAGTTGCTTAACTATAAGCTGTTTCTCATTCGCATTCCTTCCAGAACTGCACTTTTCTTTCAGACAACTACGCCTATGAGATATAATCCATGTTCTCATAGGGAAAATTTAATAGAAACTCATGATATCCTATCCACCTTTTACAAAGAAATTGTAGGAAGATGCAAAATCCACACAGAATGTCCTCACCTTTTGCCAAACTTATCGACAATTATCTTTTAGTGAAAATTTCTGATGCAACTGTAGGCCAATGTAATGTCAAATTTGGTTCAGCCCCCATTTGATTTAGTGCCTGTTGTATGTCTTAACCACCTGCACCTTGAAGAATATGCCCTTACTTTATTCACTCTTATCCTTCATGACTTAGACTCATCCAGTCTCCTGAACCCCCATCTTTTCTCAGCACCCCATACAGTTTTTTGTAGTAAGTTTTGTATTTTCATCAGCTTCAAAAATTTTGATTCATTTCCTTTTATATCAGCTTAAGAACCATCTAGTTCAAGTATTGTAAACTTTTTGAATTATTTAACACCCCAGAGTAGCCAAAAGTGTCAAAAAGAGTGAAAAAAAACATTAGTTTGGTTTTTATAGCTGAATCATTTTATGGTATTTTTAATGAAACATTTAACGACTTGGTACATGAGGACTTAGATTTAATAGGCTGAATCATTTTTTTTTACTTCAATCATAGAAAAAAGTGTCATTTTCACAGAAGATATAATGTGATGTTATAGGTGGTCCCCAGAGACTTAGTTGGATCAAAATTCAATTCTCCTTTTAAACTGATTCCAAACAGCATGAATCACTGTTTTCTGCATCCTCCCATATAGTTATAAAAATTTCATGCTGGCACCTCACATATCAATGTTATTTTTAAAATACTTTCTATTTTGTGGATTTGTTGAAGCATCTACAAGGATTAATTTGCTTTCTCATCAAGGTTCAGACCACACAATACTGCATAATACATATTCTAATACATGCAGTTGTCCTTTCGATGATTGCTTCTTTGTTACAATATGTGTACTATCATTTCAAAATATGTCTGGGATATTATTTGATTTGATTTGTATAATGTTAATTGATAGTCTACAAATGCAATTCTCTAGGAATCTTTGAGTAATGATTCAAGGAAAGAATAGAATATTTTGTTCCTCAAAGTGTCTCTGAATCAAAAATAGAAAGCAAAAATAGAAAATTTAGAGATGCATACTTTTTACCCTAAAGATATGCCAAAAATAAAAAGGAGTAACTTATGAATAAGGCTATTAATTAGAAAATTAGCAATTCTAATGACCCAGACATTTAGGAATGAAGATTTATGTTACCTCCCCAAGCAAAGAACCATCATCCATCAAGGTGCTTGCCAAGGTCAAAGAGGATATGGTAGATGCAGTGGAGATGGTAATTATGAATATTAAGCTATAGCTATTTGCCAAATTGAAGAAATGAAGTGATAGTCACAAATATTTATTCCTGATTTTGATATAAATATATCTATGAGTGTATACATAGCATTTTTAAATAATATTTGCCTCCCGTTCTACTATTCTCTACCATCTAACATGTTCATAATAGCAGACATTATACATTAGCATTTAAGTTATAGAATAGCATGGGAGAAGCATGCTTCAGCAAGAGGAGGCCTATGTATCACGGAAAATAGATCAAAGGATCCTTTTTTTGAGGCTAGGGCAATGCATTTTTTGTTATATGAGGTATTGTTACATTATGTAAGATTAAATTATAATTTTGCTATTATGTCTTTTAGAAATTAAGTATGATTAAAAGAGGGATATATACTTGATGACATGTAGACCAAGGATGGACTATAGTGGCTTTGTATTGTTTCAATTTAGCTTAATTGGACCTAAGTTTTCCAGTATTCTTTCCCATGTATGGTTCTAAGTTAGGGTCGACCACATGCAAAATGGCATGGAGTTTGAAGCCTGCTAGGTTTACACTCTGCTCAGCGTGAGGCGAGGCACATTGCAGTTCACACAGCTTATGCCATCATGGAGGATCTGCATGGAGCAGCAGTCCTGCAGGCAGCTCCTCCAGCTTCCCCTACATCACTTCCTTCAACTTCTCTGGATACTGGTCACATTGTGGCAGAGTGCTCCAGCTCTTCTGGAGGTTACCAGCATCAAAGCCAGACTTTAAGGTGCTGAGGCACCACTGCCAGCTCACATAAGGCTCCATTGCATCTTCACAGGCCCCAGTTTACCCCTTCTCTCCTCACTTCACGTACATCATCCTTTCCCAACTGCTCATCCTGCTGAGTTGAAGCACAGAGCCAGATCTAGGGGTACTCGGCTTACAGAGACCATTAAACCAGCTGCCAGGACTGTGTAATGTCTAATCCATACAATAAATCCTCTATACCACTTATAAAAGGTTCTGCTCCACTGATCAAATCCTAATAGATTCAGGAAGGTTTGAATTGGATGCTATTTTTCTTTTATAAATAAAAAGGAAGGATAATCTGGAAATTAATAAAAACGGTTACTCTGTGGAAAGGAGCCGGTATGTAGGCTGGGGGCAAAGCATTTTGGTTCAGAGTTTTGACTTTGGAATCATGTACATATTTTTAATGAATTAAAAACCCAAATTAAATGAAAACAAAAAACCAAAGGAATGCCTGAATAGTGAAAGAAACCAAAAATAAGCCTGACAGTATATCAAGTTGGTGAAATAACTAGATCTAGAAGAGTGATTTTAAATGACTTTAGGAAACACAACTTTTTTACTCCAAATGTGGAAATACATATTCTAAGGTCCGAAAAAGAACCACACTGATTTTAAACTGTGTTCAGTGAGCATGCTTATTTTTTTTATATATGAATAACTGTATTTTAAACAATTTAATCTACATATACAAACTATTTCATAAACATACATGTTATTATAATAAAAAGCAAATATAATTATGCTGTCATAATTTAGAATAAAAAATGTTGAGGGCAAGAAAAATATATGTATTTTAAAAATCAAGTAAAATTTTGCATATTAGGTAAAACTCTGTAATGCCAATTCTAAATATTATATTTTATTCATACTTTATTGTTTGCCTAAAACTTGTATATTTTTCACTCCATGCCCTGAAAAGTCCTAGAAGCAAAGTCCATACTGTCATCTCTAAATGCAGCTTTCCAGTGAAAGGAATCAGTACTCTGGACAAAGGGCTGATTCAGGTCTCTGGCAGGAAAGGTACAAGATGAACCTGAAATATCCCATTGTACCTAAAAGCAAGGAATCCATCAAAAAAAGAGGAGCCGGGAGCCACTGTCCTTGACAGGATACCTTGAGCATCAAAAAGAATAATGGCTGCAAAGAACTGAAATAATAAAATATGATAAATCTCGCAGGTTCCTAAAACAAACAAAAAAATAGAACAACAAAACAGAGCATAAATTATCGGTCTCCTTAGGACTTTATAAGGGCACAGACTCAATATTTGAGAACTGACATTAAGGAAGAACCAAGCATTTATCACCTGTCTTAAGTGGACTTTCACAGTCATCAAATTGTTGATAAAGATCTTCTTTATGTAAGAATCAAGGCTAATAAATGCAGGAGAAATGATAAAACTAGAGAGTCACCTCTTGTAATATTTTGTAGTAATGAAATAATATATCTAGGTGATAATGTAATAAATCTTAAAATCCTTAGGTGAAAATTTGAAGGGGATATAAAGATGGATGGCACTGTGGGAAGCCATTGATGAATCTTTCCAATACCAGAGTCAGACAACCAAATACAATGTGCTCCTGGATGGAAGGCAGTGGGGTGCTCAGTAAGTCAGTCCAGCCACCCATCTACAGAAAATAAGGAAAATCAGTGAAATAATAAGAGCAGAATAGAATGTTGATCATTGCTGAAACTGGGTTGTGGGAACATGGAAGTTCATTTTATTATTCTCTCGACTTCTATGTGCATTTGAAAATTTTCATAATAAAAGTTATTCATTTTTAAAAATTGTACATTTTTATTTCTAGATAAGATATTGGTGAACAAACAACTTTTTAGGAGCACTCTTTTAAGTTAAGGCTCTTCGAAAACCTGAAAATTATTATTCCAATTTTTCCCCCTCTATCATATTGTGAAGAATATACATATACATATATATATGCATATATATATATATATATATATATATATATATATATATAAAACTATAGAGTGAAAACAAAGTATTATAATGATGGGATGCTGCACTTGAGATGAGAATCAAACTTGACAGTATTTCTAATATTTTGTGCAATGTGTGCCCTACTATAAAGAAAGTAAAGTGCTCTCCTGGTTTTAAAATGTGATTTTTAACTTCATGTTGCATAACATAATTATAAAAATGAAAGACTTCTGCTTTTTAAAATTATATAAAATCTTCATGCTAAAAACTACTTAATTTTTCATGTGTTTTATTATTACTAATTTTGTTCAGGCCTAAAATTCAGATTTTTATTATTTCCTGATATTGATCATTTCTGCTAGCAATTAATTTGTGAGACTGTGTGCTGTTTTAAATCAATGAGTCAGCTTCATCTCATGAGCTCAGAATCACAGGGATAAACTATAACACTGGCACAATTTTAAGATTGAATGAGTTTGGGAAACGTTCCTAGAATTTCAAGTTCTCGGTTTCTTTTTACCAAGTTCAAGGTAATGGGTGGCCAGCGTCAAGCTTCCTAACGTAGCCGTGGTCATCACAGATCATTTGTGAAACAATTTTTATCAAAATAAATTGTATACTGATGATTTTTCTTTTAAGGTCAATATTTGTGCCTTTGTGGTTTGATCACTTTGTTTCTACCGGTAGTCCACCTGAAAACATTGAGCTTCATGGGTAGGAAAATGATGAAGCGATCTGACAGAAATTAGAGGTCAGAATGCCTTGCCCAACTCTAAGAGGTTAAGCAACCAATAATAAAAAAATAATTTAAAAAAAGAGCTTCTGGAAAAAAAAAGCGAAGAGCCGTCCACTAGAGCCCCATCAGGACGTTTTCCAAGGCAGCTGCACAAATGCACCCACCAGAGTAGGGCAGTTTTCTCTCCGCAAATGTTTGGAAAATACATTCTCTGGAATTCTGCTTCCTGCTGTAGATCCCTAGGGCATGTTAACGTCTGGCAAACAGCAGCATACAGAATCTGATTGCTCAGGGCATTATTTTTTTTCCCTCTAGAGTTTGCATCAAGGAATATTTTTCAAAATGTTTCTAAAGGTCATTTGAAATCTTCTTGAAGCTAAAAAAAATATATAATGAGATGCATGGAAATACTGAGACACTTTCAAAGGGAGAGCGGAAAACACAATAAGCTTTTATGTATATGTCATTATCAAGACAGCCTTCATTTTCTGCAGAGATTCTCTCCCTCAAAGGAAGCAGCATGCCTGAAAGAGACAGTTCATAGTAATCAGTGCTGAAGTTCTTAGGATGTATGTTGCTAAACTAGTCTAACACGTTTTGCATATTTCCAGGAATATAACCTCATTTCCTGCCACAGGTAATTTCCAATAACTGGGACGAGACACTGAAGTGCAGAAGAGCAAAATCCTCGCCCGACTTTAAGATTCCTAAACACAAGTCTCCCTTTGCAAAAAAAACACTGGTAGTGCCATTTAATATAAAATTCTCTGTAAGCAATGCTTTCAATTCTAATGAAATCAGTAGTAATAATGTTGATGATTAAAACCCAGACAGTCCCAACATGATGGTTCAACTTATTTTTAGACTTTATGATGGTGCAAAAGCAATACGCATGATAAATTATATAAGCTACTCAACATGCTATAAAAAGCCTTTGTGTTAGATGAGTTTGCCCAACCATAAGCTACGGTGTTTTGAACACATGTAAGGTAGGCTCAATTTGATATTCCAAAGGTTAGGTGTGTTCAATGCATTTTTGACTTACAGATGTTTTTAACCAATGGGTTTATGGAAACATAACCCCATCATACGCAGAGAAACATCTGTAATCGTAGCAGCTTAATAAGTTAATAAGCTTCCCTTTGAGAAGTATAGTTATTTACTCATGAACAAGTTGGTAATACTTATTGCTTATAAATGAAGACATAATTATTTATTGTAAAAGATGGCAATTCTTAATAACAATGAATATTTTGCTTAATAATTTTGACACGAATGGAATTTTTTTTCAAACAATCCATTTTGAGGACAGTGTCAGAGGGAAGTCATAAAATCATGACATGTTAGAGCTGCAATGAACCAAGGCTTTTTTACAGGAGGAACCAATGGGCCCAGAGAGCTGGTGTTGGGCCTGAAACAATGAGTGCCAGTGTCGGGAATAGAACTCAGATTTTACTGATCTTCAAATCAGAGATGCAGAAAAGCAGCAAGGTCAGCAGGCATTGCCACTTTCTTTTGGAGCGCACCAATTCTGACCCTCCAAATGGGTAGAGCAGTGTCCGTTCTTCTCCTTTCTGATTTGCATTCTTTCTTCTTTCTATATTTACTCTTTATGCCAATTCTAAGTATACTAGAGGCCCAGTGCATGAAATTTGTGCATGGGGGGTATTGCTCAGCCCGGCCTGCACCCTCTCCAATCTGGGACCCCTCAGGAGACGTTTAGCAGACAGACATCCCTCTCACAATCTGAAACCGCTGGCTCCTAAATGCTTACCTGCCTGCCTGTCTGCCTGCCTGATCACCCCTAACTGCATCTGCTTGCCTGCCTGATCGTCCCTAATTGCCTCTACTTGCTGGCCTGATCTCCCCCTAACTGTTCCCCTGCTGGCCTTATCACCCCCTACTGCCCGCTCCTGCTGGCTTGATTGACCCCAACGGCCCTCCCCTGCTGGTCTGATTGCTCCATAACTGCCCTCTCCTGCTGGCCTGATCAATCCCTAACTGCTTGCTCCCCTGCTGGCCTGATCACACCTAACCACCTCTGCCTCTGCCCCCACCACTATGGCTTTGTCCAGAAAGAAGTCAGACAACCAGGAAGATGTTCAGTGGATCCAGTCTAATTAGCATATTACCCTTTTATTAGTATAGATGAGAAATGCAGAGGTGAAAAAAAAAAGTTGATGCAGAAGCATTTACTTCCAGGGTGACCAATTAATTTAGGGTGTACCTGCTCCCCCTGTTCAAAGTAAACTGGAATTCTATATGAATGGGAAGGTTCCTGGGAACTGGAGGTTGTTGCATATCAGGATAAGATGGAATAGATACATTATAGTTAATAGTTTATTATGGACCAGATACTGTTCCAAAAATCCTTTATAGGGATAATGTGTGTGTGTGTGTGTGTGTTTTAATAGTTTGAAAAGAAAGAGAGAGAGAGACAGAGAGACAGAGAGAGAGACTTCTATTTGTTGTACCACCCATGCATGCATTCATTGGTTGACTCTTGTATGTACTCTGATTGGGGGTTGAACCCAAAACTTTGGCATATAGGGATCACCCTCCAACCAACTAAGCTACCCAGCCAGGGTGGGTAATCTTATTTAAGCTGCCTAAACTCTATCAGGTTGTTATTACAGATGATTAAAGTAAAGCACATATAATTTTAAGTGATTTACACAAATCACATAAGTACTATGTGTTGAAACCAGAATTTTCATTTAAACCTTATGACTCTAGAAACAGTGTATTATAAAGATTATGCCAATCCTATCTTTAAAGATTATATTTAAAGTCAACTTTTTTAAAGTGTCATTTTAGCTAATAAGCCCAACCCTATTCAGCATGTATTATACAACTCAAGAGAAGGAAATATCACTGATAGGAGACTTAGCTCCTTTGCCATGGGGCTGGAAGCTGATTCCTATGGAAATGGAACTCGTCAGTTTATTTAACAAATAATGCCCATATTGAAGATCAGGCATCATGCATGAAGATAGAATGTGTGATATGAAGAGAAGACAAGTTGTATAATAAAGAAATAATAAAAAATATAAACCCAAGATTATATTACCTATCTATGTTACATTAGAAAATGTTTATGCATTCTCCTAAACAAGTAGATAATGCTAACCTGATTTTTTTAAAAACAAAAACAAGTTATTTCCCTAGAAATGGACACATGAAGAATGATTTGAAAGAAATACTGAATGCTGAAAACAGTGAATGCTGGAGATCTGCATTCTCCAGTGTTGTTTAGAGTAGCGGGAACACCAAATTCTCTTTTGAAGGAATTAACTTTTTTGAGAGATTTCCCTGGGGCCGAGAGTGAGAAAGAACATCTCTCTTTCTTAGCTCTCAAAAGAACATCTTATCCATTTTTATTTTCTATTCTTCCCTGAAATAACAATGAAGAAGGCAAGGGAATTTTTAAAACTTCTGCTATACACTTACTAAAAGAAGTTTCTACTATATTTTTAAAGATATGGCAGCAAGATTAATAAGACTTCCAGAACATACAACATGGTATGTGATTAAAAATCTCTTTTTTTCTCCCCCAAGCTAATAGAGTATGTTATAAGGGAAAAAAATCAGACTTATTTTTGATTTTTATTAAATCCCCAAATGGGAAACAGTAGTGAACTTGGCCCTGATTTTTTTTTTATGTATCTCATTTTGATAACCCAGTGTACTTCCCCTTGATGAAAATTGGAAGCAAACATTTTTATATTCAGGCAATTTCCATATAAATTTGATTAAGGATTTCTGGGCTGTTTTCTTACAAAATGTGTGTGCATGTTCATTTTAGCTAGCACATTAACCTTAGATGAAAAAATTTGCTGGTTTTTTTTTTTTTGTTGTTGTTGTTCTATTCTTGGACAACACATGCAATTAGCCCATTAGTGAAAGCTTACTGAGGAGGGCGACTCATATTCAAATGTGTCTTTGCTCCAGTGTACAGCAGTAAGAAAAGTGGTTCTCTCTTCCAGTTTCTGCCCATTGCTTTAAATCTCAGCCCCTAAATCAATGAGAGACTTGAAGTTCTCTCTTATAGTTTGTTGTGATTGATCTGTTATTAATTTCATCTTTAGAAAATAAGGCACTCTTAAGGGTATTGATTTGAAGACACTGGGTCTTAATACAAAAAACAAACAAACAAACAAAAAAAAAACACAGCCTGTATTGTGCATAATGTTTCTACATTTAGAAACACAATTTCTGTCTGTGGCAGGCACTGCGAATAATTTGTTGAATAAATGGCCGAGACCCTTTCAGCCCAGCAGTTCAGAAGTATCATATCAAAATGGTTTGACATTGAAATTGAGACTCAAAAAACTGTTGAGCCCAGAAAGAAACTCACTACAGACTGATTCATTTGCCTCTCAGCATAACCATTATGGCTTGTCTCATTTTCTGTTCTTATAAGTGTATTTCTAGTATCATATTATCTCACTCATCTATGGGAAATAATGAACAACATAAACTGATAAACAAAAACAGGCCGTTGAAACAGGTTTGGCTCAGT
Source organism: Vespertilio murinus (assembly GCA_963924515.1). Taxonomy (NCBI): domain Eukaryota; kingdom Metazoa; phylum Chordata; class Mammalia; order Chiroptera; family Vespertilionidae; genus Vespertilio; species Vespertilio murinus. The sequence goes on from OZ004711.1 coordinate 31,671,293, forward strand.
GGTAGAGCGTCGGTTTGCGGACTGAAAGGTCCCAGGTTCGATTCCGTTCAAGGGCATGTACCTTGGCTGCGGGCACATCCCCGGTAGGGGGTGTGCAAGAGGCAGCTGGTCGATGTTTCTCTCTCATCGACGTTTCTAGCTCTCTATCTCTCTCCATTCCTCTCTGTAAAATATCAATAAAAAATATTTTAAAAAACAGACCTAGAGAAGACAGGGAAGCATCGATCAGACTGTCAGACCTCAGAGGGAATGTAGGGGAGGGTGGGGGTAAGGGGAAGAGATCAACCAAGGGACTTGTGTGCATGCATATAAGCCTAACCAGTGGTCACGGACAACAGGGGGGTGGGGTCATGCGTGGGGAGGGGTTTGGGATGGGAATGGGGGGATGAGGACAAATATGTGATACTTTAATCAATAAAGAAAAAAATTTTTAAGTGAAATTAGAGCTGGTTAGAATCAAGGTCCTTTTTAGTGGAGCCAGTTAGGCCTTTGGAGTGACAGAGAAAGGCGTGTAGCACAGCTGGAGCTGACTCACAGGCCAATCAATACAGAGGAGAAAGTGTCAAAGACAAACTCTCCAAGTAACTGCTTTCTGCGACACCTTGGATGGAAGGATCTTATAAAGTGAATTTATTGAGTGATGACACTCATTTTGTTTTGTAAATGGGAACTCTGTCAAATATAAATTACTGCTCTGAGAATTACACTATCAATGAAACATCAGAAATAAAACAATCTTCAGGGGGAAAAGGATTCCTTCCATTCTTTACTTTAATAACAACTGAAGAGATTTGGGGTTTAGGGTCTTATTCTGTCTTTATAGAATCTGCAGATTCTGGCCACTGAGGAGTAAATTGTGTGAGTTCAAATGAGAAGTGTTTTCTCATGTGCTGGTATACAAATACTATTAATTTTGAATCTTCAGACTCAGAAACCAAGTTTTGCCATTTCCCAAATTACACAAGAGCATGAAATGCAGCCTTTAACAGACACAAATGAGAAGAGGATGCATCCGAATCTTCAGGAAATACTCAGGGGTTTATTGCTGTTTCCCCCAGCAAGAGGAAACTATGGCTTCAAAAGCCCTTGAGAAAATTTGTTTAAGAAAGCAGAGACATGGCTGTGGACTTTGGACTATTTTTATTTCTCTTTGGAAATTCTCTATGGCTTTCACACAGAGAAGTGATGGAAAAGATGATGCTACTAATTAATCCCCCCTCCCCCCGCTCATTTATGTTTTCATACTCTGAATTCTTGGGAGAAAGGGAAGCATGTCAGGGTCTAAGGATAGTGTGAATTCCCACCTAGAGAGTCTCTCCAAGGCGGTGGGCCTGGAGCAAACACCTGTGGAGCAGGAACAATAACTTGTTATTTGCGTCTCCTCCTGATACCTAGGAAGAATAAGGTGCTGAAAGATGCTACCTGGGAAGTTTCCTGACATAAACATTCGAGTTCATAAATAGGAAAAAAAAAAGTACACTGAAAATGTACCTTCCAATTCAGCACAATAAATCTTTTATATATATAATGCAGCTATAGATTAAAATCTACACAATTTGTGCTAGGTAGGAGGCAATTCAGAACACAGGCTCCAGATAAAATCCCAATCTAATACTTATTAAATGTACTACCTTGAGAAGTTAGTGTCTTCAATTCCCAGTTTTTTCATCACCAGTAAAGTGGAATAATAATACCGAATTTGTATAAAGCTAAATGAGATTATATATGTTTACTACGTAATAGCAGGTCTGACACACAAAGAATGCTCAAAAATGATTATGATGGTTATGGTCATTGTGACAATGATTATATCCTGATAGAACTCAAGTTGTATCCACATCTGTAACCGTACATTTTTTAATTCTACATAATAATTAGTAACCTCATTTTCTGATAGACTTGGAGAGTAAGATTTCATAAAGTCAAAGAAGAAAAAATTCTTTAATTAAAAGAAAAAAAGCAAACTGTAAAATTTAAGAACAGGGTAGAAAAAGGAAGGTTTTGTTGCCTTGGTGAGTTCTTGGTTGAGTTACTCTACTTTTAAAAACTGGAGAAAGAGTAAAATAGGAAACTCCTCCTATTTTGTTGTTGTTTTAGTATATTTTTATTTATTTTAGAGAGAGAGGAAGGGAGAGGAGAGAAACATTAATGTGAGGAAGATTGATTGGTTCCTCCTATATGCACCTGGACCAGGGATGGAACTCACAACCTGGGTCTGTGCCCTGGTCTGGAATGGCACCTGTAACCTTTCGGAGCACTTGACAATGCTCAACCGACTGAGCCATACTTGCCAAGGCATTTTTTAAAAACATATTTTTATTGATTTTTAGAGAGAAGAAGAAGGAAGAGGGAGAGAGGTGGAAACATGGATGAGAGAGAAGCATTGATTAGCTGTTTCCTGCACGTCCCCTATTGAGGATCCAGCCCACAACATGGACATGTGCCCTCACCAGGAATCGAACCTTGTGACCTTTGGTTCCTGGCTTGAAGCTCAACTGCTGAGCCACAATGTTAACAGGTCCTCCTATTAACATTGATGAGGATACATACTTGACTGAGGATAAGTTACTTTCTCAGGATCACAACTGATTTAGTGACAGATGTGAAAGCCTCATGAGTGTTAATTCCCTAAGGTCAAATGTGCATCTTTTCCAGGCTTTTCCATTCTGATACTGCTCTTTCTACTATTTGACAGTGGTGCATTAAAAACACTAATGAAGGCAATAAAGAAAAAAAAAACACTAATGAAATTTCAAGTCTAAGAATATTTCACGTTTTACTACATACTTATGAGGTAATATCACATGGTGATAACAACACAAACAGTAGTTAATGGTTGTTACTGCTCTTTTGAGAACCACAGGGAATGTGAGCTCGACTAGTTAATGCTCTGTGGGTGGAGTTCCAAGCTTAGTCCATACACCCAATAAATCTAGTCAGAGGGCAAAAAGCACATTGAATGAAATATTTTGACTCTAAGTAATATTTTCAAGGTTACATCTTCCACGTTAATAACATTTGACTTCTCCCTATTCTTGTAATTATGACATTTCTTATTGTATCTATATGTTTAAAAGCCTATGTGACTTAACAACTGAAAGACCAGTCCACTGGTCGCTATGACACACACTGACCACCAGGGTGCAGATGCTCAAAGCAAGAGCTGCCCTCTGGTGATTGGTGAGCTCCCACAGCCAACCTCCTGAAGTCCCTCCCCTGGGGTGGCTGGCCAACTTCCTGTGGCCCCTCCTTCAGCCAGCCAACTTCCCTCAGGACCTCCCCTGCTGGCCAACCTCCCACAGCCCCTTCCCCCACTAACCTCCCATGGCCCCGAGTGGCCCATTGGCTGGCCAGGCCGAGGGACCTCACCCAGCACGAATTCATGCATTGGGCCTCTGGTGTGATTATTAAGATCAGAATGTGGCTGAACACTGAACTGCATCTCTTGCCAGGGATTTTTGCTTTCAAACTGCAGAGGTTCTGGTGAGCTGTGTAGTCACTTTGGTTTGAATTAAAGTTGAGTTAATGTTACCTGATTTGCTTCTTTGATCTCCCTCCCCCTGTCACTTCCTCAGGGTGCTCTGGCCTGATCTTCAGTCAAGGCCATTTATCTAGCTATAAGTGCAAGCTGGGCTCTTTCCCCTCAGGGCACTTTCTTCTGTTAGTAATGCATGTTTATTACTAGGTTTATTTCACTAATGGACAACTACTCCCACCAAACAGTAGTTTCAGTCAGAGAAGAGAATGTGTTTTCTTGGCTCACCAATATTTCTCCAGTCTGTCATTATTCCGGGCACCAAGTAGACATCCAACAAATATCTGTGGAATCTACACACATTTCTAATTAGATGGAGAAATGTTTCCCCAGCTCCGCATGAAAAATTTACTTATGTTCATTTTTGGAGAAAAGGTTGATCTGTAAATAGTACTATTTGTTCTATATTTTGGTCTTCATAAAACTTCTGATCAATAACGTTTTTAGATTTGCCAATGCTATCTCCGATAAGGGTTTAACCTCTTATATTTACAAGGAACTCCTACAACTTAACAAAAGGAAGATAAAGAATCCAATCAAAAAATGAGCAACCAACTAAATGGACACTTTTCAAAGAGGGCACAAGGAAGGCCAAGAGACGTATGAAAACGCTCAAAGTCACTAATCATCCGAGAGATGCAAATCAAAATGACAATGAGGTATCATCTCACACCTGTCAGAATGGCTATCATCAACGAATCAACAAATGACAAATGCTGACGAGATGCAGAGAAAAAGGAACTCTTTTGCACTGCTTATGGGAATGCAACTGGTGCAGCCACTGTGGAGAACAGTATGGAGTTTCCTCAAAAAATTAAAAATGAAACTTTCATTTGACCCAGAATCTCAACTTCTAGGAACATATGCCAAGAAATCAAGAACACCATTCAGAAAGAATATATGCACCCTATGTTCATAGCAGCATAATTTACCATAGCTAAGATATGGAAACAGCCTATCAGCAGATGAGTGGATTAAAAAACATTGGTACATCTACACAATGGAATACCATGCTGCTGTAAAAAAGAAAGAACTCTTACCATTCCCAACAGCATGGATGGATCTGGACAGCATTATGCTAAGCGAAATAAGTCAGTCAGAGAATAAGATAAATATCACATGATCTCACTCATTTGTGGAATATAATGAACAACATAAACTGATGAACAAAACAGATTGAGAGACAGAGAAGCATCGACCAGACCATCAAACCTCAGAGGGAAGGTAGGGGAGGTGAGGGTAAGGGGAAAGAGATCAACCAAAGCGCCTATATGCATTAATATGAGCATAACCAAAGGACATAGACACCAGGGGGTGAGGGCATGAGCAGGGAGGGTAGGTGGGGGGTACAATGAGGGTATAAGGATATATATACATATATATATATATATATATATATATATATATATATATTACCTTAATCAAAAAATAAAAAAAAGTTTTAGGCTTTTACCTAAAAGAAATTTTTTTTTTTTTATTTTGGGTGGAAGGAGTCACTTAGTTTTTGTGTGTAAGGCACTCAGCAAGTAGATAAATCAATAAACTCAAATATCAGGGAGGTGATTGGCTGTTAATTTTTAATGAAGGATGAAAACATATGTGACACCTGAAATTGCCTCAAGAATTTCATATGTAAGGCCAACAGCCTTATACAGCCTGGCCCTTCCTAAGGTTTTCTACCCACAGTACCAGGGCAAATAGCTTAATAACATGTCCAGTTATGGATGAGTGAGAGAGAGTAGTGGGTAGCTTATGATCAAATGGTCTGGGCCCTTCTTAAGAAAATGAACTCCTACATGTTTTTGTGTTTGCTGATTTATTTTGGTAATTTAATTGTGGCTTTAACCCAGAAATCTGCTGACTTTATAACCCTTCATTCAGAACTTCAGGGACATGGTTAGGGTTGCCTCATTTGTCTTTAGAAATTACCAAATGCCTCAACTGTCAACTTCAGTGCCAATCTTTCTGTTCGTTTCAGTTCCATATAGATCTCATCTGCTCCTGTTGGAGAAAGTTTGCCCTTGCCACACCCTACATGGAAATGTCAAAGCCCATGCCAGAGGATCTCCTCTTAATGGAAACCAGAAATAAGAAGATACATTCATTACATATTTTAAAATATGTGAGCATGACAAAATGGAAAATATCCTGAATTTAGAGTTAGATGATGGGAATTTAATCAAGTTTCCTCCAATTGCTACTTACTTGAATTTTGAAAACCTAATCCTTCACTTATTTACAAAAGGGGTTGCATGGCTTACCTTCCTCAGAGAGAAGATAAATGAGAGGATGTGAACAAAATCACATTTAAATACTACAAAAATGTAAATAAGAAAATTCGAGAGAGTCCAACATTAGTAATATGACAGAAAGCACCAAAGGGGAGTAGAAGGAGCTGTCCAAACAGAAAGAGTTAAATTTTGCATTCAGATATAGAGGTTGGAAAAGCTGATCTGCCTACATGAATATTCTTCTGTTGGTTTGAGAGATTAATCCCAGCTTATAATTGCTTCTCTTTGCCCTTAAAATGCAAATTAATTATCTCTTGATCCCAGTTCTTTAGCTACTCTGTATTTTTAAAACCTTATTAAAGACTGAGTTGGTTTCTAACAGCAGTCTGTACGAAGGGAAGTTATTTTCTGGAGGACAGCATTGACAAATAGAGCAATACCACTACAGGCGTATAGAAACAAACAGAAGCTGTGAGAGTCAGTGTGTCTAACCATAAAGGTTAGAAAGAAACCAAAAACTATTGAGTGCCCACTTCTGGCCAGGGAGTGTGCCTATCTCAAATCCTCACAGCTATCTTATGAGGAAGGTGGTGTTCACATGTGGAGAAATGAAGGTCTCCTGAGGTTCAGTAGATTGGCAATATGATTTCTAAAGTCTCTTTGAAATTCCTAACTGTGATTATGTTTTTTTAAAAAGTGCACTGGTCAAGATGAGCAGACAGAAGTTGGTTTTATTCCCATACTACTGCCAAGCAATAGGGAAGAGACAGCACAGACCCAGTCTGGACGCCCAGCTCTGCTGAGACAAAGGGCAGAAGGGTTTTTATGTGCTCAAGTGAGCTAGTGGGGAAGTGCTGGAGGACATTAGGAGATATATTGATCAGTGGACTTGAAGGAGCACATTGAGTTATCCCTGAGTTTACAAATGTTTTGCTCTCTAGATTAGACCATCTGTGCTTGCTAATTGGGGCCCATCTATTCAGATTAAGTCCTATTCTCTCACAGAGACTGGGAGACAAAGATGCTATTCCCCTTAAATGTTTACATTTCAAAAAGGCAGTCAGCAGGTCTTTAGAAAGACATTTTTTGGTTATAATGTCTTAGAAAGACATTTTCTGGCAAGAGACCGAGGAAAAGTTTACATCCATTTCAAAGGAGCAGAGGAAAAAAATGCAAGTTTTCTAAAGTGAATGTTCTAAGAAAAACTATAGGCAGGGCCTATAGTCAGGAAGAATCTTGTTTAGAGTTTAGCCAGGCTGAGGGGAACTTTAAGACTCTCTTAGTTAAAATTTACCATCATTCTCGGCTAGCATGGCAAAATGATTGAGCATTGACCTATGAACCAGGAGGTCACAATTTAATTCCCCAGCCAGTTGCAGGCTCAATGCACAATGTGGGATGTGCTGGAGACAGCAAATCAATGATTCTCTCTCATCATTGATGTTTCTCTGTCTCTCTTCTCCTCCTTTCCTCTCTGAAATCAATAAAAATATATTTTTAAATATGTTTATAATCATCATGGGAAATATAAAACAAAGAAATCAAAACCAAAACCACAGGCCCTAGTCTAGACTAATTAAAGCAGAAAATCAGTATTTCTGATGAAAACATGTAACAGAATATCTACTTTCTTAACACATTTTTCATTTTACAATATTGTATTTGTTAGGTTGAGGCAAGGGGGAAGCTCAGAGCCGATGCGAGCACCTGCGAGGTGGATGGTGACAAAGCCCCTGAATCCCTGCCCAGACTCTCAGTTTTTTAAATATAATATATCAAAGAGTCTGGAATGTGAGATTCTCCTCCTCCCAACTGGTGGGTGGAGTTATGACATTACTGGCATCTGTCACAGAGACATCCCCCAAAATTGAACCACCAATCAGTGCGTGCCAAAGTGCCCTGGAACCCACCCCTTGAGACATTTCAGCAATCCAGGAGCTGATGAATTTGAGGAGGCAGGGAGCTAGGGAAAAAAACACAGATCCAGAAATTGAGGCCAGATCTGACCTCATTGTAGGCATCATGGATTACACAACTTGACCCCATAGGTGTTGACATCTTGATTACACCTGTCTGTGTTCCACTGGTCGTAAGCAAAGCAGGCATATGGTCGGCCATCCTTGGACACTGACCAGAGGTCGACAGCAATCACAATCTCCATCTGGCATCTGACCATAGGGTAGACCTGAGATCCTATCTGCCGGGTGACTTGTGTGCTGTCCTGGTCATAGGTTTGAACCTCCACACATAAGCAGGTGGGGGTGGGTGTAGGTTGCCCAGGGCTGAGAGGAGAAGAGGAGGGGGAGGGTGGCTAAGGTGGACCATAGTGGGACTCAAAACCTCACATTAATAGAAGTCATGCTGCTCTGGGGTCCTCTTGAGTCTGGAGAGGTGATGCCACGATGGATCGCCAAGTAATTTGGCTGCGGTGGGGGTTGTGAGGATGACTGTGTGAGGTCCCGTCCACTTGGGATGTAGCTTCTTAGGGAGAACTGAGTCCCCAGGCTGGAGGGCTGGTCCTCGTGAGCCTTAGTCACGAGTTCTGGCCTGGGCAGAAACCTGTTAGCATGTTCCCAGAGCAGCTTCCTGAGTAGAGACAGGTATGGAAGGTAAATAGCCAGGAGAGGAGGGTCAGTGGGGAGACGATGGTTGAGCAAGAATGGTCTCCCATATAGGAATTCGAAAGGGCTTAAGAAAGTGGGGCTTCTTGGTGTAGCCCGGATTCTGGTCAGGGCCAGGAGCTGTGATTTTCTGCCAGTTCTGCCTTGGGAGGTGTCCCCTTCATTTGATGGGTAGGAAAGTTGGGGTGCATTCCTCCCTGGGGTGAGGCAGTTGCACACGTGGAGCAGAAGAGCAGGCACTTGTGACTGCCTCTCGCAGTGTGGGCGAGGTGAAGAGGGATGAAGGCCATCTCCAGGGTCCGCTCGAGTGTTACAATCGCATAGGCGGCTTTCTGATGTCCCTGGGGGTCTAGACACAAGCTTCTATCCACAAACAGAGTTAAATCAGGATTAGAGAGAGGAGGATCTGAGAGTCCCACCCAAGGTTGAGTGAGGGCCTCTGAAAACCTCGGGGCAGGAGTGCATTGTTGCAGTTTGGGTGGAGGCAGCAGGCAGGAGAGAGGCTGAGTTCAGGGCTGGGGATTGGGTTAGGGAGCTGTCAGGACTCTCGAGGAACAGGAGACGAAGTTCCTGCATGTGAGAGGGGGCAAGGAGAGATCAGGATTGGTGTGACAGAAGATCCTGTGGTCTATGATGGAGAACACCTGTAAGGGTTCTGGAGGCAGATCTTCTGGGCCTCCTTGATGAGAACAGCAGCTTCAGCCAGAGCCCAGAGCCCGGGCTGCAGTCCCCAAACTGTGGGATCAAGCTGTCAGGACTGGTAGGCTATGGGGGGGATTTTACCAGTGGAGGCCAGCTGTATGCCTCTGAGACGTGTAGTGCTGGGTTCTACATTGCCGGAGGTCTCTGGGTAAGGCCTGGCCAAACAGATGGCTGTCTCTGAACCCCTGGGGCAGGATTGTCCAGGTGAGTGTGTCCTGCAAAAATTCTTGTAAACAGTTAACTTTAGAATTCCTTTCCTTTTTTTCCCCCATTACTGTATGCTATTGAAGACATTGAGAAAAGGCAGGGGGAAGAGGGGACAGGCCTCTCACGGCTTAAGTTCAAACCTGAGTTTCGGAGTAGCCTTCGCCAGCAAGAAAGTTGTTCCCTAGGGAGGGTAGAGAGGGGAGCCGGTGGGGTGAGAAGGCGCTGAGGACAGAGCATTTTTGTCAGTCAATACCCCTGAACGAGATCGTGGAAGAAACAATGGCCCAGAAAAGGAGGGCAAGACAGGTAGCCCACGCCGTATCCCCCAGGAAGGAGATCTGCTTACCCTCTACCTGGAGCTTCACCTGGGGCTCGGCGAAGGTGATGGGGGTAGTCGAGTCCAGGCATCTAGCCAGCAGCGGGTCATGACCTGGAAGGACGGTCCCTCCATGCTGAGATGCAGAGGGCCTGTCACTTTTCCAGGGGCAGTCACTTTTCCCAGCGGCCACCTTGACCACACAACAGGCAGGGCTTGAGGGCACTGTGGCCTTTGTTCTGCACTTGAAACATCCTCTAGGAGGTGTTTGTCATTGCACCCCCACCACACACAGTTATGCGTGGCTGCCATGGGCCCCAGGGTAGCAAGCAAAGGTTTGGGTTTTGCAGACTCACCTCCTGTCGAAAGTGGGTTTATTCTGCCTGCTCCTCATGGGCATTAAAACCTTAAATGCTGTGAATGGAACTCAGACCTGGGTCTGAGAAGGAGTCAGGGGAGGGGGATCAGTGAGGGTAGGAGGCTGGAGGTAGACCGGAGGAGGAGCGGCAGGCCAGGCCTGAGGAGGCAGGACTTGGTTAGAGAGGGGCAGCCCCATGGGAACCAGAAAGGGGCGGGACTCGCCATTCCAAGATGGCAGTGGCCACGTGGTGGCAAGGTTGCTCACAATAAACAATGGAAGAGCACTTAGCTGTTTGGAGAGGCTGTTGGGATGGTGGGTGGAAGGCTCTCGCAGAGGTTGGTGACCAGAGGTTGCGGTGATGGAATCCACAGCATCAGGAGCCACAGGGAAGCAAAGCGGTGGGAGGGGGAGCTCGTTGTGGGCACAGCGCAGTGATGGGAGAGAGCAGATGCATGGTGGCGGTGGCAGCACGTGCGTGGAGGCAAGGTGGTGTGGCCTCCTGCGGGCCCCTGCTGGGGACCGACCCTGCACTCAGTCTTGGCATGGGGAAGCTGGGGGAGGGGGACGGCAGGGCCGGGACTGCGGAGGAGCAGGCTGGGGCAGTGGTGGGGAAGGGACTGGGATGGCGGCATGGAAGCAGCAGTGCCGGAGGTGCAAAAGCAGTAGGGTGGTGGGGAGTGAGCAAAGAGGAAGGAAGAAAGAGGACAGAAATCAGGGAGAGAGAAAAAGCAGCTGGGTCCAGAGGCAGAGGGGACAGAGGGAGTCAGAACAGAAGAGGTAGAGGGAGGAAGGCGGGGAGCCTGGCCATTTGGAACCCTGGGCAACTTCCCAGCTGAATTTGCTGAGATCGGTTGAGGATATTTAAGTCCCACATCAAGTTACAGAAGTAGCCAGATTCGTGAGGTACCCTAGAGGCACCAGGTTTTGGTTGCCCAATTTGAAACCTAGGGTCAGGTCAATAGCAGAGGCCAAGGACCAGCATCCCAGTGGAGCCAAAGCTATGGACCAGGGACCCAAGGAACAGCAGGGGATGTCTCCCCTGCCTCCTGGTATCCAGAGTGAAGCCAAAAGGCTGGAGAGCCAAGGGGAGTGGGAACGTCTTCACCACCTCCCCTGACTCGGAATCTCCCTGGGAGACCCAGGGGGCTGTGCCCGGAGACTATCTCTGATGCGGCCGTGGTTTACAGACAGAGAAACCAGAAGGATTACCCTAGGAATCAATAAGGACTGGGACTCACCCACTGACGCTGCTGAGCCGTAGAGAGGAACCTGAGTTCCCTGGGCCACGGGGGGGAACCCCAGACCGTGAAAGGTCAAACGGGGCACACACCCCGCACCCGGGTTTTGGCACAAACATGTAAGGTTTGAGGCACAGGAAACTGACCACCAAGACATTTTAAAGTAAAGTTTATTCCCCAGCAGGACTCATTATGGAGGTAGAGAAATCAGAATTGAAGGCATGGTGAGGGGAGAAGGGACCCAGCCGGGCTGCCTCCAGATGGACATGGAGGAAAAGCAACACTGGCTGGTCTGGGGGTCTTTTTAAGGGGAGGAACAGGAAAGGGTTGGACCCAGGGCGGAACAGGAAGGGGTGGGCTCCAGGGCACTTTGGCACACGCTGATTGGCGGTTCAATGTCTTGGGGATGTCTCTGTGACAGATGCCAGTAATGCCATAACTCCGCCCCACCAGTTGGGGAGAGGTAGAATCTCACAGTATTGTTAACTATATGCACAATGATGTACAACAGATCTCTAGAACTTTTTCAATGTACACAATTGAGACTCTAACACATTAGAAAGTACGCAGAAAATATGCAGTATTATTATACTTTCAATATAAGCATTCCATTTGACTCTATGTCAAAACATGGTGAGCCAAAACTGAGACTGATGTAGAGGTCACTGAATTCATCATAAGAGAAGAGGAAGTGCTCTTTCTATGTCCTTACACATATCCAGAATCATGTCTCTGCCGACAACATAACAGCAGAAACATTTAGAGATTGCCTTGTTTTAAAATGATTGATGTGTGTGTTTCTCGTCCGTATTGAAATGTGATCCCCTGGAGGGTGAAGGCTATGTTCTATTTATCTTGGAATCCCTTCCAGCCTTAATTGGGTGCTTTGCATGTGCCAGTTGCTCAGTACGTGCTGAATTGAGTGTATAGAAGTCTGAAGTCAGTAGCTGAGTGATTTATGAAGAGTGGAATAAAGTATGGGTTGAAGCTCTCTATGGAGATAAAAGTGCCTTTAAGAAAACACTCCATGAAATGATTGTCAAGAGGTCTACTTTAATTGGTCTTTGCACCATCACCACCATCTCATCATCACTTGAATTATTAGGTTTAAGCAGAATAATCAATCTAGAAAGTCCCTGTACCCTTTCTTTGGCTTCAGTGACAAACTATCTAGGAGTATTGGGTACTCCTAGATAGTTAACTAAAATTGCTATTTTATTTTACTTAATTAATTTTGATTGCCATTTTCCCCCAATGCTATCTACTACCCTAAAAGATCATGTGAAACTGTTGGCTGCGCCTCAGTCCCTCTCACCTTAGCAATGAAAATATCACACCAGTTTGGCTCAATTTCCCTGCAAGGACAGTCATGTGCACTGATAGTGGAGTTAAAAATAACTGTTTTTTTGTTTGGAATTCAGGTTGGGTGGGAGACGCATCAGCCTCTAAGGCCACAGACTTTTAGAACTGTCAACTGCCACTCCAGGGACTTAACATAGCTGTGAGGCATCTCAATACCAAATATGTTCACCACAGCCAAATGTGAGTCAAGAGTGTACAGGAGGGAAGGAAATCTGCTTAGGGAAAGAACTCAAACATGCAAATGGTCTATTTTGGTTATGTGAAGTCCCACTGAACGTTATTATTTAACTGCACCCAGAGCTACGAGGAGTCCCAGAAAGCTCTACAGCTATGGGGGTCTGTGACTCTAGGGAGGTCAGTGCCTGCACTATATATCACAGATTATTAACTACCCAATTTTAAAAAAATATCAGACATGAGGATTCCACGAACACTGTAGAGAATCTGACCTGGTGTCAATCACCATTAGCGTAGAAGAGTTATTTCATCTGATTGGTGAAACCCTTTGATACTGCTCTAAACGATGTAGCTCTCTCAGCTTGTCCAGGAAACAGGAATAGCCCTTTAGAGCAGTCTAAAAATAAATGTTTCTATTGTACCATTCAAATTTAACAATTAGGTGCATAACAGGTTCCTGGACTTTAGTCTCTCTTTGACCATCAGTTGCTTCTAAGTTCTTCTGAAGAAGGTCATCCCAACCATAAACCTGCCACTGCCCAACATTCCTGCCCTCAGCAGCTCAAAGAACATGAACCACAGTCATTTTCTTCAGGGGCATCTATTGTCTTGTTTTATATATAACTGGATGACAGCTTAAATGTGGCTCCTTGCTTCCTTTAAATAAAGTGAACCGTATACTTCTGATGTCCCAGAAAACTTATTTTTAGGGTTGTGTGGCCTCCTAGCCGACTAAGGATAAATCTGACAAGATATGCAAGGTCTGTACGTAAACGTCAATCTACAAAAACCTTCCCGGGGAAGCAGGGGAACACCGACTCCCCAAAACATCCATTTTGCATGGTTTTAACAATGATGCTGAACTGACCCTGGAGAAAAAGGCAATAATAGTGCATCACCCTTCCTTAGATTTGTGAGATTTTGAGCATTTTCAACCAATGTGGGTGGATAAAATGCTGTTCCTGGCAATTTCCACAGCAGGATACAACCACCGCTAGTGCTAGGGATAATGAACCCACAGAGTAATATGTTTACAACTCCTGTTTTACCAAGCAAGCCAAATAACATAAACCCTTCTGTACATATAGAAGATGGTGTGACATCTAACAGATCTGAGCTTAATTCCTCATCTTTCCCATATTAGCTGTGGGAATTGAGACAGGCTATGGAGCCTCTCACACTCTGCACCTAATCTGTAATATCGGAATAATAATAGTGCCTACCTCACAGAGGTATTATGATGTACCTACCACAGTGCCCACAGACAGAAACCGTGCATTTTTAGCAATCTTTCAGATAATGCTGATGTTGTTCTGAGTTCCACACACTGAGTAGCAAAACGTGGAGGGACAATAATGGCTAGCTAACTAAAGAAAAATATTTCTTCCTTAAGTCTGAAAACAGTGTCTGAAATTGTAAACCTAATAGACCTTCATTTAGGTTCATTCATGGTCTCTGAGAAGCCTGGGTTAGGTTTTACCATCAGCAAATGACATTTAGCAGGAAGGAAGTAGCATTTGAATTCATCAGATTAGCTGGTTTATAACAAAACGTAAGATTAAGAGGATGAGACACAGAAAAGTTATGTTTACATTGGAGTTTGAACAAAAGGGGGGCAGTTTTTAAAAATATATATTTTATTGATTTTTTACAGAGAGGAAGGGAGAGGGATAGAGAGTTAGAAACATCAATGAGAGAGAAACATCGATCAGCTGCCTCCTGCACACCCTCTACTAGGTATGTGCCCCTGACCAGAATCGAACCTGGGACTCTTGAGTCCGCAGGCCAACGCTCTATCTATCCACTGAGCCAAACTGGTTAGGTCAAAGGGCAGTTTTAGAACACAGAAAGATAAATGTCTGTGTGGAGGGGCCAGCCAAGGCCTCAGTGGCAAAATGACAGCAATGTCCTCAGCTCCTGTAGCTCAGATATCTCAAAGGAATGAGGAGCACTATTAGAAAATGAAAGTGCTGGAGATGAATTTTCCTCCTTAACAACTCAGCACAGAGAGAGCCCTGAAAAATATAACTATGATATAAATAGAGATAATACGATGATAAAAACAGTCTTGTGGTGTTAGATCCTAAAGACAATAACAACTACTATCTGATTATTTGTTTTAAAAGATAAGATTTGGAATAGGAATTCATTTTGAGTTTAAAAATACTAGCTATCATAGAATTGTTGATGGACTATTTTCATGCTGGAAAAACCTATATAATTGCCCATACCAGAGAAAACAAAGACATTTAAGTAAAAGCACTATTCAAGTTGCTTTAATTGCTTTACTTCTCAAAAGCCTGTGTCTGTACCAGCCTCAATGCAGGTTCTCAAAACCAAGTTTAGATCCCTCATGTATGAGTGCCCTCAAGAGTTTCAGTTTAACGGGTACTGTGATTCTCTGAAATGGTCAGCATCAGCCCCCCTCAAGGGTAGTTATAAGCAGGGGCTGATTGTGGCATCCCCACACATGTTAGGGGAGCAGAGAAATGCCCACCCCTGGATTTATCTGCATTACATCCCCCAGAACAACTGAGCAATTGCAAGAGAACTGTAGTTGTAAGGAGGTTCCAGTGGCTGGGCATAAGGCCTCCATATGACACAATAATAAAATGTAGTGTGTCTGTGGTATCCTATCATACACAATGCATTTTTAAGAGATAATTACAGGGCAATTACAAAGGTGTTAAACAGTATCATTATCTCTAAGAGAAATTGTGTCAATATTTCTTTGAAACCGAGCTGTGGATTAAAAGCTAACAGAGAGATAAGGAAAAAGTTAGAGGTTAATGAACACTCCTAAGGAATAAAGGGGAGCTATGAAGAGGAATGCTAAAGAAATCAGTGTGAGACCTCGCTTTTGACACTGCTCACATTTATTACCAGAAAAATGAGGTACACATACATAAATTAAATCTGCAGGAGGTACCACATAAAGCTTATTGTTGACTTTGATAGAGGATCTTATTTTCAGAAGAAACTCTGAGTTGGGAAATAAGGTCATGAAATGCCTAAGTAAGATGTAATTCCAAAACAATCCATAATCATAAAAATTTCAGCATTTCGGAATGCGAAAAAAACATGTACATTTTTTAATATTTTGCTTTTCTTCTTTTTTAAATTATTTGTTACACAATGCTCATTAGAAACAAAATTGAAAATATACATCATGTAAAAGAACAAAAGTGAACAGAGACTATTAACATATACTACTGTCTTTTAGTGACTACTTTATTTCACTTAGCATAATGCTTTCAAGGCCCATCCATGCGTTGTTCAGAAATTTCTTCCTTTGTCAGGTTAAGTAATACTGTAATGGGAAATTTGCACTGGAAACAGGCGCTGCTCCTCTGGGCAGGATGGTTCCCAGGTTCTTGTCTGGTGGAGTCAACAAATAAAACAACAGACGATAGTATAGTAAAAAGTGGAAATTTATTGACAAACAAGCACAGACTCCCACGTGGGGAGGGGGATAGAGTCCCGCTGAGTCCCCCTTCCCATGGTTTATAAAGGCTGCAGTTTCCCCTCTGGCTGGTCATTGTTCCCCTTTGATTCCGTCACTACAGCAACTCCTGAGCTCAAGCTTCAGGTAAGTGCGGTTCCCTCCTTCTTCTCCCTTACCGCTCTCCTATTCCCTCCTGGCTTTTCTTCCCCCTCTTTGAATGAGGGGCTTCCTTCCCTTTGTTCTGTAAATGTGTACCTTTTGCTACTCTCAGCTCCCTTATCCTATGGAAGTGTAACTTTTGCCGCTCCCAGTTCCCTTGTCTTATGGAAATGTACACTTTGCAACTCTGTAGCCCTGTGCTTTGTCCATGGACCCCTTAATTCCTAAAATTTCCTAAACCTATTTCACCCCCCAAAACTCCTTTCAATACTCCATGTATGTATATACCACATTTTGTTTATCTATATATCCATTAGTGGACACTTGGTCTTCCACCTTTTAGCTATTGTGAATAATGCTGCTATAAACATAGTTATAGTACATTCTTTCAATTCCTCTGATTATATGCCCCAACATGGAATTACTCTATTTTTATTTTTTTAAGAAACTACAATACTGTTTTCCAAAGTAGATTCACCATTGTACGTTCATACTAATAGTGCACAAGGGGTCCAACATCTTTGCCAACACTTACTCTCTATGTTTTTATAATAGTCTTTGTAATGAGTGTAAAGTTTATTTGTCAATATTTTTAACTTAAGCTTGGTTATTAGAAAAGATGTTAGTTTTTGCTTTCATTTCTGGGAGTTAACAAAATAATAGCTCAGTAGATTGTTTCAAAAATGAAGATTCTATTTTCTTTAAAAGATAGAAGTGGAGCCCTAGCTGGTTTGGCTTGGTGGATAGAACATTGAACTGTGGCCTGAAAGGTTCCAGGTTTGATTCTGGTCAAGGGCACATGCCTGAGTTGTGGATTTGATCCCCAGTAGGGGGTCATTCAGGAGGCAGTAGATCAATTATTTTCTCTCATCATTCATGTTTATAACTCTCTCCCTCTCCTTTCCTCTCTGAAATAATAAAAAATATAGTTTAAAAATATATAAAGAGGTAAATTTCCATTTTTTCTACAAATATATTATGGGAAGCTTTCTAATACTTTAGACTGCCTATTGAGATATTACATTTGCTTTGGAACACTCTCACTTTCTCTAAAAGAAATCTGGACATGACAAAGTATTACAAATGTGATGTATATGAACTCACCACTGCTTGTATAGTGATCTGATGTCCCCTGTATTGAGTCTGCCAAAAACATCCCAGATATTTCTGTTGGCCATTAAGAGCATTAAAATTAAAACAAATATTTCAAGTCTTTTTAAAAAGTATTCATAGGAGGTTTTACACATAGGAAATAACCTTTGCTTGCCATGTATCTTTTAGTTGTAGTCACTTCCAAACAGAAGCCAATAGAATATAAGCAAAATAAGTAAGCGATAAGCAGAAAATAAAACAATAGCTTAATAAAACCTAATATTTTCATTCTCTCTATTATTGTACAGCAACACATAAGCAAATTTACCTTCCAATTGTTTAATTACCTCTTTCTTGCAATGGCTGGTGTGGCCCAATTGATTGGGTACCATCTATTGTGCCAGGGGATTGCTGATTCAATTCCTGGTGGGGCAAATCCCCAGGCTATGGGCTCAGTCCCAGTGTGGAGCCTGTAGAAGGCAGCCGGTCAATGTTTCACTCTCACACAATGATGTTTCTCTCTCCCTCCCTCTCCCTTTCCCTTCCTCTCTCTTTAAAAATCAATAAAATTCTTTTTTAAAAAAATCTCTTTTCAGGGCTCTTCATAATGATCATACACATTAGTTGCAGGTATCGATTACATGCTATTGAAGAAAGGAATAAAGAGAACTCTGATCTTATTTTTCTACCTAGTACATACATTTAAAATTATTTAAATTCTTAGGCAGGGCTAGTGGGGCGTGACAATATTAGATTGTCAAACATAAAAAATCCCTCCTTTCAGTGGTTGTGAACCATTTCAACAAATATCTGAAACTTCTAATAGCAGACTGCAAAGGGAAAGAATAAAAATTAAATAGGAAGTTTTAAATAGAACTGTGATCAGTGGACACATAGGTAAAGTGAAAGTATCACATACTCCAATTGCTGCCCACAGCTAAGAAAATTTCTAAAGTTCTTGACTTTTGTTTCTTACCTATAATTGATATTTGGCTTTATTTACATGATTTACTAGTATTTGATTCTAAGCTCTCAAATAAGAATAAAATAAGATTTCTTTGTTGCTTCTTTCTTTCTTTCTTTCTTTTTTTTTTTTTTTTTTTGCAATGGAACCAACATATGTAGAGCATGTGGGATTTGTGAATGATGTGCTTTGCTGGGCCAACAGCATCAGTGCCAGCTTAATTGTTCCAAGTAATGGTTTGTTCCTTAATAAAGATTCCACAATGCAATTGCAGTAGAAAAATAATGATTACTTTAGGACAGATGGCAAAGTAGCAAGATGGGGAACTTGTTCATATAATTCTTACTCTCAATTCTGAATTGATGAAGGATAAGGGTCTGACTGAATACTCCAGGAGGGATATTTATACAGCTCTGAATCACCGACTCATTGCTCAGCTCTTCATTCTCTTTTCCTTAAATAATGCAATCTTTGCCTATGGGGCTAGAAAAGTGAATGACTGTGTTAATCCTTTAATTAAATACTTTGAGTAATGCCAAAGTTTTTTGTGTTTTTTTCCCTATTCTTGCCTCTGCATGTGCGTGTGTATATGTGCTCTAAAATTTGAAATGCAGAGGGGGGAAAATAAAACTAAATGTTCAGATAAATAGGTTTTAAAAATTAAAATATGAATGGCTCAACCATCTGTTTTCTTTAGATTAAATATGACTAGCTGTGGCCTCCACATTTGTTTCTGTAGCTATAAATCTATGTTCAAACATTACGTATACATCTACTTCAGCAACATTGAACATATGGACATGCATCTTACATAATTTAATAAAGAAAACCTTTGGTATATTGCATTAATAAAGCTAATTTTTAATTGATCTGTTATTCTTAAACCAAACATCTGCCTTTTGATTCAATCTCTTGTAATGAAACGTACAGCACTATTAGTGGCCCTGATCAACATGGCTCAGTCCCATTCACAGAGAAATCACCAGTTTGATTCCTGGTCAGGGCACATGCCTGGATTGCTGGCTCGATCCCTGATCCCATTGGGAAGCAACCAATTGATGTGTTTCTCTCACATGGATGTTTTTGTGTTTCCCCCGCCCTTTCACTCTCCCTAAAAATCAATGGGAAAATATCCTTGGGTGAGGATTAACAACAACAAAAAATGATATTGTGACTTGATTGCATAACAACATTTCAAATCATCCTGACATAAGAGTTTTGTGGACTGTAGTTTTCATAATACTGGGCATAAGAGCCTTGGTCTCAATTCTTCAGCCTGCATAAATAAATCTTGGTTTGTGGTGGACTTTCATCAAACTCTCTAGTCTGTTACTCTGCTTTCCTTCCAACCAACTTCCTAGTAACAGGGAGTGCTGAACTTAACCAGTGCTGAGGATTGGTTTCATAACTTTTGCATTTCTTCATTCTTTCCTCCCTGCTTTGACTGCCCATTTATCGCCTTCTCCATATTTAGGTACAATTTTCAAGGCTATTCACAGATGTCACCTCTTCTTTAAAACTTCAGATCACCACCCGCTCTGGGTATACTTACTCTACACCACATAGCAGAGACAGCAAAGTAACAACATGCAGACTGCCTCTCTCCATCCCCTGTCTATGGCTCTCATCACCAATTGATCATGTCTCTGATTCAGTTTCAAAAATTTCCATGTTATTCTCCAGAAACTACCACTGGCCTATAAGGTTTGGCAGGTCACATTATTATGGGTGGAAGTGGAGGTCTTTGGGTGCTGCGGGGTAAACACTTTCCTGAAGCCTGGACAGGTGGATGGGGTTTTGTGGAAAGTTTTATTGATGGTGTAAGATTAAGGGGGTTTCCCTTCCAGGTCTCATCTCTGTCCATCATGCCATAGAAGAAGTCAAATCTTGTCTTCAACAGGGTTAGAATTAAGGCCACTGCTGAGAGAGTTTCTGCTCCATAGTCAAGTTCAGGCCAGTCCAGCACCTGGCTAGCTTAGCTTGTGTTCCCAGCTGCCATCCATTGCGGGTAGGGTTTGCACTGTCACGGGCCAGACAACTGCTTCAGGCCACGTGGCTATGGAGAGAGAACACACGAATGTATGGGCAGGTGCAAGAGCAAACAAGAGCAAAAGTGAGAGGGAACTCTTTGGGGACTTTTAACCTTTCAAGACTCTGTGCGCTTGCAAGGCTTCATCCTCCTAGCCAACCCATTGTTCCTCAGGCTAGATGGACAGGTGAGCACCTTCCATGTCATCCCAATTTCCTGGCGTATGACCCCATTGGTTCCATCCCCACCCTCAGGTATTTGCAGAGAATGGACTGGTGATTTCCTTGAGAGTATGAAACTGTAGCTATCTGGTGAAGATGCCCAGATGATTCTTTTGTAATGCCTGGCCTTCCCTTTGCTCTTTTCCTATTATTAATATTAACTAGATGCCCCTTGCAAGACGATTCCTGCAATAGGGCTTCCTGCTATGATCTCCACTGCCCCACCTGCTTCTCTCCCTTCCCCCCTGTCCCAAACTCACCTGCTTCCCTTCCTTCTCGGAAGCCCTGCCCCTGCTGGTTTCTCTCCCTTCTCCCTACCCTGCCTGCTTCCCTGCCTTCTCCACCACCCTGCTTGCTTGCTTCTCTGAAGATTCACTCCCTTCTGCAGTGTTTGGCTTCTTTCTATGTTGTCTTCACTCTGGCCTGGATATGAAAATTAACCACCATCTTGGTTGGGTTAATTTGTATACTTGCCCTGATTGGCTGGTGGGCATAGCTAAGGTACAGTCAATTTGCATGTTTCTCTTTTATTAGAGAGGATAATTAGCTTATAATAATAAAATAAAACCTGTTGGCCATTTCAGATGTTTTTTGACATTGTAATTATTATTTTTGCTATAGTATTATATTATATTTATTTATATATGTCTCCTCCTAGAGAGAAACCAGGGATCATGCTTTACTCATCATCAGCTCCTGCCCTAGTTTCTGGCACAAAGTAAATCCACAATAAATGTTTGATCAATAAATTCATAACTGAATGATACTACTTTCTCAAGGAAGGTAGTAGATATTTTATATGTTCAGCTAAAAAAAGCTCTGCTCTTTTATTTCTCAGACGATAGCTTTACTCAATAGATATCTTCATAATCATTCAATTGAGGGTAAAAGCTGAATATAATGTAGTCTGTCTGACAAATATTTTCATTGTATAATTTGAATGTCATGAAGATCTCTAAATCAAGACATGTTACCACGAAGTTTTTCTTCTGCTTTGTGTAATGAATTGGAGACTGCTCAACCTCTGATCAGTAGGGGTTATCAGAGATAAAAATGTAAGCTAAAGTCTCCTCTGTCTTAATTCCTGCTTATCTTGGGCAAACACCATTTTATCATCATCACAGCAATAGCATTTGCTGAATATCCTCTAAGCCTCTGACTATAATATACAAGGGTTTCACTCTCCTGACCTGTCCTTAAAGAGCTTTAATAAAACTTATTTTTCTTAATGGGATGAGATAAGATTGCATTGGAACAGAACTAGCATAATAAGATAGAAGGAACCAAAAGGAACAAATGTTCAGAGCAAAGCAGATATGATTAACAAATATCTTCAAACTAGAAGCAATCGAAATATCCGAAGTCCTTGTTATGAGCAAGAATTGTGTCATTTATAACATTACTGTGCATTTACACTGGTCAGATTATTATTATGACCACCTGACATTTGTAGGCAAATTAGCCATACACTGCATCGTATGGGATATGGAAGCTGAAGGCCTGTTCGAACACCTTTGCTGTCTGCAGTTACCAAGATAAAACGTCTCCAATTCACACAGGAACACAAGGATTGGACATTCAAGCATTGGAAAAAAAAGTCATGTGGTTAGATGAATCATGTTTCCAGTTGCATCAGACAGATGACAAAGTGAGAATTTCGCGGAAACAGCATGCAAGCATGCACCCCACAGGTATGAGTACAACCCTTCAAGCTGGTGGAGGCAGTGTTATGGTTTGGGGCATGTTTTCCTGGCATGATTTGGGCCCTTTAATTCCTGTTGAACAATGTCTGAATAGCACAACATACCTAAGTATCCTTGCTGATCAAGTTTATCCTATTATGTTGATGGTGTATCCCAATGGAGATGGCTTCTTGCAACAAGACAGTGTGCCATGCCACGGTGCTCATATTGTGTAAGAGTGGTTTCAAGAACATAATGGAGACTGTACCTTACTTTGGTGGCCCCCACAAATCACCAAATCTCAATCCAATTGAGCATTTGTGGGATGAAGTTAAAAGAGCCACAACCGTCAAATCTCACAGAACTGGACAGTGCTATTCATCAGGCATGGTATCAAATTCCTCGCATCACTTTTCAACATCCTGTGGAGTCAATGCGAAAAAGAATCGCAGCAATATTGAAGGCAAAAGGTGGCCCAACGAAGTACTGATGAGGTGGTCATAATAATCTGGCCACTCAGTATATATATCAATCACTTCTAAAAAGCTCAAAATGAAATAGATTTCCTATAGACATTTAGTTTTATAAGTTGACTCTCCGATTAAGCAATTAGTGTGGGTGAGAAAAAATATATAACAAGTAGGTCTTATTATTCAAGCTTTTGGAGTCCTTTAAAGTACACCTAAGTAAATGTTTGGTGAAACAATTAGTTGACAATACATATGTGGGATATTAGCTGGCTTATACATTTGAGGAGGGTTAGTTTCTAAATAATAAAACTGGAGTTTTTCCTAAAACATCAGATGATTCATTATTTTTAAACAAAGACCTTTTGATGGTTGTTTTTGATTGGCAGTCCTAATTATCCTCAAACATATTCACTCTTTTTTTTCTAACATTGTTCCCCACTCATTCCATTGGTTTAATAAATGCTCTGAGCTGAACATTCATGTTTAGACCTCCTTGCCTAATGGGAAATGATACAGTGAGAGACTGGCCTCGCTCAAAATGTTCTTAATTAAAAGAAATTATTTCAGAGTTATAATTGCCAAGAATGATTATATGGGTCCCCCAGAGAGGAAGCATGCTTCAGGAATAAGATTGAGTGGTTCAGGTAAATGCCAGATTAAGTAAAGTACAAGTTTATTCATTGTAACATGGGTTGTAATAGCAAATTATTGGACTGGCTGACAAATAATGATATATCCATATAAAAGAAGACCTGGTAGCCATAAACAAAGAAGTTTTTCTGAGCTGATTTTGAAAATTAGTAACTTAAAAACAACTCAAATTTTAAAGGACCATGTATTGTGTTATGTAGTTTGTGGTTTAAAAAGAGATTTTATATACATATATGTATACACAGTTTCTTATAAGCATAAAGAAGAATCTGCTAATATTGAATGCTAATGTTTAGAATTTAAACCATGTGATTATAAAACCTTTGATTAAAAATAAGCAAATACAGTTTCAAAGCACAAGTTAAATGATAAATAAAAGAATTTGGACATCAGTCTTCACCTGGTGTTGAAGCTTGGCTCCACTGTGCAAATATGAGTAATTTCACTTACTTTTATGGATCAAAATCTTTATCTATAAAGTTGGGTTAAAATAATGCCTACTCCCCATCCTTTGGGAAAGATTAAATGAGGTAGTACATTAAAAAAACATTTTCTGACACATAGTACCAGTCAGTAAATGATGTTATCATCATTATTATTAAGCTATAACACCTCATTAGACTCAATTTGCCTGTGTTAAATAAACATTTCCCTCTCAAAAGTGATCCAGAGTTTGACTGGGAAATTTAAAGAAATTTCATTTACCACCAGCCAAGAATTACAAGAAAAATAGAAAATAAAGAAATAAATACTTGTT
The DNA here is from genome assembly GCA_963924515.1 of Vespertilio murinus. Lineage (NCBI taxonomy): Eukaryota > Metazoa > Chordata > Mammalia > Chiroptera > Vespertilionidae > Vespertilio > Vespertilio murinus. The sequence continues at coordinate 31,695,513 of OZ004711.1, forward strand.
TGAAAGTTTACAGTATATTTATTTTAAATAATTTTATTGTGGCTTCTCAGTTATATACTACCTGAGGGAATTTTTCACTCTGAATTTTCTATCAATTTTCAATCGTGAAGTCTTCAAATGATGTCACTTGCTAAATATAATTACTATTATTATCTCCATTTTCTTTCTTTTCAACCTCTATCACTTCAAATTTTCATTCTTATTCTCTGTTAATTCTTATTTGAGGATTTTTTTTTGAGCATGGAGAAGGTAGGGAGGGGAGAAAGAGAGAGAGAGAGAGAGAGAGAGAGAGAGAGAGAGAGAGAGAGAGATGTGAGAGACAGAGACATCTATCAGTTGCCTCTTCCACACACCCAACCCGGGCCAGGATTGGGCCTGCCAACCATGTACATGCCCCTGACTGGGTATTTAACCCAGACCCATGCGTCTGTGGGCTAACACTCTAGCCACAGAGTGAAACTATCCAAGGCCTCTTTCTCTGAATTTTAACAAGTTACCATATTTAAACAAATCAGATAGAAGTGGTATTGAATGCTTTAGATTCTCAAGCTCTCTAACCATCAAGTTTCCTATATTAGAGCTCTGTACTTGGCTAATATTTTTTTGAGGATTAAATTAGGTTTCCAGTGTCAAAAAGCCAGCTTACTTTACATGTTCCTTTCCTTCCCATGAACCATTCTAATTCACTGAGTCTGTAATTAGTTCTTTTTGTGTTGTTTGTTTCTACTTTTGCCTTCTTTGCTAATTCTTTATCATTCTTTACATGCCAACCTTTCTACAAACTCTAGCCAAATTCAGATATTCCCAAGATTAACTCCCAGCCAGTCTATTCCAATAATAAATAAATGAAGAGAGCAGAACAACCAGGAGTTAACCTCATGATACCATTGATTATAGTTATGCGTTCATTTTCTCCATAGTACACTCAGCGCTTCTTGAAGATACAATCATTGCCTTATCAATTTGTTTTCTTCAGGGCTGAGCACTTTCACCTCTCAAATGATGGGCATTCAGAAAGGACTTGTTGATTGCTCATTGTATGCAGGTGAATCTGCATACCAACATTTTTATGAGAATTAGATTTCTCTTCAAAATATACATGATACTATTTCATTAAAAACAAAAAAGTATGCCTGGCCTGAACAAAGGATATTTTCCCTTCATTTGTGATTTACATAAAAAGTTCAGACAGGAATAATCATTGAACATTTTATAAAAAATATTTTTATTTTATAGAATCTAATTACACGATGTGAGGTTGGTCTTAGGTAAAAGTGGAGGAACAGTAACTTCGTTTCAGTCATTCTTGCCTATGTTAATTCAGATATTCCAAGAAGCAGATAGCAAGATGGGATGAGATACGAAAGATGTTTCTTTGGGAGAAACGTCTATGAGGTTAAATAAAAAGGAAGCCAAGGAGAGGGAAGAAAGGAGAGTTGAATAGATTAAATTTCAGATTTTACAAAGTTCTGAGAATGTTTCTTCCAGGCCAAGAAGGAATCCTATAAGTCAAAGTTTAAACATCCCCATGCCTCACAGGAATGGGTCTGGACTTGAGTTCCTGGCAAACTTAGTCCTCAGCTGAGTGCAGCTGGAGGACACTGTGGCTTCAGCACTGACCGAGGTAGATCAAGAAGGGAAACAGCCGAGGCTCCAGCAATATGCTTCCTCCTAGGTTTCTTACGGGCTGGGCCAGGAACAGGCAAAGCTTCACTTCAGCTGCAAACCAAGGCAGGTCTCAAAGCCCAGCCCCGCTTCAAGAGGAGGGTAGTTGGCCGCCACACATAGTTGGAGGAACAATACAGAATTGGTGGCCATCTTTAACCCACTACTCTTTCCCCGGGGCTGAATTGACAGGCCAAGCCTCTTGCTGCTCCGCAAAGCCCCTTCCTTTTATGATTCTGGATTACATTGCCTGGAAGTGAAATTCACATGAGATTTAGAAAACGGAGGGAAGTAGCAGCCCTCATTATCTGAAGATCTGTTATCAGATGCAGTAACAAGGCAGATAGATACACACACACCCGTGGTGAGAGATGCCAGCTATTCCTCATTCTCTCCCACTCCAAGTGCAGTTTCCAACTACTGATCGTGTTGACTAACAGCTGTCTGAAGCTCATCACCAGACTGCTGGCTGAAGACCAAATAGTTGCAAGAGGCAATAGTTTTCCATACACTTTTCCACTGGCTCCCCCTCCGCAGTTCCTTCAGTAACTACACTTGTTGGCTTCCCAGGCTGACTGTTGTCTCACTGATTTTTTTAAAAAGACATTTTTTAAAATATATATTTTATTTTTTTAATTATTTTTTATTGTTATTTTACAGAGAGGAAGGGGGAGAGATAGAGAGCTAGAAACGTCGATGAGAGAGAAACATCGACCAGCTGCCTCCTGCACACCCCTTACCGGGGATGTGCCCACAACCAATGTACATGCCCTTGACCGGAATCGAACCTGGGACCTTTCAGTCTGCAGACTGACACTCTACCACTGAGCCAAACCGGTTTCGGCTCACTGATTTCCTTACTCCCATTTTAGAGCTCCCACACCCAGTGCCTCCTCCTTTATGTGAGGTCTGATCTCTACGATGATTCCTTATTCCATACCTCCTAGGAGTTCTGAATTCCTGATTAATCTCTGACAGATACATTCAGATAACTTTCCTATAAAACTGAAAATTATTTTTCAAATCTGATATGCAATACTTAGAACAGTGTGAGGAAGAGTTTCAGATCATTATCAGTGATTTCATTTCTATTGCATTAAAATTTCTGGGACCAATTATATCTAGGGAAAAGTAAATACTACCCAAAAAAAGGTCATATAGTAAAAATTTTATTGCCTACATTCCTGTAGAAATCTATGCAGTATACTGTGGAGAGAACCATAAAATCATTTGACTAACTTTTGAAGTCTTTTAGGTACAAAATATAGAATCTGAGTGGCTTAATACACAAAGGTTTGTTTTTGTTCTCCCTATATGTCCATCTTAACTTACATGCGAGATCTGAGAGATTTGCTCTGGGCCTGGGTCCATAGAGAGTCTGCAATCCTGTAATTGTACTATCTGTCATATACAGAATTCTAATGCAAGAGACAGCTGGGAAGTTGAGCTTCTACTGTTCTGTGCTTTTTTTCAGAGGTAACACATGTCATTTACTCATCAGTCCATTAACCATAACTAGTTACACGGCTCTACCTAATTGCAATGAGGCTGGGAAATGTGAGGGGAAAAGATGGAATTTGAGTACCATTCACTCTGCTACCCAGAAGGAACAAACATTAAATCCTGGAAGACACTTAAAAAAATACACACATAAAAAGTTCAGACAGAAATAATCATTGAATATTTTATTAAAATATTTTTATTGAATAGAATCTAATTACATGATGTGAGGTTTGTCTTAGATAAAAGTGGAGGAACAGTAACTTTGTTTCAGTTATTAACATAGTGCCATAAATAAAGAATAAAGTAAATTTTGGGAAAATTCACATGAAAGGAGTAATACAAATTGGTTTATCAATTATGGTTAGAAGCCTTCTTTAAAAATAAGAAGTGTTGGGGCCAGTTGCAAAGGATATGTAGAACACAGTTGAGCAGTGATTGATAGGTCAGACTTCCAGGTAAAAGAGGAAAGTTAGAGATTGATGATTAAGTGCTGGCAATTATGTTGAAAATTAAGTGCCCACAGGGAAAGTTTATTCTGATGCAGGCAAAACAAACAAACAAACAAACAAATAAAACAACAACAAAATACCTGGTAGTGTGACTCAGTGATTAAGTATTAACCTAAGAACCAGGAGGTCACAGTTCAATTCCTGTCAGGGCACCTGCCCTGGTTACAGGCTCAATCCCCATTGTGGGCATGTAAGGAGGCAGCTGATAAATGATTCTCTTTCATCATTCATCATTGATTATTCTATCTCCCTCTCTCTCCCCCTTCTTCTCTGAAATCAATAAAAAGATATATTTTTTAAAAAGAAAGAAAAATAAAATGTCCTTACAATTAATTTTCTAATAAAGAATTAAAATGGAATTGATGAGAAGAGCATCAAAATATATATTAGGAAATTGACTCTGCAAGATATAGCTTTCCCTGTTAATTTTAGAGTGTGCATACTTTCCAAAATTACTTTAAAAAAGAGTTTAATGTAGCAGCCCTGTGAAGAGTAGATTAGAAGAAAGGACTGAAGTCATAGGTGTTGTTATGTCCGTATTGGATTTTAAAATTTCATATCTGGTACAAAACAGCTCGATTCTTCTTGAAACAAAGTGTTAAGTTGTCCATTGGGTGTATAGTCTATGCTCCTGGGCAAATACCTCATTGAGCAGAGGTGTCATGTTGATGTGGGTGGTCTCAGCTCTCAGTCCCAGCACGGGCGTGCAGAGGCAGCTGATCAATGTTTCTCTTTCATCATTGATGATTCTATCTCCCTCTCCCTCATCCTTCCTCTATAACCAGTGGAGTTATATTGATGCAGGTAATTTCAAATCTCATAAGGAAAGCTTGTAAAGAGAAATATGAGATTTAGCTGTGAACGAACTACAGAAGTATTAAAGAAGGAATCTAAATTGGCTCCCACAATGTGAAACCCTGGAATGTGGGAGACAAGAAAATGCCTAATCGTAAACATCTATGATCTCTATTGTTAATCTAAACAACCTGGGGAAATGATATGGCATGATGGTTATAGAATATGAAATTGAAAATTTAGTATTCAATGTCAAGTAATTAACAGTTTAAAACCCATGAGTGATTGAATGTAGGAGGAAAATAATAAAAGTGGAAATAGTGTAAAAGGAGAGAAAGTTTGAAAATCAGCTCAGGGGATGATAGTAACTAATAATCAATAAAGAAACAAAGTAATACCAGGAAGAGAAAGAAGGAGGAAATTACTATTAAGGAAGCTATGCATGATATGTAGATTTATAGTACAAAATTAAAGAATTTAATGTGCTGCTGTAATCTAGAAAATAGTTTTATTTCATAAATGACAGAACAGAACTCAAGAAGTCTGTGACTTAGGTAACATCTTACAATTAATATCCTATAGAGCTATTGGACTTACAACAGGTTTTCCTAATTCTCTGTTGGCCTCTATAATATGCAGACTTAGTCATTAGCCTCTCATGCAAATGAGTTATCAACATGTAGAAGCATTTAGAAGAGAGTGACAGCTTTGCCTCGGAGGAAAGTAACCCAAGACTATCGGCCTAATACTTTCAATGAAAGTAGGACAGAATATATCTAATAATGTATCTATGACGAGTGGAATTGCTGAAGAGAGGCAACAGATAAAGACTATTTGCATGGCTTAGAGATGTTGGGGCAGTAATTAAGAGACACTTCTTTTTAAGACATCTGAGCTGAATTGAAACTTAAGCATTTTTTCTTCTTAAATTACAGATTGTACATCGTATTTTTAGAACTTTGCCGTTTTATTTCTTCCAGTTTTTCTTGCAGCATAGCCTGTCACAAAATTCAAGTTTAAAAAGGTCAAACCTATTAAAAAGCAAAAGTGTTGGAGATATTATCCTGTTCTTTCTTTAAACATTCTGCCTTAATTTTTTAAAATATATTTTATTGATTTCTTACAGAGAAGAAGGGAGAGGGATAGAAAGTTAGAAACATTGATCAGTTGCCCCCTGCACACCTCCCACCAGGGATGTGCCCGCAACCAAGGTACATGCCCTTGACAGGAATCGAACCTGGAACCTTTCAGTCCACAGGCTGACGCTCTATCCACTGAGCCAAACCGGTTTTGGCCTGCCTTAATTTTGATGGTTAACTGGAAACCAGCTTCAGCTCTAACTGCCCAGTTGTAGTTAAAGACAACGGTCCTTGTAATTGTGGCTAGCTGACCATCAGAACTCCTCTGTTAGGTCATGTCCCTCAGAGCTGATTTAAACAATAATACCCAGTCTACCAGTATAAGGCTCCTGGCTTTGCTGTCAGTAGAGCAAGTAGGAAGTAGGCCTTAAACAGTATCTCTGTTAGTGTTAGAAGTTTCTTCGAGGTCCTGTCATGATTCTTATTGTCAATTAGAAAGGCTTACCTCCTGCCAAAACCAGTTTGGCTCAGTGGATAGAGCAGACTAAAAGGTCCCAGGTTCGATTCCGGTCAAGGGCATGTCCATTGGTTGGGGGCACATCCCCAGTAGGGGTGTGCAAGAGGCAGCTGGTTGATGTTTCTAGTTCTCTATCCCTCTCCCTTCCTCTCTGTAAAAAATCAATAAAATATATTTTTTTTTTTAAAAAAAAGAAAGGCTTACCTCCTCTTGCACTAAAATCCATTTTGCTAGCAGGTGGTATGTGTCCATCAGGTACGTATAACAACAGGTAGGTATAATAACAAGTAAGAATGCACCTTACAACTTTGCAGTTCTCTCTTAGTAAGACTATAGCTCTGGTTCTCTAACATAAAAACCCCAGGCCCTCTATTTATTAGCTTCTGTCCTTAAATAAACTTTTTAGTCTTCACTTTGTTCAGTCTTAAAGCTGAACTAACAATATAAGTTGTCATGTTAAGTTGAGCATTACATGTGATAACACTTAATATGATATACTGTCTCATTATTAAGTAACGTGATCAAAGCTTCAAAGCTAATAAATGCTATAGTTTGGACTTAAATTCAGTGCTATATCTTTCATCCATAGTAAATATGATGGCACATCTATAAATATTTATCATTAGTATTATATTGTGTTCAGGGAAATCTTCTAGTTCTGGTGGGAGTACAAAAGTTATTATACCCTTTTACTCTATTCTCTACTGTCTTAGAGTAATATGGTTAAAGAAAGAGGACATTCATAAGTGACAAATACTATTCAGTAGCCAACAGTATTGTGCCTTGTGAGCAGTAATCATTAGGTCTGGGTAAGACAGGTGAAGGGATCAAGCAAAAATAAAAAAAAAAACAACTACAACAACAACAAAAATCCCTTATAGACACAGACAATAGTATGGTGATTACCATAGAGAAATGGGGGAGGGGAGGAGAACTGAGAATGGGGGATGTAGAAGAGGATAAAGCAAAGATAGTTGGTGATGGAAGGAGACTTTTTTGGATGGTGAACACAGAGTACAATATGCAAATGATATATTGATGTATTATAGAATTGTACACTTGAAACCTATATCATTTTATTAACCAATTACTCCCCAACAAATTCAATAAACATTTTGAAAAATTGTATTGAAAGAGAGATTACTTAAGGTTGATGTTATAGGCAAACTTCATCAAGAGACCTTAGTTAGACCGTAAGGGATAGTCAGTGTGGATAAGAAGAATGAAAAAGGTAGAGTATTCCAGACAGGAATTAAATGAACAAGACATAGAAGCTATAAGAAATGGGGATAATCAGATTTGTAAAGTAATAATAAGAAATACATTGGGGGAGAGAAGCAGTAATGAATAGTAGAGTACCTTGAATGCCAAGCAAGAGGTTGCACTTTTTGTGGACAATGGTAAATTGAGAAAGGACTTGGGACCTTTATTCAGATAGTTTGTCTTCTGTTCAAATTTGCTTAAAAAAATTCCATCTGAAATTTATGCCATGTTTGCAAGACACATTGCCCCAAATCTTATCAATTAGTTGAGGATCTCAATTTTCCTCAGTTTAATAGAATCTATCACTTCATCTCTTTTATAATGAAAGCAGAGGTCAAAATGCAGATTTGAAGCTCTTTAAAATGTCAAAATAAACAACAAAACATATGAACAAAAAAAATTCTGACAGAAAAATTTTAAATAAGAAAACAAAACCTTACTTATGGAATAATTTAAAAAATTGTTATATCTAGTGTTATTTTAAATATTATTATGAAGATAAGGCTACATCAAATCTAAAGCCTAGAAGTAAGATGCTGTCTTATTGATGCTGATTTGACATTCTGTAGATTATGGGAAGGAGCATGGGCTGTTCTCTCTTAGTTTTCTATAAAGTCTGCCGTTGTAACATGGTGGACGTTTCACAAAGCCAATCATGGGTATCCACTTGATCATACAAAATAAAATACTAGTTCTAGGCTCACACACGCACACCATGTGCAACATATTCTTGTCTAGTGTTCTCAATTTTAACAAATAAGATAACCATCTAGGATTTTTTCAATGTCTGGTAGAAACATAATCCAGCTCAGTAGTTAATGCTTACCAGCACTTCTATTTATAGATTTGTATTTTTAGAGAGCTATCAGTTATGTACAAATAATGTTATAGCTTAGAACTTGGTGCAAGGTGGTGGTAGTCACACATCCATTTTCTTTCTCTTTAAAACAAGCTATTTTAACTACTTAGTTTTAGAAAAGCTGAGTTAAAACGAGATTGTCAATTTTATACTTGCTCCCTCACAGCTATAAAAATGACTCCATTAAGTGAGTAAAACTGTTCCAGGTCATTACACTCTTATGTGGTGGGAAATATATTAGCAGCATAACAAGAATTTGACATTTTAAACCTAGTTAAATCCTAAAAAATAATAGATTGGTGACTGATTACCAAATATACATATATAAGGGAGAGTTTAAACAAAGGTTATTTCTTTTGAGATTTAGAGAATTTTATTTTATTTTATTTTATTTTATTTGCAAATCTCAGACTCAGACCCTTTTTCAAAATTCACCATAGTTATCCTTATGTGGATACACCTTTTAATTGTTTCACTCTCAGATATAGAGAAAACGTTTTTATTAAAGGAGAAAATACATTAGTTAAAAATATTGTGACAATGCCGAAACCGGTTTGGCTCAGTGGTAGAGCATCCGTCTGCGGACTGAAAGGTCCCGGGTTCGATTCCGGCCAAGGGCATGCACATTGGTTGCGGGCACATCCCCCGTGGGGGGTGTGCAAGAGGCAGCTGGTCAATGTTTCTCTCTCATTGACGTTTCTATCTATCTCTCTCCCTTCCTCTCTGTAAAATATATTTTTTAAAAATATTGTGACAAAAGTAACTTGTCAATCAATGGTAGATATGTGGTCATTTTAATTTTAATAAGAAATTGTATTTATATTGTATAAAGCTTATTAGCTTTTAAATCACTTTCTCAGAAGATTGTGTAACTTTACACTCACAGTGATAAGGAAAGGAGGAGAAGTGTTATCTCAGTTTTAGAGCAAGTAAAAATAAAAGCTTAACAATGTGTACTTCCTTTGGTTCATCCTCACCACTCCAAGTAGTCTTTACTGTGAAACTAGGGTGTGCATTTTCTGAAGTATGTATTCACTGTTTTACCTGGCATCGATAATTAGTCCTCCCTGTTACACCCAGCGCCCCCTAATGCATTGGAGAATGAGGTTGTGATCTAGCTTCTCTGAGTGGCTGTGGCACTCTCATCCTGAAGCCTGAAGTGGGAGCTACCCTGACTGCTTAGTCACTTTCCTCTGTTCTCTGTTTTGTTTAAACTCGCTTTCTGGATATATTTCTAACTTCAAATACCTTTCATTATTCCCCTTACTTATCACATTTCTGCCCATTTCTAAATTACGTGATAGTGCTGTGAGCACAGAAACATCCGTCATTTTGAGGATGTGGGTTTTGTTTGTGTGCGGTTAGTAATCCTGCTGCAGTGGTTGTTATAGTAACCAGTTCTCTTCAGCAGGGGAAGGAGTGTGGGCATTTGACAATGCTTAAGATTTCAATAGAAAAAGAAAACATTTCCTAGATTTCATATTTCACTGGGAGATGATTCCAGGGCAACTATTATCTGTTAAAGTCTGTATTTTTAAAGAAGATGATAAAATAGATGCAGGTGCAACCCACCAGTTCCCTTGAATTCTTCACTCCACCGGGGCACTTTAATCTGTTTACACAGTTATTCATCTAATGCATATCCAGATATGTCAGACCAAAGTGTCTGAGTTGCCCAGAAAAATGAGCAAGTTGCATAAGCTATACAGTCAGTTTTGTATGAAAAGGCCACTCACAGCAGGCAATTTGCAGGGAATGACTAGATTCTCAGCAAGCAGATCCCTCTTTTGCTTTTTATTTAGCTCCTTTGTTTTATTTATCCTTTATTGCAAAGGTATTGTCTATGGGGTTGAACCAGATACTTCTTTATTCTCTTTCCTTTTTCAATCGGTTCCCAGAATTAGTGCTATTAATAGATCATTTTTGTGTGTGTGTGCAATTACAGGAATGTCAATGTCCATACTCATGTCCTGCTGAAATCAGTGCCCACACAAAAATGTGGAATTAAAAAATACTTACATTGTACCATAGAGCATCAGAGTTACTTCTATTCACTTAATATACCGTACTACACAGTTCCTTCCATGTTAATACATGAAAGTATATCTTGTGGAAATAAAAGAGTACATACTCTGTTTTGCCATAATTTGTGTAAACAGTGCCTAGTGTGGACCAGCTGAGTACTTTTCAACCGACTCCTGAATTGAGCAGAGTTGCAGTGAGGGCTCTCATCCACAGAGCGCGTACAGATGGAGGAGGAATTGCTGCGTTCTGGAGAGGAACACTTGATGTTTTATAAGCATTGCTACACTGTCATCCAAATGAATGTCACAATTTATAATTATACAAATGACATATCAACATGGGAATTTTTTTACATCTTCAATGATAGGTATCATTTTTCTTTCATAAACATGTTGCCAGTCTGATAGACAAAAAAAAAAAGAAAGAAATTACATGGATGTTTTTATTTAGGGAGAAATTGGGACAGTAAGCCCTCTTTGTAATTATAAGACTGTATGCTAACCCTTGAACAGGTTTATCACATATTTCTTATTTTACTATTTTATTATATAAAATTCATTATGTATATATTTAATTCATACATCAATATGTAATGCAAGTATATTCACTGTTTATATGTTTGATTCATAGGTAAATTAATTAGCATCCTATAATGTAATAGTTTATTATATACAATTCCATAAATATATGGAGTCAGGATTTCCCCCCAATCTGTCACTTTCCTTATACTTTTTGAACAGTATCCTTCACTGCACAAATGATTTACATTTTTATGCTGTCAAATCTATCTGATCTTCTCTGTCTTCATATGTTTTATCCCCAGTATTTTATACGTTATACTGATACTTTACATCTTTAATGCAACTTGAGTAAATGTTCATATTTAGTATTACATCTGCATATAAAGGAAGGAAAAAACAAGAGTAAAATCAATTATAGAAAAATGCCAGAAAAAACAAACAGATTTCTTTCAGTGGATAAACAAACGGGTATCACTGTACAGGGGAATACTATGCAGCAATATGATCTATGTAGTAAAAGGAAATTAAATCCTGATATATTCAAGAACATAGGCAAATTTTAGAACTATTATGCTAACTGAAAGAACATGTATAATCTAGTCACATGAAATTCTTCACTCTGCAAAACTAATTTACGATGTTAGAAATCAGATTGGTGTCTGCTTCGAGATTGAGGGCCAGTAAGGTTGACTGAAAAATGGGCATTAGGGGATGAGGAAACTCTCTGGGGTGATGGAAATATTTTATATTTTGATCGGAACATATCACTGCATGTAAATGACTCAATTGAATATATATTCTTTTCATCAAAAGGCACTGTCAAAAAAGTAAATGAACTTGCTACATCAGGGAAGAAATTATTTTCATTAACATATATGTGACAAGTAACTTTTAATCAAAGATATAATGAACTCATTCAAATAAACTTAAAAATAAAGACAAATTTAAAATGAGCGAAATATTTGAATGGATAGTTACAAAAAAGTTATATGAATGACCAATTATAACAAGAAAAATTCCTCCATTTTATTAGTGGTCAGGGAATGAAAGTTAAACTCATAATGAGGTACCATTATACAATCATTAAAATAGCTAAATCTAAAAATACTGAAATCATCAAGAACATATGGTGCAATTGAACTCTTTACATTGTTGATGGGATTAGAAAATAGCGCAGCTACTTTGAAAAACCCTTTGGTACTTTCTAATAAAGTTAAACATGCATCTATCTCATATGTAGCAATTCTACCTTGGTATGTAGCTAAGAGAGATGAACATCTATTTCCACAAAGAGTCTTGACCAAAACTAATTATAGTGGCTTTATTCATAATGATCCCATATTCAGAGTAGCCCATATGTCCATCAACAGGGGAATGTAAAAACTAAATATCTTATAGTTATATAATAAAATGCTAATCAGCAGTAAAAAATAATTCACAACTGAGATAGAAAATCAACATGGATAAACCTCAAAAGTATAATATTGCCCTGAATAAAAGGCCAGCACCAAAAAGACCTTATTGCATAATTCTGCTTATAGAAGATAAAGGACAAGCACATAGAAGTCAGAGCAGTGATTGCTTGTGAGTGGTAGTGTTTTAAAGGGACTGAAGAAGCTTGCGGGGTGATGGAAATGTTTTATATCACGATGAGTTGGTAGTTATGAGTGATTCCATCAATCAAAAGTCATTGAAATGCTTACTCAAAATCAGTGCTCTTCACTCTATGTAAATCCACCAAAAGTACATGTAAAATTTGTTGCTATTTCACTCTCTATGTTGCTTAATATTTTGGACAAATTTTATTGCTGAAAAGTAAGTGATTTAACCAAGCTTATAATATATTATCATGACCAATTTTTTTTTGTACAGAATATTAAGGGAAAGATGAGTGATGAGCAGGACTGATTATTCTTTTGTGACTATTAAAAGTACTGAAGTGAAAAATCTGAAGCTTGAAATAGAAAACAAACAAATATAACCCATGTTCTCATGGAAACAAATCCTGGAGCCATTTTTGTTTTCTCCCACAAACTGTCACAGGGCGGATCAGGGTTCTAGAATAATATTAGTGGCAGTCAATGGTTCTACCCTTGCTTAGAAATACCCTTCTGTAGTTAACCATTCTGTCATCCTTTCCTGAATGTAAAGCATTCTTTCCATGTCAGTGTAGATTAGAGTTTTTGAGTTCATTTCTTAACACTGATAAATCTACTCATTAACATCAGTCTCATTTGCTATGGATTTTGGATTTATAGGGGATTGAAAGGAGCAAGGACTTGGAATTAATAAACATGGGCTCTGATTTTTGCTAAACCAGCTGCTAACTCTGGAATCTTAGGTAAACGAATCAGTATCCTATAGCTATTAGACCTGTTGATTTAATGTGCAATTATATACTATATACAAAAATTTCCCTGCTTATTTCAGGAGAGCAAGGAAAATCACACATGAAGTAGGTTTTTCTTTGGCCAGCATTCTTTTAGGAAATATTATTGTCTTTATATAATAGCTTTGATTTTAATATTCTTATAAGTATTCAGATATATGTGTGCATAGTGTATACATATGTATGTAGACATACATAATATTCTTTCAATATATTTTTCCTCATTCTAGACACACACACAAACACACACATACATACACTTACATTGTCTATTCAACTTAGATATTAAAGCAATTTATTGGGAAATTCATGAATTTAGGGTATAGTACATCATACACAAGTACTCGTGTGTTTTAGAAACTATTACTAATAAAGCATAGATTAGAATTTTAAAAATCTAGATATAAGAAAGACCTTGTTTTAACAGAAAACCTTAATGAAATAGATCACTCATAGCTTGCCTCACAGGTTCTATTTGTGCGTGTAGCAAGCAGCTTTAGAAGTACTAGTGGTGAGATATATATATATATATCCTTTAAAATAGACTCTAAAATGTAAATGCTCAATAGCTCTCTAGGAGTACTGCATAAATAAATGTGGCAAATATTTATCTGAGTTTAATCTCACACTCATTCTGCCCTATGTTAAAGGGCTGAAAACTTAAAATTATTTAAACTCTTTTGTTAGTTAGTAGTTTGTTGATTAGGTTCTGCCAAATTGCAGTATAGTACTGGTCTATTATTGCATATCTATAATAATAAAAGTGTAATATCTAATTAGACTGGATAACCAAATGACCTTCCAGACATCCTTCTGGACGAATCCAGGGCTGTGAGGGCCGAGGCAAGCAGAATTTCGTACATTGGGCCTCTATTAGAAATATAAGAAAAAACAAGCCATGTTATTTCTGCTCTGTCTTCTACAGAAGAGGCTACTGGAGGTGGCTGTTTGCTCTAGCATTACCGGGGAAAGGCAAGCAGCTTCGCTCGAGAGAGGACTTCAGACTCATGCAAGATCAGAATGTGGCTTCCAAGCTGTCCACTTAGTGTAATGTGGTGGCATTTCCACAACACTCCTCTGGCACAGCATCCAGCTGAGAGGTAAGATAGGCTTTGGGTAACATGACTTTCTCACTCCCTGACACGTCCTAGTGCTTCTGACACCGCTGTAATCACTTCCACTAATAACTACTCTCTGTTTGAAATGCTTTGAGTAGTTTCTGATTTTTTTTTTTTTAGCCTATACCAGCCGTAGGCAAACTACTAACTAACAAAAGAGTTTAAATAATTTTAAGTTTTCTTTTAATTTTTTTCCTGGTTTTGTCTTTATCATTTGTAGATTACACCAGAAGCCAAAAAAGATGCCATGATTACTGAAGGAGGTTGAGAGTGTCGAGTGGGAAAGTTTATTTTATTTTATTTATTTATTTATTTTAAATATATTTTATTGATTTTTCACAGAGAGGAAGAGAGAGGGATAGAGAATTAGAAACATCAATGAGAGAGAATCATCGATCAGCTGCCTCTTGTACACCCCCTACTGGGGATGTGCCCTCAACCAAGGCACATGCCCTTGACCAGAATCAAACCTGGGGCCTTTCAGTCTGCAGGACGACGCTCTATCCACTGAGCAAACTGGTTTCGGCTTCATTTTATTTTATTTATTTATTTTTTAAAATATATTTTAGGGAAAGTTTTTTTTTTTAAACAAGAAGTTAAATAGAAGAATTACAACATGGAGTTTTAAGTGAAGTGGATCCATAAAGGTGATGAAATTCATAGGTTTTTTCTCAAGTGGAGAACTTATTTGAAATTACATATTATTTTTCTAAAATATGTACTCCATATATACAAGACTTTCAGATCCACAGTGTTTGTAAGTTAAGTACATAAATATAATGCCATACACATTATCCAAAGAACCATACACTTCAACCTTAAGCGTTAGAAATTTCCTACTGAGCAAATAATTCCTGGCAAGTAAAATAATGTTATATGAGCTATTTTAAAAATGGTTGGAAGTATCACAAAGCTCTTTAAGAAACATATACTTTAAACCCTAACCTTATATACAAAGAAAGTGCATGATGTTCCTCTAAATAAAATGTCTAATACAGAAAATAGAAATGGGTTAATTTTAGCTCTTAAAAGGTCATATAACAAGTCTACTGGAAATTTTTGCACAGTTTGGTGATGAGAGGTTGGCACAAGAATTGGGAATTCATATTCTAAAGATACCTTGCAGTGCTTCATATAGACCAGACCAATTATGGTTACTTCCTGTATTTATTCAGGCAACGAGGAAGGGAGGAAAATCAGCCTTCTATATCCATGTGCAAATTTGAAAAGTAAAATGCTTTCATTAATGTTTTATATCCCAGCTTTTAAAGTGATAAAAATACACGCCATTAACATTATACAATAAAATGCTTGAGATCTATCTAAACTAATAATAGAGGAATATGCAAATTAGTTGGGACTCCATAATGTCACAACCCAACAACAGGGACCTGAGGCTGCAAGGCGCCTGGGGGGCGAAGGACCTCAGGCCACACCCCCATCCCAGGCCCTGGGCTGGGAGACCTTAGGCCATGCCTCCTGCCCAGCAGGGCTTGATGAGAACCTGAGTCTATATCCCTTGTCTAGTGGGGCTTGACAGGGGACCTGAGGCTGCACGCCCCCTCCCTGAGAAGCTTGATGAGGGTGCGGCCGGCTGCGTCTGGGTCTCACCCAAGGGGAGTGGGGCCAGCTTTTTCAAAGTGTGTGCGGGTGGTGGGTGGGAACTTGACTCTAGGTCCTGCAACAAGCCCCAGACTCTGACAGGAAGGTGATTTTCATATACATTTTACTAACTTTATTTCATATCTGACCCTTCTATTATAGAGAAGGGGCAAATAACAATATTAAAATATTTTCTCTAATTGATTCCCTTTTAATGTTCATGAACTTCATGTACCAGGCAACTAGTATATATATATATATATATAGTGTGTGTGTGTGTGTGTGTGTGTGTGTGTGCGCGCTCACGTGCTTGTGTATGCCTAATATGCAAAGAGTCCCATCAGTTCAACTGTTGAGTTTGATTGCTCGCTATTACATGTTCTGACCATCAGAGGGAGGTGCAGAATGAAGGAAGACCCCAGCTGGCAGCCAGCAGCTGCTAGAGACTCTACCTGTGCACAAATTTTGTGCACTGGGCCTCTAATTGAAATATATATATATTTCACATATATAAATGTACATCCCCCAACAGCTCAAAATTGGGAATACTATCATAAGCGATTCAGAGCTAGTCTGAATTACATGAGGCACAAGTAGTAAAAAAAAAAAGTATGTGCTAATAGTTTACCTTTACTCTAGTCGTAAGCAAATAAAATCTCAGAACTCTTTCTTTCACTTTGGATTTGAACTGTCTCTGCCCTTGTTCAAAAGCAGAAACAGCCTCTGCAAAGCGAGCTCCTTCTCAATGGGAGAAAGCCCTCTTCCTTGGCTTTCCAACCATTGATAAAACCGAAACACACCGACCTCTAGCCAGAACAGTTCTGCCAAGATAATGTTCAGCTTTCTTGCCTCCGAAGGTTAAAAATATAAAGGGGGATAATGATACTGAATGATCATATGTAGCACATGTCTAGAGCAAGGATAATGTAAAAATGATTTCTAATCGTAAAAAGTTAAAATAGACACTCTACATCCTCTACCATATTTCATAGTTAACTTTTGTTTGCTTGCTTTTTAATCAGTAGGAGACTTTTTATAGAGTGCCATTAGGGGAAATGCCTGTGGAAGGTAAGGAAAGGGAGCAAGATTGCGCAGAGGAAGATGCAGTCTTTATAAAAAAAAATAATTTAAACAATTTTTTTTTCATTTAGAAGGAGATTGAGTCTTAAGGAATGTATGAACTGACTTTATTGGAGGTGCAAGATGCAATAAAGCTTCAGAGCTGTCTCAAGTAGTGTCAAGAGGCCAGGTCCACTAGGCACTGTTTAGATTTTCCTTCAGAAGGAAGGTTGGCCGGAGAGAGGCAGATCTCGTTAGCTAAGCCAAGCCCCGAAGGGGAGTGACAGGTGAAGGGTGTCTGCTGGCAGCGTTCCCAGCAGCTGGGATAATAAGAATTTTAATCCTGAAGGGGATCTAGGTGATACAACCAGGAACATTATGTGCAAACCATGAAAGAATTAGCCAATATTCTATAATTAATTGATCTTATTTCCTATGAATTAGAGCACTAATGATGGACAGAGACTGTTATTAGTGAAAATAATTATGGTAAAGACTGAGAGGTCCTGACTGCACACAGAGCCAAAGGGCTTGTTTTGCATAGGTGTGTGACATATGCACCCACAAAAAGGGGGTATCTTTACCTCACCTTAATGTACCATTTATAAGTAACCATCCATAACATAATAAAGCAGTACATTAAAATCAATGACTCCACTAAAACAAAACTAATCAGAGAAATTAAAATTAAAATATTGTTGAATATTATTCCATAATCACATAGTCATAGCAGAAAAACAGGAAGCTAGCTGAAACCAGTTTGGCTCAGCAGATAGAGCATTGGTCTGCAGACTAAGAGGTCCCGGGTTCAATTCTGGTCAAGGGCATGTACCTTGGTTGCAGGCACATCCCTAGTAGGGCTGGTTCAGGAGGCAGCTGATAGATGTTTCTCTCTCATCGATGTTTCTAACTCACTATCTCTCTCTCTCCCTTCTTCTCTGTAAAAAATCAATAAAATATATTTTTAAAAGAAAAATAAGAACCAAGATTTTTAAAAAGAATGTGAAGAAATAGAAACATTTAGATTCATGATATTAACGCAATAATAAAATTACTTGTAAACATTTTGAATTAATATTAAGGACTTAATTAGTTTTTAATAGAATTTTGGCAAGAAATTTTTATCAATGATTCTGTGTACTGCACATTGCATCATATTAGAAAGCATGTGATGCTGGTGGGGCCACTATTGCTAGAGTTAGTGCCTTTGTTCACTTTGCTCTAATAGTAACAGCCAGATATTTTCTTTGGAAAGGCTTTGCATTTAGAAAATGCTCCATAGCATAATATCATGTAAATATGGTTTCACCTTATGGTTTTATCACTCATTAATGATACTTATGTGAATCAGTTATTTCATTGGCTTTGCAAAACTGTGATTTTCTAATTTTGTCATTATTCATCTATTTATTTATTTATTTATTTATTTATTTATTTATTTATTACCTGGCATTTTCACCTAATGATTGATGAGTTTGATCATCCAGTAGGGTGAACACCTTATAAAAATGCAGAGTTGCTTGGCCAATGTGGCTCAGTGGGTTGAATGTCGACCTATGAGCCAGGAGGTCATGGCTTGATTCCCGGTGAGGGTACATGCCCAGGTTTTGTATGGATCAATGATTTTTTTCATTATCATTGATGTTTCTATCTCTCTCTCCTCCCTTCATTTCTATAATCAATGAAAATATATGAAGCTAAAAAACAACAACAGAGTAAATGGTTGTTATCTTTAATGTTCTATATTGAAGTAAGGAGCTCCTGTATAATAGCTAACTTTATTAATGATACAGGCAGAGATCTGTTCTTACAGCGCAACGTAATGTGACTTTTGCCGGAAGTTGGAACCCACCTGTATAAATAAACATCTATGTCAATCACATGGAGCACAGACACAGCAGTAATGAAGTGAAACAGTAAAAAAAATTACAGCAAAAATTTTACAGTAAAAAAGAAAGATTTACAGTAAAAACAGTAAAAAAATTACAGTAAAAAAGAAAGATAACAATTCCTGACCTTTACTTGTGATAAATAAATAATAAAATACATAAAGCACATATGTACATAAGTCGAAATGACAAAACTTTTTTTTAAAATAAATAAATGGGAAATGGAGACGTAACTATGAAATGATGTAAGTTGAGTCTATGTAACCTGAGGACTGCCTGTATATGAGTTTTATACTTTTTAAAAACATGGTTATAGGCTACAGCTGGTGTGGCTCAGTTGGCTGGAGTGGCCTTTGATACAACAAAATTTTAGGGGTTGATCTTGGGTCAGGGTACATGTCAGAGGCAGCCAAAGAATATTTCTGTCTCACATGGATGTCTCTCTCTCTCTCTCTCTCTCTCTCTCTCTCTCTCTCTCTCTCTCTTTCTCTCTCTCTTTCTCTTTAGTGCAAGACCATGAGAAATGGCCTGCTTTATATGATCATTCTATTTACCTATTAACAGTTGATGTCCTATTGCTATCCTCTGGGGACTAACTGGCTTCCTTAAAATTTAAGCAAGAGTCTTTAAATATTCTATGAATGTAGCATAGATTAGTCAAAATGAGAAAAAGAAAATTAGCCTTACCCAGTTAAATATTAGCATCTGAGAAAATTGCTTAATAACTCTACATCAAAATTTTAATTTACATAATCAAAATATGGCAGCATTTCATGTACTACTCATTTGCATTTTTCTCTCTGAAGCACCTTATGGGAATAAAATGAAATTGATATAATTATACTGTAGCTTATTTGTAGTCAAATTTTTTTAAAAATGAAAAGAAAAAACTTGTTTTCCAGTTTTTTGAAATTAAGGTTTAAAAAAAATTATAGTTTATTTTACTAGTTAATGAAGCACGAAGACCCAGGTATAATGGTATATTTTCTAATACTTCCTTTTTAATATTATAAACTTTTGTATGCAAATTATTGATATAGTGAATTACTTAATCCACATTTTTCTTTATTTGAAAAATGGATTAATATTCAGAAATAGTTATAATTTTCCAGCATCCAAACGCAAGTTAGCTTGACTTTCCATCTACTTCCTCCTAACACCCATCAGCTCCCATAGAGCTAGCTATGCAGTGGGCGCTCAAGAAATGCCGGGCTTCTTCCTCACTCTTTTCTAACTTTAAATTCTGGGGGACTGAATTCATTTGGACGCCTGCAAGACATGTTTATGTTTGCTATGGAATTGAGACCCAGTGAGTAATATGAAACTTCATCACTTTCAATGTTAAAAATAGAAGCACAATTGTGAAAAACAGACAATTTAGGAGGAATTTTTGATCTCACCTATATGCTTTATGATACAACTGGGACTAATGTTTATTGGGCAATAAAGTTCTCTGCCCAGTGTTATTACCCAAGGCGCAGTCTGTGATCATTTCCTGTCTGTAGTTTGTTATTTGGGTTGAATTTACAGCTAAGAAAAAGACATATTGTCAAACCAGGAACCTAAGTCCTCTATTGGTCTTGGTAATATGTGCTGGGATCCCTGCTTAACTTCATCAGCCTCCAGCGGAAGTGCATTTCATCACAGAGGCAATTTAAACGTCCCAACTAGTTAACTTTTCTGAGGAACCGTGCCCTCGGTGGCTAATATTGAAGACTCGTATTTGTTATCCTTCATTTGCTCGTGTTCCACTTACTCTTCTCATTTCAATCTTTCAGGCTCTCTCGGTGAGCTAAGGGAAAGGGGTTCAAGAGCACAGACACATTTGTTGTCCCCACTCCCCCTCCCCCATCAGTGCTCTGTTTGGAATGGGAGACAACGCATGGAAGTTATTAATAAGGATATTGCTTCCCTACATTTCTGTGGTGCTTTGCAATACAAGTTTAAACCTTCCATGTGTCCTTTCAGGTCCCTAACTGCACTGTAAGCTAGAGAGGCCAGTATTATCAACCAGATTCACAGAGTGAGAAACTTGGAGGGAACTATTTGTAAAGATATCCAGCTGATAATTAACAATCAATACCCAAACCTGAGTCCTAGGATTTCTAGTCCATTGCTTTGGTCACCACAGTACAACTGGAAGAAATGACTGTCATTTTGTGTCACTGTTACACCCAGATTTTGTGATCCCCAAGGACCACCAGGGAGCCAAGTCCGATGCAATAGCAGAAAGCCAGTTCCATGCTAGCATGGGCTCTGTCCCACTTACACCAACATTGGCATGGTGGAAGAGCATGGAGCTTCAACAGATCAAGGGGTTTTATAGGGGTGGTGATGTCACTGCTTTGGCTGACCCTGATTGGTTGGGTGAGGGCTAGGGTCCAGTTACACAAAATGGAGGATAGCTCCGCCCTGCCCCACAGTACAAAATGTAGTCCCTCCCCACCCTGCCATAAATAATGTTTGGATAACTAACTTGTTAAAGAAAATTATTTCCTGGCCATTTTGTATAAAAGATAACCATGATATAATATTTTTGTATCTTTTTATGTAATATTTTGTTGTTGTTGTTAATCCTCACCTGAGGATATTTTTCATTTGATTTTTAGAGAGAGTGGGAAGGAGGGGGAAAGACAGAGAGAGTAACATTGATGTGGGAAACACACATCTATTGCTTGCTTCCTACATGCTCCCTGACCAGGGCTGGGGAGGCTAGGGTTTCATGTAAGTTTTTTTAAAGCAAAATAAAAGCACATGATACTATGTAAATAACTGTCTACCATCCCATTCCTAGGCTGAGCAAAAAATCTCCATAAAAAGAAACCTATCAGAGTAATTCCATTGAATTTGGGAGCTAAGGCAAATATTTTGAGCTTGGCATAAAATGTGAACAGAACAATTAAAAATGGTTTGGAGACTTCTGGTTTCAGTTCTAACGTGTAATGAGGTTAGAAGCCATCACTTCCTGTGTTATAAGAAAAAGCTGAATAAATTGAAAATCGGTAACTTTTTGTGGGCCCATCAGAAAACTGGCTGCAGGGAAAACTGCTGCCCTGAAATCAGGAGAGGCAGGTGAACCCATAATGTTGCAGCTGATAATTGCTTACCTGAAGCAGAAATCTCTGAAGCCAGCATCAACTATGTCTTTTATTTTCTGTATTCTGATGTTTTGACATCTGAGGTCTTGCCACTGATACTGAATTTTTGGACTGGAACCTGGATTCTTTGTCCACTGGAACTGAAGAATGAATCCACGGACAGAAAGTGGTACATCAAAGGTGGTGATTTATTGAAGAACAAGTACAGACTCCCACGGGAGAAGAGTCCTACAGAATGGGGAAAGGAGGGGAAAGGTTCCCACTGAATTCCTCTTCCCAATGACCTACCTATAAAGGCTACAGATCCTGATGCCTTGATATCCTCTCTGATTGTCACTATTCCCTTAGACTGGCTACTATAGTAACTCCTGGGCTCAAAGATCTAACTTCACATGACAAGTGAGGTTCTCCCCCCTCCTTCCTCCTTGTTTTCCCTTTGGACTTTCTTCTCCTTAAGAATGAAGAGCTTCCTTCTCTTTATTTTGTAAATATAGACCTTTCTTGGCTACTTCCAGTTCCCTTGACTTATGTAAATATACCTGTTGCTGCTTCCTTGTGTTGTTGAAATGTACCTTTTCCCAGTCCAAGGCCTTGTGTTTTTTCCATGGACCCCAATTCTAAAAACATCCCCAACCCTGCCTATATCCCCCTAAAATTCCTGCTTCTTTACTGTGAAGGGACTGCCCCTCCCAAAGTCAGCCAACTCCAAGGGATAGTACCCAAGTTGCCAGAAACTGTGCTTTTCAAATGCAAACCAACCACACCCCAGTCACCTCCTTTATTATGTTCTTATATCTATTAAGAAAATAAACTAAAAAATTAATAATTGTCCAAGAGAGAGAGAGAGAGAGAGAGAGAGAGAAAGAGAGAGAGAGAGAGAGAGAAAGCAACAGATTGTTTCACTGGTGAATTCTACCAATATATTTAAGGAATAAATTATACCAATCTTCTAACATCTGTTCCAGAAAATGGAAGTAGAGGGAACATATTCTAACTCATTTTATGAGGCCAGCATTGCCTTAATACCAAAACCAGATAAGTATATTACTTGAGGAGAAAACTGCAGATCAATAATCTCATAAATTTGGACTCAAAACCCTTCAAAGCCCCTAAATTTCAAACATAAACAGCACAATTTCTAATCTCTTCTATTCACAGTGTCTCTTTTGACAATTTTCAACTCTCTTGAATATCCAAACCCTCAATTATGTAAAATAATTCAAAGTTCCTTAAATCACTTGTATAATCAAGATTAAATGATGAATGATTAGTCATTGTTATAATGAAGTGGAAGGATGTTAAGTAAATATTTATAAATGATAGTCGGGATGTGATCACTCTGATGAAATTCTTTTTTCCACAAAAGGTGATGAAATAAGCAAACCAAAGTTGACAACTTTTTTTTGGATATAACAATTAAATATAAATAGGAACTGTCAAGATTGTAATTTATTCACTTTATGAGTTTAAATTATTGCCTGTATAATCAAATTGTTTCCATATAAAAACCTTTATTTTGAGGTGATTTATAGTTGTTTTTTAAACCTTAAAAAAGGTTTAAAAAACAACTATGAACCTTTAATCTGTCTGATGTTGCCTAATCCTCATAAAAATCCCTTAGAGTAAATTAAGTAATCTTTATTCTAGAAATAAAGAATCTAACTAAAGTTTAGACAGAACAGGGAGTTTATAGTTCTATAGCACATAAACTTGAGACCTGGACAATCTGGGTTCAAATCCTTTTCTTCTCATTTATTGGGTGACTTTGGGCAGGTTACTGAAACTCTGTGCTTTATTTCTCTTATCTATAAAATAAGGTCTTGGGGTGCTGCTGGTGTGTGAATGTCCAGTGGCCCCCAAGAGAGGATGGTGTCTTGCAGAAAGCTTTGTTTCTGGGGAACTACCCCCTGAGTTGCCAAGGTCCCATTGCCCTCAGTCCCACCATAGAATAAGTGTAGCTGTGGTTTCTGCAGAGCTAGGACTAAAGCCTATGTGCAGAGTTTCCTCTCCGTGTGGGAGCACAGATCCAGTCCATCATCAGGCTAACTTCATGTTCTTTGTTGCAATCCATCAGTGCACTGTGTGTGGGGGGGGGGGGGGGAGGATTGGGTTATGCAGGGCTACATGGTTTTGAGGCAACATGGGCAGAAGCAAAGGAACAAGAGAGCCCCATGAGCCAGGAGCAACAAAAGAGTGAGCTCCATTGTTTACAGCAGGGTGGGGAACATATGGCCCGGGGGGGCCATATAAGGCAGGGGAATCAAATCATTTGGTCTGGCCCTGCCGAGGCATTAAGGGTGATTTAATTAAATGTTTGACCTAATATACCAAGCTAATTTTTTTTTCAAATTAATATCTAAATTGATCATTTTGTATGGCGTGGGAATCCTATATATTAAAAAAATATATGCAAATTAACTGAACAGCAGAATGACAGGTCGCTATGACAGAAACTGACCACTAGGGGGCAGACGCTCAATGCAGGAGTTGCTCCCTGGCGGTCAGAGCACTCCCACAGGAGGAGCACTGCTCAGCCAGAAGCCAGGTTCATGGCTGGTGAGTGCAGCGGTGGTGGTGGTGGGAGCCTCTCCTATCTCCACCGCAGCAACTAAGGATGTCAGACAGCCAGCTTAGGCCCATTCCCCCAAGGGCTCCTAGACTGCAAGAGGTGCAGGCCAGGCTGAGGGACACCCTCCTCCCCCCTGAGTGCATGAATTTTGTACACCGAGCCTCTAGTGATGTTATAAATAGCCACATGGCCTTGTTAGAATAAAGGTTTTCTACCTCTGGTTTAGAGAAGTATGTGTTCCCAAATGTTCAATTGACAAGCCAATACGTTCCCTATGTCACTCAGACTAATTGCAAATACACCTATCTTTCCCTTGTACAGTTCCTCCCCCAGTGATCTGCAGGGAATGGCCAGTGATTCCATGGGGAGTAGGAAAATGCAGCTTCCTGGTGAAGCTGCCAGATGGCCATGCTTACAATGTCTGGCCTCCCTTTGCTCCTTTCCTATTATTAACAACTGGGTAGTTGCATTGGTATCAGCTAGGCAGAGCCATACAGCTACTCAAGTCCAATGGATTGTGACTGACCTATGAACAAAATTCAATTTTTCTTCCCCTGACATTATCATAAATGTGATACAAGTTCAACGCAAATTAAATCCCTAAAGAGTTCCCTGGATGTGAAACAGAATTTGAGTCAAGGCAGAAAAAAAGCTGGTGATGTGTTAAGTCACTGAGACTCTGAAGTTATTAGTGCACAGCCTACCCTATTATCAACAATATAGAAAAACAATTCATAACCAGAGTTTATAATGAACTGCTTTACAACTCAATAGGGAAATTATAAATTACCCAATAGAAAATAGGCAGAAGACATTGAACAGATATCAAAGAAGGTGAAATTGAAGAAACTGAATATGAAATAAATGTAATAGATCCTCAACCATATTAAGTGGAAAAATGAAAAATGAAACCATAATTTCGTGTCTATTATATTGGCAAAATTTTATTTTATTTATTGATCCTTACCCGATGATGCGTTTCATTGATTTGAGACAGAGAGGAAGGGAGAGAGATGAGAGAGAGAAACATTGATGGTAGGGAGACAGCAATCTGTTGCCTCCCATTATGTATTCCAACCAGAAACCCAACTCTCAACTAAGGTGTGTACCCTGAGCGGAAATCGAACCTGCACTCCTTCAGTGAACAGGACCATGCTCCAACCAACTGATTCACACTGGCCAGGGCCAGATTGGCTAAACTTTAACTGTCTGACAATGTCAATTGTTGGCTAGAAAATGGAGAACAGGAACTCATATATGGCTGGTGGGTGGGGATTAAAGCAACCACTTTAGCCAACAATCTTGCAGTATTTGTAAAGTTAAGAGTGAAACAGGAATATTTAGGGGTGAAAAAGACAGGTTTTAGGAAATTTTAGAAATTAAGAGGACCATGGAAGAAACATAGGGCTGCAGATATATATATTTTTTTTCTCACATGAATTTTATTAAGGTATTATATGTATACATATCTTACCATTGCCCCCGCCCCCACCTCCCATTCATGCCCTCCCTCCCCAGAGTTCTGTGTTCATTGGTTGTATTCATGCATACCAGTCCTTCGGTTGTTCTCTTATCTCCCCCCAGGTCTCCTTCCCCTCCCTGCTGTCATTTGACAATCTGCTTGTTTTATGGTGACTATCTCAGGATCTTATGAATAGAATCCGCTCCTCGTTTGGCAGTCTGCTTGTTTATGGTGGCTATCTCAGGACCACACAAATAGAGTCCGCTCCTCCTCTGGTTCTCACCACCCCTCCCCCTGGGTCCCACTGCTTCCCTAGGGACACATGGCTCGCCTGGGGCACACGGTCCCCTGGGACACAAGGCTCACCCGGGGCACAGGGCCCCCTGGGACACAAGGCTCACCCGGGGCACAGGGCCCCCTGGGACACAAGGCTCACCCGGGCCACACGGCCCCCTGGGACACATGGCCCCCTGGGACACACGGCTGACCCGGGGCACACGGCCCCCTGGACATATGGCTCACCCAAGGCACACAACCCCTCTCGGGTGCTGGGGTCTCGTATTGGGGGGGGGCCGCACTAGCTCGTTGCTAGTACGGCAGGCAGGCTGGTACGGTTGCAGGCGGGCTGAGATGGCTGCAGGCAGGTAAACCGCCCTCAAAGGTGTCTCATTCGGTGCGGAAGCAGAGCAGCTGCGGACGTGGAGGCTAAGTTCTGAGGCCGCCCACTCTCTGAGCCCAGGGCGTAGTGAGCTCTGTTCTCAGTGGATTTCCTTTATTTGCAGCGGTGGTGGCGGTTGGCGGTGGCTGGTGCCGCAGCGACGGTCGCTCCTGTGGTTCAATTTCCACTATAGTTTTAAAGTTCACATGGCGGCAGTGGCGGGAGCTTCGGCCCAGCCATGTGGCGGCTGAGGGAGGACTCGCCGGGGCCACTAACGGAAGGTGCTGTGCCGGCTCCCCACCCGCAAGGCGGGTGTGCTGGGAAGGTTGTGGGTGGGCTGAGATGGCTGCAGGCAGAGAATTCCCCCTCAATGGTGTCTCCTTTGGTGTGGAAGCGGAGCTGCTGTGGACGCAGAGGCTAATTTCTGAAGCCACACTTTCTCTGAGCCAGGGGCGTAGTGAGCTCTGATTTCGGTGGATTCCCATTCGCAGGGGCGGCAGCGACGGTAGCTCCCTTCTCTCAATTTCCCCTGTAGTATTAAAATCCACATGGCGGTAGTGGCGTAAGCTTTGGAGCCGGCTGCTGGCGGTGGCAGCGGAAAGACTCGCCGGGGCACAAAGGGAAGGCGCCGCACCAGCTCCCCACCAATAAGATGCGTGCGGAGACTGGGCCCAGCTGGCCGCAGGCCGGGAGACGCCACAACAGCTCCTCGGGATGGTTGTGGACAGGCGCCGAAGGTTCCATAACAGCTCCCTGGTTCCCATGGCCGGCGGGCTGGCCCAGTCCTTGGGCCCCAGGGCAGAGCGAGATCTGGCTTCCCTCATTCCTGGTGGCAGCATCTCTGGCAGGTCCAGTTCGCCATAGTTTTAAATTCCACATGGCAGCAGCAGTGCCCTGCTTGGTGTCTAGTTGTAGCCTTCCCATTTCTGGGCAGAGATGGCTGTGGGCGGGGAGATACTACACCATCTCTTCGCCTGCCCGCTAGTGCGAGGGCCGAGCCGAGCTGGCTGCAGACAGGGAGACGCTGCGCCTGCTCCTCTTCAGCACTGCGGGTGGGCTGGGATGGCTGCGGGCAGGGAGGTCGCGCTCATGGGCTTCTCGTCCAGGCAGGGGCAGAAGGCAAGGCGGAGGCCCACATCAGCTCCCATGGCGGCCGGCAGGGCTGGCCCACTCCCTAGGCCCCGGGGCGGAGCGAGGTCTGGCTTCCCTCATTCCCGGCGGCAGAGGCTCCAGCGGGTTCAGTTTCGCTGTAGTTTTAAACTCCACATGGCAGCAGCAGCGTCCTGCTTTGTGTCTAGTTGTAGCCTTCCCATTTCGCCAGCTTTCCTGTGGGTCTGGTGCGATCCCTTTTGATTTTATCTGTTGTTTTTTTCCAAATTGTTGAGGAGATGGCGGCCCAGGAGACTTCCTAGGCCGCCATCTTGCTTCGGTCTCTCTGCAGATATATTTTATATAAAGATATCATGACCCGCAGGACAATCAACGTGGGCGAGGAGGATCCTGTAAGGGAATAAGAAGGGACAAGAGATGCAGAAGAATGGAAGCAAGACAAGAATCTGATCAAGCCTCGAATTTTATTTCCGGAACAGCGGTATATATGCAGCAGGAACAAAGGGGGGCAGGGTTGCCTATGCGGCGGGGCATTTGGCAGTGTATGATTGGTTAGGCCCTGAGTGACAAGGTGGTAAGATATCTGGCAACACAGGATTGGCTAACTGCTGGGGCGGTGTTCTAACTTGGTGGGCATGGGCTCTGATTCAACCAGCAAGGGTTGACTGGCTGAAAACCAGGATGTGGAACCAGGATGTGAGCTGTTTTAAGCTTCCTGATTCACAGGGGCTAAAATTTTCCACAGCTCCCAACATAAAGATGCAAATATTTCTATAGAATAGGGGAGCTGAAAAGCTGCAGCAAGTACATTTGCATAAATGAAGGCAAAAGGTCCATATTTACAAAATAAAAGGAAGAAGGTGAGGAAAACTTCACAAGTCCCTTGTGAGGTTTGACCTTTGGGCTCAGGAGTTACTATAGTAACCAGTCCAAGGGAATAGTGAACAATCAGAGGGGATATCAAGGCACAAAGATCTGCAGCCTTTATAAGCCATGGAAAAGAGGATTCTGTGGGCCCCTTTCCCCCTCCCCACATGGGAGTCTGTACTTGTTCTTCAATAAATCCCCAACTTTGCTACACCACCTTCTGTCATGGAAGGATTCATTCTTCAACTCCCACAGACAAAGAATCCGGGGAACCTTCCTGCCCAGGGGAACTCCCTAAGTTCCAGACCAAAAATTCCGTATCAGAAGTGCTCATAACTTTAACTTATGCTCAAATGCTGTGTGTGACATCTATAAATGCTTACCTGACTCTCAACTAGTCTGAAGCAAATCTCTTATATTTGGGATAAAGTCCATAAAATTTATTGTAGTTATAGCAGACATTGGTTACTTTAGGCTTCCCAGAATTCAAACATGTTCCCTCTTTGGGGAAATAGAAGTTAACTAGAGAAGGTTTTGATATTTGTAAACAACAGCCTTGCTCTCTCACTAACTTACCTGAGGCTTGGACAAATATCTTTTCATACCTTGTGCTCAACACCTAGAAAAATATCTAGCTCTTTGTAAGCACTCAAACATGACTTTAGTTTAGCACCACATTATAATGAACTGAGCTAACCGGCCAGTGGTGTAAACATGACTTTAATTTAAAATTGTTGAGTAGTACTTGGGTACAAATTAGATTGTCTGCAAGGTGGTTCATAAGATATTACTTGTAATGTAAGATTAGAAGCTTAATAAATATCATTCTAATAGTCTGTATGGTAAGTATTCTTTAATAAGGAAGTTGTTCAAAGATACATTTATTTAATGTGAATATCTGGACTATTTTATATAACTTGCTATTGCTTTACAATTTATACATTATTTTCAAAGTACCATTTTTTTTTTCTACTGGGGAAATTATTTGAAGAACTTGAAGTAACTGTTAGGGTGTTTTAATTCAGATGTGATAAAAATCCACTTAATTTAGAAATGGAACTAGAAAAAATGCAAAAATTCATATATACTATATGTAAAATGCTTTTCCATTTAAAAAATATACATGACCCCTTTCCTTTCACAAGATACCTGTGTTCAAATGTCCATGAAACTGCTTAACATGGTAAGACCTGATAACTTCCTGAATTAGAAATTGGTTTTACAAAGCTGGGTAGACTCGGCTTTATTTTTCTCTTGTATTTTTGTAATAACTCTTTCATGGCATAATCAGAGAGATCAATAAAGTTCACCTTTGCTTCACATAGCTTGGTAGGCAGGATTGTGACAAAAAGTTCATCTGGATTCATTATTACTTTCATGTGCTCCTAAAGGTACACCACAACTGATCAAAATAACTTGCCTTCATTTCTTTTGGGGGCAAAATGCTGGCATAGACAATAATGAATTACCATTTTGCCTCTCTATCTTTTCTTGGAGTTTGTCCCTTTGAGCAACCCGGCAATAGCTGTTGGCTAGGCAATTAGGCAACTCTTTCTGCCTTCCTTTCGATCTTTTTCTCCTTGTTAAGCTAGTAGGGAAATGTTAAGCCCTTAGGCATCTGAATCTATTAATAGGAAGAGAAGATTAACTGTCACTCTTACATAGATTCATGCTTAGTAGGCTGCTGGCAGAGTTCTTTTTTATTTCCTCCCTTTCAGTAACAAGAAAGCCATGGGCATCATTACGACATCAGAAAGTGGCTCTGCCAGGCCTCTCTTCTGGTCTCCGATGGGAGATTGTTGGTCCTCCATCTTGAATTGCCCATCCACAGGATTAAGAAAAAAGAAACAATTCTACTTAGTCCAAGTCTCATGCTATAGATAAAGAAATAGAGGTAACAGGACCTGTCAGAGGGTAGGCAGGTAATTAATGACAAAGTATGTGCCACTTTTAACTTGTTATAGAAAACTGAAGGAGAACAAAGCAATACCAGAGAGACTGAGTTACATTTATTACACGCAGGTCCAGAGGAAAATGTCTTTCAAATTTTGGGCCCCAACATGCACGAATTCTCCCTTTTTATACGATTTTACCTTCTTTGTCTCCCAAATATGGAGTGTTTCCGCCCCCCTTTTGCAAGTTCTTAAAGAGCCCATATGTACTGGGGCCTTGAGACCTCGACAAGAGACCCGACACCAGCACTGATAACCTTGTCTGGGGAAGATTCAATTTGCAGAAGCCAAATAATAGAGTTAAAATTTCAAACAGCAGTTTTCATACAAGAGGAGTGCTTCATTCCCATCATACTGAAGTTGTTATATTGCCTATTACTTTGGGACTAGCATTGACATTTTGTCAAAGTCAAATATTTCGAAAATCATTCTTTTGGGAAATAAAATAATTTATGAAGAGAGTTATTGGAAAAGGTTTATAAAGGCTCTGTGTGCCTGCCAAAAGACTTTTTACTTCACTCAAAAGGCTGTTTTTAAACCATCTGAGGATTCTCAATTTATTTGTGTTGTGTTTTTTTTACAAAAGATATTTTTAAAACAAAATTTAAAAAGCTACAAGTTAGAAATATGGAGAGGTATGTGTCCCATGATAAAGTGACTCTTCAAATGTAGTGCCTGGACCAGCAGCATCAAAGTCACTGGAGAAATTGTTAGAAACACGCCGAACCTACTGAATCAGAAATTCATGGAAGCAGACATCTGTGTTTTGACAAGCATTTCAGGTGATTTTTTAAACAATATAAGGATAACATCTGTATTACATCTTGTCCAAAGAGACTCCACCTTAGAGGCCTATGACTCCTTGCTTTCAGCAAAATTCCTTAGTTAAAATCAACCTAACCATATCTTTAAGGAATATATGACAATAACATCTTTCTTAACATCACGTTCTGCAAAAACAATTTTGTCATTTAAATGGTAGCAAGAATGTTTGCACAAGCATTATGCTGCATCTCTTTGGGTGGCTCTCTGACCATGGAAGCCATCTTGTGATGATTTCAGGATTAATTACAATCATAGAGAATAATGTGACAGCTGATGCCAACCTCACTTTTAAGCCACACCTCTACTCCAATGCTCCTACAGAAGCCTGGATCCACAAGAACCCCTCCAGTAGCTCAGTTTATTTTTTTCTGGTTGACTCCCTTGTGCAAAAGATCTTTTTAATAAACTCTATTTGCTTAATCTTATATTGAGTATAATGCTCAGTTCTATGACATCGAGACTCAGGAAGCTGGCATTCAAGGTTCTGTAGCATTGTGACACATGATGAAGTTAGAGAACCATTAATAACTTCAGAGTCCTTGATAATTTGAGAGTCCTATCTCTGAAGTAGTCACTGGGATTAAATCCCAGCCTGTCACTGAAGGGTGTGACCTTAGGTGAGTTACTCTGTTCTTCAGTTTCTTCTTGTGTGAAATGAAGAATGCTACACTAATGCTACTTATTTCATAGTGTGTTATGAATATTTAATGAGTTGATATTTGTAAAGCATTTAGAAGAGTGTCTGGACTATTATAAGCATTATGTGCCTGGACTATTATAAGCATTACTGTTAACATTATCTCACTGTAACTTGTGTTTAACTTATTGGAATTTAGCTTCAAGAATGGACTTGAAGAATAAGACTATTAGAAATAATGAATAAAAAGCAATTAAAGTTCATATGGAGACACATGCCTGAGTTGAAGGCCTACTGAGATACCTGATAACCATGGCTGCTTATGGACCAAGGAAGTCTCTACATACTGTAAAGAGACATTTGCCACAAAAAACAAAACAAAACAAAACAAAAAACACACACAGAGACAGAAAACAATAGAGAACAAGCTGCAATGCTTCACATTTCATTGTGAGATTTCTAAGAAAATGCAGACCATCTATGGATAACATCTATGTTTTTCCCACAAAAACAAATTTTTAATTGCTTTCATGTTTTTGAAAGAACAAATTCCTGGCCTACTGTCACTTCATAGAAATCTGTAAAGTCATCTGCAAAAGAAAATATTGTGAAATCCTTTGACTAAGAAACAAAGGATTGAAGCTTTTATCTTTTACTATTTCCTCCTCTGTGACCAGTGCTTCGCAAACTTAAATGTGCATACAAATTATCTGGGGACCTTGTTCAAATGTAGATTTTGATTCACTAGGTCTCCAGTGGGGTTTGAGAATTCTGCATTTCTAAGAAGTTTCCAAGAGATGCCAATACTTCAGGTGGAGTCTCCACCCTCTATGTAAGCAAAGATTTCTATCACATCCTTTATTAACAAATTCTGTTGATTCTTTCTTCATGTTGCTGTCTTGGACATCAGTTATTCTATAGCCTTCCTCATTCAGGCCCTTAATCTCACAACTATGCTTTTGATTTTTAGTCTTTCTCACTTCAATTCATATGTCTTACCACTCCCCAAACCATCTTTTATAATCAGTGTTTTTTTCACATTCTCCCTGTGATCAAAAACTTTCAGATCCCCTGCCTAAGCTTCATTTACTGGGTGTCACCTATATATTAGGGGCTCTGTTGTATCCTAAGGTTGAAAATATGAAAGGCTCTATACTTGAAAAGTTCAAACATTACTAAAAAATTTAAAACAATGAAAGAGGGTAATGGTATAGATACATACATGAATTGTTGTTATAAAAGCATCAGAAAGGGTTTAAGAATTGTTTATATACATTACACATTATATTGTTTTTAAGGGATTAATGAGTAGCTTTGAAAATAAAGCCAGAGGAAAATGATAGGGAAGGTATGGAACAAAAAATGGTCAGAACAAAGGGAAAAAGTGGTGAGCTACTAAATGTTTAACAATAGGCTCTGGGAAAAAGATGTGCATAATTTGCTCTTTTATAAAATCCAACTGAAGCATGTCACCTAACAGAGATATGCAGCAATGTGGAAAGGTGAGCAGGGAAGTATAGTAGCTTGGTGTAACCAGAACATGGAATACATATTTGGTTGTTGTTGTTCAAGATTTTCCATAATTGAGCCTGATTTTAGATCTACCAAGCTACAGAGCCTTGGTGAGTTACAAAACCAACTTCCTTAGGTCTCAATTTACTCTGGGAAAAATCAAGACATTGAATCAGGCCAATTCTAAGGGGTACTACATCTCAATTCTCACAGGTGTCATTAAATTTTAGCCATTATTTACTATCATTCCCCTTCATGCTCTCCATATCTTAAGAGTTAGCTTTTCTAGACTACCCCCAAAAAGCCTTGTGATTTTTCCTTCCCTGTAGATATTATTTTACTTTGCATTCATTAGAGCAACAATTTCTAGCAAAGCTGGAATTGTGGTCCTTTTGGTTGGCTCAGTTGTATTCAAGTCACAGAGTCAGTAAGTGTGACATAGTTAGACAACTTTGGGGCCAGAGAAATGTTGTCCCATCACTTTGAGGTGTGATATATGGAAAAGTTATTTATAGTTTGGTACCTTCTATTCCTCATTGGAAAAGTAGAGATGATAATTAAACCTGATTTCTTGGAGTGTCTGAGATTAAATTAAATACTGGCATAATAAGATTAAAATCCAGTTTAATTGGCAGTAATGTATTGGGTTTTCAGTAAATCCTATCTAATAAAAGAGTAATATGCAAATTGGCCATCACTCCAACACATAAGATGGCTGCCCCCATGTGGACACAAGATGGCCAAGATAAGATGAGATCAGGTGTGCAAGAGAGGGCAGTTGTGGGCGATCAAGCCTTTAGGGAAAGGCAGTTAGGGGTTACCAGGCCATCAGAGGAGGGAAGTTGTGGGTGACTGGGCCTGCAGGGAAGGGCAGTTGGGGGAGGATGACCCAGGCCTGCAGGGGAGAGCAGTTAGGGGAGGCCAGACCTTCAGGGTTGGGCAGTTAGGGGCAACCAGGCCTTCAGGGAGTGCAGTTAGGGATGACCAGGTCTTCAGGGGAGGGCAGTTAGGGGCAATCAGGCTGGCAGGGGAGCAGTTAGGCATCAATCAGGCTGGCAGGGGAGTGGTTAGGGAGTGATCAGGCTGGCAGGCAGAAGCAGTTAGGGGTAATCAGGAAGGCAAGCAGTTGGGAGCCAGCAGTCCTGGAGCCAACACTTGGATCAGGCCTCAACAGGCAGTCAGACATTCCTTGAGGGGTCCCAGATTGGAGAGGGTGCAGGCTGGGCTGAGGGACACACACCCTTGTGCATGATTTTCATGCACCAGGCCTTTAGTATTGGTATAATGGTTAATTTTATGTATCAACTTAACTGGGCCCAGCTATTTGGTTAATCTTTATTTTGGGCGTATCTGCCAGTGTTCTGAATGTGGTTAACATTTGAATTAAAGGAGCAGATTGTTCTTCCCTTGGAGGCACAAATAAAGTGAAAGATTGAGTAAAACAGAATTTTCTTTTTGCAGCAACATCCGTTTTCTCCTGCTCTCAGACTCGGACTCTGATCATGACTTACACCATTGGTTCTCCTGGTTCTCAATTTTTAGACTTGGTGGGAAATATACCATCAGTTCTCCTGGGAATCCAACTTCCCAACTGCAGGCCTTAGGATTTCTCACCCTCCATAATCATGTGGGTCAATTTGTTATAATACACACACACAACACACACATACACAACACACACACAAAACACACACACACACACACACACACACACATACACATCCTTTTGTCTTGTGCCTCTCGGAGAATCTTGACTAATACAATTGGTAATTATTATGATCAGAACTTAAGAAGACATTTGTTGTTATGATCAAGACTTCTCATTTCACCCGCTCTTTTATGCCATGTTAACCCCACATTCAGGATATATTACTCTCAAGTTTTAAGGACTCAAGATTTATTATTTTAGATCATAACTAATCATTAGAATTCTTTGGTGTTCATGCTGGTTTTTCAAATCACATTTCTGCTATACTAAGAAGGACTTTGAGGGCTAAGGGATGGACAATGTGATTTTCCCCCCAAATCTCCTAAGAATTATATAAAGTTGAAATAAATGTTACTGGGCTGAGAGAGAATTTATGTGTGCAGAGTCGTCTTCTTCTTATTCAAGCTTCCCATATTTGAAGATACTTATCTCATGTTACATATTAAGCCTGGACAGCAGATGACTCCTGATAATGACTTGAGCATCCCTTCTCCTCTACTAAGCACAACATTTCCTTGGGGGGAAAAATATTTCTCGTATTCTTCAAGATTCAAATTTAAACCAACTTCTCTATAAAGTCTTCTCTGTTTATATCAAGTTTTGAAATGACTCTGGTAGTTTTGAATCCCAAAGGATTTCATGGCTAGACACAAGTGGGGATTTATCATATGCTTCATTATTTTCTATTTGTAATATAAAGTTTTTAGTGCCTAAAAGCCAAGACACCCTCTGATATTTCTAAATAATATGCAAATTACTCCACTGTTAGTCACCTCAGTATTTTTCATAAGCAGTTGGTGAAGATGGCAACTATCTATTCAACACTGGGATAATGTCCTGCCTTTGGGGACCATATCCAAATGAAAGATCCCTTTTTAGAATATTTATTTATTTATTTATTTATTTATTTATTTATTTTTAATTCTTACCTGAGGATATGTTTAGAAAGAAGGGATAAGAGGGAGGACAAGAGAGAGAAATAAAGAGAGAGAGAGAAACATTGATGTGATCAGCTGCCTTCCATGTGTACCCAAACCAGGGACAGAACCTGCAACTTAGTTATATGTCCTGACCAGAAATCAGACCTACAATCTTTTCATTGTTGTTGTGTAGGCCAATGCTGCAACCAACCCAACCACCTCACCTGAGCAGGAAGATCACTTTTTGGAAGGACAATCAAGATGTTGAAGGATTCACTCTGGCCCATGTGGCTCAGATGGTTGAGTGTCTTCCCATGCACCAAAAGATTGTAGGTTCAATTTCAGGTCAGAAAAAAATGCCCAAGTTTTGGGTTTGGGTGCGTATAGGAGGCAACTCACTGATATTTCTCTTCCCCTCTGCTTCTTCTCTAAAATAAATAAAAACATATTTTTAAAAAGTGTATTTTATCTTCAAGATCCAGAGATGTGTATACTTTTGGTAAAAATGAAAAGACAATTTTAGATAATTTGATAACTGTTTTAAAATGAGGAACCCCCCTGAAAGACTGGGATTGGGTTATGATTTGTGACAGAATATTCTGCACTATATTAGTAATATTACTTCCACTTCAGGCTAAGCCTGAAGGCATTATGGCACTTTGGTTACATGGCCCAGCTGGGAAAGGGGAGGAAGCCAAGGGTACTTGGGAATCAAATCTACAGGACTTGACTCTCTGTATAGCCATGCCAAGGGTAAATAATCCACACTTCACTTGTCCAAATGAAAGGTCTAATAAATAAAGGTTGGCTCAGAAACAAGGCAGAACTGAACCTGGCACTTAGCCTCAGTGCCCGATGCTGACGAGGGCTAGGGAAAGCAGGTGACAGAAATATTTCATTTCAATAATTTTGAAAATGTGTTTTTTGTTCTTAAAGGAAGCTCTTTGCTTTTGAGGAAGGGATAGGAATTATCTAATTCAAAGATTATCTTCTAAAATAAGACATGTTTTCAATAGGAAAGAAGTACTAGCAGGGTTTTCTAACTTATTCAGTCCTCTCTACACAGGGACAAACAAGAAAATACAACACAATCAAGATAAAGAAACATTCTGAGTGTGGAGTAAAGTTTATATGCAATTTAATAGCAAGCTAAGGCATAGTCTATACAACAAAGACATGTACACACAATGTTGTCTGGAAAAGGTTGAGATTGATATCTGATACCATTGATATTTTTTCTAAAAATGGACTCTAATTTTAGAATAGTTTTAGATTTACAGAAAAAAATTACAATAATGCAGGGTTTGCAAATATCTATGCTAACTTCCCTTTTATTAATATCTTATCTTAGCATGTACATTTGTTATAATTAAAGAAATAATGTTGATACATATTATTAAGTAACTTATTCAGGTTTTCTTAGTTTTTACCTAATTTTTTTTTCAGTTCTAAGATTCCTTCTATGATGATACTGCATCATATACAGGCATCATGTCCTTAGGATCGTCTAAGTTGTGAGAATTTCACAGGCTTTCTTTGTTTTTTTAAATCTTCACTCAAGGACTTGTTTATTGATTTGAGAGAGAGAGATAGGGGGGGAAGAGAGAAAGAGGAAGGTTGAGGAAGAGAGAGAGAGAGAGAGAGAGAGAGAGAAACACAGATTGATTGCTTCTCATATTCTCATAGCACCCCAACCAGAAATCAAATCTGCAACCCGGGCACGTGCCCTGACCAGGAATTGAATGTGAGATCCTTAGGTGCACAGTAAGAGGCTCTGAGAACACTGGCCAGGGCTTCTGAGAGGTTTTAATTACAAATGCATGTTGAATTTTGCCCAATTTTTTCTCAGTTAATATGATCCTATGATTTTTATCCTTACCCTATTGGTGTAATGAATTACAGTGGCTGAATGATTTTTAAATGCTTAACCAGTCTTGCATACTCTGTTGACAACATATATATATATATAGTCTAAACTTCTCATTCAGTCCTTTCAACTTTCCATTAAATAAAATATCTGTACAGATAGTTCCTTGAACCACAAAAACATTGAGGGAAGTGCACTTTTCAAGTGTCACAACTAGGTAATGGGGAGAGATGATTTTAGGCATAATTTGAAGAGAAATGTTCCTAAGACCATAAATGAAACTGACTTTCAAACTGAGATGCATATTACACTTTTTATTCAGATATTCTGATTGAGCATATGCTCTATAATATGTACATAAGACAGAGGAAGTAACAATACAAGTCACAATTGTCAAGTGATTTCTAGTTCTCACCCATGTGTTTCTCAGGGAACTCTGGAGCTTATAACATGATACAGAGTGTAGAGAGCCGTCTGGGAAGGCGCATGGATACTCTTTTAATCAGCTGAGCCCAAGGGCACTGGCAGAATCATGATATCAGTACTGATTTCTTATCTTTATCCATGTGCTTAGAATGCGGAACAAAAAGAACCTTGACCCACCCAGGTCTTGATATGCTAAATCTTGTACCAAAAAATAAGGAGCTTACCCAGATCCTGGTGAATAGGATTTGGGCACACCTGAAAATCCTTTTGATCATAAAATCCCTTTTAGAAACCAATAAATATGCTGTGTTGTCTGAGGTGAGTGTCACTGTCTCTCTATCAGAGGACCGGAAGCCACCTGGCACCCAGTTTGAATCTTTTTCTGTCTCTTGTCTCTTTCTTTCTCTAATTTCTTAATCCCCAACTCCTCCACTCAGGAACCTGTTTGCTTTCCCTGCGGGATGTGGAAAGGGAAGAAACTCCACCCCACAGCAGAGTCTATCCCAATTTTAGGCAAAGGAGGTAGACTTTGCTAACCACTACCAGTCTTTTATTGAGTATACACCCAAGGGCAAGATTCTGAAGGAGTCACAGGTGTGAGGTGTGAGAAACAGTTGTGACTTTTGAGGGGCAGGCACACTGGACAAGTAGAAAGGATTCCTAAATATGTGGCTAGAGCCATCATTGTACTCACTGGAGCACTCTCTTATACCTGGTCCAATGTTTACAACAAACACCCCTTCCATTATTAATCATGATTTCTTATAATATTCTTCTATTGTATTAGAATGATTTATAATGTGAAGGTATACATAATTTTAGAAGGATGTTATCTGGCTTCTTACATGGGCTTAAAAATTATATCTGGGGATCAGGAGTCCTCAAAGGCACATGTGTTGAAATTATAATGGGAATTAAAGGGATACTAATGGAATTAAGAAACTATAAAAAAATGCTGGCTAGCTGTCTGATAAAACTATTTTCCTGTTGTTTCTTTTATTCTTACTCTATTTCCCAGGGTACTCCTATTGGAAGGGTTATTTGACTGAGTTATGGCCAAGGAAATGTATTTGGAAGTGATGTATGCGACTAAAACTAGCCTCTAACAACCTCTCATTTGATCCTTTAGGATTTCTTTCTCTCTTTATGTACTGATTGGAAGTCAGTGCCCAAGGTGATCTTGGGGGACATGTATTCAAGATGGCAGAGCCTTCGTCAATCTGCCTTTCTGAATCATTGAATAGGGCATATTCCTTTCTTCAGTGAAGGGTTTATAAAGAGCTAAATTGTGGAGATTTGAAAATTTTTGCTTTGGAAAGTAATAATTAGCTTTAATGCTTTTGCAAATGAACTATCTGGGAAGAATCTGTACATGATTTCTAGAAACCTAGGAAAACAATCTGCCAAAACCTGTTTGGCTCAATGGATAGAGCATCGGCCTGAGGTCTGAAAGGTCCCAAGTTCGATTCTGGTCAAGGGCTTGTACCTTGGTTTCGGGCACATTTCCAGTAGGGGGTGTGCAAGAGGCAGCTGATAGATGATTCTCTATCATCAATGTTTCTAACTCTCCATCCCTCTCTCCTCCTCTCTGTAAAAAAATCAATAAAATATATTTTAAATAAAGAAAAGAAAAACAATCTGATACCATTTTGTATGTCTCTTTACAGCATCATTATTTGAGAGTGCATAAAAAACAAGTTTACCTATAATAATTTTTATTCCAGTGATGATGGGGATCACAGTGTACTTCTATAAATTTCAGTTTCTAAAAATCAAGGTCATCGAAATTTCTTAGCAAATGATTAAATTAAAGTAAAAAATCACAGATTGTTCAAATTGTATCTGTTTTCTTAAGTAAAATAACACCCTTTCCAATTAGATATAGATACATTGCTCAGGTATTCTTTCCTAGGTGAATATAAGACTTGATATGGCTTATGTACTAATCTGAAGATTTAACATTGAGTAGCTGGATAATGTGGGCAAGGACCATGGAGATTCATTTTGTCTCCTAAACCCATATAGTTATTTAGGTAAAATTTGGGTTTAGGGAAGTAAGTTGATACGGAAGGAGCTATGAATATTTAAAGGTAAAGAAAAAACACTTACACATATTTATCCCATAGTATTTGCCAAACTTTAGATTAGTTACTGTATGTACAATATTTTTTCTGAATCTATAACAGCCCTGTGAATTAGACATTATTTTTTCTATTGTACAACAGATGATTTCTAGAGTGATCAATGTAAGAAATGTGGAGCTAAGAATTGTGAAGGGCTATTTTACTAAGGAGCAAGACCATGTTTTCCTTCTCACTTAGTGCCTTCCAAGAACCAGACTTTGTGCCTTCTCCTCAGGACAAAGCACTGTGGACGAAGAGGGGCCACAAGCTAACCTGACCAGCTCAGGGAAAGCCTACATGGCAGCCATGCAAACTCAGAGACCTAAAGTAACCACAAAGGATGGTCTGAAATTAAAACTTTTTAAACTAAAAAGCAGTTAATGGTGGGTAGTCATGTCTTAGGACCATATCTTCCCTGATACTTTACCTTAACAGAGCCTGTCTGTCTGTTGTCTTTTTGCATATACAATAACATTTTCTTTTTTTAAAAGATATATTTTATTGATTTTTTTACAGAGAGGAAGGGAGAGGGATAGAGAGTTAGAAACATTGATGAGAGAGAAACATTATTTTTACTTTATTTTTAAAAATTTTTATTTTTTTATATTTTATTGATATTTTACAGAGAGAAAGGGAGAGAGATAGAGAGCTAGAAATGTCGATGAGAGAGAAACATCCACCAGCTGCCTCTTGCACACCCCCACTGAGGATGTGCCCGCAACCAATGTACATGCCCTTGACCGGAATCGAAACTGGGACCTTTTAGTCTGCAGACCAAAGCTCTACCACTGAGCCAAACCGGTTTCGGCAGAGAGAGAAACAATAATCAGCTGCCTCCTGCATGCTCCCCACTGGGGATGTGCCCACAACCAAAGTAAGTAAGTGCCCTTGACCAGAATCAAACCCAAGACTTTTCAGTCCCCAGGCTGACACTCTATCCACTGAGCCAAACCGGTTTTGGCTACAATAATATTTTCATTGGGATGTTAAAGTAATTTCCTTTTTCTGGACCCCTCAAAGCATAGATACCTCACCAGAGCAGAGACCAAAAATTCCTTAATTGCTAATTGTTGACTGTTAACTATCCTGCACCCACCTAAGTAAAAGAAGTATGTTTCTATCATTTTACTTTTTATCCATCCTAGAGGTTTCCCCACTTCGCTTTCTCCTGTCTCCCTCATCTATCACTAATGTATTTTACATCTCCTTACATCTCCCCTTTTGATTGTAATGTATAAAACAAGGTACAAAACCGCCATTCTCCGGAGCATTATATCAATCCATTGAGATTCTGCTTGGCATTTGTCAACAGTTTGGCTCAAACAGACTAACAAACATTCTTCACAGGCTTGAATGTTTCTTATGATAACAGCCCACATCTCTTTGAGCACCCCTGGACCCTCATCCCTGACCTTTCCTTTCCATGTGAAAATCATTAGGGCCAAATAGCTATGAGAATGCTGAACTTGATAAAGGCCTGCTTGTTTCTTTGTGGAGCTATTAATCACCTGGGGGAAAATGTGTTTTTCCTCTCCTAAAAAGTTTTCTCTCCACCCTGGTTGCTTATAGATACATAGGCCTGGTTTGGGGGCAGCAATGGGATTTGCAGAATTCAAGAGGCCAGGTTTAATATTGATTACCATTTGTGTTAGAGAGAGCCACAACTTTCTATTATGCTATTTATTATTACCATTTCTTATCTTAGCTCCTCACAATCCCCAAACAAATAAAATACCTAAAAAAGTAGTGAGTGCATTCTAGGGAGTAAGGAAAGCTATCAGCAGAAAGGCGGGGTTGCTATTTCTTCAGGGTCTACTTTCTGGGTGATGTCTGCATTAAAAGAGGTGGGAGAAGGCAAAGAGACACTTCAGTGTATACGTGGGTTCAATTCATAGTGTTTTTAATTAAGAAAAAAACTGACTAGAGAGCAGAACCAGAAAATTTTGTTTTGGTAGTATCACAACTATTGATGAGGGTAGAAAATCGGCTGCGTATGCCCTATAAATTATTTTTCCTGCACTGCACATCTATTTATATTACAGCTGTCAGACTAGGTGCAGGTTTTCAAGCAAATAAGCAGAGGCAATGTACTCTCTCATGCTCTGTCTCACTATTTGTTTATCTCTCAAGGGCAGGGTTATAAATTACCCTCCGACTTGCATCCTGCCTTTTCATAACGAACTGTGGTATTTATAGCAAAATTGGTATTGGTCTACTTGAAAGTGCATTTCCATTTCTTCAACAGATTGTCTCCTTTTAATCTCACATCCACTTGCAGAGATTATAAATTAACTCCCAGAAGATTAAAAAAGTTATGTAGTTATTAATGAAAGGCACAGTACCAGAATATATCGAAGTGAAAATACATTACCAGGACATCCTATATAATAAAAGCATAGTATGCAAATTGTCCCCTTGACTGGGAGTTAAGAAGCCTGCAGCTGCTAGGGGCCCTACCAGTGCACGGATTTCACACACTGGGCAGACAGTAGTATATATTATCAAGTAGATCTTGCGAAGCTAAAAGCATAACAGAAATCTACATGTTGATTTCATTATGTAGGTGTTGTAAGAGAGAAAAAATAATTTTCCTCTGCCCTTCTAAATTGTTCTGACTGGTCTAATAATCAAATTGACACAAGACAGATTAACAGGATGCTAATAATCAAATTTATTACGTATTTATATACAGGGTCTCCCTAAAAATATAGGATCCTACAATAAATCTGGCAGGTGAAGTTTATACACCATCTTGAGCTAAAGCAAAAGAGGGGTATTCCTTTGGCCTTCAAAGAAAAGGTAGGAAATTCAGAGGTGAATACGGAGAAGCAAACAAAATTTCGCGGGCCACCCAAAAACAATGGGACATTGGGAATGTAACAAACTGACTTTACTGAGTTCCACCCTGTCTGCCAGTTAGCTCATATTACCATGCTAAGCTGATAGCTCCCTTCTTTTAAGCAGGTTTTTCTATATAAATTCCTTTAGGCAAGTAAGAGGATGTTAAAAGTCTCTTTTTTTTAGTCTTTTGTTTGCTAAAACTACCAATTTAGAGTAATCAATATCCCAATCAAGGCATCTTTAGGCAGCAAAGTCTGTTTCCTGTCAGTGTCAATATGGCACTTGTTAGTATGTATGAAATGGTGATTTGGGATTTTTTTCCAAAGAAGGAAATGATCATTATCCATAGATGTTTCCGCTATTTCCCTATTGACTGGCAATCTGATGTTTAACTAAGCTTGCTTGCACTGAAATGAATTTCAATTGCATAATTTCCTTTGTGAGCTTGAGCAGATTGCAATTTTAAAATTCAGTGGACTGTGGTACATCAGATTTTATCATACAAAGGGA
Source organism: Vespertilio murinus (assembly GCA_963924515.1). Lineage (NCBI taxonomy): Eukaryota > Metazoa > Chordata > Mammalia > Chiroptera > Vespertilionidae > Vespertilio > Vespertilio murinus. Next base: position 31,739,391 of record OZ004711.1, read on the forward strand.
GGAGACTGGTTTCTTAACCCATTGTCATTTAAGAAACAGGGAAAAAGTAAAAAAGAAACCTTAGTCTTAACAAACTGCACACATGAATATTTGGTGCAAAAATAGCAGCAGCAGCGACTAGAAAACTGAAACTATGACTTATGAAAATATATAGGGATCTAGCTAAACAAATTATTGGGCTTTGTTAGATAACTCCTAAAGAATGCTATAAAGTAAAATAATATTGTTTATATGGTAGAAAGATGAAGAGTTTGGTATTTCCTCAGTATTCACTTATAGACTCATTCATTTTTCTCCCTCTATTTATTCATTATTAAACATATTTTAAGTACCAATTATTAGAACTAGAAATAAAAATTAAAATCAGATTACTGGCAAAAAAAAATTGCATCAGGTTGCTAGCATCCAAATTGGTAGGAATCATATAATAATCACATAACAGAAAATAACTTTTTAAATTTTTCAACTGTTTATAAATTCCTTTCCATCAAATATGTTTGTAGATACATACATTGATATTAATATAGATAGAGATATAACAGAACTTGATTATTTTTGTTAATGGAGGGGAGAGGTCCTCACTATTTGCTAGTGAGGGTGGAATTCTTGTGATATCCTAGGAAAAATAATTTTCTGAGACTCACACAGGAATTTAAGATATAGTAGGAAGCGTTATTTCCATGGAATTATACACCTGGGTTTCCAAATTCCCATTTCTGTTAGTCTAGTCATAGAAGATGTGTACCCCTGGGGCTTCGGTAGCGCTAAAATCAGAGCCAGTGTCCAGAGTTCCCTTTCCATGTTGGATCCAAGTCCAGTCCAGGCTAGCTTCGCTTGTGTTGCCAGCTGCAGTCCATTCCTCCATTGTATGTGGGTTACACATGGCCATGGGCTATAAGGGTGAATAAAGGAGTCAAGAGTTACAAGAGGAAGCCAAGAATGCCAGGAGGGAGAGAGCTCCTTTGTTTAGGAAATTATGTATTCTCAACTTTTTGTGGGCTTGCAGTGAAAATATATAGGGATCTAGCTAAACAAATTATTGGGCTTTGTTAGATAACTCCTAAAGATCCCACCCATTCTGGCCAAGGATCTTTGCTCCAGGGTGTGACCGATAGGCAGGTACCTTCTCTATGTCACCCCAACTTTACTAGTGTCTGTCTTCTCTTTGTGGGATCCTTTCCCTCAGGGGTTTCAGGGAGCAGGCCTGGGTTCCCTGGGAGTCCAAACTTGCAGCCTCCTGGTGAAGTTGCTCAAACAACATGGCTATAATGTCTGGCTTCCTCTTTTGCCTCGTTTCTATTATAAATAACCAGCTAATTACAATGGTATCAGTTTTACGTTTTAAAATTTTACATTTCACTTAGAAAGAAACTGCTTCTCATATATGCTCAGAGCACTTTAAGCACCAAATGGCATCATCCATTCACAGGCTCTCATAGCATGGTTTGAAATTTGCTAAGTAATAAAATATATTGGACTTTACTTTTCTTTCCCTGATGTCATGGGCATTCTTATGACTCTGAAATGCAATGGTGCTCTTTTCAGAAGACCATATATGTGTGCCTCTTCAAAATCTTTTTATCTTTTATTTTACCTTTACCATAATAGTATTTTGTGGCATTTTGATATTTTTAAAGTTTATATTTTTCTGCTTTATATCTTCTGAAAGTTCTGTCAGATTTTGCCAATATAATCAACTCACTCTATATTCGGATGAGCAGATAAGGATCCCTGCTGCCCAAATTCTGTGTGTCCACCATACAGAAATAAGTAGCTCTTATTAGGGGCTTCACTGCTACCTCACTTGTTAATATGAATCATTTAGAAAAGGAGCAACTCTGTTCCCCAAAATGGTTCCACTGATAACTCTAAGGAAATTAGAAAGTGTTAGCTAATATGACTTTGGGAGTAAGGGATCTTTATAATTATATGAATACTACAGGACCAGTACATAAAAATTGATGCACTGGAGGTGTGGTCCCTCAGCCCAACCTGCCCTCTCTCACAGTCCAGGAGCCCTCAGGGGTGGGAGGCGAGCTGGTGATCAGGGGAAGGCAATGCCCCATCACACCTGTGCTGCTATCACTGCCAGCAGCACAAGCCTTGGCTGGCCCTGGTTAGCTGAGCCTCGGCAGCCCTGGGCAGCTGGGCAGTGCCATCCAAGGCTTGCCTGAGCCTTGGGCCAGCCCTGGGTGGTTGGGTGGCTGTGGGGACTGGGGGATTCTGGAGGCAGGTGGGTGGAGTGATTGGGTCCACCTGGTAGCAGGCCCGGCCTTGCTGTGTACCTGCCGTCCCAGTGGGGCTGAGAGGACTGGGCACCACTATCTTGTGGCTGTGGGTGCTGCCATCTTTGAGGGTGGGGCAGCCAATTAGCATATTCTCTCCTTATTGGCTGTGGGTGCCACCATCTTTTTGACACTGTGAGAGTCAATTAGCACGTTCCCTCTTTATTGGATAGAATATCTTTATTTTCTAAGCCGTTATCTATTTCAAATGGATTACTTGGTATTTAATTTTAAATTCAATTAAAAAAATCTTCAGTAGTTATGTTCATCAACAGTTCATTTATTATTTCCAATACATTCTGGTTAGAAATAAAATAAATTCAATCAAATTCCATCTTCACATTATTTTTCAGATTTAATGGAAAAAAGTTTGACAACTCCATCTCTTTCTTTTAATTTTCTTTTTCTTATTTATCTACCTCAGGAGCATTAGAACACTCTTAAATTTCTTTTTAAGCTTACAGGTGTTAAAAGGCAAACTGAGGCATATTAAAAATGTTAAGAGTTTATTTGAGAGAAAATTGATTTGAGTTCTAGGAGTGGTCAGAAGTGCTCTGCTGACAGGAGCTAGGGGAGACTTGAAGAGAGAAAAGGTAGAAGTAACCCAGGAAAATTATTTGATTGGGTATAGCTTAAACATTTGTATTACTTGGCAAAGCCTAGTTAACTGTTTGTGATTAGTTGTCCTTAAGTTTTAATTTTTTTTTTTTTAACTTGAGCATTTATAAGCTCAAGTTTTGGTTGCTTGTATAGGACACCAAAGCATTGGAGCCACATAATAAATTTTTAAATTTAACATGTGTACTCTATTTTCCTATCTTTTCCAATTGAGTTATGATAGTCAGAGATCATTGATGGTGCAACCAATTTTTTAAAAATATATATTTTATTGATTTTTTACAGAGAGGAAGTGAGAGGGATAGAGAGTTAGAAACATCGATGAGAGAGAATCATTGATCAGCCGCCTTTTGCACACCCTCTACCGAGGATGTGCCCATAACCAAGGTACATGCCCTTGACCGGAATCGAACCTGGGACCCTTCAGTCCGCAGGCCTATGCTCTATCCACTGAGCCAAACCGGTTTGGGCGCAACCAATATATTTTTTTTTTCATGTGGACATTTTAATGACTCCATCCTTACCCAGAAGTGTTTGTATTCTTGTGTCCCTAACCAACTGTGATATCAAAATAAGCGTTTACAACAACTAAATGATTCTTGAAAGTTAAATCAACAAATTGCTTGGTTTCAGTGTCCAGAACATTAAATATTTAATCTTTGGCATCTCACTTTGAATCATCCCCTTGAATTTATATTTTGCCCATGTCTTGGCACTGAGACTTCAAGCAGTCTCTTTACTGCTGCCCCAAGACAATGCTTTACATTGTGCTGACATTTGAATGACCTAAAATAATGGCTACCTTCCTCTTACAAATTAAAAAAAAAATCAGCTTTTAAGTGCTTAGATATACCTGGCATTGAGCAAAACATAGTAATGATAGCTTTAACTATTCAAATAATTCAGCTACCAATTCTGCTCTTATGCCATTTAAGTTAATATGTTTAAAAAAAGGAATTTTTGAGTCTATTTGTATGGAAAAAATGTTATTATTTTAATTTATTTTTTACCTTTGCTTCGGTATGAGTCTATTATATTTTTCAGTAAAATCTAGGGTCTGTCTTAATGAGCCACATGAAACTGTTGTAAGAATTAGAGGGCTCAGAGAGCCAAACCTTTGACTTTCCACTTGCATAACACCTGCCAGAAATTCTTTCTTCCAGTAAAAATGTAATTTAAAAAGCTGATTACTACTAAAATCAGGTTTGTCTGGAAACTTATTAGATGAAATAGATATGTAAAATATTAAGCATATTAAAAAACAATAGTTTAGAAAATCAGTAAAACCAATTATAAAATATCAACTTTAGTTTTAAGAATAAAGGATTATCATTCAATGTTAAATGTGGTTCCCAATTTCCATGAAAGCACTGGAAAGCTTTTAATAAAACATTTTTAGTTCTTATGTTTTTTGTTCTACTGATATTATTTCCAAGTTAAAAGCTTAAAGAAATTCTTTTAAGACAAAGCATGCATATAATTTTTCTTAAAGGTAACTATTGCAGGTAAGAAATAAAAAATGGTATTTTTTGGAAAAAAATTAATAATTTTGTCCTGGGATAGCTTTAATATGATGCAAAAATTAAATGTTATTGTGTTGAAACTATAAGGAAAAATCTATATAGCATATTTCTCTTTATTTCTCAGTTGTTCTAAGTTAGTATTTTTTCCACTAAGGGAGGTTTTGAGAAAGGCCAGTGCATCACAACGTCTGTGTTCTACTATTTCCTGCACTTACACCAGAATGCTAATGTTTATTCCTTCCAACCATTTTCTCAAAATCTTTTCGAGGATATTACTCATCCTTTACTCATTCAACAGATATATATTGATCTCTAATTATGTTCTATAACTTGGGTTTGGGATATAGGAGTAAAAGAAAGACAAAGTTCATCTTACCCTCAAGGAGTTTACATTCTCATCAGGGCAACATGGAGCAATCATAAAAATGTTAAAATTAGAATAACTTAGACAGTAAAATAATTTCAGGTGCTGTATGAATTTTTTTTTTCTCACATGAGTGAGAAAAAAAAAGAGCCAGTCATGTGCTTTTCTGTTATAAGAAGATTCCAGATAAAGAAAACTACAAGAAATAAATCTGTGAGGCCGGCCTGGGCTGGACGAGGGTCTGAAAAAGACTAGATTTTGAAGCCTGATGGGTGAAGTGAAGGACAAGACAGAGGTAGGCAACCATAGCCAGATTGAAAGGGATCATATAGGCCTTGGAAGGAAGGAGTTTCGTTTTTTCTATTAATATTATAGTAAGAATTTTTATTTTTTTAAATATATTTTATTGATTTTTCACAGAGAGGAAAGGAGAGAGCTAGAAACATTGATGAGAGAGATACATCGACCAGCTGCCTCCTGCACACCCCCCACAGGGGATATACCCACAACCAATGTACATGCCCTTGGTCGGAATCGAACCTGGGACCCCTTGGTCCACAGGCTGATGCTCTATCCACTGAGTCAAACCGGTTTCGGAGTAAGCATTTTTATTATAGGAAAGATAAAATCTGACGTGCACTTTGAAAAGATCACAAAGGAAGAATGGGCTCTAATCAAACTGTACAAAGAGTGACAGACTCATGCAGGTGAACCTGTCCTTGCATTGTTTGCATTTAAAAGACAATGTGCAGCAGTAGCATGATTATTTGTAGAATCTTTCATAGGAGAGTAAGAAAAATGTTGGTCAGAAGCCTGTAAGTTTGTTCCTTACACCTACACCTCAGTAAGGTGTCCTTTCACTTCTCTCTGGCCTTTCAGGCTTGAATTGGGAGGAGCTCCCACTCAACGACAGAGACCAGCTGGTCCATGTCCTTAGTAAACACCAATCCCATCCAACCAGGAAGAAATCTGAAGGCGTATAATTCATGACCTCCCAGAGCTCAGCATCACATTCATAACCAAAACTATTGCAGGAGACCCTCCAAAAAGAGCTACATTATAATGTAAGCCCATTGCAACAAGGACAGAAAGAGACACTATTTCTGCCTTGGGGAAATTAGGGGAGATTTCCCATAAGATGTGGTATTTGAACAGGCCTAAAGATGACTTAAAAAGGTTGTAGGCAGAGAAAAATCTCTAAATTACAACACAAAGAAGTACAATGAAGTAATGTATATGTGTGAACATATCTGATTAAAGCATGTGACTTTATCGGAAAAGTGAACATTTTACTGTTATTGGCAACGGTACGGAATTAAATTGAAAAACCTGATACTTGAAACTATGGTGAAGAGTTTGAGCATTAATTTTCAGGGTCTTAATGGAGAGTTACTGAATAATTTTTGACTTTACCAAATTTGCATTTTAAAAATATAAAGCTAAAAAAGAGTGTAGAGATTAGCAGTAAAAAGACCCACTGTAAATCTTTAAAATAATATAGGTCAGAAATATTAGGGGCCTATGTCTCTGGGAATAGACATAGGGAATAGGAATATCTTCAATAATCATGTTGATATAGAAATGGCAGGGTAATGACCGGCTCAGGTTTACCTGTGAAGAGAAGGGAAACTAAGGAGATTTATAAAACTTCAGGTTTAGACTACTTGCTGGATGAGAAGGCTCGTGATCAAGTAATCTAGTACCTGACCCACCCAGAAAAGGTCGTGTTGAAAGTAGTCACTTAGCCCTAGCCAGTTTGGCTCAGTGGATAGAGCATCGGTTTATGGACTGAAAGTCTCAGGTTTGATTCCAGCCAACTGCACATGCCTGGGTTGCAGGCTCAATCCCCAGAGGGAGTATGTGCAAGAGGCAGCCAATCAGTGATTCTCTCTTATCATTGATCTTTCGATCTCTCTCTTCTTCTCCCTCTCTCTTCCTCTCTAAAATCAATAAAAAGAAAAATAAAGAAAATAGTCACTTAGTAGATGGAACTTTCTCCAAATCTCCCCATTATCATCCTGACTTTAACTCTTTTTTTTCTTGCACAATGTGTTTCATTTGCATAATAAATGTGAACTCTTTTCCAACAAGGTGCAATAAATATGCTTTGTGTTTTGAATTGGAAATATGTCTCCTTCCATTTAGTTTTGCAGTGTATTTAATGTTTGTTTTCTTTATGTAGATTAATTCATTTTGACTGAGCCATGGCTCCTAACAGGCAATAAATTTACATATTGCTTTAGGTCTTGCTTCATAAAAGAAACATTTTTTAGTTACTACTGATTCATATCTCCTCATAAACTTAGTTGTATTTCATCTACCTCAATTACTACAATCTAAAGAAGATATGAAAATCCAATTTTATATCAGTGATATAAAATGCTTACTTTATAGAGTTAAAATGTGCTCAGTTGCATATAGAAAAATACAACTATTTAAAAATGAGGTATTTTTAATCTCATAAATCCAAAACAATAGAGCAACTAATAGGCTGATTAATCAAGAAGCTAAATATTAAGGGTACAGTTTCTTTCAATCTTTTTACAGTACCATAATGTCATTTTCATCATACTGAGTTGTCTTTTTAAAGTAGATGCCCTCTTAGCCTTGAGATAATTCTCAGTTCCATGCATCACAGGAAAAAATGATATGCTGTACCTTTACAAGAATTAGGTGATGTCAACTAGACTTCTCTTCATATCTCACTGAACAAATAGTTGTTCTGTCTAAGCCAATGAAATATAATGGAAAGAATAATGAGACCATGATTGTTTTAGACTCATTTTCCTCTGAAACATATGTCCATTTAATCCTTCAACAAAATCAGAGTTTTGTCTGCAAGGATAGAGGAATTTGTCTTATAGGTAGGCAATCAACAGTATTCACCACCACAGTATCCCTAAAATAATGTTTCTTCTGGAATATTTTGACATTTGTTAATTATATAGTACTAGAGGCCCAATGCACAAAATTCATGCAAGGGGCTCGGCCCTCGCTGCCATTGCAGCTGCCTTGGCCCTCACAGCCCCAGTTTTGTCCGGAAGGAGGTCCAGAAGGTCTTTTGGTTGTCTGGTCTAATTAGCATATAATGCTTTTATTATTATAGATGTTCTCTGTGTAGATAACCCTCCTTTTTTTACCTCCCTGAAACTTAGCCCCCAGTATCTACTGGTCACTCATTTGGAGAAGTTAAAAAGAACCACATCTTAATGGAACATAGTCTCAGGAATTTGAACCAGATATTGTTGAATTTCAATATTGGTCCTTGCTCAACACCTCTTTCAGTGCCTACCATTTTGCTGTTAGGACTTGGTGCATTCATGCTGTTCTGTGACTACTCAGAGACTTTAATTTATGCATTTGCTCCAATTAGTAGCTCTATTTTTTAAGTTTCTCTCTTTCAAAGTAAGCCTGTCTTTTATCTTCTGAACCATTTCTGAATACTCTAAGAAAGTAAATTCTGTATTCACTGGGAATAAGGAATTAAAACAAACAAGCAAACAAATAGCACGTATCAAGCAACAGAAGTATTTTTAACAACAGAAGGTATGAAGGTATTAAAGAATTTCTATTTCACAGCCTACTTTACATTTGACCATGCTCTGGTTATATTACATCTCAAAATCAAACTCTGCCTACCTCTTTCTATGTAAGAACCAAGAGAAATAATATGGTTGAGAGGGTACTGTCATTGTGAGGTTCTGCATAGTCTATCACTAAGAAATTGTTTGGGGGACCTAGGGCAGAAAGTATAGTTTAGGAGCCTAAGACCATGATGAATGACATTTTAAGCACTAGCTAGCTTCAGTTTTCAACAAAAATCTGGTAAATCATGGTTGTCAAAAATCTCTGAATTATGGAGTGATCATCCTCCTCACATCTCTGAGAAGTCATGATTTAGTTATTTTGCAAACTATTAATGTTTGATGCTCAGCTATCTGAGAAAGATATAACTGATTTCTATAATTGCTGAGAAGCTATGATATAGTGACACTAGTTAGAAAATGAAGATTATAATGAGTGTGCCAAATGATATCTCTTCATACAAAAAATACAGCATTAAAACAATTAGAGCTCATTAGATCTGTATATATTTAGAGGCAGAGGGAAGTTCTTATGAAATCTCACATTGGTTAATAAATGGATGTATGGCTTGGGAATTTATATATTTTCTGAAATGCAACAGAATATGGGTCTGCAGTGTTCTGAATATTTATAACAGGACAACTTTATTTGAAAGGTTTTGATAGTAGAAAAGGATAGTTACAGTTTTCACTTTTTAAATCTGTTATTTCTTCCCATTTTTTTCTTTTTTTCTTTCAGGTTTTGAATCTGACTTTCTTCTCTGAATGTCAAAGATAATTTATGTTAACTTGATGAGGTATTAAAAAATAATTTAAATTATTAAAATGTAGCTCCATCAAGTATAAAGAGTTCATTCGTGCCTTTTTATTCTTCGTTATTTCAGAATGACTTCCTGCCCTCCTTCTCACAGTGAGCCTTTCTCCACTTGTCTGAACACAAGTGACATCTTTTATGTATAAAGACTAAAGTGAAGTACCATGAATCATTTCCTTTTTAATGTCTCCCATTGAGCATTTTCTCTCCCTGTCAAGTAGAAACCCACATTATTCTCTTTTAGAAGCAAGCCTGATGTATTTTATTTTTGCTTAGAGTATTTTTCTATTTTACTTTGTTTCTGCATTACTTCTTATGTCAGGCTTCTTGGCTCCATAATTCAACATGCCCACATTATGGCTTTGTAACCTGGCCTTGTTGTTCAGTGGAATAGGACATTCCAAAGCTCTAAGTGTCTGAACACAAGATGATTTATGAAAGATAGTATAGAAAGTCTAATAAAATATGGTTGTGAATTATAAAGTCTTATAAAATTTAATAATGTAGTTGGAGAAATAAACATTATAATGACCAAGAACAAAATAAATCTTTCATTTTTTTTGTCAACCATATACACAGTGTAATAACACTAGCTCTGGAGTCAGAAAAAGCAACTAATAAGCCCTATGATCTTCAAGCCACTTTATTAGCTGGGCATCTGTTTCCACTTTTTACAAATATATTAAATTTGAGCTAAATGTTACTATGATCCCTTCCAGGTCAAACAAAATTTCTGATTGTCAACATAATAGATTTCTCTTTTAGGTTATTTTATCACGATCTATAGGAAATGAAACCCTAATGTTTTTTATGTAAAAAATTTCTAAAGCACAAATTTTTAATTACTTTTCAGAAGAATCTTATCATAGTATACAGATTTTTAGGTAGTTTTCTATAATGAGTCCGAAATTTTCTCAGAAATTTTAAGAAAATATTGTATACATTTTAAAGAAATTATACCTATTTGAAAGAATATTGTCCTGCTCTTCCACTCCATATTTTAGAAGTCTTTAATTCTATAATTGCTATTTCAATCTTATTATATACAATCTTTCTCCTCACACAGAAAATCCAATGGGTAACTGTCTATTTGCTACCCAATCTATATGAAAGAATTCATAGTTGTGAGAGAAACCATACTAGCTAATGAAATGAAACTTAATTTATTGGGAGGATTTATGTAAAGCTGGGAGACTAGGAAGGACAGACAAACCCAATGACTGTTCTAAAGGGCCAAAAGCAAAAACAAACAAACAAACAAACAAACAAACAAAAAACTGTTTCAAAGCTGGAATAGCTGAAGGTATGAGATCTAGATATATAAAAGCCTGACCAGATGACCTGATGGTAGCCATGATGTGCACTGACCATCAGGGGGAAGACACTTAACACAGGAATAGAAACCACAAGCATGGAAACATGGAACAGCCTGATGGATCTTAGAGGGAAGAGGGGAGGGGGAAGTATGAGAAGAGGTTAATCAAAGATTTTACATGCATATTAGAGCCCCAGGCTTGTGCACTGGTGGGGTCACATGGCCTGGCCTGTACCATCTCATAATGCAGGACCCTTCAGGTGATATTGGAGAGCTGGTTTTGACCCAATCCCTCAAGCCAGGCTGAGGGCCCCAATGGTGCATGAATCCGTGCACTGGGCCTCTAGTATGATATAATCAGCTACTGCCATGGATCCCACAGGGATAAAACACCTCTAACTATAATCCTACCATTCCTCAGGTGCTCAGGATTCAATGCCCTTGAAAGGAGACTTGACTAGGATTATGGTATTTTGGGCCCACTTGCAGTTTATCAAGAAGAGGGAAAATGTGACCTCTTGTTTTCGCTCACCAATAAGACCAAAATGGTAAGGAAATAATTCTTCAATAGGAAATTTAGGTGCTATTAAGGGGAAGGCAAGAATCCTTGGCAGCCAGAAATTGACTGTTCTTTGTACAGGAAACAAACAAATGAACAATATTTAATTTCTCTTAACTTGATCTTCAAAATTAGTCATTCAGGATAATCACAATAATATCATATTTTTAGCTCTAGTGTTCCATAGGTACTACTTTGATTTCTGTAAATTATATTTATTGCTATCTTACTCACCACTGAGGATATTTTATAGCAAAAGTATAGGATATAAGCTATTGAATAAAAATTACAATATTAAAAGAGTGGAGAGCTTTTTAATGGTTTAGATAGTATTGTAAGGTCATTTTAATAGGTAGACGAGTTTCCCAATATGTCTGTAGTCTTTCCAGATTAAAAAATAGATACAGGCCATACAGCATAATAAGAAAATTACATTTATATGGTTGTATTCTTACCTCTTGACAGCAGTTGAATGTCGAAGTCAACATAGGATAGTTGTTAAGCACATGGACTTTAGACTTGGTTTAGATCATCTTATAACATGGCTAACTATCTATATGACCCTGAGCAAGCTTCTTAAGGTGACAGTAGTTCATGCATACCTCATAGGGCTGTTAGGAGGATTACATGAATTAGTATTTGTAAGCACTATGCAAATGTATATATAAAATAGACTTAAATATCATTCTTCCAAATGTACACTCTCACAAATTCAAATACATGACATTTATCAAATAATTGCTTCTTTCTTCAATTTACTGATTATTTATATAAAATCCCACATGTATTAGGTCCTTAGTGAAACCTATATAATAAAAAGCTAATATGCTAATTAGACCAAACAGCAGAATGACCATTTGGACTACCTTCCAGATGAAACCTGGGCTGCAAGGGCTGCCTCAGGCTGTGAGGGGCTATGAGGGCCGAGCCCCTTGCACAAATGTCATGCATCGGGCCTCTAGTATATATATAAACGTCAAAGCGTATGTGTATGTGTAAAAAATTGATTTATTTTTCTGTATTTTCATTGTGACTGCTTGGGATATGTATATGTTGTAAATATCATACAACTTTTGTTCTTATTCTTTTTAAATTTAACTTATTGGGATTACATTGGTTAATAAAATCACATACACTGAAGTTGTACAATTCTATAATACATCACCTGTCTATTGTTTTATGTGTTCATCACCTCAAGTCATGTTTCTTTCCATCACCATTTATTCCTCCTATACTCTCTCCTACCTCCCTCCACTTCCCTTTCCCCCTGGTAATGACCACATTGTTGTCTGTCTATGAAAATCCTACCAGGATTTGTTCATTTAATTTTGCCTTATTCATTGGAGGGGTTTGGGATGGGAATGGGGGGATTAGGACAATTATGTGATACCATAATCAATAAAAATAAATTTAAAAAAATAAATCTATAATTCACAGCTCTCAGGTGAGAAAATGATCTTGAAATCTTTAAGTAGCACTACTGAATCAATTCCATTCAAGGTATATAGATGTTAAAACAATTTCATAATAAAATGATGTCATCCTTTAAGATGGTTGCCAGAAACGAAGACTTTACCAACATTTTTGTTTGTTTGTTTCTATTTTGCTTTCCCTCCTTAATTATTTACCAATTTCTATTACCTAGTCTACCTATAATCATCTTAGTCAGTTTTGGCCACATTTATTCAGAATCTCATAAGAAAATTAAGTTGTATAATAAATGGCCATTTTCTTTCAGCTGAGCTTTACAAATAACAAATGAAAGAATAGCCATCCATGAACCTAGAATTAAAGAATATGGTTGATTCATAACCATGTTAATTAGACAGGCAGAATTCTTTGGCTAGTCCCCTAAAAAACAGTCACAAAAATTGCCAAAATCCTCTTTGATATAAAGGGACACAAGGATAATATGTTAAAATGATAACTCAAGTAGGAGAGAAGTTTAGTCAGTATGTTTCCTAAAATGTGTTTAATAATTTTTAAAAAAATTACTCAACAATTATCACACTAGTGTTGACTATTTGAATTCTTATATTTTAAATATGAGAATAAAAAAGAATTAGCTTATTGTATGAATTAGTTTCAGAATTTTCAAGTTTTTGTCTTTACAATGAAAAAAGAAGCATTCATCCTACAGAACCCTTATTATTGTGACAATTTTACTTGATGATAAAGAAAAAAGAGTCACTTTCCCCCATCAAGGTGGAGTATACCGGTGACATAGAGAGAGTAGTTGTCAACTTCAGTATTAATATGTTTGATCTCCCTGCTAAAAATAGAGATTTTTGATTGCCACTTCCAGAGTTTCTGATTCAGGAGATTTGACAAACCACCCTTAGGGGATGCTGGGTCAGAATCTCAAGGACCACAATGAAGAACAGTGTCATAGTGTGAAGGGTGCCCATCTCAGCCACTTCTTGATCATTTTGAACCCCATTAGTAATTATAATTGGGTGGGTTACCTATTACCTGAGATGTAACTTTCACTTCAAGCCCCACTCTCCCAAAAATCCATTTTGTTAATAGTTTTACAGTAATAGCAATAGCATTCTCCTCGGGCAGCTTTGCCCAAACAATGACGGCAAATAGTATAAGTGATGCTTCTTTGCACTAGTCATGACTTATGAAACTGCTAGTACTGTCGGTGAAAGGAGAGAGGAAATGAAGTGAATCTGGAAAAGAGAAACCCCTTTACCTTTAGGTACCAGAACTTTCTTCCGATGAGATAATGTCAGAAGCTGAACTTATTATCTGAGCATAAATGGCAATGTACTGATTCACTTAACCAGATGTACAAATTAAAGACCAGTAGCTGGTATCCTTTTGTACTCCAAGCTGTGGAGGAGAGATTCATTGATTCTATTTCTTTCAAAAATATATTTTTATTGATTTTAGAGAGAAAGGGAGATGGAGAGAGAGAGAAACATCAATAGTGAGAGAAAATCATTGATCAGCTGCCTTCTGCACACTCCCCTCTGGGGCCTGAGCCTACAACCCTGCACGTGCCCCTGACTGGAATCGAACTGGGGGAATCTTCAGTCCACACAGGTTGATGCCCTATCCATTGAATTGAATCAATCAGAGCATTAATTTTATTTCATATATGGCTACTAAGCTGAGGGCATTTAATAACACTAATGCTATTGTGTGTTTTTAACCTGCCATCCATCTTTTCCTTTTCAATCCTGCCAGTATAGAATCAGATCAGTTACCCTCTGCCTTAAGAGCTTTAGCCTATCTGACTCAATTTCTATTTCCACAGAAGATAGACTTGCACAAGTTTATGGATTCATTATGACAGGGCCTAAGAGAAAAGCCTCGTGTAGAGTCATAGAAGCTATTCTTTAAAAACTCATAAGAATGAAATGTCAGACTACAAGCAAAAATAGTTGATATGATGCAATTAGCGGTCTGTGCTGGAACTGCCGCAGAGGTTTTTCATACTTTTCATGTCACCAAGCATTGAATATGGATTAATAGATCGCCTTTCCTTCATTATCTCTGTAGAAAGAAGGCAAAAGTCAGCAGAAAGTGTCTCAGTAGAAAGAACATTCTAAATTCGGAAGACCTGGGTGAATTCTGACTCCTGTCACCAGCAACTTTACTTTGTCTGTTTGAAATGTGATTCTGCCTTACGGGATTATTCTGATGAAGTGATACAATGATGAGCTTGAGCTTAAAGTGACAAATTGAGTCTCACTGAATCTGGATCCTAGGTGTATAGAGGTGAAAAATGAGCTGCTTTCTGATGCTAATGCAGTTATGTTCTAGGGTCCTGGAGACTGCAAATTATATGAGCATATAAAGACTTGTAGTGACAAAGACTGAGCAGGGATTCTGGTGCCCTGGGGTGAGCATAAATAGGATAAGTGGCTCCATCCTATCTATAGCTACATGCCCTTGGGTATTTTTTATTTTGTGATTCTTAAAAAATCACATTGGCCCACAAATTATGTTTACTTTAGATTTACTTATACCAATGATTTTCAAACCCTTTTCATCTCATTGTACACATAAATTAATTGTTAAAATTCTGTGGCATGCCCCAAAAATAGTTTTGGCTAATCTGACAAAAATATAAGTATAATTTTGATTCTTTCACACCATATGGCTATTGTGTGTTGGCGGTTGTCATTTATTTTTTCATTTGGCAATCTAAGGCAATAAAGGTCAGTATCACTGACTAAATAGTCAGATATTGTATGTTTTAAAATTCCTGTGGTACACCAATGTGCATGTGGTGGCACACTGGTTGAAAATAGCTTATTTGTACTTATTTTCTATAATGAGACTTTCAGACACACATGACAAAATTCAAAATAATAATGATAGTAAAAATAGAGTTAGAAGATTTTAACTGAATAATTTGGCAATTGGTCAATATAATAAATGAAAATAAATCAAGTTTTGTTTTTCCCCAAGGTCCTTTAGCCAGTCTAATACTGGCAAAATGAGTTAAAACATAATGGTATCATTTCTTCAGTTGAAGTAAGAAAAATATTTTTAAAAAGGCATTAGATGTCATAATGACAATATAATTGATCAATTCATGACAGATGTAGTATGATTACTTAGTTCTTTAATACTATCTTAAGATATAAGTTTTGCTAATTCAGGAAAAGTTATCCTTAGAGGCATTAAGAAAATATTATGCAGGCATACAGCTTTCTGGTGGTCCAAATAAGAATTGGATCCAAATAATAAAATACTAATAGAAGTGGATGAAAGATGGAAAGTATTTTGTTTAAACAACTTTCCATGAACATTACTTCAATAAGCTGAGATTTTAAGAGTGAGTGATTTGATGTATGGTTAGTAACATTGTTGTTCTCAGTGCTGACAGTAAAATCATTCTTGAGAAATCCGTTGCACATGTGACAAAATTGATATGATATTAGAAAAGTCAAGAAGTAGATTCATTGTCTTCATTAACTATCTCCCTACATCTGTCTGAATTTCGGGGTCCATGAGACTCCCAAATTTATGTTTGATAATTAAAATTTTATAAATTGCTTCTATGTCCTCTTCTATCGTTCAACATCCTTGATTAAAGGGAAAAAAAGTCTCAATTCCATTCCCTGAACATCTTTCACTAAACTCTCTCCTCCAACTTTCAGATATTAGCTAGGTTCTATTACATTCTTTAATTCATCAATTGCTTACATCTCATAGCAAACTTAAATTTATCAACTACTTCTATCTCCTTGCCTCTAACTACAAATAATGCAAAATATTTTTTCCAGGTCAATTTAGGTCAACCTAGATCAGCCTTATGTATCCCTCACCTCCATCTCTCACTAGACGGCGAGTTCTAGGCCAGTTATTGTGGTCTAATCACGTTGTGTTCTATGGCAGATGTGCAAGTAGCCTGCCTCTACCCCCTGGTCTTACTATTTGAATGCGCTAACCTTTACATCATTTTGCCTGCAATATCTCTAGTGACAGTGTTGCTAGGCTCACATGCACTTCATTGAGAGATCCTTTCTCCTGACCTGAATTCAACTCTCAATTGATGACTTTAAAAAGCTGTTACATAATACTTTTAACATTAAAGAATTATTTTTTTAAAGCTGATATATAAACAGCCCAGCCTCTCTGTGGAATAGCTATGAGGGATATGCTCTATACTACTTTACAGAGTTCACCAGCATGATGAAATTCTGGTGAGCTACGGTAGTAACTGGTTTAGCAGTGTAGCCACCCTTCCTTGGTTGCCCTCCCTTCCCTGTCCCATTTCTTCCCTCCCCTATCCAGAAGCTTCCTGAGATCGCATTCCAGAGAATAGATTACAGCCAAATCCTTGTCTCTGAGTTTGATTTTGGGGGAGCAAAAAGAAAATTTCATGCCTCCAACACTGAGTCTTCCACATAGTCAGAATTTTATCAGTGTATGTTTAATGAAAACATAAATAAATTAGTAAGGTTAACAAACCACAAATCTTGCCATGCTGCTTGAATTTATATAAGCTTAGCTTGTCTTTCAAGGTTTAAAATGACTCAGCCACTATACTTGCCATATTTTTATACTACACATAATTCAGAATTATGTCTATATTTAGTAGACTTAGATTATCTTTGCTGTAAATTGCTTCACCTTGCCAGTGCATGTTCTTTTACACTAATGTTTTTCTAGATTGTAAAAGGTTCCCAGAAGAATAAAACATGTGAAATTTACATGCCAGACATGGCTCACAATTACCAGAAATTTAATCTATCAATGTCAGCTCTATCTTCAAAACGGATCACAATGATAATTGCAAGCCTCTCCTGTGGGTGGGAGAAATGTGTATTTGCTGTGCCTCCCAAATAAACATAAAACCTAGCAATAGAAGGCACATTTGTGCTAGAGACATGTATCATTGGAATTCCTTCTTATTTGTAAACTGTATTGGACCATCAGGCCCTTGAGTTCTTTGCAATCATTCTTTGTCTCTCCTAATTCATCAGTTATTGTAAAGAAAGGTACCATGTCAACTAAGATTTCAAGATGTTTTCTCTCTGTCCTCCACAGTCCAGCAGAGGGAGCAGTGAGTCACCCAGAAAAGCCTCAGCCACCTACATACCTGAGTACTGAATCTGAGAGGTACACAAATGCTCAAATTTCAATGTGAGGTTTTCCCTGACAGAAGCAAGCGGAGAGTCAAACAAAAATGCTAGTGAAAATGGAAAGGACAGTCACTGATGTGGTAGAATTTGAGAGACTGGGCCAAACATATCTCAACCTGATTTCTCTCTCATCATCATTTCTTTCTGTGGCTGCACTAAAGATTCCCATACAAAAGGAAACAGTTTTCAGAAGGGAAAGAGACTCAAGGCCATTATAATGCCTCATATACATCTACATAGGGTCAGTTAGTAGGGATCAGTGAATGTTATGGCTAAGAGCATGAGCCTTGAGATCACACTCCAATGGAGCCAGGCTCAATTTCTGGCACCTTCACATGGTCATGTGACTTTCTTCAAGTGGTATAATACTTTTAACAATCAGATTCCTCATATTGAAATAAAATGTCCTTCATAGTACAATGGTGAGTATTAATAAGATAGTGCTTATAAAGAGTACAGTATAAATAGACAAATAGTAATTCAATACATATTAACCCTTCTTATAGCTGTGTGAAATATTAAATCAAGACCTTGAGAAAATGGGACATGTTAATGAATTTCAGTGTGAAAAAGAACAAGGTTAAATTACATAGGAAGGAATTCTGTGAAGGAGATGGAATGATGAACGTTCAATTTTGAAGGTCGCTCAGCTGAGAATTGAGGTATGAAGGTAGGAAAAGTCACCAAAAGGGGCAAGAATGTGATACTTAAATCAAACATTGTTTGTTTCAAGTAGTTAACCAGCTTGACTTGGCCAGGAACTTCTTTCACTAGGAGCAAAGTGTTCAGAAAGAGGGTGAAATAGCTGAACTCAACGCCCAACTTTGCTCAAGTCAGCTTTTCAATAGAGTGTACAGAACATAAAAATATTGGCAAAGGGATGGATATGAACACTTGCCATCAAAAGCAGAGAATAAAGGTAGGCTAAGATGTCTTTGTGTGGCAATCCATTTTATTTTATTCTATTATTCTATTTATTTATTTATTTAATTAGTTAGTTTGTTTGTTTTCATCCTAGGATATTTTCCCATTGATTTTTAGGGAGAGTGGAAGGCAAGGAAAGACAGAGAAAAACATCGATGTGAGGATGTGAGAGAAACACATCCACCAATTGCCTCCTGCATGAGCTCCTACCAGGACCCAGGCCAGGGAGGAGCCTTACAACTGAGTTACTCTGCAGGATCTATCCACTGAGCCAAACCGGCTAGGGCTGTGGCGATCATTTTAGCTCTGTTTGACTATGGGCCAGCCTTGGGACATAATTTGTTCCCCTGCTCCTCCCTTAAGAATCTTCTTTGTGTTTATTTTCCTTATGTTCAGGAGCAACATCTCTCTTTTTTTAAGTTATTAATAGTGATATGAGACTAGACATGATTAATCTGCAAGTCTCTCAGTCTGATTCCTTCCTTTTTCCCTATTTCTCTTAAATTTCTTATTTTCCCTTGAAAATCAACAGTATCACATTCGCACAGTCCACTGCATTTCACCTGTACTTCCTCTCCCCAGCTGTCCCTCGTCAGCTCCGCCTTGCCCCCACAATTCCATAGAAGGGATGTTGCTGTGGCAACCTTGTATGAGAAAGCTTTCCGGCTGTTCTATTACTACTGGTATATATTAAAGAAGATTATAGCAGAGGGAGTCATTTTCAAAATAAAGAAATTTATCCAAATTTATATCTAAAAATTAAAAAGCTCCAGGGCTCAGAGTATAAAAATATTCTGTACTGGAGTTCCTCTCTTGCAAATATAATTAGTGTTATTACTCTTTGTATTAATTTTTACCTTGGGTTTGGAAAACCATTTCCATTTTTTTCCCCCTTTTCACCCAAGAGCTCACTGCAAATTGACATCTGGTACAATTGTTCTCCTGTGTATTTCTCAATATGTGCTATAATAACTGTCTCTCTCTTTATTCTCTTCAGTTTTCAATAAATATTAGCTCATAATTTCCCTTTTCCTCCTCTGAATTACTCTTTGTGAAATAAAACCTCCATCTACAGAAGATGAATCGGCTCCTCTGTGAGATAGATCTATCATATCCAGAGCATCACAAACTGCATTATGGAAAAGCCGTGATTTCTGAATGTGGCTCTCAAGTGGTTCAAGAGGTAAGGGATATATTGGAAGTGAAGTTTAGCCTTCTGTGGTGCACTCCTTTCCTTTCCTTCTGCAGCTTAAGAATAGGTATTTCCTTATTCCATCAGCTATGCTTAGGAGTGCGCACACACACACACACACACACACACACACACACACCCCTCATCCAGAGAATGGCAAAGCACACAGAGGCATTTATGTACTGCTTTCAGAGGGAAAGATTTAAGACACCTATTGCTTGTGGTTTCTTTCCCATGATTCAGTTTCACTCTTCCAAGTCCACATTTCTAGAATCTGTGTCTTTTAATTCTTGTTATTTTTAGGCTCATTAGACTGAGAATTCCTGAGACGAGTTATAACTTGTTCATTTTTCTACTCCCCTGCACAAGGTCTGGCATATTTAAGGCACTCGTGCAATGATTTGTTGAGTACTATAAAAATGACATACAGGCATTTTATATGCTCCACAATACATACATACAACTTTCTTAAGAATTGTAACCATTGCAATATATCCATAGGAATTATTGATGTACTAGAGGCCCAGTGCATGAAATTTGTGCACAGATGGGTCCCTCAGCTCCTTCTGCACCCTCTCTCAATTCTGGGACTGCTGGCTCCTAACCATTCTCCTGCCTGCTTAATTAGCTACTTGGCCATTCTGGGGCCCGGTCACTTTGACCATCACAGGTCTACCTCTTGTTGAAATGCAAAAATTGAACTGGAACTCCCTAAGTTCCCAGGTTCTTGTCTCGATGGTTTCGAAGAATGAAGCCATAGACAAAAGGTTATAGGTGAAAAGTACAGAAACTTTATTGCAAGCAGACACTACCTCTAAAACCTAATTCTAAATTCTAAGCCTAAGACTCTGTTCCTTCTGGAGGGACAGAGGGCCCCTGAGAAGGGTGACCCCTGTTTCTTTGTCTTGAAGTGTTAAATAGGCTGCAGTTCTTTGTCTGCACCTGATCCCTTCTTATTGGTCATTCTGCTGCGTGGAATTAGTCCTCAAAGCTCAAAGCTCAAAGCCCACCTGGTGTCCCCCATGTTCTCTCCCCTCATCTTGCTGGTTGGAGTCACTTTTGATTTATCTTATAACTCTTCCAATTGTGTTGGCAAAGAAAGCCTTATCTCATGGCTCTCCCGGCTACTCAGGTCAGGGCTACTTTTGGCTTAACTTATGTTCTCTAATGGCTCAGGCCTGAGATACCTTTTGGTTTATGGCTGTCTTAATTGCACAGGCCATATATATTTCTATTTGCCTGTTCCATTTCTCTACTCTTTGTACAAGTAAAATAAACACCCTAGCACCTTCAAGTCTCCATTATGTATTCCTCTCCGATAGTCCCCTTTCATTCCTAAAACTTTCTAAACCTGGATAATTAAACTAGCTACCTAGCTCTTTCCTTGTCAGTGGGGCACCTATCCATGCCATCTTAAACCACACGTAATCTCCAAATGAAGACTTTAGCAAGGTAACAAGTCTGCCTAACATATTACAATTATCTCACATTCAGCAAAAAAACACACTAATTGCTTGCCCATAAAATGAGTTAAAGTTCTTGAATAACATTTACTTTTCTCTTTGATATCCTGTAACCTAAATACTATGAGGTAAAAACTCTTAAAGTCTACGAAATAATCAGTACATCTTATTTTAGGGGCTGTGAGTGAATGTGGGACCTGAGGAGAATCATCATTGTCTCCTGTGGCAGTTGCCTCAGGGGGCCTTTCCAGTTTCTTCAGGAAAGGCAGGGTTAATCCCCTTACCCCTGAGAGAGGAGAGGCAAATACCCTTGTGGGTGGGGATGCTGCTACCACAGGGAGGAGGGGGAACAGCTTCAGCTGGGGCAGGGAGTCACTTCCACTGTCAAAGACTCATCAGAATTTAGGGCTCCATGCCCCCAGCTTCATCAGGATCTTCCCATGCGTCCCATGTCAACACATAGGACCCCGTTTCTCCCCCCCTCCCCCCAATCAACGGCCTCACTTTAACAGCAAACAGCCTGCAAGGCTGAATTTAACTTATATGTAATTCAGCCAGTCTCAGAATGAGATTCTGTATTTGATTTTTAGTAATTAGCCCTGAGGTTCCAGGAGCTAAGGATCTCCTTCAGGGCACACAGAGAAGTATTTAGGTCATTTATATGGAACTTGAGCTGGGAATTTAAATCCCTGAGCTCATTCTTTCCTTTCATCATTTGTCCAGTTATATTAGGAACAACCTGCTAACTTTATTATATGTTAGTTTTCTGAAAAACTTTGAAAATAACATATGCACAGTCATCCAGCTCCTTGCCTCTTATAAATGGTTGATGAGGAGTATCCCACGTGCATATAAACAGTTGGACTATCAATGCTCTCTTTGCTACTGAAAACTAAAGGCCCAGTATACGAATTCATGCACCGGTGGGGTCCCTTGGCCTGGACTACTGGATCGGACTGAAACCAGCTCTCTGACATCCCCTGAGGGGTCCCAGATTGCGAGAGGGTGCAGGCCAGGCTATCTTAATTGCATAGGCCAGATATATTTCTATTTGCCTATTCCATTTCTCTACTCTCTGTACAAGTAAAATAAACACCTTAGCATGATCGGGGCCAGGGAGGAAAGCGGGAGGTTGGCCAGCCAGGGACTGCGGGAGGACTCCAGGGCGTGTCTGGCCCATCTCCCTCAGTCCTGATGGGCTGGACCCCAGCAGCAAGCTCACCTACCAGTCAGAGCATCTGCCCGGGGCTGTCAGTACATGTCATAGTGAGCAGTTGCACAGCCTTAGCATATCATTAGCATATTACACTTTGATTGGTTGAACAAGAGACTGGACACTTAGTATATTAGATTTTTATTATATAGGATAGTCAGTGGCATCTCTAAATCTAATCAGATTAGAGAGCCAATTTCAGAAATCCCAAAACTAATTCAGAAAACTGATTCTTAAACTTTTGTTCCTCTAGAGCCATTCCTAGTATCAAAATCTGTATGAGTCAGGGTTTTCCAGAGTAACGGAATCAATAGAATATGTGTGTGTGTGCATGTGTTTGTATTACATGTTATATAACTAGTAGGAGATGTAGATAAAGAAGTAAACTATCGGCTCACATGATTACAGAGGCTGAAAAGTCTGCAACCTGGAGAGCCAGTAATGCACGTGTACAGTTCAAAGGTGTTAGAGGTGAGAAACAGAAGGTTACAGATTCCAGTCTGGATATGGAAGCCTGAGGATCAAAGTACGGCAGGCAGGAGAAGGTAGATGTCCTACCTCAGCAGTCTGGCAGAGAGCGAACTTAACATTTTGTCTTTGTTCTAGTCAGGCCCTCAATAAACTGAATGATGCCTGCCCACATTGCAGAAGGTGTTACTCAGTCCAATTCAAACGCTAATCTATTCAATCAGAGACATACCCAAGAATAATGTTAAACCAGCTACCTGGGCATCGCTTGGCCCAGTCAACTTGACACATGAAATTAACAATCATTACATATAATTTTAGTGAATGTTGTTCAGAAATATATTTTACTGTAGTATTCTGGGTATGCCTGACATCTTATCAGGGATGTTACCATATATGCTGTTATTATGCAGCCAGTGGTAAAATTAGTTAAATAATTCTATGATTCAAATTATTTATTTCTCCTTCATCCGTTTTTTTTGTAATTTATTATATAATACTAGAGGCCTGGTGCATGAAATTCATGCATGAGAGCGGTGTCCCTCAGCCCTGCCTGCACCCTCTTGAAATCTATGACCCCTGTCCTCTTGAAATCTATGACCCCTGTGGGGATGTCCAACTGCCCTGCAGGATCATACCTAAAGCAGCAGTCAGACGTCCCTCTCACAATCTGGGACTACTGACCCCTAACAGTTAGTCTGCCTGCCTGCCTGATCACCCTAATCACTCTGCCTGTCTGCCTGCCTGATATCTCCTAACCACCTCTGCCTCAGCCCCCGCTGCTGTGGCTTCATCTGGAATGATGTCTAAAAGGTCATTTGGCTGTCCAGTCTAATTAGTATATTTAACTTACATTATTATAGATTAGGGTGTGGTGATTATTTAATTATACTTTTGTTTTCTGAAAAATTATACATAATCACATTTCTTTTTTTACCAGAATTTTTTAATTATTTAAGAATGGCAGATTACATGTACATATTTATTATAGCATAGACAATATGGCCACATAATGCAATATTTTTGCAAATAGTATATGAATATTTTATGTAACACTTAAAAATTCTTATATTCTCAATCTCTCTTGTACTCACTTTCCTCATCTACAAAAGAAAGACTCAACTGAATGATTACTCACATCTATTTATCTGCTTTAATTTTCTGATTCTAAGTATACATTTATCTGAAACTCATGACCATCTCTCAATTTGATTTTTAATCTTCGTTTCCCATTTCACTGGTTGTTCCCATCATTCATATTGTTTCCCAAGTCACAGAGTATTTCTTGTAAACTCCCTCTCTTTCGCTTCTCTTATATGTTATCTATTCCTGCTCTAATTTATTCCTAAACTTCTTACAAATGGTCCACATCCATTTCTCTATAATAATTCAGTTTATGGTCATATTTTTCTTGGACAATTGAATAGCTTCCTAATGGTTCTTCCTCAACCTTACCTTACCCTATTCCAACTCTTTGCATGACACTCTTAAAAATCTAAAATGTGCTTACATTATGTCATTGGGATCCAAATCCAACTCCCCGAATTGGTCATGGAAGGTCCTGATGAATCTAATCAACTCCCATCTGTTTCTCCACTTCCGTCTTGTTGTATTTCCAGCCCACTCATCCCTTTTCTCTTCACTCTTGCCATATTAGATGTCATTTGGTTCCTCAAGCATATAATGTTTCCTTATGTCTGAAGACTTTTGGTATTTTCTTCCATCTATCTAGACATTACTCCATGCCATTTACTTCCACTTCTACTCATTTTTTCTGATGTTCACTCCAGGAATGTTTCATTAGGCAAGACTACTTTGAAGTTCTCTATTATTCCAACATAATATCATCCACTCTTTATTTTGCATAATATTTTAACCTGTTAGCACTCATAAAAGCCCTAAATGTTATATTAGCTATAAATATATGTCTCTTCCATTAGACATTAGGTTCTATTAAGAAGGAACTTCATTATTTTATTTACCCTAAAGTTATTGTTAAGTATATTTAGACATAGAAGAGAAGCACCTGTCGTAGGTGCTGGTAATGTCTCTTGCATTATAGATAACAAATCTCAACATAGCAGTGCAAACGGTTCACCCCATGAGACACAATTTTATAAAAAATGGAGTAGTGCAGTATTTAATGTTTATAACCTGCTACAATCTTTTACAAATTCAATAAGCTGTCAGTAGTTCTATATCATTATAAAAATCTACTGCAACAATTTTCTATAAACTGTAGAGAAATACATTATAATACTCTACAATTCCCACTATTTTTACCTGCTTTGTTTTCTGTGATTTTTTTTTACTAAGACAACAATTCTATGATGATTCAGTAAACTTCATATGATCATTTCCAAGGGTAGTGTGCTTCATCTTGTTAAAGGCAGAGGGAATAGAAGAACATGAACCAAGCCTGAAGTGGCTGTTAAAATACTGCTATATTTTTGTCTCCTTCATGGTATCATGATATTTCAAGAAACTAAACTAACATATATATGTAGGTGAAATTAAAATAATATTTTATTATTTCTTTTATAGCAGTTCATGAAAACAAATGGCAGATTGCTGCATAAGAAAGAGCATATGCCATCCTTTTCAGATCTCTTTATGGAAATGTTATGAGTCCCATCTTGGTTAGATGTGTAGGTAGTTGGGTGTTATGGTTGCTTGAAAGGGTCTCATCTACTCATCATTCATTTCACTATTCCAAAGCTCCTCTATCCTCCCACTTTTTTTTTTTACTCTTATTGTTTTCTTGGAAAAAAGATGAGTGCTAACATGCTTTATTTTACCAGTCTTTGTAATTTTCGTCATGTGCAAATGAACCAAGAATCACTACTTAATTCATGAGATTGATCAATAACACTTTCATCCAATACTCAAACCTGCTGTCATGTGTGTTTTCATGTGTGGTAAAAGCACTCATTTCTCACTTTTAACATTCAGAATTTAAACAAAACATTTTCAAATTAATCTGTGAAAATAAAACAACTTAATTATTATAGTTTATCATTAATGCTAATAAAAATTTTATTGACATTAGCCAATGGATTCGTTTCTATAGGTCGATACCTATGAACCAGGGGGTCGTGGTTCAATTCCCAGTCGGGCACATGCCCGGGTTGTGGGCTTGATCTCCATTGTGGAGCATGTAGAAGGCAGCCAATCAATGTTTTTCTCTTATCATTAATGTTTCTATCTCTTTCTCCCTCTCCCTTGCTCTCTTAAATCAATAAAAATATATTAAAAAATATAAATAAAACAGTTTAAGAATTCTATCAGAGCATTCTTTCTCATTAAGTCAGCATATATTTCCATAGGAGAACTATTTCTTAAATGTTTTCTCTATCTCATTAAACATTTCTTAAAAATAATACTTAAGCCATTTATTTTTTCCAGTTTTAACTTTATGAGTACAAGGAAAACATATCAAGAAAAACAAAACTTGGATGCAACATATATTTGATGGATAATGAGGAAGTGGTTTCTGGTGCATAAAGCTTTTTTTTTAAATATATATATATATATATATATATATATATATATATATATATATAATTTTTTTAATTGATATTTTACAGAGAGGAAGGGAGAGAGACAGAGAGCTAGAAACGTCGATGAGAGAGAAACATCGACCAGCTGCCTCCTGCACACCCCCCACCGGGGATGTGCCTGCAACCAATGTACATGCCCTTGGCCGTAATCAAACCCGGGACCCTTCAGTCCGCAGACCGAAGCTCTACCCCTGAGCCAAACCGACCTCGGCTGCATAAAGCTTTTGATGAGAGCTATCACTTTTACAGTTCACACTTCAGATTTAAATGATTTCATGTATTGCATTTTTCTAGCTATCTCTTCTACCGTAGTTTTACGTTATGCATCAAATTCTTGTTTTTATTCACAACTCTATATTATGAATTAAAATTATGCTTTTAAAGGGACATATAAATTGATATTAAATTACCAGCTTCCCATTTTTTTAATCGTTGTGGTTAATAGGTAATTCAAAGAGAAACGTTACTAAGTATAATTAATTACAACATTCACATGGATTTTAACTGATTTATTAGAATACATGTTACTTTAGGGGTGAATCAAAATATAGAGGAAAATATAAATGACAAGGATATTTTAAAATATGAATCTTAGTAAACTCTTAGGATTTTAAGAAACCACACAATCCAGCCTATTTGCTCAAATGAGCCAAAAGTAGCCCTTAGCCCAAGTCAGACTGACTGCGTTTTACAGAGTTCACCGACATGAAAGTTGCACTGTAAGCTCATAGAACTGCTACTTTTTTTACCTCAGGAAAAAATTCCCCCATATCAGGATACTGATCATCTGAATAAAAGTATGTGACAAAACTGTTTAAGAAAAAATAAAAACTTTCTTTTGTTCTCCTCAAAACATATGCTAGGAAAATGGACCATGCTTACTCTATAGTTTCCAAAAACTCTTGCAAGTATACAGAAAAATCAAAAAGAGAAAGAACCTAAGATACACTTTTAGAAGTGGCTGTCATTATTGGTCCAAAGAATACTTTCAATTATTTTGCCAAATTGCCTGCTCTTTTCTTTCTTTCATACAAGTGGTTTTACATTTCCAATGGTAATATGAGTGCCTGTTTTCCTTCCTTTAGCAGCACCAGTAGTATATTTTACTTTTCAAAACTTTCCCTTTTGGGGGAAGGAAGATAATTTTTTATAGGAAAAGAGTCTCAAATTATGAGGGTCAGGCTTACAAATAAAAACAGAAAAGGATTGTATTCAGATAAAATGAATCTTTATATGAAAACCATAGAAAGGAGTGAGGGCCTTTGTCTTGGATATGATAACCAGATAAACAAGATATTCAAGTACAAGCTCTTAATCTTTTTCAACAATCATTTCCATGATCAAACCATCAAAAATTGTCAAAATTAATGTATAAACTCTTATTGTCATACTAATTTATGGGAAAGAAGGAGTTATTTCTCCTACACAAACACAGTAAACTCTGTGCTTTCACATGCCATGTGAATTCCGCAAGGATGGAGGTCATACTACATCTCATCTTTGCTCCCCTATGTACCCAGAACCTGTCATCATGCATGCCATAAAGCATGCAATTAATATTGGGATAGAAGTATTGAAGGGGTTAGTGTATGGGTTGAATGATAGATGGACTGAAGGATGTTATATTGGGGTAAAAACTAGTATCTTGACCTATACTGAAAGAAAGGGTAACTTTTGAAAAAATATTTTGCTTGATTCTTTTATTTGTACTGACTCTCAAAATTTAGAATATACAAACAATACATTTTAATTGATCTTTTCCCAAGTAGAATTATCTATATAGTTCTGAAAATAACAAAGTTAATTTACAAGATTTCATTCTGGTCAAAATGAAGCAAAAAAAAAAAAATGCTCTTTTACCCTTCCAGGTCAAAGAATTACATTTTGAGGGAATATACTTAAAGATATACTTAAAATTTACAAAACCAGAAAAACAAAAACATACATTCAAATACCCATTAAAAAAACTTAATGTCATATACATATATTTTTAATTTCTTTATTGGTTAAGGTGTTACATATGTGTCCTTATTCCCCCATTACACCCCTATGTCCCCCAATCATGACCTCACTCTCCAAGGGGGAAAGATCAACCAAAGGACTTGTATGCATGCATATAAGCCTAACCACTAGACACAGACAATGTCAGATATTTTACCTAAGTAAAAATGTTAACAAGATTTTAAATATCTTGAGAATTAGGTTTATAGATTTTTCTTAATTAGGACAGATCTAATATAATTTATTTTCACTTTATGAACATCCCTAATGTAATATATCATGTTAAAATAAGATGTCTTTATTTATTTAAATTTCATTTACCTTTATTTCAGGTTATAATTAGTCTTAATCTATATCTTCATCCTCTATTATGTGGTTGGGTAGGTAACAGTTTCTGAAGGGACTTCATAATGTTATATTGCAGAAAAGAATATGACATTTCAGAGGTGAAATTCTGGCAACTGGAAGCCTAAGTAAGGAAAAAAACATTTGTCATTCCTTTTCCTGGTATTGTTTACAAGTATTGCTGGT
Organism: Vespertilio murinus; assembly: GCA_963924515.1. Lineage (NCBI taxonomy): Eukaryota > Metazoa > Chordata > Mammalia > Chiroptera > Vespertilionidae > Vespertilio > Vespertilio murinus. The sequence goes on from OZ004711.1 coordinate 31,768,413, forward strand.
GTGTTTAAAGATTCAGTCCTTAAATATTGTTCACTTTCTCCCTTCTCATAACATTTAGGTTTATATGGGTTCAATATAACTCTATGTGAATATGAATATCTCATGCTAAAATCAATAATAATAATAATAATAATAATAATAATATAAAAGAGTCAAATGTGAATACAGCATACTATATAATAAAGAGCTAATATGCAAATGGTTGTCACACCCTGGTGCCCTCAAGCCAGGGCCAGGGGACCTGAGGCTGTGTCTCCTGCCCAGTAGGGCTTGATAGGGGTGGGGCCGGCAAGGTCTGGGTCTCACATGATTTCGAGGTGCACATAAGTGGGTGGGTATTTGACTTTGAGTCCTGCAGCTTGCTCCAGATGGACAGGAGGAAGATTTTCATACATATTTTACTAATTTTCTTACATCTCTGACACTTCTGTTATAGAGAAAGGGCAAATAACAATATTAAAATATTTCCTCTAATTAATTTACTTTTTAATGTGCATGAATTTTGTGCACTGGGCCACTAGTCAAATATAAAAAACAACAACAACTAGTTAAGCATTAAGAAATATTCAGGTTAAAAATCAAATTCACTAACTGGTGATATGAGATCTGCAAAAATAAAAACTAAAACTTTTGTTTTCATATTGTCCATTTTTAACATTACATTTTACATTTCAATTTACATGCATGTTTAATTTTTATGTAGTAAAATCTATTAATATTTTTCTTGATGATATCTTCTATTGCAGTTAAGCTCAGTGGTTCTTTTTTTATCTGAGTGTCAGTTAACTCATATATATATATTTATACTTTATTGGTTTAAATTTTATGAACTATTTAAAATATGTTCAAAATGCTACAAATATCTTTTAATGTATTTGATCTATACAAGTCTAATACATAGGGAAGTGGTTGTGACCAAATGGATTTTATTGCACACAATCTATTACACTTAGCAGTAGGAGAATTTAGCTATTGGGTTTTACATGGTATGAATGGTAAGACTATATATGGCAGCAGAGCTCTGACTTACAACCTCTGCAGCAATAGGCCTGGGAAGCCAAACCATAAACTTTGTAGACTTCAGCTTAGAGTGGTCAAGACTTGTTCAAAGAATTTAAGTTTCTCTAATTTTTGCCTTCATTTTTAACATAGGACCAACCAGAGGTAGCCAAATATGTTAGTTTAAATCAAGTATATAAGATGCCTTGCTTCTAGTTATACCACCTCCTCATGCCAAAAACTTCTAATCAAAGCATACCTGAAGCATTCCCCCCCCCCCCCTTTTTTTTTTACTATAAAGCTTTCCATATCCTTGCCTGCCTTTAGGTCTCTGGCTTATGTAAGTAATAGTGGCTGATGCCTTCCTATAGAAAACTCTGAATAAATAGACTCTGTTTTCATTTTTGTGATCTTCATTTATCTCCAATGTGACACGTGCTTTGAGCCTGGATAATTTGTGGATTTCTGTTTTCTACCTTTAAATTAGTATATGAAATTATCATAATATGCCCAGTGGTGATTTGTTTTTTTTATTATTAGCTTTGTGTGAAATTCTGTGATTATTATCAATAAATGTACCAAATCCTTCCTTGCCAGACATTTTTTCCCCTGTATTATATCATATACCGTTGTTTCTTTTTCTGTTTTCATATTTCTCACTTGGAAGCAAATGTCATTTTTATTTAAATCTACATTTTCAGATTTTCATGTTTTTTGTCTTCTCTGTCATGGTTTCAACAACATGTCTTTTACTTTCATATTCTGTTCTGTTTTCTCCTCGGGTTGCTTTTAATCTACTCTTAATATTATAAATGTGACCCTACTACCCTCTATTGGGATACCTCAGAAATCTTATTTCTTCACCCATCGTTTTTGCCTCTCTACTCCCATTTATTTAATTTTGTTTACAGCTTATAAAAATCTGGATCATGTCCTTTACAGTGTTTTTAAAGACATAGAGCATAAATCTTTCAAAAGAATTTTTATTTCCTTACACAAGAATGCTCAAACTACTAGTCTCAACCCTAGGGGAAAAGTAAGTACACTAAAATGGTTAAGAAAGATAGTCTTTAGGGCCAAATAATTAACACATTAACTCTGACTCTTCCTAATTGTGCTGGGTTGGAGCAAAGCTTTTAATCTTCTCACCTGAGAGTGAAAATGGTAGTGCTTATCTATTTGGGGCCATTGCAAATTCTTTTGGAGTTCCTTCATAAGGTGTGGATGAATCAAATATTTTCCATCCATCTGCTTTGTGTTTGTGCCAGTGGTTCTCAAACATCAGTGGGTCTGAATATCATCTGGAGAGCTGGGTGGACCACAGATTGGTGCGCCTTATCTGCAGAGTTCCTGACTCAGTAGATTTGAGGTTGGAGCTTGTGAATTTGCTGAATATGCATATCTAACAAATTTCCATATGATTCTAATGGTGTAGTCCCCATGATTCTAGGACCACAGCCTGAGAAACTCTGGAATATGCTTTTGTGTTTGTTTTATTTGGTTGTTTCCCAAAAATCAAGTACATGGTGCTTAACTGGTGCCTCTGCTTCTCAGTAATTTATCCCCAATAATAAAGTTCATGAACTTCCCCTCTGCCTGTTGATAAATGGTTTTAATTTTATTTTTAGTTCCAATGCTACTATTTGTTTTTGTTTTTGTTTTGGTATATTCATGGACCTTTTAACAGGAAGTATAAAGACAACTATTAAAGCTGAAAATCTTGTTACCATATTAACTGGGGGAGTCCTATATTTCTGTACAAAATTTTACCATGTGTAGAAAGTTAACTTGTGTTTTTTAATTATAAGTTTAATGCTATAAAATCCACAGCTTAGATTCAGGCTATGATGTATTATAACTTAATGTTGACAAATGGCAATAATTTTTACTGTTACTATTTTTGCCAAATCAAAAGGGGGAGAATTACAATGCACTAAACGGGTCTGAAATTTGTCTCTATTTCCCTTAATCTTCTTCGGAACCAGTTCAGTTTCTCTGCCAGCATGCCTTCTCCCCTCCCTTGCAGTGTTGATGCAGAATTTCCATTTCTAGACTCCTCTCCTTTTTTTGCATCAAGCTTTCTACTGTGTAACCATTTCATTCTCTTCCGCAGCATGACTCATATAAAGAGCTTTCCCCTACCCAATGCATTAACTGAAAGTGGAGGCTGGACTTAATAAATTATGAAAGAATAGCATCGAATGCTGGAGTTCTGAATTTGTTTTTACTGATAAATAGGATCTTCAAGCTCTAATGGTATGTTTTCTATCTTAAGCTCCCGGAGTTTCACTTTTTAGCTTTCCAGATTGGATGAGGTTACGTGGTTTTTATTTGCTAATAAAAGATTAATTTGGTTGCTAAAAAATCAATTTCATTCTGCTTTCTGAACATATTTTACCTCTCAGCTCCTGCAGGAAGTTGAAAACTGGATAGCATTTCCTCTCATAGTGAGTTGGCAAGGGCCTCTTAACTTATTACAGAGATATTCTAGCATCGTTCGATTGATATTTCCTAACCTGAAACTTTCCATTTTTCAGGGTTATTTTTCACTGCTCATAATAATAGGGACAAACTGGTCATTGAAATCCATTAATTATAATTTTAATTAGATTATTTAATTGCATATAAGTAATTGTAGAAGTCTTTTGGGAGACTGTGTAGCCCACTCCTTTCTTTGTTGGGAAGTTCTCCAAGAGTCTCATTTGTACCATGTAATATTGTCTACTTGACCACGACTTACTAATTTGGGTTTCATTGGAATTCAACATGACTTTGAATAACTTGCTTATTATTTTTTTGAAGTATTCAAATTGGCTGTTTAAAATATCCAGGCCTATGTTTGCTCTTGTATATTTTCTGGATAACTTTCAACTATACAATTCAATGATTAAATCCTGTTTACCAGACATTTGGTAAAGATAATTTGCATGCAAACGACTCCTGAATATTTAAGAGTTGGTTATGCACAAGTGCAAAAGGCTAAAATAAAATTTATAATTGGCATTGAATCTTGAAGTCAGTAATAATCAGAAGCTTTTCACCTTTTCCAGAAAGTCAATAGTACTTCTTGGATAATACTAAAACGCAGAAGCAATTTGCATGGTGATAAAATATGTAAGTTCTGAAGCCAGACTGAACACTATGACTGGGTCTGCCACATCCTAGCGTGTGCCCTTGAACAAGTTACTTTTACATCCCATAATTCAATTTCTGTAAAATAGGTATAATAGTGGTGTCTTACATAATAAGAGTCCTGTGACATTTAAATGCATTAATACATTCAAAGTGTTTTAAATAGTATTTGATGCATGGGAAGCACTCAAAAATTATGATTATCATAATTATTATTGTTATTATTATTTTGATCCCATAATTATGTATTCTAAATTTCCCCCATTGATTTTCTTACTAACTAAACAAATTCAGAATGTGGTCACAATATACAATCATGGCACATATAAACTACGGAGTTTTACAGCTTTATTCCAGCATAGAGCCCTCAGGGGACATGCCTTTTATTCAGAACTGTCTCATGATGACAATTTGGGTTCCATTTCAATCCAGTTAATTTCACCATTTTCATGAATGTTCCAGCCTACATGAAACACAAAATTATATTTTTATAAAATATAAAAAGCTTCCTGGTCCACATGCCATGCCAGGATCTTCATGCAAGAAAGGGCAAAGCGACACTTTAAAAGAATTCAGCACCTTTGCTGAGAAATATAGCACATAATATTTGGTTGCAGATTATCATCTCTGTTCGGAAGCTGGAAAACAGAATATCACTGTGTCCTACAAGATGTGATAGCACATTTGGTGAACTGCTCTTTATGAAGGCTCCAGAGAGGTGTCCTGTGTTTGGGTCAAGATAAGTTTAGCTCTGCATTTTCTGCCCCGTTCTAGCAAAACATCTCCCTTCACTTTGGACAAAAATATTCCAACACAGCTGTAACAGAGGGACATAAAAAGCATTATGTCAATTTATGTTTCTCTATTGATTTCTTCAAACCTCATTAAACTTTGTAGATATGCATAGCATGTAATTTTCAGCTCTAACAGCTTTAGGATGTAATGGGTTATTTCTCAGAAATAAATTCATGATCGTTTTTACTCCCCCACTTAGATTCAGGACATAGTTATGTATTTTTTCAGCTTTTGCCTGGGAGAGAAATTTCCAAGTTATTTGTCTTTGAGGATAATCTAGAGTGTGAAGTGGAATTACCAAGTGATAGAGTGATGACAGAGGATGAGTGTAGTTAGCACAAGCTTAAAAGTTTAACTTTTCCTGACAAAAGCATACATATTTCTGTTGCGGGGAGCCCTGAAAAATCCTTTAGCTTTTTCCTTTCGTAGGCATTTGTTGAAACATTATTATATACCAGACACTGAGTTAGCTGGTCAGAGAGATCCCTAGATGAATCATGTCTCTCTTTTTTAAAGTGCTAATGGTTTAAAAGCAGCTCTAGACTCTCAAACTATAAATGACAGCATAGTGTGGGAAATGCTATATAGGAGGTTATGGACAACATGTGATTTGAGAATAGGACAAGAGGAGATTAATTCTGTCTGAGAGCTGAGGTTGTTGCTAAGAGTATGTTTTCAGGGAAGTTATAAGCTCTACGTTGGAGAATAAATAGCCTTCCAGGCAGAGAAAGGGAGTCAGGACTTTGAAGCAGGGGAATAAACATGTATAAACTACATGGATTCCAGAGGAAATAAGGCATGTTTGGGGAAAAGTGACACTGTTGGAGGAGGTCATTGAGAGGGTGTGATTGGTCATTGAACTGAGAGCTGAACCCGGGCAATCAGAGGCTTCTCATTCCTTTCCCTGGCCCTTGAAATATATATGTTCTGCCCACTGTTGCCATAGTCAGAGCTGTTTTCAAGGACTCAGACTGGGGAGAGTAAGGTGTTGTTGAGACCATCTGGATGGTATATGTGACTAAACCCAGTTAAGACCTCTATGTAAACTGTTAAGATTCTGGTGCGCAAGTGTGGAGTGGAGATGTAGTCAGCTTGAGGCCACCCAGGACAAGTCTCCTATGTCTGTTCCCTTGCTTATTCAACCTGTACCTACCTATCTGGAGTGGCCTGTCATTGTCTTTAGTATCTCCTTATCATCTGTGTATGGGTACCAGTTTTTTTATTACACGGGGAATCTCCTGAGTCTCTGAATCAACAGATATCCAAACCAAACATAAAAGGTTGGGCTCAGAAATGTGTGGAAGAATCTTAGTAAAATAAAATGAGTCCCAAGAGATAGATTGGTATCTGACTGGGAAGAACTGTGGAAAACGTGCTGAGCAGTTTGATTGTCCTGTAGGGAAGTGGGTGATGTACTTTTTATTCACAAAGATAACCAGGATATCTATTTTGATGATAGATGGAAGGGAGAGACATTCGTGGCAAAAAGTCCAAACAAGAGGAGATCACAGCACTCGGTATGAGAGATGATGAAGTTGGCAACAGAGTTGGCAGTAGTAAGGGCAAAGATGAAATAAATATAGAAATACTTAAGAAGGTAGGAAAAACATGCATTGCTGATGGGATGAGAGTAAGAAAGGTAAGATGAAAATAAAATCTTTGCTGACAATACAACAAATAACAAAAATCTAAGTAGAGAAAGAGCTGGTACCAACATAGAACAGAGCTAAGGATTCCAATGTTAGAATGCTAATTTTGAGAAGCTTGTTGGTGACACAGGAGATGACAGGTGGCATTTGTGAATATGATTTTGGTGCTCAATATGGAGGTGAATATATGTCAGCACATAGAGGAATCATTAGAGCCATGGAAATAGAGGAAAGCAACCAAGAAGCTTAATGACTAAGAAAAAAAAATGATTGTGAACAAAATGATCTGAACAGATGATCAGGAAAATAGACAAATGCAGAGAACGGATCTGTTGATTGGGATGCTTTTGGATGAAATGAATGAAAAACCTGATTCAAACTGGCTTAGTTAGGAGATGGAGTCCATAGCTGGACTCCCCAGATTTGGTTGTGATGACTTTTCAACTTTAAACTCGTCCTCAGTCTGTCTTTCCTCATCCATACCAAAGAGCTGCTAGAGGTTATATGCTTGGGAAAAGTGAAAGAAAAGGAAAGAAAAGAAAAGAAAAGAAAAGAAAAGAACTCTCTTAAACATGAAAATAAAAGCTGTTCCCTTGAGACAGATAGGACTGAAGCATGTGCCCATCCCCTAGTCAAATAACAATAACCAGGGAAAGGCCATGGTGTGTCATTGTTGACATGTGGCATAGGACCGCCATCACTGCCATGTGGAACAGGACTGCAATAATTGACTAGACCAGCTATTTTCAACCTTTATCATATCATGACACACACAAAACTAATCACAAAATTCTGTGGCACACCAAATAATATATTTTTTGCTAATCTGACCAAAACAATAGGTATAATTTTGACTCATTCACAACACATAGCTATTGTTGTGTTGGCTGTTGTTTCACAATCCAAGAGAAAAGAGGTCAATTTTATTTCACAATCCAAGAGAAAAGAGGTCAATGCCCCTGACTAAATAATCAGGTATTGTATGTTTTAAAAATTCTTGTAGCACACCAGTGTTTCTTATGGCATACCAGTTGAAAATTATTGGACGAGAATATTTAGGACCTATTGAATATGACTGACTCTGAAACTAAAAGTCATGTCAGCTTTCCTTGAGTGACATTATCTGGACTGGGAGGGGTAGACATCTAAAAAGCAGATATCTAGATAAGCAAACAACATTCCTATCACATTGGTATTTGAAAGGATAAAATGTGAACCAATCAAAGCATAATATGACTGGATAACCTGACATTAGGCTTTATTAGGCTTTTATTATATAGAATTAGGGATCCGGATCGGGCCTGTTGGGAGGAGGAGATGGTGGGAGATTGGATGGCCAGCCTGGCCTGATCAGCACCTGATCAGGGCTGGGCCAGCTGTGGGGAGGGGCCAGGGGCAATTGGCCTGCAGGCCCTATCCTCATTTGGGGTGTGGGGGCTGATTGGGAACAGGGCCAGCTGTGGGGAGGGGCTGTGGGAAGTGGGCTGGCTGGCCCTGCTACTGATCAGGGGTCAGTGGCTGTGGGAGAGGCAATAGGAGGTTGGCTGGCCATCCCCACCCTCAATTAGTATATGTAGGGGTGATTGAAGGTGGAGCTGGATATAGGTAGGGGCCTCAGGCCAATCGGGGTGGTGGGGGCCCTTTGGGGCCAGGGCTGTCTTGGGGGAGGGGCTGCAGAAGGTTGGTCACAGGACTCACCCCCAGATCAGGCTGTTTCTGGCCTCAATGGCATGATAGCAACCAGTCCTTCCAGTTGTTAACGGTGTTCCAGTTGCTGGCTTTTTATATATATAGATGATCAGTTATTCTTTCTAAGGATTAGGATTTTATTACTTATTTAGGAAGAAAGAAAATTGATCTGTCTGTGGAGCATTATCATCATAATACTGCTTAGCTTTCTGAGAGCAGAAACTTGATGTCCTGATGCTATCCTCTGAGTCTCACTTGGCTCCCTGAGTTGCAACCAAATTGATGTCAAAGAGAGCCTCTTCTGATATTTTGCCTCCTGCTCAGGTTCCCAAACCTGATTTCCCCATGTCCATTAGTTCATGGTTTAGATCCTGTTTTAAGATTCTGTTCCAAACATTTACTTTGTTCCTCAGACTATCTTTCAGAACTAGGATTCTTCCTGGTCTCACCAATTATTTTCCCTAGGGCTCCCTTGAACCCTTACTCCTATTACTTTAACTTGTCCTGGGTCTGAAAAGTGGATGGAGACCAAACAGCCTATCTTCTCTATTGAATATTCTAGGTACTCATCCCACTCCAGTGGGCAATTTGAGGCTAAGTCTGGGCTCTTTCCTATACTTGAGATATCTTACAATAAATAAGCAGCCCTGCCTCACAGATGAACACTGAGAGAGAACATTGCCGACTCCAAGCTTTAAACAGGTTTTCAAGCATTTCTGTAATCTAAAAGGTTATATGCCAACAATTTTAAAGAAAACATGTTATTTGATAAGTATTAATGGCCTAATATTTTATCTATCTGTAATCTGTTTATTTAAATTTAAATTTAAATAAATTAAATTAACTTTTACATTAAATAAAAACTTTTAACTTTTTAAAAATTAATGTGAGATAATTAAATTAACTTTTTAAAAATTTTATTTTATTGTTTAAAGTACTATATATATATATATATATATATATATATATACTCCTTTTTTTCCTCTCCATTTATCTTCCCCCAGCTTCCTCTACTCCCTGTCACATGCCCTCCCCCCCAGTGTCTTGTGTCCATTAGTTGTGCTTATATGCATGCATATAAGTCCTTTGGTTGACTTTTTAAAAATTGAGTTTAGAGAGAGGAAGGGAAAAGGGGAGAGAGAAAAAGAGGGAGACAGTGGGAGGCGAGAGAGAGAGAGAGAGAGAGAGAGAGAGATCATCATTTTTTTTGGTTCCACTTATTCATATTTATTGATTGATACTTGTATGTGCACTGACCAGTGATTGAACCTGAAACATTGGGATATTGAGATGATACTCTAACCAACTGAGCTACACAGCTAGGGTTTAAACCAACTTTTTAAATAAAATACAGAAAATATGATAACTTGGGTAGGAATTCAAGATCTTACTTACACTCAGTCTATAACTGGAATTCTTAAGCAATTTGCAGAGCCAACATAAATCTGGTCAACTTCTCTCAAAGAATTGTGCTATCGATAACTGTCAATTATGCAATCTTAAAACCAAGGCAAGTTCACACTCTAGACTCCATCTATAAGTCATAAAGAAAAGGATACATTTCCCCAAACCCCTTTGAGACTTCCAATCTGTCCATCTGAGCAGATGTCAGTAATTTGGTTAAAGATTCATCTGTGTTTGCTTCTGGCTTGACAGGAGCTCAGGCCGCAATAGCCAGCTCTTCTGAGATTCTGATGCTGCCAGGAGGCTGTTTTGTATGAAACACGTTGAAGAAAGGAAACTTATATAAAATGGGAACATTGCACTGGATTTATGTTCCTGTCTTTTTAAGCCAGGTAAGTGTCTGAAACTGAATCTTTATTTTTCCTACCCCAACTCCCTATTATGTACAGGGTAATTCAAAAAAGAATCAAACACTTTAATAAATATATTACTTACTCAGTAAGATTTTATATATATATATATATATATATATATATATATATATATATATATACTGAGTGGCCAGATTATTATGATCACTGAATGCATAATAATCTGGCCATTTAGTGTGTGTGTGTGTGTGTGTGTGTGTGTGTGTGTGAGAATATATAGTCAAACCAATTTGAAAAGAACAAGCATGAATATCATTACATATGTTCAACATCTATCTTTCCTTTCACAGGGCACATCTCAATTTTGTAGTCTAATTCTAACCATGCTGTTGCAAAGGGTAAGATCTTCTTCTTTATTTGCACCTTGCCTTCCATGATTTAAATGTTCCACCATTTGTTCCTTCTTTTTCTGAAAGTTACATATGAGAAAGAAATGTCACAATATCATTTAATAATTTATTGCTCTCAGAGTTGTGGTTTTCTATCTAGGAAACTGGGCATCTGGTCTTCAAGTATTTATTATATACTAGTATATGGAGTATATATGTGTGTGTATATTTTTTACTTTTCATAAATATTATTTATCATAATTTGAGATATGATATAATAATAAAATAAAAGTGGAAGTAGTTATATTTCTTGAACACTCTTAGAAAGTACTGAACAAATGTTTATCTTGCTGATCATCAGGCAAGGTAGATAACTACAGTATTATTTTATTCTAATTTTAAATATTTTACAAATGGCAAGTATAAGGACAATAAGAAAATGATAAAAAGTAATAAATATTTTGAGATGCTCTGAGAAATTAGCACTTTCCTATCCGATACTGATGAACATAAGATGTTTTAAATATGACCTTTCTCACTAAAAAGTCTTGAGCCAAAATGTATATTTTAAAAATGGATTTAAATGATAGAAAGCAGGGAAATTGTAATATTTTATATCACATAGGTCATTAATTTGTCACCCACAGACAATGTAGATATAAACTTGTAAGTTAGCTATGCATAGATGACTTGAAGAAAATCATATTTGTTATTAAAATGTAGAACAGCAGTGTATCCAAGGTGTAATGATTTATAAGAAAGGCTTTATTAATGGAGTATTTATATAATTAATTTCATATAACTAAGCGATGCAGGGTATTTAGAAATTAGTGTTTAGATAAATATATTGGACAAAATACAAGGATTATTATATCAGAGTCAAGAGAGAAGATGTCCTTGAATCAACTTCAAGTTCACAATATAACTCTATCATTATTCTTTATTTAATGTTTTAAAAAATATAATATCCAGATTTAATCTTTGAATGACCCCAATGTCTCACCATTAAATATCATTCAATTATTTTACTTAATGTTTACATTCATGTAATAACAGGCATTTAGTTAAAAATTATGGTTGATTTCTGTTTAATATCATACTACAGTATTCTTCATTTTAAAAATACTTCTATTGATTTTTTATTTTAGAGAGAAAGGAAGGGAGAGAGAGAAGCATCAATGTGAGGGGGTAAGAGCAATCCAATGCCTCCTGCACAGCCCCTAACAAGGATCAAACCCACAACCCAGGCATGGGCTCTGACTGGGAATCCAACTGGCAGCCTTTCAGTGTGTGGGATGATGCCAAGGCAAGGGAGTCTTTCTAATAATTTTTTAGAAAATTACAATATATATATATTTAAAAAGACCAACTCTAGATGTCAGAATAATCTCTAAAAGCTAAATGATTGAACTTAGCTTTTCATCATGTTCCATGCAAGATGTGAATTTCTAAAAATTCTTTCCTGAGATATGAAATTCAATGTGTCTGTTAGAGAACAGAAGTGAGGGGGCACATTAATATTTAGAAATGTATTTTAAACACACATGAGGTAAGGATTATGAGCCAGAGCTATCAACCTTGGAAAGCTTGGGAAATCTAAAATGCTCTCTGGCAGATCAGAATAAATGACTATTAAATTGCAATGTTGGAAAATGAAAATATAATTTCAATATGGTGGAAAGGCAATAATGTGAAAAATGACTTATTGACATGAAAACCAATATTACAAGCTTGTAGAATGTACATTGTCTGTCATTTCTTCTTCCCTAGGGATATGTTCTGACCAAGAATATATATATGCCTAATATGCAAATAGACCAAACAGTGGAACCATCAAACAACCAAACAACCAGTTGCTATGACAAGCATTGAGTACTAGGGGGCACATGCAGAATATGGCAGGCATTGGCAGCAGGAGGCAGAGCGTGAAACATGGTGGGCATCGGCCACAGTGGGATGGTAGAGCAGGTGAGAGGGGATGCCAGATTAATGCAGGTCACTGTCAACAGGGCGAGCCTCTGGGGTTACTGGAAATTATTTGCTCCTGCATGCCGAGGTCCTGCCAGGTGGTTGCACCAGCTGCGGGCACCGGTTCCAATCACTCTGTGCTGTTAGCACATGGAAGAGGCTGTTGCAGGAGCGGGGCTGTTGGCAGACAGGGGATTGTTGGCTGTGGCAAGAGGGGGTGGGCAGGTGTGCAGAGGATGGGCTGAGACCTGCCCCTGTGCCCATCACAGCCTTGTAGGCCACAGTTCCTCTCAAGGTGCACGAATTTGTGCACTGGGCCCCTAGTATCATATATAAGGTTACCATAAAATTATCATGCAAACCAAGATACATTTGAACATGAATAAGAGCTCATATGGTATTTATCTCTCTCTGACTGGCTTATTTAACTTAGCATAGTAATCTCCAGGTTCATCCATGCTGTCACAAAGGGTAATATTTCCTTCTTCTTATGGCCCCATAGTATTCCACTGTGTAAATGTACCTCAGCTTTTTTACCCACTCATCTATTGGGCTCTTTTCAGATCATGGCTATCTTATACACTAAACCCTAATATGCAAATCAACCGAATGGCGGAATTGCTGGGTCAATAGGCATTTCAACTTTTACTTTTTTGAGGAAACTCAATACTGTTTTCCACAGTGGCTGCACCAGTCTGCATGCCCACCAACAGTGCACACCCTCACCAGCAAAGATATTTTTAATGAATGTCTGAGCTAACATTCCACTCCAACTCAACAGAGCTATAACACTCCGAACATATACCATTCTCTATATGCCTATTTCCTCCCTAGTGTAATAGGAATAATAAATAATAATTTAATTAAAAATATTTTTATTAATTTCAGAGAGGAAGGGAGGGGGAGAGAGAGAGATAGAAACACAAATGATGAGAGAGAATCATTGACCGGCTGCCTTCTGCATGCCCCACATGGGGGATTAAGTCTGCAGCCTAGGTGTGTACCCTTACTGGGAATTGAATGGTGACATCCTGGTTCATAGGTTGACACAGCCACTGAGCAATGCAGGAATAATAATAATTTTCAAGGCCATTGTGCGGAAGTCTTCTAAAATTACTATATAAGTTCCTAATATTACATTTTTTTTTGTTGCTACACAATATCACATAACATTACATTACTAATGGCACATAACTTATTTAAGTGATTTAGATAGTTTATAATATTTTACTATTATGAACAGGAATTGTTTATAAGCAATTTAAATGTCATTGCACTTAGGCCATTTCATGTATGTATGTATACATTTCTGTAAATTCATAGACATGATATCACTTGTCAAAAAATATATGCATTCAATGTGTTTCTGAACTCTCAAAAAGTTTAAGGCATGGAAATTCTCTCTATGACTTTAATATTTCATTGCTAAATGATGATATCTTATAACATTCCCACCTCCCCCCTGAATTTTAGTCACTTCTTAAGCTGTTATTTTAAGATTTAATTTTAAAGCAATATATCTTAGAATTTTGTGTTTGCAATGTGGAGCAAGGAATAAAAAATAAAGTTAAAAGAACATGATGAATAGGTTGTAATACAGAAAAGATAATTTGATGGTAACATTACTGCCTTTTTTATTCGATTGGGGCTCAGAAACAATTAATTTTCCTTGTGTGTAGCAGAATCATTTATATTTATTAAGTGATTTCTTCAGCCTTGTTTCTATCCATCCTAAAATGGCACTCATCCCAATGTGCTCTTCAAACTAAGTACCAATTTCCAGCAAATCACCGTAATTAATGCTAGTTAATTATTTTTATACTAGAGGCTCAGTGCATGAAAATTCATGCACTGGAGGGGGGATGTCCCTCAGCCCGGCCTGTCCCCACTCATAGTCCAGGAGCTCTCAGGGGCGGGAGGTGACTCAGCGATTAGAGGAAGGTGACACCCCTATCACATCTTTGCTGCCGCCACTGCTGGCAGCGCAAGCCTTGGCAGGCCCTGGTTACCTGAGCCTTGGGTGGCCCTGTGTGGCTGGGCAGCTGCTATCCAAGGCTTGCCTGTGCCTCAGGCCAGCCCTAAGTGGCTAGGCAGCTGACATCAGAGGCTTGCCTTTACCTTGGGTGTCAGCTGGACAGCCACCTTCTGAGGTTTGCCTGTGCTTCGGGCAGGCCCTGGGGGGCTGGGGGGCTGAGAGTGGGTCCAGCAGCACTGATCGCCTGCCGCCCTCCAGTTGGGCTGAAAGGGACTCTGTTGGGAGTGAGGGGACTGGGCACCCGCCATCTTGTGGCTATGGGCACCACCATCTTTGTGATGACATGACAATCAATTTGCATATTCTCTCTTTATTAGATAGGATTTCTCCTGCCATGTGCTGTTTCTTCTCTTTCTAGGACTCTAGTTATGCTTATATCAGACGTTTCTACAGATTTTTCCTGCATTCTCCATCCTTTTGTCACATTCAGTATTAACAGGAATGTTTCTGACCTATATTTTAATTCACCAGGTCTCTTTTCAGCTGTTACCCAATTTCCTGTGAAAACAATACTTTGAGCTCTTAACTTCAGTAACCGTCTTTCATAGTCATGGAGTTTGCATTGGGTTAATGTTTTACAATCCGATTTCTGCCAGAACTTTAAATCTCATCTTTTGTTTCCTCAAGCACAGGAAGTACAGTTGCATTTAAACCCATTTCTGTTAATTCCATCCTATGTGCAACCTGCGTACCAAAGGCTGGTAGTGCCTCGCCATCATCTCCTAGGCATGTATCTCTACAGGCCCAAGCAGCCCCCTGCCAGCCTCACTTCCTTCCTGCCTCTTCAGCTTTGTGTCGCCCATGGGAACATGCCTGACCTTGGCATAGTGCAAGCTGGGAATGTGGATAAGATCATGCCTGCGAAGTAGCATTCATGTAAAGATTGTTTGGAAGCTGATGAATAAAAACCCCGGTGGGTTTCTCACCTCTTGGGTGAGGAGACATGTTTTATAATATCTCACTAAGGTTCCTAAAGAGATTGAACTTCAGTATATCCAATTGGTTCAATAATGCATCCTTTATTAGTTTTCTTCTTTTCCTCTTACTTACATCTCCACTCCTCTAAAAATATTTTCTCACGTCATATCCTCTCCAATATATTTGTACTTGACTACCCTTTTCAGGGCCTACTTCTAGGAGAAACCCATGTCACAGTGCTTTCTTCCTACTTGTGTGCTTGGTTCATGTTGATTGTAAGTTAGAAGTTGTATGTAAAATATTATAGAAAAAAAGAAAGTGTGAATGATACTATCTTTTAAAGGTGATTTAAGTTTGTTTTGTTTTTGTTTGTTTTTTTTGTTTGTTTGTTTATTTTTTTATCAAGAAAAGCCTGTCTAAAGCAGGGTTGACAATTTTTGTTTTTGTTTTTTTCTGTACAGGTCCAGATAGTACCTGTTTTAGGCTTTTAGGGCTATACTGCCTCTGTCATCACTACTCAGCTGTACCACTGGAGCAGGAAAGAAGCCATAGACATTGACAAACCAATGTGACTATTTCCCAATTCAAGTAACTTTACAAAACAAGTAGCAGGTCAGACTGTCCCCATAGGCGATATAGTTCCCTGACCTCTGGCCTATAGGAACTTGCAATTCCAGCTCATCTTAATCAGATAAGGGGATAAGATTCCTTAAAGCTGACAAAGAAAAACACTGCAGATATTGCCCCCTGAAGCCTGACAGCCACATTGAGGCAGCTGCGGAGCCTTAAGTTCTCAGATATTATTCCACTGCAACGTTGAAACTTTTGTCCTAGTTTCTTCCCTTTTCACTATAATAAACCAAAACCAATGTATGACATGGCAAATTGTTGCCTTCTGGACACCAATAAAGAACTAAGCCCTCCATTGTAACTCGCATTGCTTCTGCATAGGTATTGATGCTGATAGTTTTAAAAGAAGGACCTTATTTATTATTGTCAAACTAAATACCCCTTGCAGGAAGATTCCTGCAATAGGGCTTCCTGTTGTGATCGCTGCCCAGCCTGCTTTTTCCTCCCTTCTTCCCACCCTGCCTGCTTTTTTCCCTTTTCCCCAACCCCGCTTGCTTGCTTCTCTGGAGCTTCGCTTCCTTCTGCAGCACTTGGATTCTTTCTAGATGTCTTTAGTCTTAGCTCTGGCCTTGATATGCAAATTAACCACCATATTGGTTGGGTTAATTTGCATACTCAGCCTGATTGGCTGGTGGATGGGGCTTTTAGGCATAGCAAAGTTGTGGGCAATTTGCATGTTTCTCTTTTATTAGGTAGTATATTGAAATCTTTTGACATCTAGTAGCACTCTTCTACTCTTGAAAAAGTTCTAGGTCCATGTAAACGCTCTAATAGCTTAGCTTCAGGGTTATTCCTAGGGTTTTTCCTTGGAATATCAAAGTACTAATTTCTACATGTCAAGTTGATCCACAAAAAATTAAACAAACAAACAAAAAAACCCTCACAGATTATGATCTTTTAATTTTATTTAATAGACTGAACGGTTGTACAAAAATGTTTACATTCTTATCTCTAAGAAGATAGGAGAAAATACAAACTAATTCATATTTGACATCAGAAATTCTCCTCCTTTAGATTCAAATGAATTATTGTCTCCCTTGGGTCTCTATAGTAAGTTTTTATTATTTAGCACATTATGATACAGCAGCCTGAAGAATCTACCTGGTACAAAAATCCAGTTATGCCACATATAGCTCTATGATTGAGCAAATATTTAAACTCTCTTTGCATAAGTAACTCCATCTGTAAAGGATGTGTGAGGGTTAAATAAGATAGTTACCCCAAATGTTTTTAACAACGCCTGGCATATAGGAAGCACTCAATTAACATAATCAATTATTCCTATCTTTATGATCATCTTTTATTTTCATTTAAGCATTATCATCAGCTTTTGTAAAGAATGGGTAAAATCTTAACCAAAAGTTCATAATATATTAACTGGGGGGTGGGAGGGAGAGAATCAAAATATGGTACATATTTAGTGCAACTACATAGACTGTGTTAGCAGTTTGAAAAGCATTACAAAAATTATTAGCAATAGCAAAAATAGTTGTGTTACTTCTGATATAATATTTATGCTTTAATTTTTAAAAACAGAGTCTTTCCTTGCTGTTAAACTAATCTTCCTCTCCTGAACATTAGTCTGAGCCAACCCGATGTTCAGTTTGGTCAGTGAAAATGTGCAGTGACATTTCTCTTAGAGGATTTCTAGATCACTGTTACTGTCCCGATCCTCCATTGATCATCCTAGTTTGATTCCCCTAGTGAATGTTCCCAAGTCACTGCATACTAGGACCAAATGTCCGGACTATTGGGAACTGTTTCTATACTTATCCCGAGCTTAGATCTGCCTCCCAGTTATGGGCATTGATTGGAACCAGTTCTGCTTTCTGAACCTGTTCCAGCCATTCAACATGTTTTCACAAAACCATCCTTCTTGTAACAGAGGATTTAAAACAAGTCTAATCGCTCTATGAATGCACTGTCTGTTTTATTCTGAACTTCAATTTTATGTAAATAAAAAAATCTATGGCTACTCTTTATTCCTTTTAGGATTCTAATTTTAATGTACCACAATATTAATTACATAAATAAATTATTTCCGTGAATGCTGTGGGTAAATGCCTTATTCTGTTTTTACATATCTATATTGATTTCAGAAAGGAAGGGAGAGTGAGAGAGGGAGAAAGAAGCATCAACGATGATAGAATCTTTGACCAGCTGCCTCCTGTACATCCTCCTCTGGGGATTGAGTCACCAGCCCAGGCATGTGCCCTTGACCAGAATCAAACCTGAGACCCTTCAGTCTGCAGGCCGAGGCTCTGTACACTGAGCCAAATCAGCTAGGGCCCTTGATCTTGTTTTTAAATTAAATTTTAAAATAAACTTCCATAATAAAGTTAGGATATTTGAAAAGCGTTTATTATTATTATGTATGATTTCATGTTGTGGTATGTGTTAAAAGCTTCCCATTTTAAAAAAATGAGATTTTTTATTTTCTTCATTTCTGGATTTGTAAAAGAAAATATTTAAATTTTTTGAAAGGAAAAATGCTTTTTGGTACAGTAACTTGCAAATGTCATCCCAGTAGGAGAATTCTTAGAGCGCTTTGAATAATAGAAAACACAGCTTACTAATCGTAGTTATCTTTTTGATAGGGTTTTCTTTTGCAAAGACTATTATGCAGAGTTCTAAAGATTATTAACTTAAAAAACACATTCATCAATGAGGATCTAAAATATTTACACTCAATTTTTGTAGTTTATCTTTAACCTGATTTTTATTTTGGATTATTCTAAATATAAAACACTATTTTAGCTTAGAATACTAATTCTATAAATATAGTGTTTAGTGTACTTGTCATTTTAAAAAACAAAGGCATTTTATTTAGGTACCCATTTTAATAGTTTTTAAAATTTAAAGGTAATTAAGTATGTAAAATGATCATTTTATTTCTTCCCAAGATTCAATGACCCTTATGCTGTATTTGGAGATTTAGGAATATTTTCCATTCTCAAAAAAAAAAAAAACAAACACAAAGATGAAACAATGGAATATAAGAGAGATCTCTAAAAAGAAGGCTTTATTTCACAAATGAGGTGATAGGATAGAAAGGCCATTGATGTCAACCTCGTGATCAGGTGTGAAGTGTTTGTTGTTCTCTTAAAATTTTTTCTTCTTCTAATTTATTCCCCTATTTAGAAGTTGGAAGAAGGGCAATCAAATTAACCAAGAAAGATACTATGTGCTTTCACAAAGCAACTAATGATTTTTAAAGCATGTTGTTATATACAGAATTCAAATAAAGAAACTAAAGATCAAGAATTCTCTGCTGAAAGTGGTTTGGCTCAGTGGATAGAGTGTCGGCCTGAGGACTGAAAGTTCCCAGGTTTGATTCCGGTCAAGGGCATGTACCTTGGTTGCGGGGACATCCCCAATAGGGGGTGTGCAAGAGGCAGCTGATTGATGATTCTCTCTCATTGATGTTTCTAACTCTCTATCTCTGCCTCTTCCTCTCTGCAAAAAATCAATAAAATATATTTTTAAAAAAATTTTTTTTAAAAGAATTCTCTAATTTGCCTGAAGTCATGATGCATGGGAGCTGTAATGATAACACATGTGAGTCTTAACTATGTAATTGCAGCATTTCTCACTTCACCGTGCTGCTGCTCCAATAGCAAGATACCAGGTAATCAGCTCAGCCAGTATGGTTCAGTGGTTGAGTGTCGACTTATAAACCAGGAGGTCATGGTTCAATTCTCAGTCAAAGCACATGCCTGGGTTGCAGGCTTAGTCCTCAATAGGGGATGTGCAGGAGGCAGTCAATCAATGATTCTCTCTCATCACTGATGTTTCTATCTCTCTCTCCCTCTCTCTTCCTCTCTGAAATTAATAAAATATATTAAAAAAGCATACCAAGTACTCAATCAAATCATATATATATGAGACATTCCTTATGTAACAACTTTGGAAATTGAACATAAAAAGACCTGTTTGACATTCTTCTAAACAATATGACACAGTATTTAATGTGCTATACTGACACAAAATACCTTTGCACATAGAATTAAATTGATTATGGAAACAATTCTGTGAATTAAATGATATAATGATTACCACATAATTAATAGAGATGGGAATGGATGCAAAGAAGGCTTAAGGTTATGAGTATAGAGAAAAAAGATTAAGAGTTTTCAAGAATTCTTAGAGCTTTCCTCATCCTCCTTTCCTGTTTAAAACCGTTTAAAGACTCTGGACCATTTTGCATAACCACTATTCACCCTCACAAATAAATACCATGACTTCTCTCTCTCCCTCTCTCCCTCTCCCTCTCCCTCTCCCTCTCCCTCTCCCTCTCCCTCTCCCTCTCCCTCTCCCTCTCCCTCTCCCTCTCTCTCTCTCTCTCTCTCTCTCTCTCTCTCTCTCTCTCTCTCTCTCCCATACACACACACACACACACATACACACTCACTCACACAACTTTTTGTTTTTACTTCAACACTTGAGTTTGGACATGGTGCTAGGCTCTGTATGTTTTGTGGTAAAGATCTGTAGAGGATCTGTAGAATTTCTTCCTCAGATGTTATTTAAATTAAGAAAAATTATAAGCAAATTTAATAATATATGCTTTGTATTGATACTTTGTCTATCACTTTGTGTAATCACACACACTTTGAAAAATCCATCATGATTTCCCTAAAGTAATATAAATTTGAAAAGGAAGTAATTCACCAGGATTAATTTTAATAGAAAAATGCCAAAAATTGTAAGTGCTGGGAGATATTGTAGGCTGAGTAGTTATAACATTACTTGATCATTCTCTTTTTCAATATAGTTCTGAATTTGGCCACCTCTGCCATTATGTGATGCCGCCATAATGTTTGACTGTGAAAACCATTTAGGACAACAGAGCTAAGAGCTCTGAAATAATACTGATTAACATCTCAAAAGGTTTCCTTCTCAAGAAAACTGTGGAATAAAAATAAAAATGACAATGGTGCCTTAGCCAAGCTTTTCAAAATGTATCATTCTTCCTCTAAGAACCATTTTTCTGAGTATGCATTCTCAGTAAATGTACCGTCCTTTAGGGCATGTAGAATGGGTGCAAGTATAGTTAGAGGAACTTTTATTTCTACATGCAAGTGCTTGTGTGCATTCACATTGGTAGCAGCTTTGGCGGAGATTTTATGTCTCTCAGAATGGGAACCACATTTTGAAGATGCTATTCACCAGCTGGAGTTTGCCCAGAAAGCAGTAAGCAGACTAGTGAGGGCACTTGAAACCATGTCAACATTATGAGAGGGCTGTCTTGGGGAAAAAGAGATTGTTTTGCTGCTGTTATTGTTGTATGTAATCTCAAAGGGCAACGCTAGGACTAATGGGTGGAAGTTATATGGCTCTAAGTTTAAGCTCTTAGAGCAGGAAGAATTTCTAGCCATTAGAGGAATTGCCAAGTGCAGTGTTTGAAATGCCCCAGTGGACAGCGACTTTGATGTAACTAGAGGCATTTGAGCAAAAAGATAATTCCTTATCGGAACATAGAGGCCAGGTGCACAAAACTCGTGCACATGTGTGTGTGTGGGGGGGGTGTGAGGGAGGGGGGGAGTATCCCTCATCCTGTCCTGAGCCCTCTCACAGTCCAGGAGCCCTCTGGGGCTAGGAGAGGCTCCCGCAGTTGCAGAGTTAGGAGAGGCTCCTGCCACTGCCACTTGCTCACAGGCCATGAGCAGCACTCCCTCTGTGGGAGCACACTGACCACCAGGAGGCAGCTCCTGCATTGAGCATAATGCCCCCTGGTGGTCAGTGTGCATCATAGTGACCAGCTGTTTGCCATTTGGTCGATTTGCATATTAGCCTTATATTATATGGGATTGAAGCAAAGAGTCAGTGAATGACAAGAACTTTAGGGTACTTTAGGGTCTTCAGATCCTACAATACATTTTTTGTTTGTTTAGTTTTTTTTTATAAGAATATTTAAATACTTTTTTAAAAATTAAGGTTTCTTGTGGTAACATTGGTTAATAACATTGTATGTCCATATGTTTATAGTACATCATCTGTGTATTGTATTGTGTGCTCATGACCCAAAATCTAGTCTCCTCTGTCACATATTTTTTAACTGCCCTCTTCATATTTCTCCCTCTCCTCTTGTATACTACTTAGCTATAAAAATAAGGTAAAATAGTGCCATTTGTAACAAAATGGATGGATCTTGAAATATCATGGCAAGATAAATAAGTGAGATGGGAAAGAACAAAATAAAATGATTTCACTCTTATGTTGGATATGAAACAAACAAAACAAACAGACTAATTGATATAGAAAACAGTATGGTGTTTACCAGAGGGAAAGGAAGGTGAGAGGATGATAAAGAGCATAAAAGTACACTAGACTTTGAGTAGAGGGGAAATGTGATATACAGATGATGTAAGATTTTATAATATTATTAACTATTAAACTTACCCCAATAAATTTAATTTAACATTTTCATAGCACTTCTCATTTCCTAAAACTATATGTATTTTTATACACTTATTTATTACTTTTCATGAAGTCAGGATTTAACCTTTATATTTTTATATGTATTTATTTATTTTTGTTACCAAGGTAAACACAAACAAATGGCTTTTGAAAATCACATAGTTCAGAAGGCTTTTATTTTTTATCTTATTTACTTAATTTTAATTTTAATTAATCAATGAATTTTTTATTTGACACCCTTGACTCCCATTCTCCTCCTTCCCTTTGTCAGCCATCAGCTTTCTTTCTTTATCTATGGATCTGTTTCCATTTTGTTTCCTTTGTTTGTTTGTTTGTTTATTTTTTATTCCTCCTATAAGTAAATGCATATGGCACCTGTGCTTTTAGAAAAACGATTTAACAGTTACTGTTGAGAGACTTTTTGTGACTGAAATGGGACAGAACTGTATTTCTGATTTTAATTACATAGGTATGCTAATTTTATGAAAATAAATTAGGCTATGCACTTATGGCATGTCCTCTTACTTGTATGTATTGCACTTCACTAATGTATTTGATATCAGAAACAAAACTAAAATCCCATTTTATAACTATCTGTAATAATAAGATCTTTTCTTCTTTTCTCCGGGCAAACTATTTTAGTAGATCAACTTCTTTGCATTTACATATACATGTATTTACCCCTAGAAAACATATTATTTCTAAGTATATATTTCTGTTTTCCTCTCCCCCCAGCATAAATTATATCAAATTTAGCCATTTTTATATCTTAGAAATCTTTTTTAATATAGAGATATAATTGATTCTTGGATAATTTACTCTTTCATATCCTAGTGGATATTTAGTGAGTAAATTTGATTCTAATATTTACTCTTTCAAAAGTCTACACTGAACACACTTATATATTCTTCTTTGTGGTAAAGTATGGATCTTTTTCTAAGATAAACAGAAACGAATTGTTCTATAAGAGTATATGATTATTTTTAATTAGATATTGCCAAATTGATCAAACCCAATTTATACACATATCTGTGCTGATTGAAAGTATCAGTTTTTCTACACATTCAATCAAACTGATAAAGTTTTTAAAAAAATATATTTTATTGATATTTTACAGAGAGAAAGGAAGAGAGATAAAGAGCTAGAAATATCGATGAGAGAGAAACATCGACCAGCTGCCTCTTGTACACCACCTACCGTAGATGTGCCCGCAACCAATGAACATGCCCTTGACTGGAATCGAACCTGGGACCTTTAAGTCCGCAGACCGACTCTCTACCGCTTAGCCAAACCGGTTTCAGCAAGTTTTTTTTTATTTTTTTATTGTATATTATTATTCTTTTAATTGCATTTCCCTGGACAACCTGAGTAGTTTGTCATTAACTGTTGGCTTTCTAATTTCTATACTGAGTTTAAACTGGAAGACCAACTACCCACACCTAGAAGACAAGAAGGAAGATAACCGAAACAGGTTTGGCTCAGTGGTAGAGCGTCGGTCTGCAGACTGAAAGGTCCCAAGTTCGATTCCGGTCAAGGGCATGTACATTGGTTGCGGGCACATCCCCAGCAGGGGGTGTGCAAGAGGCAGCCGGTTGATGTACGTTTCTAGCTCTCTATCCCTCTCCCTTCCTCTCTGTAAAATATCAATAAAATATTTTTTTTTAAAAGAAGGAAGATGGTTGGAGTACAAGAGGATGAGAAATTCCAACCAGAATTAATTATTTCCATTCTTCTTCCTCATATACCAACTTAATTCTTCTCACTAGAGTTGGACAGTTTTAAGTCTATCTGTTCCTACTAGTTAGTAAGCAGGGCACTAATAACTATTCCATATTATTTTACCCCAGATTTACCACTATACTATAGATATATTCCCATGTTGGATTGCAATAAATATTATAAATATAGTGAATAATGTGACATTGAGATTGGAATAAAACATTTCTAACTAGATATACTAATTGTAAAGGTCTTTAAACTAACTTCCTAAAGCTTATCTATTTGTTGTAATAATAATAATAAAAAAGCTAGTGTTCTTCTGGAGACCATACAAAATCATACTCCTTTCCTTCACAATGTTGAAATAATATATTTTAAGTGTATAATCCACAAGACAAAAAAAACACACACAAATTAAACACACACACACACACACACACACACACACACACACACACCAGTTTCAAATAATCTCTTTGAATTAAATTTTCATAAGCAAAATTTGCTGATAGGATTTGACTATTCTATTTGTGATGTTAGGCTATAGCAGGAATAGTTGGGGTGCTTCCAAAGGATTTTACTATAGACATTTCCAATAGAGATATACTGAAATAAGATAAACCTTTGCACTAAAAGGGAGATGCATTGAGATGACTAATTGGATGAACATACATATTTAAGAGATATCATCAAACACCTCAGTTGCATTTTTTGGTTCCAAAGTTGTGACAAAAATAAATTGCTCAGTTATCAATATTAGTTCACTTAAAACATAATAATGTTGCCCTAAAGCACTATTAGCATATCACACAATATATTTATTTTAGAAGTTATTTTAAAGTCTGAAAGGACAGAAAAGGAAGTTTCCAGAACAGAGAAACATTATATTTCCAGCACCATAATTATTGTCATTTACAGTGCTGCAAAGCTTTAATCCAGGGGATACTCATCAGTGGGATATGACTCAGTTTGATCTGAAAGTCCTTGAGAGGGGGAGAAATATCTGCAGATGGTTGCTCATCTGCATCTCATAATTGCAGTATATCTTCACACTCTAATAAACCTAAAAATATATGAAAACCAATATAGCCAATCCTCTGAATAAGCAATAACTAATGAACATCTGGAAATGGCAACATGACTTCTAATTGAGTAGATAATTTCCAAATCAGTGAAGTGTTGGCTGTTAATTTCTTAGTGTAAGTACTCTAGTACCACCTAGGCATTTAAAAAGCACCCCCATTTGAAACATTTTTTTGTGTGCAGGCTATAATGTTACATAGTTCTAAGTAAGTCTCTGTACGAAAATGTACTTCTTGGAGATAAACAATCACGTGCTTCGGTGAACATTAGGGACACTGATAGAATGATTCTAGGAAAACCAGTAAATCTGTGGGAAAATCAGTAAGTTCTGTTCTCATACTTCTTACAGCTATACATGAGACACAGAAAAAAAAAATTATCCCTAGGAAAAAATGATTCAGAAAGGGCCAATTAGTGCAAACTCAATTTCAAAGACACCTCATTTTTCTAATTTAGTTACACTCACCACTTTAGTGGCATTTGCAGAAAATGAATTGCTAAACTTATTCAATGGGAAACATGACATTTTAAAGATAATAGTATTCCAAATTTGTTATTTTAGCTTAGTGCTCTGGGCTCCTAGCTTTCTGAGTCTGAATCAACCAGATTAGCTTAATTTTTGCTTGTTTTGTTTTTTTTTTCAAATGCCATTAGTGCTTGTTTTAATAAAGCATTGTGCTAGTGAACAGAAAGGTTTGCAACTCATTCATTTAAGGACATTTCTATTGGAAAGAAGACAGATTGATACTTGACATTGGCACATAAATCATTCAATGTAAAATTTCAAGAAATTTGTGCAACAGGCCTGAACTGGATGTAGTGTAACCAAAGAAAATTTCTTAAAATTAATGACCTACAAAAAGAAGATATTTACTGGTAATCTATTGGCTGGACTATCAAAATAATGCTTACTAAGATATTGGAACAACAGAAAATGTTTACAATAGTATTTTCTTTTAATGAGTAAAAGGAAAAAAATGGATAAGTGTAATTTAAGAGATATATATCACATAAATTCATATTTTAAAAATGAAATAATTTATTAAAATACTAATAAGAGTTATTATTAGATGATATGATTATGGGTATTTTTGCCATCCATTTTTCCTTTTATATATTTTCGAATTTCTAATTCACAAGCTTATATAGGTTTTAAAATAGAAAACTGTTTCCTGCATAGTCAAGTCAGTATTTGAAAACACTGGTTGGTAGTAGAAATGACAATGATCTCTCAGATAAATTGACTAATATACAACCATTTTCATTCTTTGAATGAAGCACTATTCTAACAATTTATTTAATTTTATGACACATTTTTATTGAGCATTTACTGTATGTCCAGTGCAACAATGTGCTCTGGAATTGTAATTAAAACAAAGACCTCATTCTTCTTAAGATTTTTCTAGTTGTATCATAGATACTATTGTAAAATGCAATTAAGATCGACTTGGTGCCTGGCCAGTGTGACTCAGTGGCTGAGCATCTACTCATGAGTCAAGAAGTCCCTGGTTCGAAACGCCGTTGGCATCATCTATTATACCAAAATAAATGATGCTTTAAGCAGGGATGGGTAGCATCAGGACCACAGGCTGTATAAGACCTGCAAATCATTTGGTCTAGCCCTGCCAAGGCAATTGCAAATGGTATTAGAAATTCAATAAATCTAGGAACTTTTTTTCATAGCAACATAAATTTATATTAAGAGAATGATGTTATAACCATCCGAATGGACTTTGGCAGAAAAATGGGTCCCTACCCCTGATTTAAAGTAACAGGTATTTCAGTTTTGAGTTTACTAAAATGTACAGCATTTACTTTTGCTGTTATTCACATTCACTCAAAAAAATATGAACAGAAGAGAGTGGAGCTAGTTTTCTCACATAATGCCGTACCCTCAGTTCTCTTAAAGTATCATTTTCCTGTAGAGATAAAGAAAAAAAAATAAAGATAGAAAAAAAGTCTTTGGAACCAATAATGGTATTGGTTACAGGTTTTGAAATATCTAATTGTCCAGGCCAACTTTCTCTTAAATTGGAATGAAAATAGCACCTATTTTTAACAACTGAAAAAAGTTACAGGAAGATTAAATAAGATGAAGCCTATTAAGGGCTTAGCAAATGCCTGAGGTGAATAAAGAGAGGGCCTTTGGTTCCTTCTCTCCTTTCACATTTTCTATTTTTATCCAAAAACTAGGGAGGACACACTACTGAAGCTTTGGAAAATAGGTATATGGAAGCCATTTCCAAATGTAAAATTATTATTTGTATTAATATTATTAATATTATTTTAGTTTGTGGCCTTTTATTTATGTAAGAGCAGTCCTAATATTTTCTGTAAGTTGAAAAGTTTGTTTCTAATGAAATATTCATAGATAAGTACCAGGAAAGTCCTCTTTCAAAAAAATACCTACTGAGAATTGGATATGTTAATTTCAATCTTTAAATTTGACAAATGTGAGAAAAACTCATCATTACTTCCACTTTTTTTTTCATATTTTAGCCCATCTCATTGTTTTGTACATTTTCCAGTATTTCAAATTACTAGTATAACTAAGGGGGTTTTTACTCCTCAAATATACACTTTCCTTTGAATCTGCACTTTCATTTCCTAGTTTTCTTTGCTGTTTACTCACATCTTTCTAGTAAAGAATAATTTTCATATATATCAAACCTTTTTAGGATAGTGATTATTATAAAAAGGACAATTAGAACTAATTAATAATCATATTTCTTTTGGTAAGTGGGAAAGAAGAGTAAAGAAAGTTTACAAAACCAAAGGCACAGGGAAAGTGAATGGGATGCTACCTGGGAAAAATGTCTTTGTGTAGATAGATTTCCTCATTTCAAGCTCTATCCTCCTTTTATCAGGATTAGAAATCAAATTAAGTATAGAGACCATAGGATTGTCAGGAATAGTCTCCTGCTAAATACACTAACAAAGAGCTGATGCACAAAAATCTGAATGTCAAATGCTAATAGTCAAGAAAAATTAAAAATATATCCTCTGCTATAGGAAATTTTCCACAAGAAGCTAAATTATAATAAAATAAAGTAAAATCAAAATCAAAAATCTTAGTGAGCATGCAGGTAGTAAATGAAGAATTAGTTGCAGAACTTCTACAGCCAGGATTGAGCCATGAATAGAATGCAGTCTTCCCTACACCCTGTTTTATAGAAACTGTGGGTCCTATTTATGGAGCATTGTTGGCACTTCAACAGTTACTTAGTTGGGCTTATTTTTCCACTTTGTTCACAGCAGAAAAATCCATCTCTCAATAATACAGTCTCACATTAGGTATGTTAATATTTATAAGTTATGAGAGGCCTGGTGCACAAAATTTGTGCACGGGGGCGGCGGTGTGGGGTGGCAGTGTCCCTCAGCCCAGGCTGCACCCTCTCCAATCTGAGACCTCTCGAGAGATGTCTGACTGCCCACTGGGATTGGGCCTAAATGGGCAGTCAGACATCCCTCTCACAATCCAGGACTGCTGGTTCCCAACTGCTCCTCTGCCTGCCTTCCTGATTGCCCTTAATGGCTTTTACCTGCCAGCCTGATCACCCCCTAATCACTCCCATGCCAGCCTGATTGATGTCTAACTGCTCCCCTGCCAGCCTGCTTGCCCCCAACTTCCCTCCTCTGCCAGCCTGGCCACCCCTAACTGCCCTCCCCTGCAGGGTTGATCACTGTATTCAGGTCAAAAAAGATTGACTCTGATAATCTCCTTTTATGTACAAGGCTCCTCATTCAAATTCTTCTAGGTAGTTAAAGGGAGATGGGGGAGAAGTTTCTCTTGACATCTCAGGGTCTTGGTTGCTTTTATCTCCAAACAATACACATACCAGAAACAAATATTTCGGGATGACTCGTTTTGAGCTCCTTACACTTGAAATCACTCAGATTCTACTGACTTTCAGAATGTAGCTGCTAACTCAGTCTTACATATCTACAGCTGTAGCCACCATAACTGCTTCTTCCATCACTGAACTTTCTCCCTGGCTGCTGTAGCTGTAATGGATTTACCATTTCATTGTGAAAGAATGCCTGTTTCCCAGCTGTGAACCCATCAGTCGGTCCCACACATCTCTGCAGCAGGAAGCAGAGCACAGATGACCTAAGCCATTACCCTGTAGCTTCACTGCAGTTTATCTGGCTAATGACGCATCTCCAATAATTTTTCTTAGAGAAAGCAATTATCTGCCTATGGGGCCTGAACAATACCATCATGATTTTTTGATCATAGCACTCTCTTAGGAATTTTTGATCCCTTCTATGCAGATTCCAAGTAATACTGACAAAATTGTAACTGATGAAT
Source organism: Vespertilio murinus (assembly GCA_963924515.1). Taxonomy (NCBI): domain Eukaryota; kingdom Metazoa; phylum Chordata; class Mammalia; order Chiroptera; family Vespertilionidae; genus Vespertilio; species Vespertilio murinus. The sequence continues at coordinate 31,797,926 of OZ004711.1, forward strand.
TTGCTTTGGCGCAGGTCAAAGGAACTGTTGCAGCAAAATCTGAGAGAAAAAAGAAAAACACACACAAACCTCATTATGTGTTTATACTTGCCATCATATTCCAAAAAATGACAAAACATTATTTTCACTTCAGTAAACTTGCTGAATATTGACCTCTCTTATCTTTGCCTTTAGTTCTAACTAAAATACTTAAGAAAATTGGCATAACTTGTGCAATATAACATCCAAATATGTACTTTTAAGGGACATAAGATTTCACTTGAATACTTCAAAATATTGACAAAGATGGCATGCCAATGTGAACATTATGATTACTAAAGGTAAGTCTAATTCATAGCATTTATTTTCATTTATTGCTAATAACATTTCTGTTTTTATTTCTAATCAAAATGAATATATTTCTTTGTACAAAGTGATTCAATTTACTTCTGATTAAAGGACTGAAGCTTAATCCTACCTAATAAAATAGTAATATGCAAATTAGCAATCACTCCACTCAAACCACGCCCACCAGCCAATCAGAGCGAGTATGCAAATTGACCACAACCAAGATGGCTGCAGCCACAAGAGCAGTTGAGAGGCTTGGGTTTCACTAGAGGAAGCCAAGCTTTCCACACACCCTGGCCAGCCCAGGCCTCCACTCAAGGATACAAAGTTTTAATTATAGGAGATATATCCCCAGAAAAATGACCGCAGCCACAGAGCTGGAAAGAGCAGGCTAGGGTTGCCCCCGGCAATGGAGGAAGCCAAGCTTTCCACCTGTCTTGGCTGGCCTAGGTGTCCACTTAAGGCTACAAAATGTCAATTATAGAAGATACATAAACCCCAACAGAAATGGCAGCAGCCACAGAGCAGGCAGGGGTCTTGGCTCTGCTCCAGGCTACAAAGTTTCAATTGTAGAAGGTAAATAAATTCCAGATACCAGAGCCTCTGCTTTAGACACCAGAGGGTGTGGCTGACCTGCAAACCACCTCAGGCCCCTCGCTCAGGCAGCCCCACGCTCCAAGGGAATCCCCAGCCTGATCCAGGACACCCTTCAGGGAAAACTAGCTGGCCCCCACCCATGCACCAGATCTTTATCCTATCTAATAAAATAGTAATATGCAGATTTACCATCACTCCAACACACAAGATGGCTGCCCCCATGTGGTCAAAGATCCTGCCCCTATGTGGACACAAGATGGCCAGCTAGGGAGGGCAGTTTGGAGGCACCAGGCCTGTAAGGGAAGGCAGTTGGAGGCAATCAACCCTGCAGGCTAGAGCAGTTAGGCATGGCCAGGCTGGCAGAGGAGGGAAGTTGGGGGCAAACAGGCTGGCAGGGGAGCAGTTAGGCATCAATCAGGCTGGCATGGGAGTGCTTAGGGGGTGATCAGGCTGGTGGGCAGAAGTGGTTAGGGGCAATCAGGAAGGCAGGCAGGTGAGCAGTTGGAAGCCAGAAGTCCTGGATTGTGAGAGGGATGTCTGACTCCCCCATTTAGATAGGATCCCACGGGCAGTTTAACATCCCTCGAGGGGTCCCAGATTGGAAAGGGTGTACGCTGGGCTGAGGGACACCACTCTACCCAGTGCATGAATTTCCTGCACTGGACCTCTAGTCTACCGTGTTTCCCCGAAAATAAGACATCCTCCAAAAATAAGACCTACTTACAGGTTTCCTTCTGAGTGAAATATAAGGCATCCCCCCGAAAATAAGGCCTCCAGGCTCTGTCTCAGAATGAAAATTAATTTACTGTAAACTGGTCGCTAGGGCCGCCCAGACTGGCCTCTAGCAACCAGTGATGTTACACGGAGTCCTGACGTCACTGTTGTGCGAATGGAGAGAAATCAGCGTGGAAACTGTGAAACCTAAACTGCAAGAAGTTGTGACTTGGGTGAAAAATTCATGGGAGAAAATCACTGACAGTTGCATTGCAAATGCACTGGGAGCAGGCTACCTTGACAATAAGTACTCATTTAAAGACAGTGCTATTGCTAACCATGAGAGATTTGGTCCACTGATTCTGAAAGAAATGGAGTTACAGGAAATTCACCAGGAAATTCAGGAATTGGATTGTTATGATGATGTTCCAGAAGATGATGACATGATTGTCATTGAATAAATGAGTAAATTCTTGATACTGTAGGATTCACAGTTTGTCTGGTTTGTGTTGACAGCTACCGTACTACCATACCGTATACAGGTAATAAATTTCCTTTATTTTCATTTAACAATAAATGTGTACGTATTCTTCATGGAAAAATAAGACATCCCCTGAAAATAAGATCTAGTGCATCTTTGGGAACAAAATTAATATAAGACACTGTCTTATTTTTGGAGAAACAGGGTACTATAATTTTTGAGGCTGAACATTCCAATATTTGGTATATACATTGACTTTCTCCCTGGCTGCTTTCCCAAGATCAAGTGAACCTTAATTTATAGCATAGAGATTACTTTATAACTTCTTGTCATACATTCTTTGAAAATATATAGCTTAACTAAATTATACCAGACAATATAGATTGATGGTGTGTGTGTGTGTGTGTGTGTGTGTGTGTGTGTGTGTAGAGAGAGAGAGAGAAGTGAATGTGTGTATCACTCTGTGATTATCTGTGATGAAATTGGCAGCATTTATATTTTAACATAATTGCTACTTCCTAATCAGCTTAAATACCTGTTTGTTGACTTTTTGTTTTAATTAGAAGGCCTTAAATCGCACATAACAGAAAAACTGCAATTTAATTAGCTTAAAAAAATAAAGGAAATTTTTGGTTGAGTCTATGTATTGGTGGAAGCGGAGGTTCAGCGCTCAGACATGATTTAATTCAGGGGCTTATTATATTGTGAGAAATTGAGTTCTGTGTCTCTTGGATCTATTCATCTTCACATATTGGTTTTTCCTAATGATAACTTTATTAAAGTGATTGCAGCACATGTAGGGCTCACATTACTATGTGTGAAACCATCTATGGCAGATATTTTCAACATTTCTCATCTCATGGCACACAAAACTAATTACTAAAATTCTGTGGCACACCAAAAATATATTTTTGCTGATCTGCTAAAAATGGGTATAATTTTAATTGCTTTTCAAAAAAATAATAATAGTAATTACCTACACTTTTTTGTTCCAAAGTGACTTTTTAAAATCTGGTTCCTATTATATTTGTATAGAAGAATTTTTGGTACCAAGAAATAACCAATCAGATTGAGCAAAAAAAGAAGAGAAAAAATTTCCTGGACACAGACAGCAGTGTGATGATTGCTGGGGAGAGGGAGGCAGGGGAAGTGGAATGGGTATAAGGGAGATAAATGGTCAAAGACTTGACTTAGGATAGTAAACACCCAATACAACATACAGATAATATGATGCAGAATTGTGCACCTGAAACCTGTATAATTTTGTTAACCAGTATCGCCCAAATAAATTTAATTAAAAATGATTAGCGCCAAAACTGGTTTGACTCAATGGATAGAGCATCAGCCTGAGGACTGAAAGGTTCTGGGTTCGATTCTGGTTGGGGCAATGTACCTTGGTTGCGGGCACATTCCCTGTAGGGGGTGTGCAGGAGGCAGCTGATCCATGTTTCTCTCTCATCGATGTTTCTGGCTCTCTGTCCCTCTCCCTTCCTCTCTGTAAAAAAAATCAATAAAATGTATTTTTAAAAAAACGATTAGTCAATTAGACACAACCTTATTATGTGATGTGACTAATAATATGCAACTCTATTATATGACCTATATATTTATCATTCAAGATGGCATTTACATACCTGAGTGCTATGGTTATGTTGGCTGTTGTCATTTTCTTAATTGGACAATCTACGGGAAAAGAGGTCAGTGTCGCTGACTAAATAGGTATTGTATGTTTTAAAACTCCTCTTGGCACATTTGCTGATAGTTGCTGATCTAATGGAAGGGAGCCTGGTCGCCACCATACTTCAAAAATCCTGAGGCTGACTATTATTAGATCAACCTGGAATGAATATTCAGGTCTGAACCCCATGACTGTGAGAAAGGGAATGGAATTATTCTGAGTCAAGGTCACTTCCCCACACCTGAAGCTTGGAAGATGCCCAAGTCACATCACCTATACCTGACGCTGAGAGAGGAGCCAATTTTCCTGGAAGCACCAAGATCTCTAAATAAAACCAGAGACACTTGAAAAAGGATAGGCTCAAAGGAAAAATGCATATTGAAGATATAATCAATGGATGCATTGCCTGTTGCAAAAAAAAATTTTTTTTTGTGATACCAAACTCTCATCTCTCATCCTATAAAGACATTTTAGCTACAGAGAGTGGTGTTAAAGAGGAGTTCAGCAGGGGAGCAGAATGAAGAGAAAGCTGGACAGTTTCCCAGCTCTCCTGAGTCAGGTGTTCACAGTACGGCTTCATTAATCTCTTTGAAGCAATTTCTCAGAACACCAGACACACATTCAAATGTGAGTACAAAAATACATTTCAAAGCCAAATATAGGTGCTTTCCATACCATGTATTATTTTGGATTAACTACATCTCTTTGGTAAGGTGGAACTATGCCTCTAGGTTTGGGACAATAATGGTTTAAGGAGGCCCAGGAGAGATAATAAAAATATTTAACAAAAGCTATGTCATGGACTTCTGCCAATCGCAATGTCCTACCTAGCTAAGGGTATGGCTTGCCAGCTAGTCCACGAGGCTTGATTAAATGAGTCTGATTAGGTCCTTCCATGGGAAGCCCGTGACTGTTATAGTGAACTCTAAAGATCTAAGAAACATTTATTACTTTTAAAAAATGTAAAATAAAAGAGAAATAAATAGTGATTGTGGGGGTAGAGAAGGATGGGGAGAGATTGTAGAGGGCATAAAGGGGATAAGAGATGATGGAGAAAATTACATTAAACTAAATCAAGAAAATAAAAATAAAATGCAATTCTAGTGATAAAACTGCATGCCATGGCTTGAAATTTATGAGTATGAGGTCACTTTCACTGTTGACCTTTCACTATTGGTCTGTTACAAAAAGTAAGGGTAAGTTGATGTTTTAAAATAGATTGCAATTGAATATATTTGAGCTTTTTGATCTAGAAGAACAAGTAAATAAACCTTCTATTTAGAAATTATTTCTCTTACAGGCATATCCGTTTTTTGTTTTGCCTTGCTTTTCATTTGTTGTTTGTATTTCATTACGCTGTCAGTATCTTTCATTTAATCTTTTGGGAGAATGTATTTGCTGAAAGAAAGCCACCAGGTCTTTGACTGACATTCACCAATTCTTCATTTGCATTCAACCTCAGAGATGAGTGAGTGCAGGGCCCACACCTCAGATCACAGAGCCCTGAGACGAGGAGTATTTCACTGAGAAATCCAGCTCTTCTCAGAGAGGCACTGCTGATAACTTCTGGAAAAGTTTTGGTGACTACTGTGCTCTGGTCACCCACCATCTGCTGATGTGATCGTCTCTAGAATCACCATTGAAGTAAAACCTGGAGTCAAGAAAAACAATGGTGTGGGGAAGTTCCCTCGAATGTCAGGCATTTAGGCCTATTTTTCTAACATCAAAACTCAATCATATTGAAATGTGTAAATCTATTAATGTCTTAAACAAAAATCAAAGAAACTTTTACTGAAACGACGACACTGGATTAATGTTGGCTTTCTATGCTACTAGGGGTTCTACCTTAAGTTCTGAACCAAATAAAAAATTAAAACAAATAAAAAGGTTTGAAGGATCATTTAGAAACTTTATTGCTCTCTCTCTCTCTCTCTCTCTCTCTCTTTTTCCTTCTCAGGCTGGCAATGTAGTATCTTAATCGTAGTTCAAAGAAGCAGATTTTGACCAGACATAAAGTAAGTTACAAAATATTTCTACTGCAATATCTCATGTTTATTTCTAATTCAGCCCCTTTCTCTCTTCTGTAATAATTCACAGTCCCTGAAACCAGTGTGTTACCAGAGAAGAGACCATACTGAGGTTGTCAGGGTGATGCTCACTCCCAAATTTATATCTGTAGTCTAGACATACATCATCAACTTCTTGCATTTCAAACTCCCAAGTGGGAATTCCAAACCTGATCCCCCTGGTTGTATTTTATTTAGTTAATGTAAGTGTCTTGTTGCCATCTGTTTCCTATAGAAATTTGGGCATCACCTCTGACCCCCTCACTCTTTCTAATGCCCAGATCCAGACAACTAATTGGTAATTTCCTGTTAATGTACCTTGAATTATCACTGCTATTTGCCTCACCCATCATCTATTCTTATATGTCTGTACTTATTCCTCTTCACCCAATTATTCTCTCCGAGCTGCAGAGATGAGCATATAAAAAAATCAAATGTGATGAGGACACTATTTTACTGAAGCACTTTTAGTAGCTTCCTATGATTCCTAGAATTAAAGACAAAAGAACACAAATGAACAAACCACTGGTCTTGATGTAGCACATAAGGTACTGGATTGATGGTTCTCAACCTTGACTTCAAATTAAAATAAATGCCTGTGGTTCTTTTATTCAGGTACGTTAAGGTGAATTTATTTCGCTTTCTCAGTTTTATTTCTGATGTGCCAGGAATGCAGTCTGGGGTGGACTGGTCAAGTAGAGGAGTAAATGGAAGGGGATTATCAGAAAAGTATGCAGTGCTGGTGAATCCATGAATAGAAATTCTGTAACCTAGCTTAAGAAAGGTTGGACTAGAGTGAGTCTATAGTTACTGTCACGGTTTCCCCTTATATATTAATCAGGATTCTCCCAAAAAAGAGAACCAATATGCAATATGCATGCATTCAGTCAGGGGGTCACTCATTTTATTTTAAGGAATTGGCTCTCATTCTTTTTTTTTTTAAAAAAATGTTTTTTAGTTGATTTCAGAGAGAGAGGAAGGGAGAGGGATAGAGAGATAGAAACAATGATGAGAGAAAAACATTGATTGACTGCCTCCTACTGGAGATCAAGCCACAACCAGGGCATGTGCCCTGATCTCTTGGTTCATGGGTTGATGCTCAACCACTGAGGCACACCCACAAGGCTTAGCTCTCGTTCTTATGGGGGCTTGGCAAGTCCAAAATCTGGTGAAGGAGGCTAGCAGTTTAGAAACTAAGGAGTGTTGTAGTTTGAGTCCAGGCAGTCTTCTGGCAAGAAATGAAGAATCATTTCTTTCTCTTTATTTTTTACCATCATAATTTATCCCTTCTATACCCTCCTCACTCCCCTTCTGCCCCCTCCCCTTAGCCCTGCAATGACCACACTATAGTCAGGGTCCAGGAGTGACAAGATCCACTTTTGCATATGCAGATTGAAAACCTTCTGCTGGAGAATGTCTGCTTGCTCAAATGGAAGGGCAGAATTCAGTCCTATGTTGTAGTGGAGCCTTCAACTGATTTTATTTTAATTAATTATTTTTTTCTTCCACTGATTTTAAAGGGCCCACGTGCAGTATAATGGGCTATCTGCTTTACTCAAAGTCTACCAATTAAATGCAAATCTCATCCAAAAATAGGAACATCCGGAATAATGTTGGACCGAATGTCTTGACATCATGGCCCAGTCAAGTTGACATATAAAAATAGCCATCACGCCCTGTATGTTCACTTTCCTTCATATAGCCTTTTAATAGACTGTTATAATTGAAGGCAGGTATGTAAAGTGCTTTCTCTTAATTTCTGGATCATTTGCATAACAAATACAAGAAAAAGCCTCTTGGGTCCCAATACAGATTACTGGAATCAGAACTTGCCTCTTAATAAAGACAGCAAATCATTTTTCTATCAAGTAATATTTGAGAATAATTAAATTGTATTTCTTCTGAAATAATCGAATATGGTAGTTATTATTATTATTTCCTTGAATTGCTTGCTTTTCTAATACACAGTAATGATCAACATGACTGCTTTTCATTATCAGCATTGCCCTGAGATATCAAAATATTTTATTTATTACTGCTATTGCCCTGTGGAATTAGACATCTTCCATGATATTTGCTTGGAGTGGCATTTAGAAAGTAAGTTTCTTTTACCTGTCTTACAAAATATTTCAGATTTAATAAGAAAACTTTATTTTTGGTTCATATATTATTTGAAAGAATAAAGATTTACATGAGAGGAAAGTAACTTTATTATCTCATTACAGTGAATTAATGAATTTGTATACAAAAGCATTTTCAAAATCACTTCATTGGGATATTATTTCAAATTTAGTTCAGTAGAGGGTGTGTGTGTGTGTGTGTGTGTGTAAAACTGGAGTAATTAATCTGCTTGGTCATGTCCTTGACCAAGCAATGACAGATAGGTATGTTTGGAGAGCGGGCAGCTAAAGATATATTTTTATGCCTTTTGGCTGCAGATGGTGGCTATGAGAAGCAAATACTGCTTGTTAGAAATTGTCTTCTGAGGTGGAGCAATCCACTCTATCCTTGCATTCTCCACTGGCTTTCCTCATTTTACATTCCTTCACTCTTGCTATCTGGGATTATATTCACTAATTAAAGGGTATCCCATAAACCATTGCCCCAGGCCATGCTTTCCTTGAATCCAAAACGAAGACATTACTCAGCAAAGTCAACAACAATGACATTCATTAAGAACCCATTCTTTCCTCACTGGTTTGGAGTCCTTTTATGATATACGTTATTTGGTGGGTTCCTGGGTGTATAATCTATTCTGTTGATTTCTCTTTAGTTTATTTATTTCATTTATATAACACATTTTATTATGAGTTCTTTTCACATTATTCTTTATTTTCAAAATGTTACCTCTCTCTGTTAATGCATAACATTATCAATGTATAATGTGATCACTGGGGCAGCATTCATGTCTAATGTTATCAAATTTATAGCTGTGTGTCATTCATCACAGACCTTAAAAGTCAATAGTTACCAAGTTCCTGCATTTCTAAAGTTAAGTGCCAGACCTCTTTGACACATGCACGGTGATTATGAAATTGACTCAACCAACATTATTCCATTAGCCATTTTCAGCTAGATGTAAGAAAACAAAGACTTATTTGAGATTGTAGTGAGAATTGCTTTGTAAAAAGTTAATAGATTTCTATGTTCTTATATCTTCCCATGAGGAGATGAGAAAGGAAAAGCAAAATGAAAGGAATATTTTTTATTTCGTTTATTTATTTATTTATTTATTTTGTTATTCCTCACCCAAGGATATTTTTCCATTGCTTTTTAAAGAAAGTGGGAGGAATGGAGGGGGAGGAATAGAGAGAGACAGGTTGATTGGTTGCCTCCTGTAAGTACCCCAAACAGGCTGGTGAATGAACCTGCAACTGAGGTACATGGTCTTGACTGGGAATAGAACCTATGACACTTTGGTGCAGGGGCTGACGCTCTAAACACTGAGAAAATCTAGTCAGGGCAGAAGGAAATTTAAAAAAAATACATTTTATTGATTTTTTTTTTACAGGAGGAAGGGAGAGAGCCAGAAACACCGATCAGCTGCCTCCTGCACACCCACCACTAGGGATGTGCCTACAACCAAGGTACATGCCCTTGACGGGAATCAAACCTGGGACCCTTCAGTCCACAGGCTGACACTCTATCCACTGAGCCAAACCAGTTTCAGCACAGAAGGAATTTTTTGACATGAATTCTGTGGAACTTGGGGGACACTGGAACAAAACTGGTCACACCTGAAAAGTGTAAAGGAGAGCAATACATGGAGAGAACAGCCAAGGCGGCTAGGTGTTCTTTGCATGTCCCAGTGTGCCAGAAACTAAGCTTATTCAAACCCACTCTCTCCTGCTTTGTTAATATTTTTCTACTAGTTTACCAAAGCATGCTGCTCATATCCAACTTTTCCTCCACAGACTTTTAAATTAAGCAATCTATTCTTTTTTCAAATTTAGAATCCCATGAACCCTTTTTAACACCTGCACATTGGTAAGATTCGTGCATTGCATTAGCTGATAGTGCCCGAATGAGAGACGTTTGTATGACAGGTACAGAAGTGCAGAATCGCTCATCTTCCTAGATTAAATCTTTGTTACTAGTGTCTTGGCCCCGTTCCCTCTTCCCTTGTGAAGAATGAATTGTCTTTCATGTCTCTTAAGGGATTTGTTGTCGTCGGGTTGACCTCATCGTTCATCCACATGTGAGAGAATCACAGGAGTGTACACAGTGGGGGATAAAGTTGGCATCTCTTCCTCACCCACATTTCTGCCATTTTGTCTTTTAAATTCCAGAAAGTCATGAAGGATGACCTGTGCTCCTCAGGGCCCTTTGCTTTCCCAGCTTTCCTGGGTACCACGGTAAGAGAGGAGGAAAGGTCTGAGTGGGTGGGCTTCTGTGCCCCAACCCAGCTCCATCAGGGATAGCTCTGCTTTTATCTGTTTCATTATTTTGCTCTCATGAACTTTTTTTTAAAGAATGAATTTCAAGAATTTTATTCTCCACTACCTTCAATCATAGTTCTAGAAGGTTCTTATTGTCATGAGTGTTAGCATTGGTAACTATGGCTAGTAACCCTGGTATAGATGCAGTCAATCCTAACTTCTCAGAAATAGATGGCGAATCATATGCAATTTTGGAAATCATACTTCCAATACAAATTTTTTCTTCTCCCCACATTCTCACCAAAACACTTGCATGAAACTAATGTATTACTTATAAGTGCCCTTGCTTTTGAAAAATAAAATTCACTTGCTCTAGAATGTGAGTAATAGATCTTTCTCAGGAGACTGTAAATATACATTTGAATCATTCCCCAAAGTTACAGCTTTCCATACTGTCTGAAGGGAATGTAGAATTGAAGTATCAGTGACACTTTTTATAGTCCAGCTGTTTGCCTTTAAATAGCACCAGCTAAATGAGCGTTGTGTTAGATGGGATTAGCTTCTGAAGTCATTAGTTGAAATACTCTGCTAGTGTTTCTAGATTATTTGCACGGTTATTTCAATAGCCAGGCCTACCTCTATCTCTGAGCTTTAAAATGCTCCTTTTCCAGTTGTGCCATTTTGTACCCACCTGGAGCACAGTGAAAACGCGGATCTGGCGCGGCCCCTGGGCTCTTTGACTTGGTGATGTGAACATACTAACATGACAAGCTCAGGTGAGCCTGCATGATGGGCCGTACAGACTCAGAGAATAAAGTAATCAGATAGGATGTCTAAACTTAAAAATTCCTGACTAAAAGCGAGTCATGGACAGTAGGTATGTAGCTTCTCTTTCTTTACCTTAAGTGAGACTGTCTAATATCTTTTTGCATCTATAATAACATACTTTTCAATTACCAGGTAATCTCCTTTACCAGACCCCACAGGACACACCCACCACACTGGAGCAGAACACAGAATCCCTCATTGTTATCTTGTTTCTTGAGTACCATCTCTATGTGCTGTAAATGTTCATTGTTAACTATCTCGTACCCACCAATGTAACAGAAGGATGGGTCTCTCAGTTTTACTTTTTATCCAAACCCAGAGTTTTCCTCACTTTGCTTTCCCCTGCCTCCCTAATCTACCACCAATGGGTTTCATGTAACCCTTCTTATGTTTCCACCTTTGATTCTAATATGTAAAATAAACTATAAAACTGCCATTCTCTAGAGCATTTTCTCAATTCATTGAGATTTTGCTTCTGGCAATTGTCATCACTGTGGCTCAAATAAACTCTTATAAGACCTTTTCCTAGGCTGGACATTCTTTTGTTGACATACTTGGAGTAGGAAGCAGGATTCCAAAGATGCCCACCCAGGACCCGCTGCAGATCCTGACCCAGTGCTAGGTACTACCCGCAGGAGCCCATTGTACCATCCAACACTCTGCTTTGGGTAAACTTAAATGAGTTTATCTTGGAATTCCAGATCTTACTGTTTTAAGATAGAAGACTCTGACTTTATTTGAGCTGTCCTTAGAAAAATAAAATAGAATCCTCAAAGTGGCACAAAAAATTAGGAATGAGGTAATCCAGGCTAAAGATAAGGGTTGAGATAACGTAGGACAGAGTAAAAAATAATGGGTGACTGGTTTTTAATTTTGGCTTTTCAGTTGAAACTAGTTATTATGAGTCTGAGCAAAATCTTTTGCTGTATAAATTACATTCTGAACTTGTTCAGGTCTGCAGCTAAGGGACATTTACTCCCTCCAACTTGAGTTTAGGGTGTTCTTAGGTAACTAAGAATCTATGTGGAGGTGTTTGAGGGCACCCTTCAACATGATCAGGACCCCATAGAAAATCCCAACACAACTGCAATGAAATAACTGACTCATCTGTGGACATGCACCTCAAGTTCGGTTCCCTAGCACTCTGAGTGCTCATGGTTGTATTAGACAGCCGGGGAGAGAAACTGAGGCTTGTGCGAAGGTTGAAGTGACTCAAGAGAGTATAGCTCCGTGGAGCTCAATCTGTAAGCAGTGCACTTCAACCAGCACTACACAACATCCCTAGAAATTTGTTCAGATCTCCAAAGAAAACCAAAATTAACATGGGAAATCATACCTCCAAAGCCAACAGGCCCCCAGTATCCTGCCCTCATTAATACTCCTGCAGATGGACAATTCATTGGGAGTCTGTACTTGCAAGTACTTACAGAAATGAGAAGATTTAACTAGAAGTAATATCAACTTAAGATGGCTGAAATGGAGTTCTTTTGACACCTAAACTAACTTTTTTTGCATGTATTAGAGGAAAAAATAAAGCCAGATCTAAGATAGGCACTGCCTTCTTGTGAGGATGTGACAGTCAATTAGCATATTCCCTCTTTATTGGATGTGGGTGTTGCCATCTTGTGAGGGTGTAGCAATCAATTAGCATATCCCATCTTTATTAGATAGGATATTCCTGCATATTCTACCTATTCCAATTAATATACCTACTTCTGAGAGTAAAGCAACATAATGAATAAGGTTCACTGGGAAACTCTTGCAGAGAATGTTTTAAAACTCAGAGAAAGAAATTAAAAAAGTTGTGGCACATATATGCAGTGGAATATTACTCAGCCATAAAAAAGAATGACACCTTACCATTTGGAACAGCATGGACTGACCTAGAGGGTGTTATGCTCAGTGAAATAAATCAGTCAAAGAAAGACAGATACTATATGTTTTTACTTATATGACTACTCTAAAAGACAAAATAAACAAAAAAAAAAAATTGAAACAAACTCATAGACACGGAGAGTGGTCTGAAGGTTGCCAGAGGGGTGGGGGCTTGTCAAACTGGGTGAAAGAGGTGAAAGGATTGAGAAGTATAGATTTGTAGTTACAAAAATAGTTATGGGGATGTAAAATACACATGAAACATAATCAATAATATTGTGATAACCATGTATATTGCCAGGTGGGTACTGGAAATGTAAAGGGGAGCACTTTGTTAAGTTTATAATTGTCTAACCACTATGTTATACAAAATAATATTGAAAGTTAGCTGTAATGTAAAACGTTTTAAAAAATAATTTAAAAAAGCAGAGAGGCAGACCGACGGAGAAAAATGCAGGAAATTAGCCTTTCACACTTCACCAACTAATACCTGAGATTTCCCCCTAGAAAATGGACCGGATCAAAATCCAGCAATGTAAAAGAGAGCCTGATAATTTGATTTCTTTAATTTGCCTGATTTATTTGAACGTTTCAAAAAACAAACCACCAAAAACAAAAACAAAAATTTCAAACAACATTCAGGTCTATCTCCAGTCAGTTTTAATGATCATCCAAAGGAGCCCAAATTCACCATTTACTAAATTCAGCATTTTTGGAAGAATTAGATAAAGAGTTTATAACTCTGATTAAACAATATAAATTAAACTGGCCAATCATGCATACTAATGAATGGGCAATTCTGGCTGATCAATTATCTGAAACTATTCAAATGAGAGAAAATGATGAAGCTGCCACGATCATGAACTTACAGCTTCAGCGATTAGGCAATCAGATGAGGCCTCCCCTAAGGTCTCTTAGACAAGGGGAGAGAAAAGCCTGTCCTTATTGTAAAAAGGCAGGTCATGATAGCTTACAGGTTACAAATGGTCTCTAATAAGACAACAATTTTAGTTATTCTTTAATATTTATAAATGTGTAATAAGATAATTACCTTACAATTTTTACTGATTGATACATATTTTTACAATACATATTTTTCCCTATAATCAATGCTATGCCTCTTCTTCTTCACAGAGTAGGTTTGGAACCGGACACAATATGGGATTCAGGAACAACCCGTAGTCACCTCGTGTGCATACTGCAAAGACTTTATCACTGTGCCATTGGGGTTTGTGTTATCTGACCTTCATTAGCAATTGCAGCCTCCTCTAAAAATGTAGGCTCTAAATTCAATTCAAGAAGAAGTGATATTGGGGGGGGGGAGGACAAATAAAGAAGAAAATTTAATGACACCTTTTAGTCTATCGACTTGAGAGCAGAAATTCAGAAATGCATGTTAATTATTAAATGCTTTGCATTAAGTCGTTTAGTTAGTATTTATTCTTTCAGGGGAATCACAGTATTATTTACTGTGTTGGGTTGGCCACCGGTTGCATATATAATTTAATAGTATCATTTCAATACATCTGATGACTACATTGTCCTTCATCTATGCTATCCCTAACAATTGGTATGCAACCTTTCCCAGCCGTAGAGGCAACCTTGTCATTCATTGGTGTTGTTGAGAATCATAAATAATCACTGGGTGACATTTTGACACAAGGGTGTATTTAGTGAAGTTTGCATTCTGACATTGACAGACTATGTGAGGACATTTCATCAGCAACAACTCCAGCCACACAGAATGCAAAAAAAGAATTTACAGCGGACAGATAGCTAACACTCGGCCTTGACCTCCCTCTTCTATCTTTCTTCTCCCCGCCCTTTTCTCTAATGATTACACCCCTATTTTTGATTTTCTAAAGAGAACTCGCTGAAAGAACTTTCTACATATATAGGAAGAGACGGTATTTCATTATTTGGTCATATCACAGCACATTTTTATTTCTTTTTAAAAAAATATTTCAGCTTGTTGCAAAACCAAAACAATACATACATGTAAATATTAAACAACAGACAACTTTTTAAAAAAAATGTTATATGCCTAACAGAATGCTAACATCCATCCGCTCTTTGTAATAGAAAAACACTCTTGTTTTTTAAAAACCTGTCACTCATCTAAGCTCTATTTGGAGAATAGACTTTCCAATTAGTGGATAGACATGAGAGAGGGAAAAGAGTGCTTTAGTGCTTTAGAGAATCATTACAGTTAATTATTATGTTAATACCAAGATGTTTCTAGAGTCACAGTATTATCTATGGGGTCATAATAAATAGGGAGAGGCTCTCCATGAATGAGTTAGATACAATTTTTACTCTCAGATCAGTTTTGAACAGTAATTGCTACTGACTCATTGAATCACCTAAGCACCCACTTTGTAAATTGGAACCACACAACAAGAAATTGGAGAGTTTTAGTGCATTCCTACTCCACTCCTAAATAAATCTCCAGGGCCTCTTCCATTAACTCACTGGACTATGAAGATGAGCTGTGGACTACTGGGTAAATCAGTAAAGTGGGTGACCTCAAAGCAGCTATCTTTCTTGGAGTGAAATTTTTTTTAGAATGTTCTTTGTATAAAAACTGGGAGGAATTCTAAAAATAAGTGTATGGAAATGATATCTTACTGTCTAATGGTTATTGTCTTTATTACTGTGATTCTTCAACTCTCTCTCCCCAAACAAGCATGCAGTATAAAGCAAATGGCCAATCCCAAGTTGGCTCTTTGTCAGTGTGGTCACACAGTTTCAACAGTGCCATGCTCTTCCACTAGTTTATTGGTAGTCCTTGTGAGAACCTTAATTTGGGGGCTTTATCTTTCTTACATATATTATTGATTTCATAGAGGAAAGGAGAAAGAGAGAGACAGAAACATCAATGACGAGAAAGAATAATTGATTGGCTGCTTCTTGCAGGTCACCCATGGGGGATGGAGCCCACAATCTGCATGTGCCCTGACCAGGAATCAAACCATGACTTCTTGGTCCATAGGTTGATGCTCAACCACTGAGCCATGTGGGCTGGGCACAATCACTTTCATCTCCACAGACAACAGAAAAAACACACATTATTAATAAAAAATACTTAAAACATTTATGGGTTTTACAGTTCAGTGGTCCCAGATTCCTCCATTCATATTCATTATTTATGACAGTGGGTGATAGAACTGGATTGAACTATAGTCAACCCACAACGTGTCATGCTTTTCTTGGGTGCTTTTCCAATGAGGGGAAGATCCTCCTTTCATCTTAAGTTCATGTACATACCTGTTGGGCTAGTGATTTGTAAGAGCACAGGACACCAGGTTTTACTAATCCCAACTGTCTCTCTTTGATGCCCACAAGACGAGGGCTCTCTGAAGTGTGGAAGGAAGATGGATGGTACTTCTTTGCGACAGTTCTGGGAAGCTCCTTTACTGAAAGGCATGAGGTTCCCACAGATCCGAGTTTCTGAATCCTAGTTGTGCTGTCGGAGTCAATACTTATCAGGGGTGGATTCCCGGGGTGATTCTAACACGCAGCTAGGAACTGTAAAAAGGGCAATTTGATTTCAGAAAATTCTGTTCATTGTTCTCCTTTTCTTTCTCATCTGGATCACGCGCCATGAGATGTTGTTGGAGTTCTATTCTCCAGCCCTTTGTCATCCAGGGTCATTTGTGCTTTACTGGCTTCTCCTTTCTCCCCTCCACAGTTCTATGGTCCAACTTCTCCATTTCTCCCATCTTTCCCTCCCCTTCCTGCACTTATAAGGTTGCTTCAGCATTGGAAGATGTTAAAATAAATTATACACACACACACACACGCACACACACACACACACACACACACACACACACACACATTCCTACTCTCTAGCAGACTATAATCAAAGGCAACATGCCATGTTTTCCATTCTCTCCAAACAAAAAAGAAAAGATTTATGCAATGGTACCATGGCAAAACTGAAGTTACTAAGCACACATTTATAGTTGGTTTTATACTAGTGTTTCTGTATATTTTTAACACAAATTATGTGAAGACACTAATAAATTCTCCTTCCACTAAAGATTCTGCTCTGTCAGCCATGGAGGTGTACCACTTGATTTCCCTTTGAGAAGAACACACCTTTGGCTAGAAAGAATGCATTGAGCTGATGGCTTTCAGCAACAGCATCTTGCCCAACCAGATACAGCATTCAACTAAAGCCATTTTCTTCCAAGAACTACCAATGACAACTCAGCAGGCATCTTAGGACAGAACCATCTGAGCCCAATGTTCTAATGGCAACTTTTACTCTAGAGCCTCTCATTGAGGTGCTCAAGAATTACTTTTTATGACAGCATAGATGGACCTGGAGATTATGATGTAGGTGAAATAAGCCAGTCAGAGAAAGACAAATACCACATTATTTCACTCATATGTGGAATCTAATGAAAACAAAAAACTGATGAACAAAATAGAAACATTGTCATGAATACAGGGAACAGACTGTCAGCTGTCAGAGGGAATGGGATGAAGGACTAGATGAAAAGGGTAAAGGAATTAGCAAATAAATAAATAAATAAATAACAACACACATCTGATATAATAAAAGGATAATTTGCAAATCGACCAAATGGCAGAATGACAGATCGCTATGATGCACACTAACCACCAGGGGGCTGATGCTCAATGCAGGAGTCGGGTTCATGGCTGGCAAGGTGGGAACCTCTTTTGCCTCCATGACAGCGCTAAGGACCCCTTGGGGAATGTGGTGGACGTCTCCCAAGGGGTCCTGGACTGTGAGAGTTTGCAGGCCAGGCTGAAGAACCCCCCTCCCAGTGCACAAATGCTATGCACTGGGCCTCTGGTACACACATAACACACAGACACAGATAACAGTGTACTGAGTGCCAGAGGGAGAAGTGGTGGGAGCTAGGTGGAGGTGGGCAAAGATGGGGTGGCGGTGGAATGGGGCTGAAAAGAGACTTTTCTTGGGAGGATAGGTGCAAGATGCCTTGAGCAGATGAGGTTTTGTTGATTTGTACACTTGAAACCTGCATGGTTTATCATCATAACAAATCCAATTTTAAAATTTTCACCATAGTCTGAGTGTCCTGATACTGAATTCTGCTTCCTCCTATCTTTCCTTTTCTTTATTTGATATCAGGTCAGCATCACAGACTACAGTTATTTCTGCTTTATTCTGTTCCTTTCCCTATTGTCTTTAATGTGCATTCCCCTAACAAATCTTTTGTCTCCCTAGCTTTGTCTCGGTATCTGCTTCCCAGATAAAATATACTGACACGACCTGTCAATTTTTTAAAACATTTTTTAAATGGCAAAAGTCACATTATTATATTTAAATAGTGGAAAATGATTTCAATCTGTTTATATACACTAACACAGAAAATATTTTAATATATGTTTGTAAGGTTCTAAAAGATGAGTTCAAATTATATCTCCTCTTTTTTAAATTATGCAAAAGCATTACCTCTTAGAAAGCTTGTCATTAAAAATCTAGCCCCCCTGGCATGGCTCAGTGGTTGAGCATCGATCTATGAACCAGGAAGTCATGGTTTGATTCCTGGTCAGGCCCTATGCCCAGGTTGCAGGTTCCACCCCACACTGTGGGGCATGCAGGAGGCAGCCAATCAATGATTTTCTCTCATCATTGATGTTTCTCTTTTTCACTCTCCCTCTCTGAAATCAACTTATTTTAAACTTTAACCAGTTTGGCTCAGTAGATAGAGTGTTGACCTTCGGACTGAAGGGTCCCAGGGTCGATTCCTGTCAAGGGCATGTACCTTGGTTGTGGGCACATCCCCAGAAGGGGTTGTTCAGGTGGCAACTGGTCGATGTTTCTCTCTCATAGATATTTCTAACTCTCTATCCCTCTCCTTTCTTCTCCGTAAAAAACAAAACAAACAAACAAAAAAACAAAAAAACAATCAATAAGAAATATTAAAACAAAATAAAACACTTATCTTCAGATTTTCAAAATAAAGTTGCTTGGACAGAGGTAACTTAATGCTTAACAAAATGTGATTCCAGTTTGATAGGTTACATTAGCTAGAGGAATATTTCCTAGTGGGACTTGTTCTTCTAAATGTAAAGAAAGCAACTTTTACCTTTAGATGTTCACTACATTGTATTAATTAGCATTATTATTGCTGTTGATATATTTTGTTGTCATCATTTCTGACCTGCACAAACCTAATGTAATGCTAGGCACTTGGTTGGTGCACATTAGGTGTCTGCTGTACTGAACTAAACAACACCCTTGGTCCATATTTTGACATCTAGTATTTCATTGGTGTGCTCAGGGGAGAAATCCTGAGAAGTATCCCTTCCACTGACATGGAAAATGATAGGACATTGTCGTTTTTCCTTGATGCTTTGCCAATAAGCCCTTGCGTCTGATAAAAACCAGCATTTCTTTCTTAATAGGTGTTGAGTTCTGGAAAAGTTTCTAAAGTCTCCATTCTTTCATAAACCAGAGTGCTCCCAGGCACAGGGCTGGAGTCAAGAGAGGGTTTTAAATCAGGAAAACGGTGCTAAATAAATGGCCACCAAGTGACGATGGCATTTTGCTTTTCTGCGAATCCTCCAGCCGAGGCCGGGATTCGGAGCCAAGATTCAGGGCTGGATGCGTCACTGCCAGGGTGTGGCAATGGCTCTGTCCTCAAGTATGTGCAGGGAAATCTCAAGCTGATTTCCCCCTTTCATTTCTCTTATTCTTTTTTATTTTAGCAAGAGAGAAAATAAATTCAGTATTCTTTTTTTAGGAGGGCTAAAAAAAAAAAAAAAGAAAGAGAAAAGAAAAAAAAGAAACACCATTCCATTGCCTAAAATTGCATATAGAATTTCAAAGAGTGACCTCTTCCCAGATATAGCAGAGCTTATGGTGACAATGGGGATGTGTTACCCTTTGAAGCGCACAGCTTCGGAAGCCCGGGCCTGCCCATCTCTTTGTCGTGTAGTTCAGAGGATGGTAGGGTTAAGAGTAAAGGAGCATTAACTATAATCCCGTCTTCACCTGAGAGTAATTAATATTTCCGGCCACGCAGCCTGGCACGTGGCCGGACACAGGGACAATCAGTGAATGAGGAGAAGGCACGCGCCCGGTGTACCCAGGGGTTCAAAGCCTGGCTTTCTCCACAGGAGGCCGATTAAGTCATTTTTAGAATTTGGACTTCTCAGGAGCAGAGGTTTTTCTTCTTTTACAGTCAATGTACTCTTTTCCTCACACTGTTCAGTTACGTAAGAGGGCGAGTGCAGGTGCAGAGTCATGCCTCTTTAGTGTTAAAACACCGAACGGTATCCCTTGTTCTCAACGTTATGGCTTTTCGTGATATTAGTCATTTTAAACACAGAATAAACACATGGCTTGTTCTTAACTGAGTTTGTTGGTAAACACAGCTTTAATCTTACTCCCAAGGTTTGTACAGTAGTTTGTTTGTAACCTACCACCTTGTCTTCGTCTGTGAAACACCAAATGCTCCCGCATTCGGTAGTGATCTTCTCCAGGTTTTTTCTGGCTTTGTGGCTTCGGCTGGAATCGTGTGCCTCTCCTTCCTTTGACCCATCCTGTTTGCAGGATTTCACTTCAGTTCATCAGACAGCACCTGATTAGGTGGCCTTCTGTCATCCATTCCCCACACGTCCCGCCCGGCTTTGGCACCGAGGGGCTGGCCCGCCTCCAGAACCTCATCATGGCAGCAGCTGTGCTGGCAGAGGAAGAGTTGCGTTCATCTTTACATATTTTCAAGGAGTTGGACTTAATGTCACCGAGAGGTCAAGGCTCAGCCACATTGACCGTGTGACATTATGGCATCCTGAAGAAATATATTTAATGTTTCAAGAAGTACTGTTTCTTTAAAATGAAGACCTTGAAGAAGGGCAGCTATGTTTTGGAATACATGCTCCATCCTCTCTCTAGCGATGCAATGGGAATACTAATTGTAAAGTTCCAAGCAACCAGCAATATTGCTTGGCACATTGAAGTGAGCTCAATACATTTTAGTCCTCTTGAAATATTCATGAATATTTACCATGTGCAAGGCAAGGTTGGATAACTGGAGTACTGAGTGGTATGAAAATATTAAGAGGTAGATGCTTGGGGTGCTCTTGAGGGAAATCTTGTTAAATTCCGGGCTCAAATATAGGCTAGAAGGGCGGGGGGAGGCACATTACAAATCTAGGGAAGTAAGAGTTCAAAAAGGGAAAGATTTGTGTTAGTGAAAAGATAAAGTAAAGCTTCATGGGGGAGGTAGCACTGGAGAATAAAAGCCAAAGAAATTATTTCCTTCCCCAGTGACCGTGATTCGGATTTTGCAGGGATAGAAAAAGGGTACTTAAGTGACAGGGAGGAAGCTGGACAAATAAAATCCATGCAGGGCATTGTGGGGGAATTGATAACGGTCCAAGTGGGTTGGAGTACTGCCCCCATCAAAGGCAGGGTGGGAGATGATTTTGGAACTATAGGTCAGTCACATTTTAAGGGCCTGAGATCTCAGCCTTTCGAGCCGCGTGATGTAGTGGAGGGTGGCCCTGACTATGCATCGGAAATCTTAGTCTGTCTTCCGGGCACCTAGGAAGGGGTGGCAGAGCACTCTGTTCTGGAGGTACAATGTTCTGGGTTCAAATCTCAGAGTTTTCACTTAGCAACTCTAACACTGAACAAGTCATGTTCTCTTTCCAGCCTCAATGTGCTTATTTGGTAGATGAGAGGATTACTTTAAATTATATCTCTTGAGGTATCAAATTACTTGTTTGTTTGTAAATTTGGTTGCTGAAAAATGGCCAAGGTTTCCCATAGAAAAGTGCTTTTTTTAAAAAAAAAATTTGGAAATGTTTACTAGTAAATGCTTGGAAATGAAATAATCAGAGAATTCTTTCATTTTCATTTCCTTATTAAACTTTTATGGTTCTAAGAAAATAGATCTAGTAGTACTACCTAGGATAGTTTGAAAGAGTAAAGGACTGTAGGCAAGAAAATCATTTCACATTGGGCCTAAACTGAAATTGGGATAAAGAAAGATTTTTAAAGAGAGAGGGGAAATCATATCAAAAGAATATGGCATCTGATTGAATATCCATTCTATACCTAAGAAGCACAGGAAGTATTCTTTTTTTATTTACATGTTCTTTTATATTAAACTAGAGACTTGGTGCATGAAATTTGTGAAGGGGGGGCGGTCCCTTAGTCTGGCCTTTACCCTCTCCAATCTGGGATCCCTCAGGGTCTGCAGGTTTAGGCCCAATCTCTCTCACAATCCAGGACTGCTTGCCCCTAACCATTCTGCCTGCCTGTCTGATAACCTCCTAACCGTTCCCCTGTAGACCTGATAGACGCCTAACTGCTCCCCTGCTGGCATGATCCCCAACTGCCTTCCCCTGCAAGGGCTGAGAGGACTAGGGGACTCCAGCTGGATGAGGCAGGGCTGAGAGGACTGGGCACCACCATTTTGTGGCTGTGGGTGCCATCATCTTGTGAGGATGTGGCAGTCAATTAGCATATTCCCATCTTCTTTATATAGGATCATATAAGTGACCTGAGTGATGACTTTTAATTTTGTATTACTCAGAGAGTTTCAAAGTATGTGGGGTTCCTAGTGATGTGGATTGGTACATGTTATTGATCCAACAGATATTAATTGTGGACCTGGTGTATGATAGGCTGTGTTCTAGGAATTAGGGGCATAGTAAACGAGAGAGACAAAGTTCCAGTTCTTGTAGAGCTTGCATTCCAGGACTGTGACGGGAGAAAGACAGCACACAAATGAAGACAATATCCTTTAGAAAAAGGTACTGTATAGAAAATGAGCCAAACTGATGTGCTAGGCGGGGGTGGGCAAACTTTTGACTCGAGGGCCACAGTGGGTTCTTAAACTGGACCGGAGGGCCGGAACAAAAGCAACCTGACCATGCTGGCACTCTCATCTTGGGCTGCTGGTGAAGGAGTGGAGGGGAGAGCAAGAGAACCCTCCGCTCTTTCAGCTCCGCCGGCTGGATAGAACAGCCGAGAGGGCCGAATCCAGGCCGTAGTTTGCCCACGGCTGTAGAGTACAGGGCTAGTAAAGCTCTTTCTAGGAAGAAGCATCCAGGTTGAATGGAAGGAACCAGTGACATGAAACAGTAGGGCAAGAACTTTCCAAAAGAGGGAACAGATAGCACAAAGGTATAAGGATGGGGACAGTGCTTTGGGGGGTTTCAGGAAGTGAAAAAAGCCAGCTGGTTATGAGCATAATGGGTTAGAGGGAGAGCAGTCAGAAATAAGAAAACAATATGCACATATTAGTTCACTGGACGGGGTCAACCGCAAAAACTCATTTCTAATCTCCTCTTGGCTTTGTTGCATTTTTATAGCCCAGTAGATAACATCCCTGACGGCAAAGGTAGTTAATAGAACCACATTCCTTCTCCTTTTCCCATGCAAATTTTGGAACTATGGTGAAACTCCCTATTTTCCAGAGTAGGAAATCGTGGCCCAAATAGACTTCGCTGCTTGTTCAAGGTCACGCAGATTGTGAATGGCAGGGCCAGGACCCAAATCAGGTCTTATGATTCCAGGTCCCGAGCAGTTTCCACTTCCCGCAGTGTCGCTTTCCCTTCTTATGTAATCCTAAAGAATAAGAGAGTTACTGGCCTCTTATCAGAGGGCCTGCGGGAGAAGAGCCTGCCATTCCTCCGGTTAACTAACCGGCAGTGAAGAGCCCTTGGTTTGTGGCTGAGAAGGTGACACATGCTTGCCTGCACGGGGGTCTAAGGGTACAGAAACAGTGGGGAGTGCCTACAGGCAGAGAATTGGCAGAGTGATGATGTGCCTACTTTCCTACAGCAGCCTTTTTTGCTTTAATAATCTCAGGATTTAATGGGTTTTTTTTCCCCCTAACAAAATCAATGTTATACATCTGTACCGAAAGGCCTGAACGTAAGGGATATGCCACAAGATAGCGTGGCACGCTTAAAACAAACACGGAAGGTGGTAACTAGGCTGGTGTTTGCACACGGGCCCTGTATGAGCTATTTCTGAACTTTGACCCTCCATTAAGTTCACTGCCAAGCCCGGGCCCTTCCCACCCCGCCTTCTCCCCTCGGTCACAGCCCCACGTTAGCGCTGGGCACCCCCAAGCCTTGTTCCTAGAGCCATTTTCAGGAAAGACGATGAGCTTCCCCATAAGTGTTCCTTCTCCTTTCTGCCCCCACCCCAAGGCCCCCCTTGGCTGCTGGCAACTTTGAGTTCTAGACGCGCTTCTCCGGGGGGAGCCAGGTGGGACCTCTGCGGGGCGGTCCCCAGCCCGGGCATCGTGTCCAGGGGGGCCCCGCTTAGAGAGGCAGGCAGATTGCGCCCCTCGGCTCTCAGAGCCCGGCACCCGCTGCCGGCGGGGGGCTCGCCGCCTGAGGCGGAGCGGCCAGAGGGAGGGAGGAGCGCTGCCTGGCGTTCGGGAGCCCACGGAGGAGAGACGCTCCTCCTTGGAGAGGCTTCCTCGGTTTTCTCGGTTTTCTCGGTTTTCTCGGTTTTCTCGAGCTGCCAGACGCTGCGGGCTCCGCTGAGCGCGGGGGTGCCGCTGGGGCCGGAGCAGCGGCGGGCGGGGGACGCGGGGACGGGCGGGCGGGGCCGGCGCGGCTCCGCAGCTGAGCGCACGCCCCGCACCCGCACCCGCACCCCGAGCAGGAGGACCTCGGAAGACCCGGAGGACGGAGAGCACCGCGCCCCCGGGAGAAGCTGGAGAGCCGCTTGCCTCTCACCTGAAAGTGACCCGCGGCTCCAGGCTCGAACCCTTTACCGCGGCGCTGCCACTGCCGGGAGCCCCCAAGTCCCGCGCCCCGATCACCAGCCTGCGCCCGGGGCTCCGGGGTCCTGCCCGCTGGAAGTTAAGGCGCTCGAGGGGCGGGGGGCCCTGAACCGGGGAGCAGCAGGAAAAGTGGGGCGCTGAGCGGGGGCCCCGGGAGGCCGGGCTGCGGCGGCCGCGGCGCCGTCCCCGCGGGGTGAGTGCGCGCGGCTGCGGGTCCGCTGTGCGCGCGGCTCCGGGGGCGGCGGGGGGCCCGCGGGGTCCGCCCGGGGGGGGGGCCGGGGGCGCCCCCGGAGACTCGGCAGCAGCCGGCAGGCAGGCGCCTCCCCGGAGCGTGGAGCGGGGGGCTCGGAGCCCGGGGGCGTGGGTAAGGGGTGTCGCAACTCTACTTGGCAGGCAGGCATGCCTCTGGGCGGGATCCTGGCCAAAAGATAGGCGGGGGCGGGGTGAGGGGAGGGTCTGGTCCCCGCAGGTAGCGCGGCAGCTCGGCCGGCCCGGCGAGTTGGCGGGCGGAGCGGAACTCGCCGGTCCACTGTTGGTCTGAGGGGTCCGCGGGGAGGACGGTCGGTCGGGAGGGTCTGGGAGGGTCTGGGAGGACAGCCGGGAGGGTTTGGGAGGGTCTGGGAGGGCGAGCGGGGCGGCCGGGATGCGGGCGGAGCGCGGGGAGCAGCGGCGCCGCGGGGAGCTGGGAGGCCAAGCCGCGCGCGCGGTGCCCGCCGCCCTCCGGGCCGGGGCGCGGGGCGGCACTTGGTGAGGACTCGGCCCGGGGTGGGAGCGCCTCCGTCCGTCCCGGGGGAGAGAGGGGCTGCGGAGACCGTTAGCTGCCAGCCGGTGCGCCCCCCAGCCCGCAGGCCAGGCCAGGTGCGCTCCCTCTGCCCCCCCCCCGCACCCCGCTCCGCACCCCGCTCTCCCCGCCCCCACCCCCCCCCCACCTCCCTCTCGGTGCCGGCTCGCAGCGCTCGGCTCCTCCAGCTCCTGCGCCTCCACTCCGCGCGTGCGAAATCTGGCTCGCCCCTCCGTATTATGTCTGCACTCCGAAGGAAATTTGGGGACGACTACCAGGTAGTGACCACCTCGTCCAGCGGGTCGGGCTTGCAGCCCTGCCAGGGGCCCGGGCAGGGCCCGCAGCAGCAGCAGCAGCAGCAGCAGCAGCAGCAGCAGCTGGTGCCCAAGAAGAAGCGGCAGCGGTTCGTGGACAAGAACGGCCGGTGCAATGTGCAGCACGGCAACCTGGGCAGCGAGACGAGCCGCTACCTCTCGGACCTCTTCACCACGCTGGTGGACCTCAAGTGGCGCTGGAACCTCTTCATCTTCATCCTCACCTACACCGTGGCCTGGCTCTTCATGGCGTCCATGTGGTGGGTGATCGCCTACACGCGGGGCGACCTCAACCAGGCGCACGTCGGCAACTACACGCCCTGCGTGGCCAACGTCTACAACTTCCCCTCCGCCTTCCTCTTCTTCATCGAGACCGAGGCCACCATCGGCTACGGCTACCGCTACATCACCGACAAGTGCCCCGAGGGCATCATCCTCTTCCTCTTCCAGTCCATCCTCGGCTCCATCGTGGACGCCTTCCTCATCGGCTGCATGTTCATCAAGATGTCCCAGCCCAAGAAGCGCGCCGAGACCCTCATGTTCAGCGAGCACGCGGTCATCTCCATGCGGGACGGCAAGCTCACGCTCATGTTCCGGGTGGGCAACCTGCGCAACAGCCACATGGTCTCCGCGCAGATCCGCTGCAAGCTGCTCAAGGTGAGTGCGGCCCGCCCCCCTGTCCCCCGCCCCACCCGGCCACCGCCCGCCCTGCACCCCAGGGGCCTCCCCGCCCCCTGATCTCACCTTCCCAGCAGGTGAACTTCCCCCTGAGCTGAGGGGGAGGAGGGGAGGGGTTGGGGCTTGGGCCCAGAAGCGCAGTGGACAGCGCTGTCCCTGCTCCACCGACTGGCCTGCGCTTCCCAAGCATCCCTTGGTTGTGCTGGCATCACTTTCGGCACCCCTGACACTTAAGGAGTGGTGTGGTTTCCTGGAGCCCCGAGGTAAAGGAGTGTGTGCCCCGCTTGCTTCCTGCCTTAGGCTGGCTGCTTTGCTCTCTAGAGCTCGATTTGGATTTGTGGTCAGTGCTTTGCTTCATCAAAGTCCGGGTATACTAAAAACTGAGCAGCTTTGATTTTGAAGAGATAGGTGCTGAACTCACCCCAACTTTTACTTAGAGCTCTTCTTCCTTTTATTATTTCTCCCCCGCCCTCCTCCTTAATAATATCAGCATGTCAGCAGGTGGATTATAACATTAACTCTATCTACGGCCATCTTTTGAATGAACACAGAGGCCGCCCCCCCCCCCAAAAAAAAAAACAAGCAAAAATATATAAATAAACAAACCCACCACAGTTAATAAAGTGGCAGAAACAACACCCGGTTCTTTAACATTTCACTTTTATTACATATCTTCCTAGAGAAGTATTCCGTGAAAGCTTGAGTGCTTTTCCTGTAGGGCCTCTTGTTAATTTTATTCTCAATTGCCTAGTTCTATGAAGCCCTCGTCAATTACCGATTTCACTTTAAAGCGTTTCAGCGTCCATTAAAGAAGATTGCCTCCTACCATCAGCGGTGTGAGTGCTGAAGCAAATTGCACAGGAGAGTGGCTGCTCAAGCCAAGTCCTTCTAGTCGTCAGAGGGCACTGCCACAGCCGAGAAGG
This sequence comes from Vespertilio murinus, assembly GCA_963924515.1. NCBI lineage: Eukaryota > Metazoa > Chordata > Mammalia > Chiroptera > Vespertilionidae > Vespertilio > Vespertilio murinus. The sequence continues at coordinate 31,825,326 of OZ004711.1, forward strand.
GAAGCCCACCCTGATCACTCGCCCAATCAGAGTCTGGGAGCGAGGATGTGAGCCCCGTTCTCTCTGTGTTACTTACAATTCATCTTTTGGATGGATTGGGGCAGTTTTCAATTACTCACAACTTTAAAAGGGAGTCCTTACACAAAATCACAAAAATTTATCTGAGCTTGCATAAAGGATCATAGCCAGTTTCCAAATTTAGCATTGATAAAACGAAGATCGGATACATCTTTATAAATTGAGATTTGGCTTTGAAATTTCAACTTGCACTCTCCAAATACATATCATTTTACATAGACTCAACTTATGTTGTAGTTAAGGGTGGCCCAACTTGCTCTGAAAAGTTTGGACCGTGTGTCATGTTCATGATTCACGTAGAAGATCTTACCCTAATGACCCAGTGAATTGTTAGATGAGAGCCGTTTAGTTGTTCTGTCATTCCACACCAGACACGTCTTTACTGTGCTTACAGACAGTGTAGAAATTAAAGTTTGTAGGGCATGGTGGGAAATTTTCAACCTGGTTCTGATGTACAGGCTCATTAAGGTAACTGCAATAAATAATTTGAACAGATCATGTGCTGTATAATTAACTTCAATGAGCTACGTACAGCTTTTTTATTTAACTTAGCATGTCGTGTTACTGACCACTGTTTGAACTAAGTGAGTAGTTTGGGTCAGGCGAAGCAATGGTGTTGTAGCTATGTTTATTGCATTAATATTTGTAGCAGGTGCCTGTTCTGTTAATAGAACAAGAAGTATAATCTCTCTGTGTTAGACCTACTTTGTTAATACAGTGCAGTCTCTCAAGGAACCCATGTTTATGTGTTGCTTTGAAATTCTTATTGAAGAGTAGATTACCATATTGATTGCTCTATTGGAAATTTAAAATTAGACTTTAAAGGTCATTTTACATGCTGTTCTCTAGTTTTCCAAACATGTAATGCCATTTATTAAAGCAAATATCCTTTTTCAGGCAACATATTTTAGATGCTGTTAGACTTTATCAAGTTTTGTTTTAACAAAGCCAGAAATATTTAGAATTAATTTACATATCAAATTTTTGCTTGTTTTTCTTCTTCCTCTTCCTCCTCTTTCTCTTTCTCCTCCTCCTCCTCCTCCTCCTCTTCTTCTTCTTCTTCTTCTTCTTCTTCTTCTTCTTCTTCTTCTTCTTCTTCTTCTTCTTCTTAACAAAGGTACAATGAGTCTGAATTATTCAGTCTCTATAGTGGTTCAAAACATAAATAAAAGATTGATAATGTTGGCAAATTTGGACCAAGGTGCTATATCAACACAAGGTGATAAAAACAACATCCAATTAAAACAATATGTATGATATTTCTATAAAATATTTTGCTTTTGATTTGTTAGAAAGATATCCTTGCTAGAAGTTCAAATGATTGGCATGTGGCATCAATTTGTATTTAAACAAAATGTGGGGAAATCCTCTCTTGCTTTTTTTTGTGAAGCAAGGAAGTTGATTGGTGGCAGCTCAGCAGCCAGCCAGTTGTAGCTTGCAGTTGGTTTTTCTCGTAGCCATGCTAATTAAAATGAATTCTCATAGTTCACATCATTTCCTTAGACTTCACTAAAAAGGAGTCATGTTTTATTAGGGAACTGATAACATTCAGCAAAATTAGGTGGGAGATTTGCTTTTAATATGTCCCCCACCCCCACCCCCCTTTTTTAAGGGACTGATATGAAGTGACCTAAAACAGCTAACTATATTTTTTAAAGAGAATATATACTAAATCATATAGTAATACTATTTTGATACTAGTCTTATACAGTCTTCTTATAAAAACCACTACACATATTCAGTTTCCTCCTTTAATCTCTGTTTGACATTTAAAATATTAGATTTGTGTATCTTTAATACAGAGAAATATACAGAATTTTAAGGAACCAAAACCCATTATATTTAATGGTAGTAATTATAGTCTATATCTGTTATTCCTATTACCTAATTTAATTTCACTTATACAGAGTTGGGCAAAAGTAGGTTTACAGCCTGGCAGGCGTGGATCAGTGTTTTTTAAGTGTTGACCTATGAACCAGGAGGTCAGAGTTCAATTCCAGGTCAGGGCATCTGCCCTGATTACAGGCTGAGTCCCCAGTGGAGGGCATGCAGGAGGCAACCCGTCAGTGATTCTCACTGATGTTTCTATATCTCTCTCTCCCTCTGCCTTCCTTTTTGTAATAATAATAAAAAAGTAGGTTTACAATTGTGAGTATGCAAACCAGTTTATTAATTATTAATTTTTTTGTATTATTTTCCATACAAATCACTGTAAACTTACTTTTGCCCACTCTGTATTTTCCTATTGAAGTTTTTCTCTTTCTGCTGAATATAATCAATCATATTTTATATTATTAATAAAAACTTACTTTTTAATAACTATAAAGCACTTTCTATTCTTTGGAAGATTGCAAAAACAAAGATATGACTTTTTAATCCTTACTAGTATGAAAGTTTCCATGCATATTTCTTTTGAATTCTCTAAGTTTTGATGGGGGATTTTTACAGCTTCTCTGCCCTGTTTTTAATTGTTATTCACTTATATGAAAGCAAATTTTACTTCAACATTATTTCTGTCTTCTAAACTTGTGAATATTGAAATTTATTTCTATATTTAAATATAGATTTTGCAATTTTATGCCTGGAGCAGTTGGTCCTTTTTCTACTCAGAAAACAAAAAAGGAAGCAGATTTAATTAAAAACATTAATATACTATGAAGTTATTTTATGTTAAAATTTATAAGCTTATCAGCTCTTTAAAGATGAATATTCTTCTTTTCCTATTTTTCTCTTCATGCTGATTTTTATTCGATTTTTCTATTTATTTTAGTTTTTCTTTTGACCTAAAATACAGTGACCAATGAATAGCAATGTCATGTTAATACATCTAGCTGAAAGTTTTAATAAAAATGTCTGGATTAGGGATTGAGACTGATGGCTGAAATGTTGGCCCCTGTAATTTACTATTGGGTTATAAAGAATTTGGACATTTCACATACTTCTTTCTACAAATCTAATACTAAAGGTTGACTGCCCCAGATTTACATCTTATTAAGGGGAAGATTTTAATTGTGTGGTTTTTTTATATATTATTCAGGAATTTAAAAACTTATTAAAAGACTGTCATATGCATATATGACATATAGGCACTCAGTTAATCTTTATTCATATAAAGTAAACCTAAAATCAACTATTATTGACTCCATATTTTGAAATAAAGAGATAAGGAAATTTTTTTTTTATGAAAGCATATTTCTTCACATTTTTATTCATTGCAGGTAGTCATTGTCTTTCTTTCCTGGGAGGTCAGCTGTGCAACCCTAATTTTCACTTATTGAAAGAGTAATGGTATATAGTCTTCTTCTAATGCAGTGTTTCCCAAACTTTTGACATATGTGTACCCCTTCTATAATTTTCATAACGCTGAATACCCCTTGTAAAAAAAAGGATGTATTTTAATAACAATCAAAATATATTTATTTTTCTTTTTTTGGTACAAACACAAAATAATAATAAACAAAAAATAAAATTATTCATACTAAAATATAAATAAAAGTTATATTATAAATAACATTTATTTGCACACCAGACCATCTCATGCCTCACAAGACTGTCTTGACTTGACTCATGAGAACGTAGAATTAGGCACAGCTAAGCACGGTGCAGTGCATATCCCCACCAAACCCTTCCCATACCTCTTGGGGTAAGCGTACCACACTTTGGGAAACACTGTTAAATCTAATGTATCACATGCATTATTTTTGTATCACTTCTTAAATCTTTATTTGATACTCAAAATTGGGTGTTACTTGGCTTACTCATATAAATGTGAACAAGTGAAGATGCAATAAAAAACCAAAATTATTGGACTCTTTCACTGATTGAGCTAGGCCAGTTTGCACTTTAGGTTTTATCTGCTTTTTAAAAAAATTAAACCCACAAAGGATCATTAAAAAAACAGGTTTTCTGAACATCATACAAGATGTTGATAAAAATATTCAAAGAGTCTAGAACTGAATACCCCAGAATTCTTAGAGCTAGATCCTATGATTTGGGTGAATTTTTTACATAGATTAATTATGACTTGGGGAAAAACAAACAAGCAAACAACAAACAAACAAACAAACAAACAAAAAAAACAGAACACAATTCCTATTTAGCCTAGCTTTGTTTTCTCTGACACAAGTACAATAATTTTAAAATCTACAATTGTTATTATTTTTTAAAAATAGTAGTAACATGTTGTTTTGTTTGCTTTTGTTCTTTACTTTTAATTTAGTACTGAGCAGTACAGGGTGGCTTGTACTCAGGAGATTACAGTGTGAATAAATAAGGGAAATAAAGATCCAAATATAAGCAGCAGTAGGTAAGGAGCAATGATAAAGGGAAGCAGGAAAAAGCACTTAATGCATGTGAGGGTGCTTGTAATTAGGAGGGTGCTTGTGCATGGAAGGATACAAATTCTGTCCACAGTTATTATAAACTCCATAAAAGGCCCCTAAATAATTATAAAGCTGTCCTTTCATTTGAACGGCATAAAAGTCTCACATGATTGATTACAACACAAATTCCATTCCATTCCATGAGGTCCTTTCTTTTTATAAAGTGAACATATTTCCATGCGATAAGTAGCTTAGTATTAAAAAATCTTTATTTTAGAATTGATGTTGGCCATAGGTTTTTCCACTTGACATTGATATAAGTCCAAACTTACAGGGTCAGAAGAAATACACAATTTAATTGTAGATGATCTAAATGAAATGATACATCCACACACTTCTCTACCTGACCTTAATTTTGGTCTGAGTCCCAAAACCATTGCCAAAACTGCTTTCAGTCACAAGGCATTTTTTTATTCCTTATCGTGGTGCTGGCATTTGGGCTCATTTCCTAATTTTAGCTTCCAGAGAGTACTCTGACCTCATTCCATGTATTTTCTTCCTGACTTCAGCATATATTCAACACACACACACACACACACACACACACACACACACACACACACACACCATCTTAAGAGAAGTGAAATTACTAATAAAATCCTGGGGAGGTGATTAGCAAGACTGGTCTACCCTCTCCAGCTGGGCCTGATTTTCTATCTTTCCCTTTCCCTTCAAATGGCCTTCAGTGCCCTTTTGCAGTAGGGACTTGTGGGAGGTGATGGGTGTGGATCAAACCTTAGAGCATGATAGAGGTACATTTCAAGAGTCATATGATTGTGACTAAATGTTTCATTCAGAATTTCCCAAGTCTCCCTTGGAGCCAGGACAGACCACAGCGATTATAATTAGAACACAGTAATGGGTTAGAGAAATGGGAGAAAGGCAGCAAAGAGATTGATTGTGTTGGTGAAGTGTGTTCTTGCTGAATGAATGTGACAACTGGTCACAAATCTCCCAGAAGGAGCATGGCCAAATGTGGGTCTGCAATGCCAAGACAGTGCCAAATGTATATTCCAGTTGTGTGTGTGTGTGTGTGTGTGTGTGTGTGTGTGTGTATCTTTGCACAAGTGCTCAACAGTTTTTTTATTTGTAATATAAAAGCCATTTGTTGGTAAAGTATGGGATTTGGGACTATCACCATAGTCCCTTCTAGTGATCTCTGACTTGAATCTTTTTCCACCTGTAGTCAGAATTGTAGTTAATTATTGCATAGGCCTTTTTGGGCTCTTAGTTTAAAGTCATTTGACATTACCTGCCTCTCTGAAATTAGTATAAGTGACTACAAAATGAGCAACAATCCTTAAATTCTATACATATATTTATTTGTACATAATTTAAAATGTGTATAATAGGAATACTACTTGTAAATAATAATTTTTCCCTCTTATTATTTGTGAAAAATAACTTAGAAATGCTTTTTGTGACCTAAATTATAAAAACAATTGTTTAAAAAAATCTATAAACTCCTAATTATAATTTTTGGGCAGTAAATTTAAACAAATGTTAAGCTATAAATTTCTTTGATTTTTATCTTAACTCCCAGCATTTGTTACAGTTCAGTCAACCAAAAAACCTTTCAAATGGAGGAAATTTTTTATTACCTTCCCAAAATTCTATATAATTGAAAATGAAAGTGTATTAAAGCCAACTATGGCCCTGTTGTTTTCAAATTATGTTCTGAATTTTTAAAAATTTCCAAATTCCAAAGAATTTCTTTTCACTTTTTTTTCATTTTCTTGTTTACTCAATAGTTTTATAGTTATAAGTAATTATTTCATCAATTTACGTCCATTTTACTTATCCACTCTTTAGAAATTTAAATTATTAAATTTAAACCAATCCTAACCTTTAGCAGTTGTTTTGAATTATTGTTGATCTCCATCATATCTATTTACACATTTTAATCTAGAAAATGGTCATGTTCTGTGTTCCCTTGAAATTTAGAAGCTTAAAGAACTAAAGGAGGTAATTGAACCATTAACAAATTGCTCTCTGTATAAAATATTTCTTCTAATATATAGGAAGAGATGACATAATAAAGGTTAAATTGATTTTTATCTAAAACTTCTTACACCTATTGTCAAAATTTCTGGGCCAGTTGATAATTAAATAAGAGAATTAGAAACTGATGGAATATCAATGCTGCTTATTTATTACACAGTCCAGGTAGAGATCATGCTTTAATTTTATAAAGAACATGCATAACTCCTTCCCCTCTTCTTCTCTTCCCCCCCCTCTCCTTCTTCCTTTCCCTCCCCCTCCCCTTCCCTCTTCCCATTCATTTCCCCTTTCTCTTCCCCTTCCTTCTCCTATTCCCCTTCCTTCTCCTATTCCCCTTCCCTTCCCTTCCCTTCCCTTCCCTTCCCTTCCCTTCCCTTCCCTTCCCTTCCCTTCCCTTCCCTTCCCTTCCCTTCCCTTCCTTTCCCTTCCCTCCCCTCCCTCTGCTCCCTTCCCCTCCTATACCCTCTTCTCCCCTCCCCTCCCTTTATTTCCCCTCCCTTTCCCTTCCCTTGTACATGTGTATATTACAGTTGCTTGAACAAAAAATTTCTCACTCTGCTTATACAAGTCAAGAAACTTAAAACTGTGCATTTTCCCCCTTTGCCCCATAAAATGTCTGCAATTGCATCAAAATTAGAAAAACCTAGATTAAATTTTTTTGTAAGCCTAGAGTAGAAGTATATGCTTCTGAAAATGTATTCTGTAGGCGTATGTAGGTTTCTAGAACATCGTAAGTGTTTGAGCATAAACTTGCTCTAACCAGTCAGTAGCTCAGATTTTAAACAAGTCCACAACTCCAAGCATCTTCCACACTAAAACCACATCCTTCACTCTTACAAATCAAATAGCATTCTATTTAATAATTAGTGGAGAAAGCAAACAAAAACCAGGGAGCTAAGAATATATAAAGTTGAAATATTTTATTGTCTAACATTAAGAAGACCCGAAGATAAACTTGGGGCTATAGTGTCTCTGAGACATTTAAAAGAAGGGTAAGGTACTTATTGGCAAATACTTTTCAATTAATACCTAGGGAATTTCACTTACTTGAAAAATATATAAACATGGAAACCATCTTTCAAAGAAATGTAGTGTTATTACTTTATCCACAGTGTCACATAAGAGGTACAGTGTCAACTTTTTCCTATTGAGACTCTGATAGGACATGAAGCATTGGTGGTGGTGGTAGGGGAGGAGGCATAGGTATAATTCTGAGTATATGGGACAGGTTTCTTTTGAACAAGACGGTATATGGAGTTTGAATAGAGCATTTCCATGCATATTTAAGTTTAAAGTACCTATATGTGAATAAACTGCTTTGCTAAAACCAAAACATTTCTTACTCCAGGTTGGCATTCTCCTGATAGACTGCCTAGTTCTAGACCGCTTCTTTTCATGAGTTGTTGGATGATCAGTGAATTTTAGAGTGAATTACTCACTCAAAAGCTTATAGAGTGAGGCAAAGGCATAAATAGCAAATATATTTTAAAAAAAGAAAGATGAAATTTAATTTTGAGGTACATATGTAATCATTAGAAAAATGTATCTCCTTTGGGAAAAGTGATTTTTAAACAAACGCGAAATTGAGTTTTTAAAGAATTATCTCTGTGATCTCTTCCATTTAGTCCTGAAAATTCCAAGTTTAGGATAGTTAATAAAATGACCCAACACCTGTTTATTGATTATAAACACCAGAGTATCACCTTGTGTTTATATAGCACCTGTTTCTTAGTAGGTGAGGGAACAGTGACATGGGACTTTGTTCTGATTTTGGCTTGTGCTGTGTTATATTAATCAATACTTATACTACTGTGTAGTTGAAACGATGCTGGTCTCATCCATATTTTACTGGGTTGAAGACAGGTTCAGAAACTTAGGAGACTTCTACTGGCCTAGAAATACCCAGTTTTCTCTAACATTGGTTGGTAGAGCTGCTGTTTTTATTTTTGCACTATCAGTTTTTTTCATGGATTTTTCTTTCTTATTAGTAATCTTTTTCGTGTATTTTTTTTAATGAACCACTCACAAGGGAGAGAAGACAAATAGTCTAAATATTTTCATTGGATTTTTCCCCCTACACAAATAAAAGTCCTGAGTATCATTAGTTAAAAGGCAGCCTCTGAAATTCTCCTGTTGAAACTCCTTGTAGCAATTGCTGCCTCACAATTGTCCACCAATTTGAAACTCTTGGTTCTGTTTTGTAATGGAGTGCATCTTCCTAAAGCACATTTCTCAGTGTTTGCACACTCATGTATTCTACATAAAAAGCCAATGTACTTCTTGGAACTAGTTTTGAAAGTAAGGATTTTGTCTTCAAACTACCACTTCATTGGGCGGATCTGTTACAGACTCGGAGATTGTTTTGTTCATTGAATTAGCTTTGCATAGAACCTGCTAACTGTTTCTAAGCCCCATTTCATAAACAGCAAGCATCGTTATATAAATTAAACTTTAATATTTGTTTATAAATGATCCTTGTAAGTAACAGACATGGCAAATGAAGTAAAAATGAATAGAAAATAAAAATAGGTTTGCTTTTGTGTTTTATTAATTTTAAATAGTTGCATATTTAAGTTTCGGTTAAGTTTACAGTGATTTATGCTGATATTGAATGCTACTGCCTCGTGAAAGTTTTAGTAAACCCTAAGTTTATCAAACATAGATTATTAAATGGAATTTTGATCTTAAAAATTTCTCATTAGCCCAATTTTAAAATTCATAATATAGAGAAGTGAGCAACTTTAATGCATTTTATTATTAGGAGCTTGAAAGCCACTAAACAATAGCACCTGCTATTTATTTATTGATTTTTAAAATATATTTATTGATGTTTTTACAGAGAGGAAGAGAGAGGGATAGAGAGTTAGGAACATCGATGACAGAGAATCATCGATCAGCTGCCTCTTGCACACCCCCTACTGGGAATGTGCCTGCAACCAAGGTACATGCCCTTGACCGGAATCAAACCTGGGACCTTTCAGTTCGCAGGCCGACGCTCTATCCACTGAGCCAATCCTGTTTCGGCACCTGGTTTTCATTTTTACTGTGAGCTGTTGTTGTGTGTGTACATAACATAATTTAATATGGTGACATCTCCATTCTTCTATTTTATATCTACTTGTTGCCTTTCAAGATTCCTGGAAAATAAATTCTTAAGTTTTGCTTTGTGATAATGAAATGAAGCTCACTTTCAATCACGATCAATTTCCTTCAGCTTTAACAAACTCCATAAGAATTTCCTGCTTACTTGCTTTCTGAGAAAATATCTGGCATGCAATGGGTTCCCATGCCGCGATTTATGTCAAGAAGCAGCACACGTACTTTCGGCTGCACAGTTTGTCCTCACAGCCATTGTTGGACCAGGCATTTCTCCAAAGCTCATGCGTTAGGGAATGGTAATTATAGTAAGTCATGTATTATACATAATGCATGGATGTCCTCCCGCATGAGCTGTGTGGGATGTCGGCCCATTTGCCAGAACATAGCTGCCTAAAGATTTGTTTGGGGCTCGTTGCTGATAATTGATAGAGCGGAATGTTGCCAATGATGTACATTACTGTTCGGCTGCCTTGAAATTTCAGTGCAAGTGGTGATCTCTTCTCTTTTTCTGTGTGCTTGTCTAGTCTCGGCAGACACCTGAGGGTGAGTTCCTGCCCCTTGATCAACTTGAACTGGATGTAGGTTTTAGTACAGGGGCAGATCAACTCTTTCTTGTTTCCCCCCTCACGATTTGCCACGTGATCGATGCCAAAAGCCCCTTTTATGACCTATCCCAGCGAAGCATGCAAACCGAACAGTTCGAGATTGTCGTCATCCTAGAAGGCATTGTGGAGACAACTGGTGAGTAAAAACGTAGATGTGCCATCACGTTTCTTCGTTTCATAATGACGTTATGTTATATGCACTGTACTTGTCCGAACTGGGTGACGTTTCTCAGCTCACAATGATGACAATGATGACTTGCCTCTTATTTCTTTGTAGTATTAAATTGATACTTTTAATATGAAGATATGCTGTGGCGATGATTGCAGATGTTATATTAACTCAGCAATACTCACTGTGAAAAAAAAAACTACACGATAACTCAGCTGAGAAGACTCCTTAGAAATGATTATGATGTTCTGTTTTTATTACAGTCTTGGATTTTCTGTAATCATAATTTTTCTTTAAAGTCTTAAGATTAAAGTAAATTCTGCATAATTAGTGAGCAGCCTGGACTCAGCATGCACATTCTTGCCATGGGGATGGTGATTCCGGGTGTCTGATAGAGCTTTGATATGCTGCTATGTGCAACCTCAATGGAAACTTCGTGTGTGTGTGTGTGTGTGTGTGTTCCCGCGCGCGTGTGCACGGCCACATGTGCTAAAGCAGCACTTTAATTTCAAAATGGGTCATTAGATTTCCCCAGATGAACCTTGACCCCCCAAAAATTAAAGCATATTTTTTTCTTCTTTTTATGCTCTGGGATAAGCTACATATTGAGTGTTATTTGTTAAGACGCAATGTAGCATTGGTACACTACAATTTTCTATTCTCTAAGGAGAGTAAAATTGTCAAAAGGAATGAAACAATAATTAGAGTACTTTGTTCAGGGCCTGAGCATTGCCTCCTTGGTTTGGAATCTGAAAGGAGCCTGAGATGAATAATATACTATCCACATAATTGTATAACTACATGTATATGTGTATATGTGTGTGCATCCCAGTTGAGTTGTACCCTTTCTACAAGTAATGAGAAAGAAAGACATATTTTAAGCAATATTATCTTAACAATCTTAAAGTGCTAATTATTATGTAAAAAGTACAGTACTATAGAAAATAACATTGGCAGTAACATGGAAACACTCAAACTTCAAAGCCAGGTGGGAAACTACATAATCAAATATCTCTCACTTTTGTAGAAAGCTTTATTCAAGGAGCAGGTGAAGAAGGAATTGTAATTTTTTTTTACACCTGTCACATAACACCTCTTTGAAATTGGTCATAAGCTTTTCTTTCTCTTTAAAGCATGGATCATATAATCACCTTGAACCTGCTTGTCATTTCTCTAGCATTCTATTATAGTAATTACTTCAGTTTAAACATTAAGATTTTTAAGAATAGAGAGGAAACATCAAACACATCAATCTGTACCAGAAATTTGATTTCCGTAGAATATATTATGGTTTAAGCCATTTATTTAGTTTTTTAACTTAATATTTAAATGATACCATAGTGTATTTCTAAAATGTCATATATTGATAAAGAATACAATCAACTTACAAAGGCGTTTAGTTTAAAAATGTTTTTTACATTTAAATTTCAATGTTTAGGCATCTTATTTATTGAAGTAGTCATATATTGTTGGAACTTAAACAGCAAATGTTGCAATCTTTATTATCATATTTCTTATAGTTTATGCTTCTATCTTTGACACCCCTGCTTATTACTTACCAATTGTTGTTTATTATTCTAGTCACTGACACGTGAGAAGTTTCTGTTTCCCTTGACAGCCTTAGAAGTCTTTCGTTAGTTCCATCCACTAACCTATCTACCCATTCTTTTTTTCCTGTTTATTGCTACTTTGTGTTTCTTTCTTAAGAAGGACACTTTCCTACAAAATCACAGTGAAATTTTAAAACGGAAGAAACTTAACGATGCCATTACTACCATTTAGTTCTTAGAGCAAGGTCAAATATCATTAGTTGTCCTAGTAATTTATATCCCCCATTTCAACATCAACTTAAGGATTGCTTGTCTTCTTTCTCCCAAGATGGAATCATTCTTCAGCCTTCCTTTGTGTTCTTGACCTTGGCATACTCAAAAGCGCAGGTCAGGTATTTTGTAGCATGTCTCCCAAATGGGATATGTCTGAGGTTTCCTTATTAATTAATGCTTTTGGTTTGTGACTCCTACATGGACATCTTAAGGGGATTTTGAAGCTGGTTGCTTTTTAAGTTAACTTATGTATTCCTCATGTAGCTTACATGTCTTCATGCTTCAAAGGGCCATGATTAGATTAGTATATAATGTCTTATATAAGGTCATTAGAAGTTTGTAATACTCAGTTATTTGTTAGGACTGTAGGTTTTATTTTAGCATTTCTTCCCACCTCCCTTTTATTTATTTATATTTTAAAAATACTTTTTTATTGATTTCAGAGAGGAAGGGAGAGGGAGAGAGTGATAAGAACATCAATGATGAGAATCATTGATTGGTTTCTTCCTACACGCCCCCTATTAGGAATTGAGTTGCAACCTGGGCACGTGCCCTGACCAGGAATCTATCTGTGATCTCATGGTTCCCAGGTCGATGCTTAACCACAGAGCTGTATCAGCTGGGACCTCCCACCTCCTTTTTAAAACAAAACGACAACAAACCAATGAACTGACAGAGAATGCTTTCCACAGAAAATATGAAAAGTTAATGGAGACCGAGTTTCTTAATTAGATATATATTTTATGAAGAAGAGATTAAAATCTGCTTCCTCTTCACCCCTTAATTAAGCCTGCTTTCTAGATCTAATATAGCAAGACAAACAGCATAAATATTACTCCCAATTTATAGAAATTATATCATGGAAAATTTATCTGACATTTCATTTGTGTATTTGCTCTAATTAAATCCCACACTGTTTCAAACTCTACTAAGACTATAAAATATGTCTCTATTTTCAGACTTCCCTGAGCCTTTCTAAACATAGCATAAACATTTTAATGTTTATTTGACTATTTATTATCTTACTATAATTTATGTAGGTTCATTTTTAAGGATGTTTCCTCTTCTATCCTTTCACTCTCAATATTTTACTTTCCCCTAATATTTATTTGCTTAGAATAAGTTAGATGAATTCTTTCGGGATATTCTGAGACAGCAGTAACACCCTTTTTACCCTTTTTGTTTTTTATAACAGCCTGTGAATGAACACTCCACGTATCTTTCCATTATACTTAGCATGAACATACTAAGGTTTTAAAAAATTATGTCTTCATTCATTAGACAAGCACTTGGGTGTATTCTGTGTGCTCAGAAGTATTCGAAATGCTTGTGGTAAAGTGGTGACCATGGCAGGAAGAATCCATGTCCTCAGGGAGGTTCTATTCTAAATGGAGGCAGACCACAAAGGAACAAAGGGCAAGATATTATAGGTAAAATGTATTAATAAGAAAAGACAAAACAAAACAAGGTCATGGGGACAAAAGTGCATCCCAGGCTACTTCAGAGTGACAAGGAAAGCCCTTCCCAGGAGGGGACACCTCAGAGGAGACCTTACTGTCCAGACAGATCTGGAGGAAGAGCTGGGCAGGCGGGATGAGCGTGGGCACAAGGGCTCTGAGCTGGGCGTGGGCTTGATTGATTCCAGGAACTACAAGAAGGTGGAGGTGGCTGGAGCAGATGAGCAATGTGAAGCGTGGCAAGAGGGAAAGTCAGAGGGGCGGAGGGGCCGCCTCTTCACTAGATGATTGCCTTGCACACCGACAGGAAGTGGGAAGATTTGATTAAAAAGCAAAGCCTATATTTATATGAAAGCAATAATTTAGTAATCTTAAACTGCATATAACCAAAAAAAAATATCACAGGAACACACTCTTTTTTCATTGAGTATATTTAAAAGTGAGTGACCTTAATGTGTTGGAAATGAATGCAGTTTAGATTTCCACTTTTTATTGTATTGATGCTAACACCCACCTCTTACCCCAACACACACACACACACACACACACACACACACACACACACACACACAGAGGCACCCACACACACACACACACAGGCACCCACTCACTTCATAGCATTCCTCTGACAAGACTCTGCTTATCTCATTTAGTCTCTGCTTCTTCCCCATCCTGTAGTCTCAGCAGGGGTGATTGGAGTGGAGGAATGGGAGATGAGAAATCAGAAAATTAGAAGCTTTCTAATTTCCTTGGAAGTTTCCACTTTCAGCGTGGGCCTCACAGCAATTACTGTCCCGCCTTCCTCGGATCAGGTGCACCCATTGTTGCCCTCCTTGCTTCACGTGAGGTGGATCTTCACTCCCAGCAAGGAACACAAGATCTGCCTCTTCATTCGAAAACTTGACCTCACCCAACACAACACATTCTTGAGAACCGGTTACCTCTAACTCCCGCTCCCTGTGCTTCTCCCAGGAGAGAGAGCACTGCTAGAAGCAAACAGCGTTGCAGATTTGGCTCATTAGAACTGGATGCTTTCAAACTTCAATCTGCTCTCTGCTGCTATTTGGCAGTCTGTTTAATTGTCTTTTCTGTACTCCCAGGCTCTCTCCCCACGGGAGCTATTTTAGACCTCGTCTCTCTTCCCGTGCCCCCGGGCCCAGCTGTCCTATCCCTTCCTTGGCACAGCATCTCTCCACCTAGTCTATCAGAAATGTAACACTTCAACTCAAATATTCCTTACTCTCATTAATCCTTTTCTCGTGGTTTTCTTTCTTTCCCAGTGTTTGTGGGGGAAAGCATCTGTATTCTCTAAAACCATCTCCTTTATAACTAGTTACGTTGTGACTCAAGCTCCAAAACTCACTCAATACTTAAAATCCCACCCACTCTGTTTGTCACTTTATTCTGTGGATTCAGAGACAACACATTATCCCTTCCCCTTTATGGTTTCCAACTGTTCCTTATACACCGTATCACTGCCCCTTCCTAATCCTCCTCCTTGATGTTTCCTGCATCTGCCCTTGTCTTCTTTTCCTTACTATCTAGATACTTGCCTTTTTCTTTAAAAAAATTGTGTTTGAGTTCAGAGAGAAGAAGGGAAAGGGGGAGAGAGAGGGATAGAAATATCAATGATGAGACAGAATCATGGATTGGCTGCTTCCTGCATGCCTCTCCTCCAGCCCCCAATGGGGATTGAGCCTGAAACCCTGGGTATGTGCCCTGATCCAGATTCAAACCATGACCTCCTGGTTCATGGGTCAGTGCTCAACTACTGAGCCACACTGGCTGGGTGCCTTTTTCTTTTTTTAAATGAATTCTCAAAGTACTCACAAATTCACCATTTCTGTAGAACCTCCTGCCAGCTATGGTATTATAGTTGATATTCATTTTCAGGGCATTTTAATTCAGAGTCAATTTGTCCAAATGCCAATTCATCATCTAACCTTCAAATTACACCCTCATTTGGAAAGTTTGTCTCTATTAGAGACTGCATTTTTATCCCAGACTTCTTCCCACACCACCTCCAACTAGTTTGTTCATTCCACAAATACATACGGAACACCTATTACAGGATACACACTATTTTCGACCATAGGGGACACATTAGTTTACAAAGTAAAATTCCTGCCCTGTGGGTACATATTTTTTTTCCTCATTTTTTAAAATTAAATTTATTGGGGTAACATTGAGCAACATTATATTATTTTCAGAAGAATAAGATTATGTAATTCGACATCTGTGCCCTTTTTTTCATGCTACCCACCTGAAGTCTAGTTTCCTTCAGTTACCATATACTTGACCCCCTTTTATCCACTTCACCCTGCCTCTACCTTGTTTCCTCTCTGGGTACATATATTCCTTATGGAGGAAGCAGACAAGAGAATGAAGCAGTCCTTCATCTAGAATGTGAGAAAGTGCTGCGTGCTGTGGGAAAAAAATAAGGAAAGTCAAGAGAGAGACTGGGAGTACAGTGAGAAGGGGACATATGAAGTCAAACACAGTGAAGAAAATACCTAGGAAAAGGGCGTTCCAGGAAGAAGTATTAGTAAATGCTCCAAAGGAATCGGTTCCCTTGTGTTCCTTTCTCTTAGTTCTCAATTCAAGTCTTCCTCTCTAAGCCCATAGCATGTAGGTACTTCTAAATCACAGCAGTTGTCTCAGGAATGGATCTCCATTGCTACGATCTCTGCTTGCATGTAGACTGTGCAGTACTGCTCAGGAAACTTTCCTACAACACTACTTACTTTCCTGATATACCTGTGTTCAAAAATCCCTAATGACTGCCATATCCGAATGATTTTATTTTTTTCCTGAGAAAATTAGGCTGCTCTTACTCATGTAATGTCTGTCCATACCCTGATGCTCATTCTCGGTGCCTGTGTCTGTAATAATACCATTTCACTGCCTAGGAAAGCACTCTGTCTCCTGTCACATGGCATAGTAGCTGCTACATTCGTTCATTCTTTCCTGAGAATATTATTCCATGTGTTTTTCTTTAAAAGACACTTAAAAAAAACATTTTTTTTATAATGAAAGGGCTATTAAATACATGCCCATAATGGAAAAAAATAGAAATATGCTAAATAAAAAGTTGACTTAGTTTCAATTACTATTAAGATATTTGGTCATTTACCTTTTGACATCTACATTCAAATATATTGTTATTATGCCACATGTGCTGTTTTATAACTTGCTTTATTATATAATACATTAACACCTTTCATGTCAAATTATTATTCTACACCATTAATTTTAATGTCTTTATTGTGTGCTAGTCTAGGCCTTTATTGTTTGCTAATATCTTAATTCTCATCACCTATCTCCTAATCTGATCTTTTAGTCATTTCCTTTGTTAATAATTTAAATAGTATGATAGATTTGACATATATGCCTCCTTTACAAATTTACTATTTTATATAAATGTCTAGAGATGGAATTCCTGAGTACAGGGCATGTGAAGATGTTGGTTTTTAATATATATTTCAGAGTTACTAACTATAAAGTTGTACCAATTTACAATTATTTATGAAATTGCCCATTTCCTCATACCCTTAAAATAATTTTTATCGTGACAAATTTGACATATATATTTTTTTGCTTTTTAATTATTAGTGAGATTGAAATTATTGTATCTATCACCTATGGGCTTTGTTTCAAGAATTATTAGTTAATACTGCTTATTTTGCTTACAGTTCTTTGTATTCATCAATTGCTTGTATAATTATGCACTGTTGTGATAAACTATGCTCCTGTTAGTCTGTAAACTTTATCAAAATATTTTCTTTATGGAGATATACATGTGTAATTTTATCACATTATTTTGTATGTGCTTTATGATAGCTTCAGATAAACTTAAAATTTTCAGGATTGATTGGGGACTTTGTTTCATGGCTTTTTGAAAATAATAGGTCATTGAATTCAGAAAGTGATTAATCCCAGTAAATGGTTCTGATGTTTGTTGTTATTTTTATATTGATTTTAATAGAGTTGTTCTCTATTTTACTTTTGCTTTCACAGTCATCAGTTGTTTCTTATAGGAAGTAAATCAGTAAATGCTTGCTGATCGCTTGTTATATTAGGTGTGCGATAATGCAGAGATGATTAAAGAGGAAGTCTAGAGTCAAGAGGGAGACAAAAGTTGAACTAAAACGACTATTAGCAATATGTACTCAAAAAGACAGATGTCAGGCTACCTTCAGGGTCTGAAATAGTGGTACCTGGTGGCTTTGCTTTTTGTTTTTTATTTAAGCTTTAGTGTTGGGAGTATTACAGATATCCCCCATTATCCCTGCACTGCTCCCTGCACCTGCCCTGCCTTAGGCCTTCACCAGCCTGTTGTCTCTGTCCATAGAAATGTCTCTAGTCCAGGGTAGAAATGCATAAATGCATATAAGATCTTTGGTTAATCTCTTCCTGTACCCCCTTACCCCCTCCCTGTGAGATTCTTCAGTCTGTTCCATATTTCCATGCTCCTGATTCTATTTTATTCATCAGTTTAATTTTGTTCATTAGATTTCTTGTTCATTTATTTTGATTTCTAATTTATTGATAAATATGTATTTATTGCCATTTTACCATTTGTATTTTTTTAAATCATCCTTCTTGTTCTTCTTGTTCTTGTTCTTCTTAAAGAATACCCTTCAAGATTTCATGTAATACTGAAATGTGGTGATGAACTCCTGTAGCTTTTTCTAGTCTGTGAAGTTCTTTATCTGATCTCCAATTCTAAATAATAACTTTGCTGCGTAAAGTGATTTTGGTTGTAGGCTCTTGCTATTTATCATCTTGAATATTTCCTGCTACTCCCTTCTGTCCTGCAAAGTTTCTTTTGGGAAATCAGCTGACAGTTGTAAGGGTATTCTCTTGTAGATAACTGCTTTTCTCTCTTTAAAAAAAATATTTTATTGAATTTTTTTACAGAGAGGAAGAAAGAATGATAGTTAGAAATATTGATGAGAGAGAAACATCAGTCAGCTGCCTCCTGCACACCTCCTACTGGGGATGTGCCTGCAACCAAGGTACATGCCCTTGATTGGAATCAAACCTGGGACCCTTCAGTCCGCAGACCGATGCTCTATCCACTGAGCCAGACTGGTTAGGGCATGCTTTTCCCTTGCTGCTTTTAAGATTCTCTCTTTTTCTTTAACCTTTGGAATTTTAATTATGATGTGTCTTGGTGTGTGAGCCTCTTTGGGTTCCTCTTGTTTGGTACTCTCTGCCTTCCTGGACTTGTAAGTCTATTTCTTTTTGTTTTTTTTATTTCTGTCATTATTTCTTCAAATAGGTTTCAATATCTTGCTTTCTCTCTCTTCTTCTCTGGAACCCCCATAAATGTGAATGTAGGTATACTTGAAGTTGTCCCAAAAGCTCCTTACACTAACATCATATTTTTGGATTCCTTTTTCTTTTTACTCTTTTGATTGGGTGTTTTCTGTTTCCTCATATTCCAAATTGTTTATTTGATTCTCAGAATCCTCTACTCTACTGTTGAATCCCTGTAAATTATTCTTTATTTTGATTAGTGTATACTTAATATATGGTCCCTTTTCATGTCTTTGACATTCTCACTAAGATCCTTGAATGTCTCATTAAGTCTCTTGATGCTCTCATTAATTCCCTTGAAGCTCTCATTAAGATCCTTGAGTAACCTTATGACCATTGTTTTGAATTCTATATCCAGTAGATTGCTTGCTTCCATTTCTTTCATTTGTGACATGTTTCTTTGTCCCCACATTTTGGCTGCTTCCCTGTGTCTTGTTTCTATTTATTAGGTGGAGCTACTATATCTTCTGGAATTGGTAGAGTGGACTTGTGTATTAGGTGTCCTATAGGGCCCAGTGGCTCAGCTTCCCCACTATCCTCAGCTGATCACTCTAGGCGTGCCTCTGTGTGGGCTGTATGCATAGTCTTGATGTAGTTGAGCCTTATTGCTGTTGGTGTCCAGGCTAATTTGGCTGTGAGGAACAGCTGAGTCTAGAATGGAAGAGCTGCTGTGCAGGAGACAACCCTATAGAGCAGGACTTGTTTCAATGGGGCTTTGGTGCTTACTGAGTTGTCTCTTAAGTGTGTTGCTTGCAGATGTGTAGATTTGTAATCTGGTTTGGTTTGAAGCTGTCTATTGGGTTCATGCATGGTTCTGGAACCTCTAGGGAGTTGCAAAGTCAGCCACTGCCTGGGGCCACCCAGCAGGAGCTGCAAAGAGCTCTGCAGATAGCTGCTACTTGTATTGGGCTAGAAAGTGTCCAGATGACTCCTATATGTGAAGCAAGACGGGCTGGTGCTGATGCCGAGTCTTGGGCCTTTTATTGATAGGTTTGATGCCAGCTGCTGCTCATTTAAGAGATTTTAGCAAAGTCTGAAGCCTGAGCCAGGACCGGCCATTCATATGGAAAAGCTGCTGCAAACAGCTTGGGTGGGGTTACAAATCGGATGGGCTGAGGTCTTAGGGAATCACCAGGGTGGAGCAAACAGCGTGAGCCATGCTGATGGAAACGCAGATTTGGCTGCCAGTCAGCTCTGTGACAGAGACATTCTAGCACAGGAATGATGACCCCTGGGGGTACCCTTGTCTGGGAGAAAGCCCGTCCCCGTGTTCCTGCCTCAGTGTCAAGCAGTACAGTTCCTCCCTGTATAACCTCAGATTAGCCCCAAACCACCCCCCGCAGAGGAAGCAGGGCCATGTAAGTTTGCCAGGCCCTTTAAGAGTAATATCAGGGACTCCAGCAGCCTCCATGTCACTCAGCCACGATCCCCCCTGGTTTTTATAGCTTGAAGTTATGGGGACTTCTCTTCCCAGCTCTGGACCCCTGGTTTAGGGATCTGGTGTGGGGCTGCCCCCCCCCCCCTCTCCTTACAGAAGGCCATAGAGATATCCTTCCCAATTAAATAAATGCCACATGTGGATGTTGATCAGCCTGTTCCATGCTTCTGCCCCTCCTACCAGTCTTAACGTGCTTTCTTCTTTACTTCCCTAGTTGTGCTACTTCCATTTAGCCAGATTTCAGGAGGTTCTGAATGATGGTCATTCTGTATTTTACTTGTAGTTTTAATGTAGTTGTGGGAGACGGCGTGTACTGGCGGTTACCCACACTGCCATCTTGGTTTCCCTCTTAATTTGATCTTGAGGAGTGTGAGAAGGCCACCCTAAAGGATATAACAGGAGCGGAGACAGGAAGGTGAATCAGAAGCTCACCAGCAAGGGGAGGGGAGCTGGGCATTCTGGCCAGAGAGACAGTAAGTGAGAACTCGTTTTGTTGGAGGAACCACATGACTTGGTGCAGTCAGGGCACGGAAGGGGTGGAGTGGAAGTGGCTGGAGATGAGCCTGTCCCTGAATCATAATTATACCTAATCCTTCAAGCAATAATGCCCTGGGATGATTTTAAGCAGGAGAACGCCATGATCAAATTTGTTTGATAGAAATATCCCTCCGGCTGCAGGTGGAGGATGGATTGAGTGGGGCAGAGACCGGAGACAGACCAGTTATTAGGCTGTTACCAGACCAGAGGTAATTAGGTCCTGCATGGCATTGTCTGGCTCAGGCCACTCTGTGATTTTTGAAAATAATTTGAAAAAAAGCCTCTAGTTGAAAGCTGTTACTTACGATTAACCAGGAAGAGGAGAAAGGGGCCCCAGGATCCTCCCCACGGAGGTTCCACGGGCTATTGAAAAGAAGCCAAGACACCCCAAAATCGAAAGATAAATTGAGAAAAATAAATAAAACAGCACAAAGAAGCTATTGACTCTTCTTATTAACGAAAAACACTTTCAAATTTTCTAATGAACAAAGCACAGAGAAGCTCCACTTGTGAATAATTGAGCTGTGCTAATAATTTTCCTCCTGAATGATTCTACAGCATTTAGCTTTATTAACTGTAATGAATCATTTACTCCTTAGTGATATGTCAGAAGGTTGTGATCAGCAAACCCCCTGGTGCTATTGTAAATGAGGTAGCGCTCTCTGACCATCGGAAGTGTTAGTCACCCCTCCTCATTGCAGTTCTGAGTCAGGAGCCTGTGAGCTCTTCAGACTGGTGGTAGCCAGGCCCTAAATCGGGGGCATCAATGGGTTGTCTCTCTGGTTGCCCCCCCTTTTTTTTTGCCCAGATTAATGTTACTTTTTAAAGTAATTGCTGCTGTTTCAGAAGACATTCCACCTTATCAGATGAAAGTTCATGGCATATGGATATATATATATATATATATATATATATATATATATAATTATTAGAATATATATATTAAATATATATATTCTAATTATATATATATATATATATATATATTAGAAAAATCGAAGTGCCTTCCTCCTAGTACTTTTGTTATTATACATTGATTAAATATTTATTACTTCCTAATTATGATCCTTTTCTCTTTTAGAGAGCCTTTTCAATAACTCTTCATAAGTCAAAAGACAACTAAAATTATTTGAGGGGAGTATATTGATACTTTTTAATCTAAGGCAACTTTTTATGACCAATCTATGATAATAAAAGAGTAATATGCTAATTAGACCAAATGTCCTTATGGGCCTCATTCTGGACCCGCTTCCGGATGAAGCCAGGGCCAAAGCAAAGCCCGGGTCCCCGGGCGCCAGAGGGAAGCCGATGCTGGCAGCCAGGGGAAGGAAGGCCTACTCTTGCACGAATTTTTGTCCATTGGGCCTCTAGTTGATAAATAAAATACTATCCCTCCATTCTCTCTAAATAGGTCATTGTAGAAATTTTCAACGGATTTTTAAAATTGACGTCTAAATACGGAGGCATGAAATAGGGTGGCCACCATCTTGGTTGCCCTGGGACTGAAATATTTTCTGGGCCAGGGGGCTCTCAGTGCTAGAATCAAACTGGGATGGCTGGTCAGTTAAACCTTCCTACAGCCCAGTTTCAGTTTATTTGAGAAATTTGACTTATTAACTCATGATGGTGTTACTCCACTAATTCTCTTACTCTGTTTTTGTCAACATTGTCTCAAAAATACATAAAAATAATATTTTCACTTCCATTTTTTCTCTATAATTTTATTGCTATCTTTTGTAGAATATTTAATTGGTGAAATGTAGAGTTTGGGGTGCAGACTGCTTCTGGGTTCTTGTCTGACGAAGTTGAAGAATAAATTCGTGGACTATGAGATTTATTTAATAAAAATGTAGAAGTTTATTGAAAGCATATACAAACTCCATCTGGTTAGGGGTTTCCCCAAAGGAGACCCCTTAGGGTGGGGCCCCCAAATGGGAAAAGCTTGTTCTTCCTCTAATGGAAAAAAAAAATCTATAATCTTCTGAGTCTCTTTGCCTCTGGGACTATAAAGGCTGTAGCTCCTTGTCTTACCATGACCTTTTCTAATTGGACCCTTTCCTAATTTGGGACCCTCCTGTTTTCCTCATTGGTCACTCTGCTACATAGTATTAGTTCCAAAGCTCAAAGCCCGCATGGTGTCTCTCACTCTCTCTTGCTGGTTGGAGTTGCTATTGCTCTCCCTTATGACTCTCTCAGGTGTCCTGGTGAGGACGTTTTATTACCCCTCTGGCTCTTCCAGCTGCTCAGGTCAGGGCTGCTTTAATTGCTCAGGTCAGAGATAGCTCTCCCCTTAGTTTATGGCTATTTTATTTGCTCAGGCCAGACCCCTACTTCCTGTGTGCCTAATTTAGTTAGCTAGCTAACCCTAATCATCAATACTATCCTTAGCATCCTAGGATGTAAGTTCCTCCTCTTTTTTTTTTTTTTTTCTTGAGTAGGAGGTTGGATGGGTAAATTACAGGGAGTGATGTGGGTTGGACAGTATTGACACTGTATATGTCACAATCTTGCCTACGGCTGATATGAATAAAAGATGTCAGCAAACCTTATGCATAACCTAGTTAATTTTTAAATGTAGGCATAGGGAAATTGTAATTGGGGGAAAATGGTTTTGGTGAAGATGTGGCATAGTTTAATGACAAGGAACTTCAAATTTTAGACATTAACTAACTCATTTTCAGAGATTTTCAAGGTGACATCCTGAGATGACCTACACTGAGACCCTATAGGATGCTTATTAAAAATCTGACTTCTGGATCCTTGCTTAGACTTACATTGTTAAAATATCTGGTGCTTATGGCCCAGGACATTTGTATTTTTAGACAGCACCCAGGTGATTCTTATTAAGAAAATAAAGTTTGATAACTTTATTGAATTCACTACCCAACTACAGCATTTTGGCCTAGTCTATCACACTGACAACTTGATAAAAATGAGAGACAGCATAGTTCTTTACATTTCTGAAGTCTTCGGAGATGAAGCTTTATTTCACTTCAGTCAGTGTAGCCAAATGCAAATGAAGGTGGGTAGAAAAGGGTGAAAATCAGGAGTATGAATTAAAATGCATTGCTATTCATCATCATAACTAAGAACAAGATGTTACAGCTATTGTGGAACATTGTGTGGAGATGGAATAGAAATGCCAAACAAGGATGTTCGTGCCATTCACTGAAGGAGAGGATTCTGATCACTGAAACGGCTGCACTATTGCAGAATACTGTGTGTGGTTATTTACCGTTTCCTAGGAGGGGATGTCATTATGCTTCCTGAAAAGTTTCAAAGGACAATTTTCATAATTTTACACCAAGACTGACACTGGCTACTAGACAATATAGCTAAACTATTTGAGGGCTTTTCTTTTTTCGAGGTTCTATTTTGTGGAGATTGCAGAGATGGAATAGAAATACGCTTTTCATGTAGGAAATGATAAGCTTTGAGATCCAAACAGAGTGAGTTTATCTTAACCAATAAAGATCCTAGGCCCAATTTAACAGTGCTTGCTTTGATTAATTATCGCATTGTTCCCTCTATGCCTTAGGCTCTGTCTGAAGAAGAGCTAGGATCATTAACCCATTCTGCTCACCAAGGAGTGCTTAGAGCTGAAATTCAAGTGGGAAATCATTGCTGTTGTTGTTTTTGTTGTTTTTTGAAAATAAATGTCCAATGAGATCACTAAGAAGTAATTTTATAAACTGTGGCATTTTAATATTTGCTAATGATGGTGAGGGAGAGTCACAGCACGAGGAGATCTTGTCTTGGGGCGTGGGAGGAGCGAACAATCAATCCCTTGTTGTCCAAGGATGCCTTAACCTTGAGCCTCACCCTGTGGTAATTACACACGGGGTGCACTTGCTGAACCTCTTGTGCCAAAAATATCCTCATAAGCCCGAGGGCAGCTCTAGTTGTGATCTGTCCCTGCTGCCACCTTCAGAGAAGAGCAATGTCTAGACCAGGTGAGAGGGATGATTAGATCTTAAAGGCTTGTGGAGAAAGGGTTTCTTAGTTTCCTTAAAATTACTGTCAAGCTATTCTCCCCCTAGGTCTCTAAGTTAATTTGTAATAGGATTTAAGCCCTTTGTTTTGCCTAATTTTATTTTTATTTTAGACTTTTGTTGTTGTTATTTGAATTAGACATTGTTCTGCCATTAGTTTTTAGAGACATCCCGGTAGTATCTACTGTTTAGATACAGACAAACCCTGGTCCCTGGAGGAATCACTTCCTTCCCAATGCGCATGACAGGAGGGGGTGAGTTTGGGGAGGGAAGTGTGCCTGGGGGCTTGGTGACTTGAGGAGACTTGGACCTGCCGAAGGGAATGCATCTCTGTTTATAGATGAGGTATCAGCACTTTTCTAAGTACTTTTTCTGTGCGAAGGGTTTACTTTCTGACTCATGCTCCTGATTCAGCACTTTCCCCGAAATGGCTCCAATCCTCCCGTATTTGGCAGCACTGCTTAGAGAATGTGGAGAGAAAATGATAGTTTCTTTATATGTGTGTATTTATTCAGATTAGCATTATCAGTTCCAAAAATGTCTTAACATGCGTTATCTGTTTCTTTCTGGCTTTGCTTTGCTCTGCACTTTCTCCCAGTGGCCCTTTCTCTAACGTGCTTCATTAGCATCCATTTTAATTTTTACACATTAAGTGGAAAATGTGGAGGTTTACTAAGCGTAGATGGCTGTTCTCTTCATGTAGTTATGATTTCAATGGTTTAGAAACTGTAAATTGTAGAATGGTTGTGCTTCACAATTATTCTTTGTAAAGAAGTTCAAGTGTCTTCAGCTTTTGAGGCTAAGGTTGAAGACACTTTTTGATCATGAACTTTATATGACTATCTGATGTTTTTAATTCAGTTATTGATTATTGTCTAAAAGCTGAATTAAGCTTATCTCTAAAATGTGTCTGAATTGTCAGTAAGAGAAGGGATCTGGCCTGCATGGAGTGCCTTCCTATGTGTCAGTTTCAGCTAGACCAGCAGATACCAATGAAGATATCTGATATTATTGAAGCTGCCATTTCATTATGATATATATGATATCTTCCCTTGCTTGCAAATGCTTGATACAATCTAAGATGCTAATTTCACCTTTCAGGGAGCATGCTTCTTTATTTTCTTTGTTGTAGGAGCCATAATATTATCAGAACCAGAAAAAGTTGATAGAAAGAACAAAAAGGCACAGTTATGATTTTTGAATCTTAGTTGTCACCTAATTCATTAGTATGATTGGAATGATAGAATTATAAATACACTTTAGTGGTAATCTAATCTTCAGCAAAATGTCTATTTGCTGGAAATGGAAACTATGATTCTCTGAGATAAAACAACTTGCCCATTTTTTTAAAAACCAGTTGGCAAAATAGTCTGGAATATGTTTCTATGCGTTGAGTATTATTCTGGCATTCTTCTTATTACCAACAATGTTTCATTCACTTAACTGCATTTCTTGCTTACCTACTACAACACAATTTATGGTCACGGAGACTGTATTTTGTGAAGAAATGTCAATGACCTTTTTTCTCTTTTTAATTGGCTCTAAGTTTTAGACCAGATCATCCAGTTGCCTAGCTCAGCAGAAGGGAAGGTCAGTCAAGAGGTTAATGCCTTATAGAGTGCATCTTGAACAACTTTAAAAGTTCTTTTCTGAGCAAATACAATAAGAGTGGTGGGTATTGAGATATTCATATTTTAAGTAACTATGAAGTAAGCAACCTTTCGATATAAAGCACTAATCCAGGCACTGAGTACACAATGGTCAATAAGAAACTCAGTGGTTCTCAGCCAGCAAAAACCATAATCCAATGAGAGAGAAAAACACTTACACAAGCAGTGATAAATGGTGTAAATTAGGATGCATGCCGGGAGATGGAGGGAAGTGTGAAGGCCACAATCCAGGCTCAGGAAGGTAAGTGGGAGTCATCCAGGCAAAGAAAAATGCAAAGAGTATTACTGAAACAGTGTACAAAGTTAGAAGGCCCGAAGTGCAGGAGAAAGAGAAAACTTGCTATCTTTAAGGTACTGAGTGACACTCATGGGGTTAGAGGTAGAGCATGTGTGAGGTCACAGGGAAAAGAAGGAGTTGCAGCAAATGGTAGTGGGAGAAGACAAGGAAAGGTACAGGTTTTAGTCATGTATGTGTTTGCACTTAATTGTGATGGATAATGGAGGGTCACATATTTTAAGCATGAAAACAACATGATCACAATT
Source organism: Vespertilio murinus (assembly GCA_963924515.1). Classification (NCBI taxonomy): domain Eukaryota; kingdom Metazoa; phylum Chordata; class Mammalia; order Chiroptera; family Vespertilionidae; genus Vespertilio; species Vespertilio murinus. Next base: position 31,852,442 of record OZ004711.1, read on the forward strand.
ACATTTCTGAATAAAAAGTTACTCTGGCTGACCTTGGGGAAGTGTTAAATGGGGCAAAACTGGGTCAATCAATTCAGGTGCAGTAGGAGGAATTTAGATGAGAGGTTGCTAGTGGAAATTTGAAGAATCAGCAACCACTTTTGGCTAGGCTGTTGGAGAAAACTTATTGAAAACTGGAATTAAAATATGTTTTCATTGATGAGAGAGAGAGAGAGAGAGAGAGAGAGAGAGAGAGAGAGAGAGAGAGAGAGAGATATGGGTTGGTTGCTTCCTGCATGCCCTCCCAGGAGGATCGGCAGGCAACCAGGTATGTGTCCTGACCAGGAATCCAACAGCTGACCTTTTGGTGCTTGGGGTGACGCTCAACTGATGGAACCACATACCTGGCCAGGGCAAAAACTTGAGTTAAATAAAATTTGCTGTTGCCCTTAATGAAATTTGAAGCCTGAAGAAGAAAGAGAGACATTTAATATTGTAAAAGTGCAGGCTTAGGGGTGCAAAAATGAAGGAAATAGAGGAGTTTCTAAATTCAGATTTGGACTGAAGAGTATGATGTATAAAGTGAAGAAAGCTGTAAAGATATTGGACAGCCTAGAGTGCTATAACTTCAACTATTAGGCAAAAATAAATAATAAATAATAAATAAGTAAATAATCACAGGTCTTTCAGCAGGAGAGTGCTATGTTCTGATTTGTACTTAAGTCTGTGTAAAATAGCCATAGTTTATATTAATAGTGTGTATTTGTCATTTTGTTGTGTTCTGTGTTCATTTTGTCCCTCCTGGGGAAGGAAACATAGGTTAAATGGATATAATTTAAATTCATTTAGCTTTTAAAACATTCTTTATATCAATGTGATGAGTACTTTTATAAATCAGGTGCTCAGTGCTTTAGTAAAAATAGTCTGAAATTATTATTTTAATCCAAAATTTGTTGCTAAAATTAATTTTACAGTTATTAAATATTTAGAATAATTGTTTTCAAAACACAATCTTTTAAAGATACAGTGATATGAAAATACATTGTACAATTAAAATTGGAATTTAAAACCTTTTTTTAGAAGAAATCTGTGAAAGTATTTAAAAATCATTCAATTATACATGTATAATCTATAATTTAAAATTAATTTCTAGAGAGCACTTTTGAATCATGACCCACTTGTCTTTCAGAATTCTTTAAGAAATAAAATTATAATTGAAGAAAGAAATAAAATCTTAGGACATTTGATATGTTAAAATTAGATGACAAATTTTATAGTTATGCAGACTATGCTATTAATGATACTATCCATTTAATGAGATTCTATGAGTATCTTAATTGCAAAATGTCAATATGTATCTGTCTTCTCATGAGCTGTAGTTGAGTATATTAAAAGTTGATAAAGAATTGCTATTTATTTAATTTGTGCAGTTATGAGAGTAACTTACTTCAATAAATGATAAGCATAGATAAATTCTGCCCAACATTTAGTTAAAATAAATTTCAAACATTTAGGAAAAAAGGCATAGATAAATCAATTATTTATTTTTTCCTTGATTTCAGAGAGGAAGGGAGAGGGAGAGCAAGATAAAAACATCAATGATGAGACAGAATCATTGATCAACTGCCTTCTGCACTTCCCATCTGCAACCTGGGCATGTGCCCTGACTGGTAATCCAACTGTAACCTCTTAATTCAACCACTGAGCCATGCCAACCCGGCTAAATCAATTATTTTTATGGCTCAAGGATTTTCTTTTGATGTGTCAAGGTCAGTCTAAGTTGTTATACATTTCCTGCTTGTACAGTGGTTCTTACTCTGGATACAAAAGTGAGAATAGGGCATAATCTGTTGAAAAATGCCTTCCCTGACACATTTCATTTTCTGGAACTGTGACAGCAGTGAGGTGCCATAGGCATGCGGGGATTGCCTTCCTGCATTCACTTTGCCATGCCCCAATAGAAGGTGGTGGGAAATGAGGCTCTTACACGACTGAGAGAATAAAATCTGATGTTTGCATACAAGAAATTCTGTATAACCGTTACATTATACATGTAAGATTTTACTTTACCTTATTTATAAATACAGGTAAAAGGCTCCATTTTAATTTTGTTACATATACACCTTTAACGTAGAGCTGAGACTTGAAGTATGATTTGACACTAAAGAGTTTTTAATGGCTCACCTGGGCTTTTGATGTTTCCTTTGCGATATTATTCTGCTGCTTAATGGCCCATGTTTTAAAATAATTTCCTTAGCCATTCAAAAATCTCAAAGAAATAAAACCTCATTGGTAAAAATCTCAACTACAGCCATTACTTTTTTAAATCAAATCCTTCAAATTGTTACTGGTTTTGATCACATTCTCCCACTGTCATTTACTAGTCAGGTAATAAATATTTATTAACTGTTTCTCCCCCCCCCCCCCCCCACCTTCCAAATTCTCTTTTGGAGATTTGTCTTCAGTTACTTTCTACTTTGTATATCTTGCATCCTCTACCAACTGCTTGGGTGTTTTGGGAATATAGTTTTCTTTGGAAGTCTTTTTTTTTTTTTTTTGAAAATGGTAACAAACCTCCTCTAATTATCTCTCTAAGAATTCAAATGATGTATGAGACATGTGTTGCAGAAGAGACATGTGTTGTAGGAACACGTCTTCAAACTCGTGTCTTTTATTTTTGCCCCCTTACCCCATTCCCGCACCACTTATTTTAAACATGAACTTCCAAGGTTTTTTCTTATAGATACTTGACTAATTTTTTTTGTGTCAAACTTTATTTCACTAGTTCTTAATGATATGTATATATATTTTTAATATATTTTATTGATATTTTACAGAGAGGAAGGGAGAGAGATAGAAAGCTAAAATGTCGATGAGAAAGAAACATCGACCAGCTGCCTCTTGCACAACCCCCACCGAGGATGTGCCCGCAACCAATGTACATGCCCTTGACTGGAATTGAACCCGGGATCTTTCAGTCTGCAGCCTGACGCTCTACCACTGAGCCAAACCGGTTTTGGCTTTTAACAATATTTTTAACATTTTATTAACTATTTGGTATAATCTACAGAGATCTACCTGTAACTTGAAAATTAAGTTATGGAAAGAGTATAAACTAAATTTATTTAAAACCTGTGTCTTAAAGTGTTTACAGAATTCTGTAGGTCCTTTTATATAGTTTCTCACATTGGAAGTCTGATTATATTGAACAATTCTAGAGTGCAGATGTATACAGAGTATTGACTCCTTAAAATGGTATTTAGAATAGTCTATACCTGCGTGGCTAGCTATTGTGGTAGAAAGAATGCTGAGTTAGAATCTAGATCTAACTGGCCATATTATCTTAGCCAACTCAAATAGTATTCTTGAGTAAAATTTTCCTATTTACAATATATGAGTAATATTTCTTGTCCTGTTTTTTTAAGGCAAAGAAAATTTACACTTTTTGAAATTATTAAATATCAGAATATATAAAATATAATGATTTTGATAAATGAAAATTACTTAAGCATTATTTTCTTGTGTCATTTTCATCTTGTTGGTATTTCACTTGTGTCATTATCTCTCAATTATGTTTCTTTAACTCTTATGGTTGTATCAAAATTTTAAGTGCATTTTATGTCATTTTGCATATATTTTCAGGAAAGATACATCTGTGGTTATTCATTGTGACCTCATTTTTTTATGTCAGTGTATTTATAGCCAGTAAAACTATTTTTATTTTTATAGAAATAGCCTTGAGGCTTTCTTATATCTACTCCGTTATATACTTACTAGTGGCCCAGTGCACAAATTTGTGCACCTTGTAAGGACCTGTGGGTGGCAAGGTTGCAGTTGGCACAGGGGTGGGTCTCAGCCCTTTCTCCTTGGCCCCGACTGGCCCCTACCATCACAGCACCAGTCCCCTATCTGCCTTCTGCCTCCCTCCTGCTGCTCCCATGTATTGACATTACCAGCCCCGCTGGCACCCACTGATAGCGTGGAGCGATTGGGGTGGGCACCAGCAGCAGGTGTGAATGGCAGCTGCTGCTCCAATCGTGCCTCAGGAGCAGGGGGAGGTGGAGAAGCCCTCAGGGACCATCAGGGCCAGTGAGGATTGGTGCCAGGCACTGGCAGTGGGTACAAGTGGTGGCTCCAGCGCTGGTTACAGGTGTGAGCAGGGCCAGCACCGGCAGCAGGTACAAGCTCTGGGGGGCGGGGGGGGGGACTGTGGCTCCTGAGAGCAAAGAATTTTTAGTAACCACCAGAGGATCTCCTCAATGACAGTGACTGGCACCCCACCTTGGTCCAGTGCCCTCACTCACCTGCTCCACCATCCTGCCCTCCGGGCAACGCCCACCATGTTCCATCCCCTCCCCTGGTGGTCAGCGCATATCATAGCCACCAGTTGTTTGGTTGTTAGGTTGTTCAATTGTTCCGCCGTTTGGTCTATTTGCATATTAGTCTTTTATTGTATAGGATCTTTATGTGTTTTATATACTCTGCTCTAATGCTGGGATAGTCATATAAATGTCTGGACTACTTTGTATTGATGCCAATTTGGAAGGGGAACATTTGAAGGATCATATGTTTTCAAAACTTTTGTGATGTATAATAACTCACTTCCCTATTAATTTATCACACTTTCTGGAAATGTTTGTGGTTGGTTCCTGAAAACATGAGTACGGTAAATCTGTTACCCTTAGTATAAAGAGTCAGTTTTTGTGGAGTTGACTTGCCTGCAGAAGAATGTGTTGCATGATATTTCAACCTGTCGATTTAAAAACATCTCTGGTGCCACAGAAAAGTGGGCTGTTGAGTTTAAGAGATTTAGCACACAGGGTGATTATAGACTTCTGGTTTTAGTCTGTAGACCATGTATTATTTGCATGATTCTGGGATAGTTACTTAACTTTCCTCTGCCTTGGTACCCTCATATGGAAAATAGAGGTAGACATTTTACCTATCTCTCTCTTTTTTTTGAGGATGGGAAATTAAATAATTATATCAAAGTAAGATAGTAGAGTGAGCATATTATCTAGTATTTAAGTGCCAACAAGTATATATTACTAACTAGAGGCCTGGTGCATGGATTTGTGCATTGGGGTGGGGGTCCTTCAGCCCAGCAGTCAGACATCCTTCTTGCAGTCTGGGACCCCTCTCTCTTTACCACCTACCTGCAGCAGATCCCAGCTTCTGGCTGAGTGGCACTCTCCCTGTGGGAGCAAACTAGCTACTAGGGGGCAGCTCCTGCATTGAGCATCTGCCCCCTGGTGGTCAGTGCACGTCATATCTGTTCAGTTGATTTGCATATTAGGATATATATATATGATTGTTTTTGTCATAATCAAACTAATCAGTGTTCCAGAATTCTTAATTTAGCTCATTTTTGAAAACTAATAATGTATTAACCTATGTAATATGCATTACTTTCCTTGGATTAATTTTTTAAAAAATTACTGGTGAAGGATGGGTCCTGATGGGAAATCATAATGACATTTTATTAATGAGTACTGGAAATGAAGGTGTCCTCTGTGTCAGCAGGCTCTTCATTGATAAGTGTACGTTTAGCGTGATTAGAATGAATTAAAAATTATGTTTATGTCAGTCTGGAGGGATTAGCTTCAACATTTATAATGCTTACAATAATTCTCCAGTCAGACAGGAGAATTCACCTATTTGTTCATTTTCAATGTTATTAAATGTCATAAATTATAATAAGAGTAAGGGGCTTTTCTGTAACTGAGTAAGCCACAGTAATTTAATTAAGTTCCTTTTGAACTGGTCCATGATCCAAATCTAATACTCACTGTTCAGAATATTGGTCTTACATCTTATTTTATCATCTATATATTTAGCTCCTAAATGAGCTAGGCCTTTCTTTTTCCATTTTGTTATGCTATATTTTTGAAAGCATTTTTCAATAGCTTAATCATTTTCTAAAGCATCACCAGTAAAGCACTCCATTGGTGTACAATGACTACCAAAAAAAGTTAATTATCGAGACTTTTCATCATCAATAAGGAAAGCAAGGGCTGGCGACTAATACGCCACATATCTAGAGCAGAACACAATTATAAATCTGTTTTTAAAAATGCAATGAATAGGAATCATTACTATTTTATTACAAAACAAGCTGTCATAAAATATTGTTAAATAAGGCCAACTTTAAATCAGAAAGCTGGATTTAAAGTTTTCAATATATTATATAAAAATGTGCAATATATTTTCTCCCAAATAATTGTATGAATTCGGCATGCATGTGGTTGTAAATAGTGGGAAATCCAGCCGGTGGCTTCAGGAGCTAGAGGTTTATTTTTCATCTGTAACAAGATGTTCAGAAACAGGCCGTCGGGCTGGCCCAGCTGCTCAAGGATGTAATCAAAGACCAGACCCCGCCTGCCTTCCTGCTTCGCCGCCTTTGACATTTGTCTTTCCTGTCGGTTGTCATGTGGCTGCTACACCTTTAGGCATCATTCCCTAGTTATGTGCAGAAAGCAGGGGGACGAAGTCTACTTTGGGGCTTTCTCAAGGAAATGAGAAAAGGGCATCTCCTAGGATGTTTTCCACTGTATTGGTCACAACCTCCTCCTACTCCCTTGTCCCTACTGGGAGAGTTTTAGGAACTGAGTATTCTTAGCTGTGCATCATTTCTTGAATTAAATAGGATTTTTTTGGTACGAATAACAGGATGGGGGAATAAATATTGTCAAGGGAAAAAAGGGAAATTTATGCAAGTTTTAAAAGTTATTTTGATAAAACAATATAATGAGAGGTATTGTTTTTAAATGAAATTTCTCCTGCTTAATTTTCAAAGGCAAATAATGAAATGCAGGAGTTTTATATCTTTTCCCATAAAAGCTGATATAAAGTAGAAAAAAATTAGTGGTAGAGAAATATTAAAATTATTCAGCCTAGTTATTTGGTTTTGCCCAAATAAGCAAACATACATTGCTTTTTAAAAATATATATTAAATTAGAGGTCCAGTGCACAAATTTGTCCCTCAGCTTGGCCTGCCATCGGGGCCAATTGGGGCCATTTCACCCAGTCTCCATGGGGGCCCATGGGGCCGCCCGCATGCATGAATTCGGCATGCATGTGGTTGGAGAGGGACTGCAGGAGGGCTCCAGGGAGTGTTCGGCCCTCTCGTCCAGTCGTGATTGGCTGGACTCCAGCAGCAAGCTAACCTACTGGATGGAGTGTCTGTTCCCTGGTGGTCAGTGTGTGTCATAGCAACTGGTCAAGTAGACAACTGATTGAACACTGAACATATTAGCTTTTATTATATAAGATAAGGCTGAGGTATGAAGAAAGAAAAAAAGCAAAGGCTTTTTTCATTGCCTCATTAATTTTGTACCTATAAATACTAAAGCCCATAAAAAATATTATACAAATACTTCATTTTATTTTATCCTTAATTATACATTCATATAAGGGGCTTTTTCCTCCTAAACATATTCTGGCTTGAATCTCATCACAGATTTAAATGTTCTCCCAGTAAATTTAAAAAAAAATCTACAATGTAATGTAAATCACACCCTCCTGTAAGTTACAATTATTCCCTACCTACGCTATAGTACAATGAGCTTTCCAAAAATTGAAATCGCATTTCAAAATTAATTTAGCAATTTTTTAAAAAGAAAAAGTATGCAATTAATTTAAATTTTATTTGTGATTCATATAATGTTAAAAGGGATGTGGAATAAAGATGTGCTTTTTTAAGTATAATTAAATTCCTCTTGAGTTTGAGGTCAAGGCGGCCTATTCAGATGAAGTGTTTACTGTACTGGAATTTTGAGAGGTGAATAGAATTTACCCAGCACGGAGAGCAAAGATTGAAGGAGTGATGCAGTGTGGTGTGAGACACAGGGTAAGAGATGGGGTTGCCAGATCATGAAGATATTTAGATAGCTGATTTGGGATTAGCAGAATTCTTGACAGTCGTAAAAACTCAAATTTGTAGGGTAAACTTTTCTGTTAGTTTCCATTGCCTACTTTTTTAAAAGTAATTTTTGCCACAATACTTATACTTTTTTACAGTTTTTGTTGTTGTTACTTAAAATATTTTCTTATTTATTTCAGAGAGGAAGAGTGAGGGAGATAGAGATAGAAATATCAATGATAAGAGAGAATCATTGATCGGCTGCTTCCTGCATACCCCACAATGAGGATCGAGCTCACAATCTGGGCGTGTGCCCTGACCAGAAACCATGACCTCTTGGTTCATAAGTTGACCCTCAACCACTGAGCCATGCCAGCTGGGCCAGCTGTTGTTTTGTAATAAGAGAAGTTACCTAGTTAATTGAGGAAAATCATTTTCTAAAATACAAATGTCATATGTATATATATATATATATATTCTTGAGTTGTTCAGATAAACCAGATAACTTCTTTCGGTATCCTTTCAATATATATATTACTGTCTTACATAGTTGTCATATGAAATTACCTTTTTAAAAGTAGACAGTGGTTGAGCAGATTTTGCTTTGGAAAAAATAGAAGAAGTTTTTGCTTGTCAGTACTTTTTCAACTGAAATAATTTAGCTCATATTTCTTCCTACCTAATAAATTTGTCAAGGTGAAAATGCTCATCCATTTTGGTGGGTCTTTACAGAGCAAAAAAAAATTATTATAATGCTCTACTGACATACATTTCTAGTTCAGCTACTATAAATTGTACTGTTTCTATAAAATGTTTAGTCATAATCTTTCCATGAGTTAAGAGGTATTTTCTCATATATGTAGATTAGGAAACAATCTGACAGTACTTGCCTTTCACATGTCAAAGTCTTCATTTAAATCTTGTAAGATAAGCTAAGACACCAACCTTATAGGTAAGAAAGTGCTAGCTGTACAATTTTCTCATTTTTTTCTGCCATTATGAAACTCTGTAGAGGTACAGCCTGGTAAAAAGTGAGTTTTGTGCCCTGTCTGATTCTGCATGTCTATGTACTTTAAATTTCTAAGAGTCCTAGATGTCCCAGGACTCTTTTGATGCTATGGAAGTTATCATTGTTTGCTAATTAACATAGCATTTATGGTTTTTTTTCTCTACTTTATAAACTTCACTTCCTTTTCTTCATGACAGTCCATACTTTTCTTACCTATTGGTAGTCAAATAAATAAAAGACAATTGCAGACTTCAACGGACTCTTTAGAAACATAAAAAAAAATCTTACAGAATCATATTTTGGAATAGGATCCAAAAGATTTGTGACTTTAATCATTTTTTCCTCTCTGTATTACCACTTGGTTTAGAGTTTTTCCAGGCCGGAATCCTGAGTGGCTCATTAGCTGTTCATTCTTGCCTTCTTTGTATGTCTCACTAACTGCCCATCAGAATTCAATGTGTAGCTCTGGGCCTGGTACAAACAATCTGGCAAGATATCATTCAAAAGCATGCGGTATTTACAGATCACTTGGAAGTACGAGGGGTTAATGAAGGCAGGAAAGTATAAGAACACGTTTAGCTTTTATCAGTGATTTATGTTAGAAGTGGAAAATAAATCAGATATTTATTGGCTTCCGGGAAACAGAAACCAAGTCTGTCTGGCACAGCATAAGGAAATGCAAACTAATAAAAACTCTAGTATTGATTCCTGATTTAACCTGTTCATATGTATACAGTTTGGTTTTCAAAATCTACATTCCTTAAATATAGAGATTAAACCAGTCATTTTATTGATGACAAAAAATAGTTTTGAATATTGAAATAGATTTTTTCCCCTCACAGATTTCATTTTACCTTTTTATAAATTGCAAAATTAATTGTTATTTTTAAAATTTCTATGTTTGTATAGACTATCAACCCTTAAACCTAATTTACAAGATATTTTTTCTTACTCTGTATGAATTATAAATTTAAATTTATGATTAAACATACAAATGTTTAACTTCTGCAAATTTAATCTCTAGAATTTTGGTTTTCATTGAGATATAATAAACATTTTAGGGAATGGTCAGTTTATTTCCATGTTGGCTTGAAGGGAAACAATATTTTTTTTCCTAGTAAAATAAAAATATAAAATAAATTTTTATCTTCCTGAATATTTTAATCATTTTTGTGTTGAGTCTGTACAATTTTCTTTAAGAAGCTTGAGTCAGTGATATACAACTGTGTTGTCTTGGCTGAATGCTTTTATTTTGTAACTAGAGGCCCAGTGCATGAAAATACATGCACTGGAGGGGGGTGGGAGGATCCCTCAGCCCAGCCAGCCTCCTCTCACAGTCTGGGAGCCCTCAGGGACAGGAGGTGACCCAGCAATCAAGGGAAGGCAGTGCCCCATCACACCTCTGCTGCTGCCACTGCCGGCAGTGCAAGCCTCAGCTGGCCCTGGTTACCTGAGCCTCAGACAGCCCTGGGTGGCTGGGCAGCTGCCATCTGAGGCTTGCCTGCACCTCGGGCCAGTCCTGGGTGGCCGGGGGGCTGAGGCGACTGGGGGAGTCTGGCAGCAGGTGCAGGGAGTGGCTGGGCCTGCCTGGGGGCGGGCTCAGCTTTGTCGTGTGCCTGCTGCCCCAGCGGGGCATGGGGAACTGGACATCACCATCTTGTGGTGGTGAGCACTGTGATATTTGTGGTTGTGTGAGGGTCAATTAGCATATTCCCTCTTTTTTAGATAGGATAGGAAGTCACATGCAACTCCTTGTTATCTTGAATTTTGAGCTGGGGCTCCAAAGCTGAAATTACTGAGTGATAAGGGCCTCACATTATAAGGACATCCTAGATATGTTCCTATAGGGCAGGGGTGGGCAAACTTGTTGACTCGAGGGCCACAATGGGTTCTTAAACTGGACCGGAGGGCCGGAACAAAAGCAACCTGACCATGCTGGCTCTCTCTTCTTGGGCTGCTGGTGAAGGAGCGGAGGGGAGAGCAAGAGAACCCTCCGCTCTTTCGGCTCCACAGGCCGGATACAACAGCCGCATGGGCTGGATCGGGCCCGCAGGCCGTAGTTTGCCTACGGCTGCTATAGGGCTTTCAAAAAGAAAGCAAACCTGGTTCAGTGCCTCTCAACCTCATTGCCCACTTCCATTTGAAGGGGTGTTGTTGAGATTTATTAATGTAGAGCGTGTCTGCATACTGGAGGGTTTGTTGTCCTGTGGCATGTCTCCATCCTCTCTCATACAATATTGAAGAGAAGAAGTCCTAAGTGAGAGTCCCTGTGAGAAGTTGGTATGTTTATTCCTCCTGAAGTCTGGTGATGAATATAACTTCGTATAGAGAATGTCTGGAGAAGTTCTAAGTTTTGTGGGCCTTAAACTTATATAATATGGGTTTCATTACATTAAACTTTATATTACTTTTTCAAACTTTACAAACTATCTGATTATATGAAGACATTGCTAAGGTCTTTTTCAGAGATTTGGTAAGGGCCTGTTATCGAGGGAAACTGGGGTATCCCTTTCTCCACTGAGTGCTGGGGGTGGAGAACTTATGATTTCTCAAGAAAAATAATGTTCTGAGCCTCACATGGGAGGATGAGTGGCTTTTATTTATGTGGAATTACATCCCTGGGTTTCCTAAGCCCCAGTCCAATCACAGAAGAAGTGTAGCTGGGGTTTTAGTAAGGCTGAAAGCAACACCAGCGTCCAGAATTTCCCTTCTGTGCTGCAGCCGGGCCAGGACAGTATCAGTTCTAGTCCATTAGTCCATTGTGAGTGGGGATCCCCATGGCCGTGGGCCAGGCGAGTGAATGCAGGAGAGCCATGAGAGTGCACCACCTGCAGCAAGAGTTCCCAGAGCAACTAAGAGAGTGCATCCCGCCGAAACCGGTTTGGCTCAGTGGTAGAGCGCCGGTCTGCGGACTGAAGGGTCCCAGGTTCGATTCCGGTCAAGGGCATGTACATTGGTTGCGGGCACATCCCTGGTAGGGGGTGTGCAAGAGGCAGCTAGTCGATGTTTCTCTCTCATCGACATTTCTAGCTCTCTATCTTTCTCCCTTCCTCTCTGTAAAATATCAATAAAAGGTATTTTAAAAAAAGAAAAAAAAGAAAGTGTATCCCTTTGTTTAGGGGATTAAATATCCCACATTCCGTGCCCTTGCAGTGCCCATGCCCATTCTGTCCATTGACCTGTTTCTGGGTGTGACTGATAGACAGGTACCACCTGATGTCACCCCAACTTTAGTGGGCATATGTTTATCTTCTCCTTGCTTCTTTCCTTTTATTAATAGCTAGGTTAATTATAACGGTATCACATCCTGAACTTAAACTTCTTATCTTTATGATTAATCATCTCTAATATAAACTAATATTTGCTCCTGTTGAATTAAAGGAAATTCACAGGCCCAAAAGAGGTAATGAAGCTAGCATTTGGCATGGCCAGGAGGCCTTACTTGCCATAAACTAACAGAATGCCAGACCAAGAAGCTGGCTTCATCTGCCCTACAGGGAATCCTGCCTGCTGGAAGGGAGGGCATCTTAAATTAAAAAAAAAAAATCTAGGATGATTTTCTATGGTCAGGATCTGAGAAAGTAACCATTATAGCATCTCACCTCCAAAAAGTGAATTAGTGAAGTACTAAGGGTAAGAAATTGTAGCTGCCTCAAAACACACACACACACACACACACACACACACACACACACACACACACACACGCATCTTATAAAAAAAAACAACCCAGCAACTAATGATTGCTAGAATGGATTACAAGACAACCTCTTTGTGTTAAGCAAGAGAAGTATTTGTATTTTGCTTGTCTACCTCTCATCTCCACTCCCACTGCCCTTTCCAGTTTTGCAGAACAGCAGATGGAAAGAAGGGGAGGGGATAGACCAGGAGAATGAAAGTGCAGACCACTGTAGTGGGAGAAAAATTTGAGATTGATGTTTGATTTATGGAAGTTTGAACCATTAATTGTAAAAGTGAATGGCAATTATCAGTTAAGGGACTATTCTATACCTGAAAGTTGAGATGTTGTCATTCATTGAAGAATGAAGATCGAGCAAAGTGAACTAAAAGGCAGAAAGCAAAGGAAAATGGTGCTGGAGTGTGATTAGTTGGTTGGAGCATTGTCTGTGCACCAAAAGACTGCAGGCTAGATTTCCATTCAGGGCACATACCTGCATTGAGGATTTGGTCCAGGTCAGGGTGTCTACACGAGGATTGATGTTTTATCTCTCCCTCCCTCCCTCCCTCCCTCCCTCCCTCCCTCCCTCCCTCCCTCCCTCCCTCCTTCCCTCCCTCCTTCCCTCCCTCCCTCCTTCCCTCATATCTCTCTCTCTCTCTCTCTCTCTCTCTCTCTCTCTCTCCCTCTCTCCTCACCTGCCTCTCTGAAAAATAAATTAAAAACCATCCTAGTCCTAGCTGGTTTGGCTCAGTGGATAGAGTGTTGGTCTGGGGACTGAAGGGTCCTGGGTTCAATTTCAGTCAAGGGCACATGCCTGGGTTGTGGGTTTGATGTATGCTTGATCGATCCCCAGTAGGGGCCATACAGGAGGCAGCCGATCAATGATTCTCTTATCATTAATGTTTCTATTTCCATCCTTTCCCTTCCTCTCTGAAATCATATATATATATATATATATATATATATATATATATATATATATGGCCAATATTTCAGTCCACATCATGTTCAGGTTGTTTAAAAAACAAGTTCCAATTATGTTCAGTCAAGTAATAGTGATCACTATTCAGCTTTCTGGACTTTGCTTTGCACCCCATTGTGGGCATGTTTCCAGGTCACTGGAATGAATATCTTAAACTATGTTCCTGTTGATACAAACCACCTGAAATTGCAAGACAATTGGCCTTGCAGGAATAGAACAACCATAATTATATGGCAGGTTTTCTCCAAGCATGAAGAAAAACATTGGATATGTGCTTAGTAAAATCCCATATTATTTTTTTATATATAGGATGTAGTTAAATTTGCTTAAATTATTGATGCTAATACAAAGTGTTTTTAAATATTAAGATGTCCAAGGTAAAAATGAAACTAGGGTAGATAGAGACATTACCAGTCATTCTGAAAATTTAATTTTTCCTTAATATTATCACTTTAAATTACCATCTTAATATTTATTTCCTTCAGAATAGTTAAAATGTCTGAAGGAGGTCATGAATTATAGATTTTCAGCCCCCACACCCCTAATATCTTTTAGAAGAAACAAAAGAGAACTGAAAATAATTTTGATTTTTTAAGTGACAGACCTTGGACTGTTTCATAGAACGCTATTATTAAGGCTTGGCTTAAATGATTTTATTTTTATTTCTCTAATTTGATACAAAATCTGTAGTAAATTCAGTTTTGAATTTTAAGTTATAATCTTTGACTCTTAGGAAAAGGCGACCATGTTTCTATTAATGTGCTAGGACAGAGTTTATCATTTGCTGTGGCATTCATTACCTTTTGGAAACTTGCATTGTCTTTTGAATCATTCTTGGAATCCGTGTTTCCTATGCTCTTTCATCTTTCTTTCCTGTTGCTGTAAACTAGGTAGTGTCCCTGAGTTTATCAAACATTGGTTAGTATAATAAATCATAAACTTAATTATTACAGCTTTTGATACAGGTCATTTTAATGGCCACAGCATGAGCCTTTTTCAAAACTAAGAAACACTCAAAGATTCTTGCCATTTTATCTATTTTATTTAAAAAATACATTTTTATTGATTTAGAGAGGAAGGGAGAGGAAGAGAGATATAGAAATATCAATAGTGAGGATCATTGATCAGCTGCCTTCTGCATGCCCCACCATGTGGATCAAACCTGCAACCTGAGCATGTGCCTGGACTGGAATTGAACCATGATCTGCTGGTTCTTATGTCGATGCTTAACCACTGAACGACACCAGCTGTGCTTATCTTTTTTTTGTGTGTATGTGTTTTTTGTTGTTGTTGTTGTTTGTTTTTTTTTAGAGTGGAAGAAAGTGACAGGGAGTCATAAATAAAAATCAACAAAACACAACAAAACAAAAAGATCTAACATTGGATTCTGCTTGTTGTCTGGGCAAACTTATTCTAATACCATTTAACCAACCCTTAGGGTTGACAATGTGTATGTACAGGGAAGCAATAGAAATTGTAAAGAGTAATAAGTGTGGGAAGAAAAGAGCATATTCTTACTCTTCCAACTCTGTATGTGAAAGAAGAAACAGAATAAAAAACCTTCCATGCCTGCAGTGTTGGAGTAACAGGTATTAAGGTTTTGGCTGGTGGTATGGGTTGTGAAAGAATTCACAACTGAGAGGAGAGACAGATGCAGAGAGAAAGTTTATTTTACTTGTCCCAGAGGAAAAGGGCAGTGCAACACAAGGGCAAGAAACAAAAGTGGTGTCTCCTTTTAAGCCCAGGCTGTTGCTAAGCAACAAGGCAGGGAAAGGGGGACTTTTGGGTTGAAATTGGGCAGACTTCAGAGGGATAGTAGTTTGTTTGTTCTTTAGGAGACCTCTCTAGGGAGATGTCTTTATCAGCATCATCCCACGCTCATAAAACTCTTGGAGAGAAAATTGCAGATTGAAAGAGGCCTTTAAAAAATTTTCTTTATTGATTAAGGTATCACGTATTTATCCTTCTCTCCCCATTCCCATCCCAAACCCCTCCCCACGCGTGCCCCCACCCCTCTGTTGTCCATGACCACTGGTTAGGCTTATATGAATGCACACAAGTCCTTTGATTGATCTCTCTCCCTTACTCCCACCCTCCCCTACTTTCCCTCTGAAGTCTGACAGTCTGATCGATGCTTCTCTGTCTCGGGGTCTGTTTTTGTTCATCAGTGTATGTTGTTCATTATTTCCCCTAGCTGGGTGAGATCATGTGCTACTAGAAATACGCCTTGCCATACTAGCAGACAGCAGCTGCGTGTTGCTGCAGGTTACCCGGGACCAAACCAGAGAGGGTCGGACCTGCACCACCACCATTTGCACACCATCCAGAGTGAAATGTCATTGCTGACTTCTGTACATAAGGAACTGTTTGAAATTTCCTCATTGAAATGGGCACTCAAAAAAACTGTCGGCCCAGAAAGAAACTCACTACAGACGGATTCATTTGCCTCTCAGCATAACCATTATGGCTTGTCTCATTCTCGGTTCTTATAAGTGAAAGAGGCCTTTTTGAAGGGGAGGGCAGAAGAGAACTTTCTACAAATAATTCCCGAGTTGTGAACACAGCCGAGAGGACACATATGTATGCAAAAATGTTACTTGGAGAGTAATTTATCTTGTCTTGCAGTTTGAACAGAGGGCCTATTTGATCAGAGGAGCTAATAGCACTGGGGTTTAATTACCAGGTTACTCATAAATTGTGGAAGGCCACAGGGAAGAAACAGAAAGGCCTTCTTTTCCCTGTCTGTACAACAGGAACTAGGTATACCTAAAGTTTCACAAACACAGCCAACTATCTGAAACAGGTCATCGGCTATCAAACGAAGAAGGGCAGTGACTGCTGGGAGACTTGAAACAAATGAGGTGAGAAGTCAGCAATGACATTTCACTTCTGGATGGTGGACAAATGGTGATGCAGGTCTGACCCTCTCTAGTTTGGTCCGGGGTAACCTATGACCACCCCTGTTTACTGCCTGCAGTTTTCAGACTGGGGTGCCAAGTGGGAGACCCTCTGGGGGGGGTCTGGAGCTTTCCCATTGGGAAGGAGAGCTGAAGCCCAGAGAGGTCCCAGGGGCTGAGTTCACAGGGCAGAATGCACGAAAGGACAGAGCTGCGCTGAGGAAGAATGTGGGAGAGCCTCAGACCTCTACAGTCTTCAGCTCACATGCGGACGGAACTTCCCATGGCTGGAGAAAGAACCGTTCAAAAGGATCAGAGGGAGCAGTAGTTGGAAATCACAAGAGCTCTTTAAATATATATATATATATATATATAATTGATTTTTTTTTTTACAGAGAGGAAGGGAGAAGGATAGAGAGTCAGAAACATCCCTTGCTAGAGATATCGATCAGCTGCCTCCTGCACACTCGCTACTGGGGATGTGCCCGCAACCAAGATACATGCCCTTGACTGAAATCGAACCTGGGACCCTTCAGTCTGCAGGCGGAGGCTCTACCACTGAGCCAAACCTGTTAGGGCCACAAGAGCTCTTGTTCTCACTTGCCAGGGTAGAAAACCTCATAATTCATGGGTCATTGTTAGACTATTCAGTATTAGAAAAATATACAAAAAATATACAGAAGAGTACTCAGGCTAATATATGTATACTGCCATATATGTTCTGACAAATGAGAGCTTTATGCCTTTATTTTGCTATTTGGAGAATAATTCAGTGTATTCATTTTTGTTTGGCAATGGACCAATCTGGCATTGTGCTATAGAGGGATATGTATGAGTTTTCTTCTCAGTAAACAGAAACGAGAAGCAGTGAGGGAGGGAAATGAAGACTAGCTGATGGAAGAAAACCTCAGTATTAATTTGCCTTACAATGAAGTGAGGTGAAAGTGGATAAGGGTTTCCTGTAGTTGAATGGCAGTTGAAGATGATAAAATATTCACCTATGGTACTCTTTTATTTTTATTGTCAGTTTTGACTCATAGAGTAAGGGAAAGAACAACATATTTATTTGAGTCTCTCCCATTAAAGTTGTTGTCTTTAGTGGCTCATATCTCATTAAAACACAGCCCTTACTACTGATTTTATTTTCCTCTGAGACACTGAATAAGCCCAGAGCAGGTTGGGTTATGATAGTGTTTCTTCTCACCTAAAGTACCGTACAAATGGAAATTTATATTGCTCTCTTACCTTTTAGAAATAAAGCCAATCACTGGTAGTTTTTTTTTCTCCTCATTTTACTTTTTATATCTTGAGAGAACTAATATTGCTTTTGATAGTGGGGAGGCCAGATAAACCTCGATAGTTCAGTTATTCTTAGCCACTTTAGAACTCTTACATATAAAAACTGAACAGAATTTGCAAATAATGGGCTTTATCTTCAAATAAAATGTGATATGATTTTGGGGGCAATGTCCAAGCAGCCGTTCTTACTATTACGGAGTGGAGACCCTTCAGAAATAACTTATATGTTGGATTTGCCGGTTGCTCATTGGTGGCACCCATATTTATAAATAAATAATGCTTATTTTGTGTGTGTGTGTGTGTGTGTGTGTGTGTGTGTGTGTGTGTTAAACCAACAGTTACATAACTTGGAGATTTCAAATAGAAGTGTGGATTTTTAAGGTTTCCTTTGAAAAATGAGATTTAACAATGCCAGGCTCGCTTTGTAGCTGAATAGGATCGGGCCCCGTACCTGGGGCATTGTCTCCCCAGTTCCCACGGGCTCAGTCACCTTCGCTCATTCCTGTTACCTGTTCGGCACACTCTGGGTTTGCAATCTCCCCCTTAGGAACTAACGCTGCATTCAGCAAGTACATTTCCCGGCTCAGCCTGGTTGTGAAACAGCTGAAGACTCTGAAGTCTTAAAAGTCAGATCCTTCTCTGATGTGTGGGAAAAATCTAATGGGAGTAAAAACCCAAATTCAACAAATCCTTGAATGAGTGTGAAGTACATTCTACTGGAGGATATCTCTCTTCTGCACAATAACCCCCCACCCCCTGCCCCAGAATGGCATTAATTATAGATTGCTTTTCATTTTTAATGCTGAATGTTATTTTTTTTAGTTGTTCGTTTTCATAATCAGAGCTTCGTCAGTGTGTTGTTCAAACAGGGGGGAGCCTTATTGTTTTTCTTCAATTTTGTGCTGTCGTTGGAAACTGTTTTCAGTAATGGCTGCTGTTATTACTTTCTTGATTGTTCATATGTTCCCCGTTGTTGCCAATGATTTAGAAAAAAAAAGAAAAGAAAAAAGCTGCCTGGTCACTTGGAAACCAGCTCAACACAGATTTTGCTTCCCATCCTACAATATGTTCATTTTTCTTAATAGAATTTTCGTCGTCTAACTATCTAATGGAAGCCATTCTTCATTAAGGAGGTTGCCTTTGTTTTCTCCTTGGTACTTTGTTGCCATTCTGGTGACTGATGCTTTTTGAGGGAGAAATTATAAAACTCTGATGTCACGCCCCAGAGGAGACTTCCCAATTTTAGCATCTGTCCCCTTGGCGCATTTCCTGGTGCTGACAGTTGGGTAAAAGACACCCCTGGGTTTTATAAAATCCTCCTGCTACAGATGGTAGGATTTGGGGTTTAAACAGTCAGCTTTAGCCTTGACTTTTAAACATCTCTTTCCTATATATACATATATTTTGGCAAAAGTTTTATATAATAAAGCAATGCTGTTTCTCAAGTAAAACCCAGATACAATCATTTTACCGTGCCTAATGATATGACATCCAAACCACAAGTTTCGTCTTGGCAGAATCCATGAGTTCTGGCTCTGCATCCTGCCAGACAGAAAACAATACAAATTGCAAATAAGACGAAGACAAAGCGCGTTAGTCATTTTTCCCTGAGCTTTTGTACTAAGTACCAAACAGCTTCCTATTTTACTCACCACGGTGTGGCTTTCCAGGGAATCTTGGAACTGATATTAATATTGAGAGGATATTTGGTTTGTATCTCTGGGCAGTACTACATCCATACTTTCTGAGAAACATCGCTTCTAATAACCGTAGTAAATCTTTTCTGAGTAATTGCTGTCTTAGTGCAGGTAAAATTTTTTTGAGTAATTACTGTGTCTTAGTTCTTATTTTAAGTGTTTGCATATATTATTAAACCTCTCATGACCTTATGAGGAAGGCACTCTCATCGCATTTACAGATGATGAACCCGATTGTCAGAGAGGTTAAGTGACCTCTGCAATGCCACACAGTAAGCTAATAGTGCATCTGAGATATGAACTCCTTCAGTATGATTTCAGGCCAATATGATGTACTGTTTGATTATCTCTGGGATATATTACAAAGCCATTTGGTGCCACATCTCCCTGATACATTGAATTTGAACTGCCTTACAAAGAAAAAAGTATTTTGTCTAGTTTTGCTATGTGATTTTCCAGTTATATGTTAATGAACTCTTAGCCCTTAGTTTTGTTTGTTTGTTTGTGGTTGTTGTTTTTCTTAAGTGTGAAGGGTTTCCTTAAATAAGTGATCAAAACAAAAAAAATTGTATTAATATTATCAAAATTGAATTGTTTTATTGATATTGGGACATGGTAACTTCTTTCAAATCTTCTGCTTGTGGAAGTAGGCAGACTTGAATGAAAATCTGAGTAAAAAAATATCCAGTATGTATATGGACAATTTTTCCTGAAAATAGAACTTAAAAATATTGGCTTGACATTTAAGATGGCAGGTGAAACATATGAGTTTGGCTTCTCTCCATTCCCAAATTTCATTGAAATGACAGAAAAAAATGTATGTGCAAAGAAATGAGTTTATAAGAATCCTGGGAAGCAGGAAAGGGTACCATCAGTAGATAAGACATTTTGCTGGATTTTCAGAATGTGTTAAACCAATAAAATGCGCTCAGGGAGGTAGCAGAGCAGAGAAATTTGAAACACAAAAATTGAACCTGAAATTTGCTTCAGAGCAATTTGATGCCACCCTTGATGGAAGTGACAAAAACACTCTTCCCTTAGAGAAAGAGCTATGCACGGAGGGATACGTGAGGACCGTCTGCTGAAGAGTTGGTCCTCTTGGACCTCTCTGCCCCTCTGCCAGCTCCCACGTTTACAAGCCTGGAAGCCTGGGGGAACAGTTGGTTAGCGGAGGTGAGAATTCGCTGGGATGGGGCTGGGGAAAGGTGGTATCAGTGGGGATGGAGAGACAAGCAAAATAAAGGGCACTGAGGCTTCAGGACTTCAGATGCCTAAATCTGAGGCACAATTTCTGCTTGGAAGGGGCATGTATGTTGCTTTATAAAACCCAGCTCCATGACACTTAAAATGACAAAGGTCAGTTAGGGAGATGAGGTAGAAGGGAAGGCAGAGATATACCAGGCTACAGGAGCTACATGATTTTTTAAAAAAGACAGGTAATATGTAATATGTAATTTAGAGATGAATGCAGTAAATAAAAAAAAAAAACAATTGTTAAAATGTGCAGTCTGCTGGGAGCTTGTTCTGAAATAGTTTAGTGTCTAGTTAGAAAAGACTCAAAAGCAAACAAATTAATTTAAAAAGTTATGTAACTACAATGGTGATTTAGCAAATCTACAATGGTTCCACATTTCGATCAAAGGTAATTATCAACAACAACAAAATAGAACTGGGATATAATTCACAAACATTAGTTAATTTGCTTTATTAGATATATTGAACAGTGACTGCTGTACTGAGAATGACTTTTTATAGATTTACTAGGGGCCTGATGAATAGAATTCGTGCAAGACTAGGCCTTCCTTCCCCAGGCTGCTGGCACCAGCCTCCCTCTGGCACCCAGGACCTGGGCTTCCTTGAACCCTGGCTTCCTCCGGAAGAACCTCTGGTCTAATTAGCATATTGTGCTTTTATTATTATAGAAAATATATTTGCAAATGTTAAATATACGTAAATGGACATGGTTAAGCATACATTTTATCTATGGATAACATCCCAAAATATTTCAAAATTCATGCTCATATTGGTCAGATTATTTGTAATAAAACTTTCTTTTGTAATTGCATTCTTAATACACTTTAAACCCTACGAGACAGATTTTATGCAATGTATATCCAAAGTATTAAATATATCTGCTGGACCCTCCATAAATATTACTTGATTTCTGATCCAGATTTGGGTGAGGTGGAGAGAGAATGCTGAGAGAGCTTTTTCAATCTAGGAGGCAACCTTTGAGCTAGTGAAAATTTCCCCTGCTTTCTAGCTTTACTCTCTTTAGGCAGAAAACTGAAAATTTTGGGTCGACCTTTAGTTAAGATCTCCTATTCTTCATCTTGCTTCCCATCTTGGATTTTTCTTCTGATGGGTCTTCCTATTTTAGAACCAGTCGGCCCTTGCTTTCTGATTACTGTTCATTCATTTAAAGCTTTTGTTTTGACACTACTATATTCTAATTCTGATTAAAAAGTGACTCAGAAGAAATCTCAGGGATAGTTCTTGCAGATTTCACTGTTAACAGTTTTGGGCCTTAACATTATTACTTCAACTTTTTATTTTGGGATAATTGTTGTTTCACATCCACTTTTGAGGGATAATAGAGGCTCCCTGTACTCTTTACCTCATTTCCCCTAATGGTAACCCTCTTGCAAAATTTCATACAGTGCAATATCACAACCAGGGACCTGACAGGCAAGACAGAAGATTTCCGTCACTACGTGGATTGCGTAAGCTGCTCTTATACAGGCATGCCTGCTTCTCCCCCTTGCTCAGCCTTTCTTCAACACTTGGGAACCACTAATTTGTTCTCTAATTCTGTCATTTCAAGAATATCACATAAATTGAATCCTATAATATGTGACATCTGGGAATTCCCCCCCCCTCCACTCAGCATAATTCTGGATATTCATTCAGATTGTTTCATGTATCAATAGCTCATTCTTATCTATAGATGGGGCTCAGTGGTTGAGATCACAGTGGTTTGGTTCCCAGTCAGAACACATGTCCAGATTGTGGCCCATCAGTGATTCTCTCTCATTGATGTTTCTATCTCTTTCTCCCTCTCCCTTCCTTTCTGAAATCAATAAAATATTTAAAAACACATTATTATTTTTAATGTGTGTTTTTAAAATATATTTTTATTGATTTCAGAGAAGAAGGGAGAGGGAGAGAGACAGAAACATCGATGAGAGAGAATCATTGATCTGCTGCCTCTTGCATTCCCCCTACTGGGGATTGAGCCAGCAACCTGTGCATGTGCCCTGACCAGGAATGGAGCCATGACTTCTTGGTGCATAGGTCAATGCTCAAACACTAGGCCACATTGGCCAGGCAATAGTGTTCTTTTTATCGCTGAGCTCAATTCTGTGAGCACAACTTAGCACAGTTTGTTTAACCAGTCACCTTTTCAATGATATTTGAATTATTCTAGTTTGTGTCTATTAAACATAAAATGTTTATTAACATCATGCACAAGATTATGTGTGAATGTAAGTTTCCATTTCTCTGAATGAACAAGCGTGCAATTACTGGGATGTATGATAACTGCATGTTTGGTTTTTAAAGAAAATGCCAACCTGTTTACCAGAACGTACCATTTACATTCTCATCAGCAACCTGTAAGTGGTCAGTCTCTGCCTCCGTGCTATAGCATTGGTGTCTACACAGTTTTTGCTTCAACCATTCCTATATGTGTCTCATTGTGGTTTTAATGTGCATTTCTCTAATAACTAATGGTAACTTACTTTCTTGGGCATATTTACCATTATTATATTTTCAGTGAAATATATATTATTAATTTCTTCTACCTATGATCTAATTGTGTTTTTTAATTGTTGAGGTTTGAAAGTTCTTTATATATTCTGTACGGTATTTTGTTATATTAGACATGTGGTTTTCAGATATTCTCATTTAGTCTGTAGCTCATCTTTTTATCCCTTTTACAGAATCTTTTGTAAAGCATTAGTTTTTGCTAAGGTTTAATTTATCAGTTTTTTTTGAATTTGTGCTCTTGGTGTAAAATATAAGAGGCCTCTCAACCCTAGATCCCAAAGAATGTCTACTCTTTTCGAACACCTTTTAGTTTTGCTCTTCCATTGAAGGCTGTGGACAATTTTGAGTTATTTTTTATAAGATGTTAGTCTTAGGTCAAGATTAATTTTTTTCTCTGTGCCAGAGATGTCAAATTGCTCTCACACCATTTGTTGAAAGGGCCATCTTGCTCCATGGAATTGCTTTTGTACCTTCATCAAAAATAAGTTAAGCATACTTGTGTGGATCTATTTCTGCAATTCTCTGCTCTGCTTCATTGATCTGTGTGTCTATTCCTTTGACAATACCACTCTTGTTACTATATAGTAAGTCTTGAAATGAGGTAGACAGATTCTTCCACCTTATTCAGTTACTCTTATTTCTTATGTGTGAATTATACAATAATATTGTCTATATCTACAAACAATCTTGTTTGGATTTTTTCTATGGATTTCTTAAACCTATATATCAATATGGAGGCCAATTGGCATCTCTATTTAAAGTCTTCCAGTCAAGGAACAATGTATGTCTTTGTATGTTTTTTATTTGATTTGATTTCTTTCACCAACATTTTGTCATTTTCAACATAGAAATGTTATATAGGTTTTGTTAGGTTTGCTCCTAAGTGTTTATTTTTTAGTGGTTGCAAATGGTGCTAGTATATAGAAATAAATTGGTATTTGATATTTATAGTCTGTCTTGCTATAGCCTGAAAGTTTGTGTCACCCCCGCATTCATATGTTGAAACCTAATCCCCAATACGATGGTATTTGTAGCTGGAGCCTTTGCAAGGTGATGAGGTCAGGAATGTGGAGTCCTCATGAATTGGATTAATGCCCTTATCAAAGAGACCCCAGAGAGCTTCCTTGCTTTCTGCCATGTGAGAATACTGAGGGAACATATTCATAAATGAATTGAGGAAGCAGGCTCTCACCACACAATGCATTTTCTGGTGCCTTAATCTTGGCCTTCCCAGCTTCCAGAATTATGAGAAATACATTTCTGTCTGTTTATGAGCCACCCGGTCTTTGGTACTTCTGGTTTAGCAGCCTGAATGGACTTAGACATACCTGTAACCTTGCTAAACTTACTTATTAGTGATAGAGGGCTTTTATTTAAAAAAATTTTTTAATTTCTACCTATTTTTCAAATGTTTTTAATATGAATGGGTATTGAATTTAATTAAATGCCATTTCCACATCAATTGATATGATAGTGCTTTTTTCTCCTTAGTTAATAAGGTAGATTATATTCATTGATTTTTTTTTTAATGTTGAACCAGCTAGCCATACTTGAAATAAACCTCACTTGGTCATGGATTAGAATTTTTCTCATAAGCTGCTGAATTCTATTTGCTTACGTTCGTTAGAGATTTTGACATCTATATTTCTGAGGGATACTGATGTGTAATTTTCTTTTTTGTACTGTTTTTATTTCGGTATTGGAATCATTCTAGCTTTATAAAATGAATTTCAGAGTCTTTTCTCCTTTTCTAATTTTTTTTAAAAAAGATTATATACAATTGGTGTTAACTCTTCTGTAAGTGTTTGGTAGAATTTTCCAGTGAAACCAGCCAGGAGATTTCTATTTGAGAAGTTTGTAATGAGAAATTCAATTTCTTTATGCTATCAGGCTATTCAAATATTTTATGCTCTATTTCATTTGTGGTTTTTTTAAAGGAATTAGTCCATTTTATTGATGTTGTCAATCTTTTGTAGAGCTGTTCATAGTGTTCCCTGATTAATCTTCTGATGTCTATAGAAACTGTAATGACACTGATAATTTTTTTTAAAAAAATATATATATTTTATTGATTCTTTACAGAGAGGAAGGGAGAAGGATAGAGAGGTAGAAACATCGATGAGAGGGAAACATCGATCAGCTGCCTCCTGCACACTCCCTACCGGGGATGTGCCCGTAACCAATGTACATGCCCTTGACCAGAATCGAACCTGGGACCCTTGAGTCCACAGAGTGACGCTCTATCCACGGAGCCAAGCCGGTTTTGGCGACACTGATAATTTGTATTTATTTGTTAGACTTTTGCTAAAGGTTGGTCAGTTTTATTGATCTTGTCACACAACCAGCTATTTGTAAGACTGATTTAAAAAAATTGTTTTTCTGTTTTCAGTTTCATTGGTTTATGCTCTTATTTTCTTCTTTCTGCTCACTTTGGGCTTAGTTTGCTTTCTCCCCACTCTCCCTAAATTCTTGAGGTAGGGTTATAAATTATTCATTCAAAATCTTTCTGTTTTTCTAATATATACATTTAGTGAAATAAATTTTCCTCTCAGCATTGCGTTAGCTGTACTGTACTAATTAAATACGTTAAAATTTTATTTTTATACAATTCAATTATATTGTTTGATTTTCTTTTAGATACCCTCCTTGACTTGTGGATTATTTAGAAATGTGCTATTTGATTTCCCAGTGTCTGGAGAGTTTCCTATTATCTTTTTGAGGCTGACTTCTGCTTTGCTTCTGTTGTGTTCAGTGAAGACATGTGGCTTGGTTTCAAGTCTCTTAAATTTGATGAGGTTTGTTTTATGGCCCAGGATATGGTCTGATGATGATTGGTGGACTATTTTGCAATGTTGATTAAATCCTGCTGGTCGATAGTATTTCTAATTCTATGTCCTTTCCAGTTTTCTGTAATTAGTCTATCAATTTTCAAATGAGGGGTTTTGATCTCCAACTATAGTTATTAATTTATGCATTTCTCTAAGATTTTGTTTCACCTATTGTTTTTTATCTATGCTTTTTGTTACATGCACATTTAGGATTGTTATTACTTCTTATTTAATGTCCTTATTTGTCCCTGGTTATTTTATTTCAGTTATATTGTTTTTACTTCTAACATGTCTATTTTGTTCATTTTATATCTTTTACTTTTCTGAGACCACAGTTTTTCATTGTTTCAAGCATACTTATAATTGTAGGATGATGTGTCTGCTTTAAATTCTTTATCAGATTAGTCTAATATTTTTGTCATCTCAGGTTTGGTATGTATTGGTTATCTTTTATTACTCAATTTCATATTTTTCTGAATCTTGGAATGACTAGTGCACATTCTGGGCCTTGTCTAACTTCTCATTGTAGCTGGCTTCCTCTAACACTGCGTGGTGCAGTGAACGTGAGGTAGGAGTGGGAGGCCAGGTTCCCACTCAGCTTCCTTGACATCGGAGTCTCCTCTTTACTGCTAGGCAGCGGGGGGAATTCTGTCCCCCTAGGAGGCCACCATGGATACTGCTCCCCACGTGGCCTCCACCGAGTCAATGGGTAGAAGGGAGCGGCATGGCTCCTGGAGAAAGGCCTGTCTCTGTCTTCTGACACTATCACAGCAGGAGTGAAGAGGGCACCTGTACTACCCATTGGGAGGAAAGTCCAGACTTCTCACCTGGTCTTCATGGACATAGCAGGGGTGGGGCTGGGCAGCCCCTACTCAGTCTTCTCTGAGACCTCTCTGGTGGAGAGTTGGAGTACCCCAGGTGAAGGTGAATGCCCACTTGACACTTGCCCTGTGTCTGGGGTAGAACAAATGTTTTGTATTTTACTAGAGCAGAGCGATCATTGTTTAAAGCTCTCTATACTTCTATTCTGCCCTTTGTCTTTTTCTTTGGCAAGGAGAACAGGCTTTTCATGGGACTTTTTTGGATCTTTGTCTGTTGGCATTTCTTGGTTGCCAGTTATTTTGCTTCAAGTCTGGGAAATATGAGGTCGAAAGGAAACCCAGTAAATTAATTTCCGTATCATTCCCCAGTGACTGAGATCCCTTGTCATATTTGCCTCCCCCCCCCCCCCGCTTTCAATTTCCTTATGTTTGCTTTATATATAATAAACAGAATTTTTAGTTACATTTCCATTTAGTTACATTAGGAACAGGGGTAAGTATATTTACTCTTTCTTCCCAGAGGAGGAAGTTATTCTGGATTTTATTTTATATAAAAAACTAGTGGGCCAATGCATGAATGCAGATTCATGCAAGAACGAGTCTTTGTTCCCCTAGATGCTGGCACCACCTGTGCTCTGGCTGGAGCTGCCTTTCTGCCTTCCCATCTGCCCAGAGGCTCAGAGAAGCTGGGGTGGTGCAGAAAGCCTGTGCCGTCACCATGGAGACAACACAAGCATCCCACCTCAAGCATCATGCCCCATCCCCAGCAGCTCAGCACCTGTTTATGCAAATTAACTCGCCATTTTTGTTTGCTTAATTTGCATATTCACTCCTGATTGGCTGGTGGGTGTCACAAAGGTACCTTCAGTTAGCATGTTATTCTTTTATTAGGTAGATTAAATATAATCTATTAGCTCCCAGAGAAATTTGTAACATTTTGATTTTTAGACATATGTGTGCTAAAGTAATCAAGACATGTAATAATATCATTCTCATGATAATTACCATAATAAAGATACATACTCACATATAACATAGATGTAATATAAATTTGAAATGTATTTATTTTGGAAAAAGCATCACAGTGAGCACAAGAAAGTTCATAAAGGCTCCTAAAGCTACATAGGAAATTAATAGGCCTTTAAATCTTTTCTTGATATTTTCTTGCTGTAATTTCCTGCAAAATCATTTATGAAATACATTCTCTAAGTTATCACACCACACTGAAATGGGCAATGTTTTCATCTACATAAGCAGAAAAGCATGTTGCTTGGATCTTAGCAATAAAATCTAGTCTTCTTGATGTAAATGACAGTACAGACTTCTAACGGAAACTACTTCCTGCTATCTCTATTGAAAGAATAGGGAAACCGGGTCATGACTTTTGTACAATAGGTGGGGCATACTGATTTTACAGTAATTTTTCATTGCATAAACCTTTCATTTGTTAGAGATATAAATATATCTTTTAAATAAATTTTTATTAAAAACATAAATATGTTGGCATCTTAGAGTAAGATATATCTATCCCTTTTGTTTTTATTATTACTATTACTTTTAAACTAGAGGCCCAGTGCATGAAAATGTGTGCACTTCGGGGGAAGGGGTGCCTCGGCCAGGCCTGTGCCCTCTCCAGTCTGGGAACGCTTGGGGGATGCCCACCTGCTGGCTTAGGCCTGCTCCCTGGGTGCTCAGATCTAAGCCATCAGTTGGACATCTGTAGCGCTGCTGTGGAAAGGCTCCCTCCACTGGCCAGCCATGAACCAGCTTCTGGCTGAGCAGCACTCCCCCTGTGGAAGCGCATTGACCACCAGGAGGCAGCTCCTGTGTTGAGCATTTGCCTCCTGGTGGCCAGTGTGCATCCTAGTGACCAGTCATTCCCCGTTGTTCTACTATTAGGGTCAATTTGCAAATTTCCCTTTTATTATATTGGATAGGGAGCTTTGTATTTATTTAACTTTTATTAATTGTAGAGAGAGTGGGAGGGAGAGAGAGAGAGAAAGAAACATCAATTTGTTGCCTCCATCCCATACACACCCCACCTGGGGACCAAACCTGTAACCTGGACATGTGCCCTGCCCAGGAATGGATCCAGCGAACTTTCAGTGCCCTGGGAGATGCTCTTCTAGGTGAGCCACAGTGACCAACGCAGTTGACTGTCCCTTTTAAAAACGAAAAGAGAGTTAACATGTGCTTCTTTGTTGCAGGCTATATTTTTCTTTCAATTTGTTGTGGAGTATGATACTGTCTAGAGAGAGCAAGTGAGGGAGCAATTCTATACGATATTTCTAAGATGCCTGGTGCCCTTTGTCCTGTGCCTTCAAACCAAACCTATCTAATGGTAAGATCTAGTTTAGAATAAATGTGAGTGAACTGAAAATTATCAGTCATACAGTGATCAGTACGGTCAGATGTATTAGGAAATTAGACTAGGCAATAGCTTACATGCTCAAGAAGCAGTAATAAAATCCAGAGTTTTCTTTTATTTTAACTAGAACTGTCAGGGGGAACACTGATAGGCATACTAGGAAACATAAATTGTTTCATGTGATCTCAGGAGTGTAGACATTTGGTAAATGTACTACAGATATGGATATGGTAACAATTATCTGTCAGCTCCTTGACTGTTCCTTAGCACGATGATGATAAATGAAGTGGCTTGTAAAGCACTTTGCAAAATTCAGCTGACTAGACACATTGCAATATAGAACATTTAATATTTCATTATTTGATACTAGAGGCCCAGTGCATGAATCCGTGCACAGGTGGGGTCCCTTGGCCTGTTGGGGCCTCTCGGTGCCGTCTCTCCCAGTCCTGATGGGGGCCTGCCGGCCAGGGAGGGACCGCGGGAAGGCTCCAGGGCATGTTTGGCCCTCTCGCCCAGTTCCAATTGGCCGGACCCCAGCAGCAAGCTAACCTATTGGTTAGAGCGTCTGTGCCCTGGTAGTCAATGTGCATCATAGTGACTGGTCAAGTGGTTGACACTTAGCATATTATGCTTTTATTATATAGGACTAGAGGCCCAGTGCATGAAATTCGTGCACTGTGTTGGGGGGGGGGGGCAGAGCCCTCAGCCTGGCCTGTGCCTTCTAGCAGTCCAGAACCCCTTGCTCCTTACCGCCCACCTGCCACAGAGACAAGAGAGGATCACCTTTCTCTGCGTTCGCCATTCGTGAACCCAGCTTCTGGTTGAGTGGGGGGTGGGAGGGGATTGTGGCTCAACCAGAAGCCAGGCTGGCTGCTTCTTAGTGCTGGCCCTGTCCCCCGCCCAGTGGCGGGGGTGTAATCTGGGGCCAGGCTGATTGGAGGAGGGGCTTTGGGAGGTTGAGGCACCACAGTCACACCCAGTCCAACCTCTGCAGAGGTTCTAGGCCTGTACCTCCTCCCCCAGTGCCCCACCTCTGTGGTAGGTGTGGCCCCAGGACCAGGACCCGGCCTGCACCACTGCCTCTGCAGCTGTCTCTGCAGAAGGGGCGGCACTGGGCCCGGGACCAGGCCTGTACCATGGCCTCTCCTCCATCTCTGCTGAACAGATGGTGCTGGACCTGCCAGTGCCTCGGCCTCTCCTGCTGCCTCTGCAAAGGGGCAATGCCGGACCAGACCTGAACCGTAGCCTCCCCGCTGCCTCTGTGGAAGGGCCCACCATGGCTGGCCTGGAGGTGCAGGTTCACTGGCCCCATCCCCCACTCTCCCCCCACTGGTTGTTCTGGAAGGTCATCTAGAAGGTCATCTGGCTGTCTGGTCTAATTAGCATATTTATCATTTATTAAAAGTAATCTATACTTTTATTAGTATAGATTAGCAGGGATCATTCTCATTTCATTTTTAAAAATTACCATACGTGCTACATAAAACGGATTGCTGCTTTTATTTTTGTTTGGATAGATAGGGAGTTGTGGGGTGAATTTTGTTAACACAGAGGTCAAGCAGTTCTTATAGAGGCTATTAATTTTGTATAAATTATCATTTGGAAATTTAGCCACTGAACACTAACTAATAGATTCACTGATAAGAGACCTTTTGAATGTATGTAGTGGATACCAAGTGACCCCCTGAAAATTAGTTTTCTCAGCTATCTTTTTGTAACAGCCTTATGTACATGTCCATAAAAAAAGCTGGATTTGCTCAAAAGTCTCAGGAGACCTGTTTTTATCATGGTCTTGAAGGTAGTTAGCTTGTTAATCCCTACGATGGTATCCCATTTCTCTGTCATTCTCAACACCCTATAGGCATGTTGTGAATAAATGAGCAAAACCTTTTTTGGTTGCATCTGGTTGTCATAATATTACACAGATAGAACCTGTGATCATTGAACTCTACAGGAATGTTACTCATCTTAGAGGGTTGTAATCTGAGATATTTTCTCTTTTGATCTTCTGTACTTTAAACTATGCATGAATTACTGGTTTTATCACTTCGTTTTATAGTGTTGGAAAAGTAACATGATTCCTCTGACATTTATTTCTTTCATCTGTAAAATGAGAACAGGTTATTTTTGAGAAAGTGGTGGTGAGTATATATTAACACTAAATAAATATTCATTAACTTACCTTTGTATAGACAAGACAAAATTATGTGAAAATTTTGCTCTTTAATTAAGATGTTACATTTTTAGAAGTTATCTTTTACTCACATTTTCCCTTTGAACAATAGAATTATATAAATATTATGGGAAATATATGAATTGGATAGTTTCACGCAAATAAATCCTTTATATTTTATTTAAACACAATTATGTTTAAGTAGTTAATCCAATAATTAATTAGCAAAACCTTCATTTTATCTCCAATATCTATACGGTTTGATCATAAGCTTTGCTAATTCATTATAACATTTTAGTAATAATTATTGATAATATACTAAAATATCTATACTCATCAAACTTTTGGGTAAGACAAATTTATATAAATTATGGAATTTTTACAAATCTAATGTGTTTTTGCTATGTAATACAGTGGTAACTTATTCTAAACTGATTAGAATTCTTTATATATGACTCTCCATAAATTTTTATCTTGAAATTATACAAATTATTGGAATAGGTTTTGAATCGTGGTATAACCCCTTTATTTCATATCAGCCTGGCTTACACAAATAGACAAGCACATAAGCAATAATAACAAAAACAGTATTTGAACAATTTATTGGTCAAACAGTATTTTCAATCTCATAGCTGCTTGTGCCTCTTATATAACTTTATCATAAGATAGAACTAAACACATGGCTTTGATTTGCCCTTGTGAATTTGTATAAGGCTTTTGTAAGCTTCCCTTCAACACAGTTCTTTTATTTATAGATCATGAATAGAATGAAAAAGGGTATAAGTTGTGTATCTAGAGTGATAACAGAAATCATAATTGCATGTATTTTCTAGTCAGAAATAACTGTTTTTCAGTTTTTACTTCAGTGATAAGGAATTCTTTTTCATCAAATAAATTTTGAAAGTCTATATTTGGGAATTGGAAAATTGAGATTTGCATATATGATCATTACTAGAGGCCCATTGCATGAAATTTGTATGAGAGTAGGACTTTGTTCTCTCAGCTGCTGGCACCAGTTTCCCTCTGGCATCCGGGACCCAGGTTTCCTCGTAGCCCTGGCTCTGGAAGGTCATCTGGTCTAATTAGCATATTATGCTTTTATTAATATAGATGATGGCTAAAAACTTCATTATTTGGATGGATATTTATTTAACTTATTTTTCTTAGATAAAAGCTAAGCCTGTTGTTAATCAACCTTTTTTCTTTTTAGATATATACTATAAATTTCTCTCCAAGGTACAAACTTCCTTTTAAGAAAAGCTATACCTCCATCTCCAAATTTGGATAATACAGTTTTCATTAAATATACAAATATTTCCTAATTACCATTTTTAAGCTAGGGTATTTAAATCTTTATTTTATAACTTCCCCAAATATGTGACATTTCAATTTAAGCTTTATTATTAATATGTTCCTTGATTGATTTTTAAGGTAAAGAACATTTTGGTGTATTCAAATTGAGATTGCATTAACTGAAAACATGTCTTTACTTTTCTTCATGTATTTTATATTCTTCTATAAAGCTTCATACTTTCTGTGTATCTTCCACATTCCTTCTTATATTTATTCATATGGATTTTGTAGTTTATGTGGTAATTTGTGCTGTGATGACTAAATTGTTTTTTTCCCATCACATTTCCCAATTGGTTATTGCAAAGAAAAATTGCTGATTTTTGTTGTAATACTTTTACAATGACAATAGTACACTTTAAAAGCAAAGCAACCTCAATTTCAGTACACCAAGATGTTTTTTCTGCATTCCAAAATATTTTTTTAAATTCTGTACTCAAGATAACATCAAGGCATTTCACTTGTATGGATCCTTATAAGAAGGAATTAATTGAAATACAAGAACCTACATTTCTTTAAATGAGTATGAAGTAATTTTAATAGATGTCCCTCCCCCAAATTCATACTTTGAAGTCCTAATTAACTTCAGAACATGACTGTATTTGATATAGGGTCTTTAAAGGGGTAAGTTAAACATGACATCATGGATGGACCCTGCTCCTCCATGACGTATGTCATAAAAAGAGGAAATAGGGCAGGCAGACATAGGAGGGAGATCACATGAGGCCAATAAAAGAAAATGTACTAGTTATTGTCCTAAGAGAGCAATCTTATTTGTTTGGTATTATTATTGACCTCAGATGATGACCCTAAATGCTCTCTTACTGGACATACATTTTTGTCTAATGAATTGTCATGTAATGACCATTGTGGGCTTTTTGTTGTTGTTTGTTTAGCAAGACTTTTTGAACTGTTGAAATATCTATTTGTCATGGAGTGCTAAAACTATAATTATGAGGTCAAAGGACAGCAATATTGCCATCTCCCCATTGGTTTCAATGCAGGTTAAATCAATTATACTCCTCCATAAATGAATTTAGTAATGTTGATTAATAGCAGCATAAAGCCATTTTGAAACAACATGGTATGGTGCCGATTAAAATTGGGATGATATGACAAAGCAATCTGCAGATGGCTGCTACTTGTGCTGGGTTTGGAGATGCCCAGTAAAGGTCAAGCTGAAAACCAAGACCAACTACTACTGGTGCTGAGCCTGGGGCCACTTAGTAAGGGTTATTCTGCAGATGCCATTTGTCTGAGAGATTTTGGTAAAGTCCTAATCATAAGCCAAGACAGACCATTTGAATGGAAAGCCATTGGAAATAGCTTGGGTGGGCTTGCAACTTGGTTGGTGCTGCATCTCAGGGAATCATTGGGTTTACTGCTTCAATTTCATCAGTAGTTATTGGTCTAGAAAAATACAACCTTCCAAAACTCAGTCAAGAAGAATCAGAAAATCTGAAGAGGTTGATAACTACTGATGAAGTTGAAGCAGTAACAAAACAAAACAAAACACACACACACAAAAACAACATCCAAAAAACTTCCAGCAAACAAAAGCCCTGGTCTGGAAAGAGTCACAAGAGTTTTACCAAATATTCAAAGAAGAACTAACACCCATATTCCTCAAACTATTCCAAAAAAAATTCAAGAGGAAGGAATACTTCTAAACTCTTCCTATGAGGACAGCATCACCCTAATTCTTTTGTGTTTTAAATATACTACTGTCCTTCTATACCATTTGCCCCAAAAGATGTCACATTTCTTTTCACTTTTATATTGATGGTCTGCAGCATTTTTACATTATAATTCTAGATTTTCAGGCAGGTTTGTATTTTTACATAGAATTCATGTTTAGACAGAGATGCTACCTATACTATAACTTTTGTTCATTTTTCACTTTGTATACATTCAGTAGGACTTAATACCAGTGCCAAAGAGAGTTAGCTATCACTTATGTACATAAGTAATAATGATGGTGATTGTAGCAATTATTGTATAGTATATTAATAACTTTCTATATGCTCATTTCTATCTTAACCACTTTATGTGTTATTTTATTTTTAAAACATCACCATTTTATATATTTAAGCACTAATATCCTCCAGCCTAATTATAACTCCTACTTGATAATTCAGTGAATATTAAAAAAAATCACGTTTTTTAACATATTGGAAATCTATATATTAGAGTTCTATAACACTGGTGCTATAAGTACTTCTGTAGACATAATGTCATTTCATTAAATGTGCTATGTGCTATAAGAGAACAAAGCTCTTTTCAGTTTACTTTAAAATTTAGGATAAAAGTAAATTTGTGTATTTTAATATCTAAGAAATTTATAGTGGTAAGAACACAAGATATACGTGAGAGGATTTTGGCTCTGATCTACTCTGGGGAACTATATGATCTTGGGAAAATGACACAACATCTCTAGGCCTCTGTATCCTTCCAAGTTGAATAGGTAAAAATAAAAATAAAAATGACAGTTACTTCACAGGCCATTAGAAATACATTAATAATGGATTTAAAAGGTACTTCTAAACATCAAAGCATTACATAAGTATTTTCACAGCAAGTGTGGGTTTTTCATTGTGAAATACAACACATTAATAAATGACATGTTATAAATTAAGGCATATTTGAAAGCATCAGAATGTTTCTCTCTCTCTCTCTCTCTCTCTCTCTCTCTCTCTCTCTCTCTCTCTCTCTCTCTCTTTCTCTCTGTCTCTTTCTCTCCTTCCTAGATGAGCAACTAAGGAAAGCTGCTGATTTTGTATTTGTGACAAGTATAATAAGTGAATATTTTGGGGAGGAGGGTTTAGTATTGCAGCAGCTGTTTCAGGCTGCTTTCCTTATCAGAAATAGTGCTCTAGACGATCAAAAGTAGGAATAGAGCTTAAAATACAATTCTCACTCAACCAAGTAAACTCTTCCACTTCCCTCTCCTATATTCTTCTCTATATCTCCCAGATTTAGGAATGTGCACACATTTGGCTTATTTTCCCTCCACATGAGATCTATGTAGTATGAAGAAGAAAAATGATTCCGGTACTTCACTCTGTTTGTAAGCTTAATTTTAATCTTTGATTTTGATGGCATCTTTAGAAATTCTGCCCTTAAAATTAGGGGAATACTGACTGTTTCAATCCAAGTAAGACTAATCTTCAATCTTATTGAACATTGACTATGTAAGGTGTCTTAATCTCCGGACAATTATTTTCTATGTTTAGACTGAGTGCATCTGCTGAGCTTGGGGTAGAATTTCCTCAGAATTCCAGAACAAGAGTTGTTTTTAATGTGGTGAAATTGACACAGAAATTATACCAATGGCGGACTTCCAGAGAAGTGGCAGATTAAATGCAATGCTATGCAAAGTAAAAACATAAAATACACAAGGTCTTAAAGTAAGAGCTGTGCCTAAACCAGATACATTTGCATACGAATGTTCAATGTCTGGGTGAATTGCAACTTTGGACAAAAGATAGAATGTGGAAAGGAAGAAAGCTTATTTTTTAACCTGAAACAAATACTGATCCCTTTTTTTGATTAAATAAAAAACCTAATATACGAGAGGACAGTTTAATTACACGGGAGTCCAATTTAAAGAAAATGGGTGCTTTTCAAGTATTTGTCTTAACTGCTCTTTTTTTAGCTTTTCCTTTAAGGGCATTATGCTTAGTGATTTCAAGTTTGCAGCTTCCACTGTTGATTGGACTTCTGGGTTTGCCCTAGAAACCTCTGACAACAGTAAAATGAGTTTCATAAGCAAAGGATTCTAATGGCTGATGGAAATTTTCTGGTTTTGCTGACTCATGAACAGATGGTGCTTCTAATCCTTCCATGAAATGCCCTTTTGTAATGTTCATGTCTGTAGCCAACCCAGAGTGCATCTCACAGCTGTAAAGTACAGGTTTATGTGGAATTGAACTGAACCTTGGAACAAACTCACAATGCTGGGTAATGTCAATTCTTAGTACTTTGTACAGTTGAATGGACATCTCAGTCTAGTGTTTGGACTGAGGATTATCTCAGACACACCAGAAGGATGTTGCACTTTTTATATTAGTGTAGTTCTAGAAGCTTACTTATTTGCCCTTTAAGTTGATTCTTTTTGCAATATAACTAAAAGGCTATCTCTGTTTGGGTTTTAATGCAATTTTACTTTATTTACAAAATATTTCAAACATCTGGGTAAGCAGAAACATTTGTGTACCCATTTTGAAAAACTTAAGTGTTGTTTATATTTGGGAATATTCATTTCAGATTTTGTGTTTTAAAAACACAAATCACTAAGATCTAACTAATTTTATTTTCACTTTTCCCCTCCCCCAAAGACATTTTTATTCTGAAATGACATGTATTAATACCTTGCACACTTTTTATTTCCGTACTAGAGGCCTGGTGCACTAAATTGTGCACTCAGCAGAGAGGGGGGAGTCCCTCAGCCTGGCCTGTGCCCTCTTGCAGGCTGTAGGCCCTTGGGGGATGTTCAATTGATGGCTTATGCTTACTCCCTGCCTAAGCCATCAGTTGGACATCCTTGGAGTGCTGGCACAGAGGTGGGAAAGGCTGCTGTGGAGGAAGGAGAGGCTCCCACCACCGCCACTGTGCTTGCCAGTGGTGAACCTGGCTCCTGGCTGAGTGACACTCCCCCTGTGGGAGTGCACTGACCACCAGGGGGCAGTTTATGCATTGAGCATCTGTCCCCTGGTGGTCAGTGTGTGTCATAGAGACTGGTGGTTCTGACATCAGGCCAAAAACAGCTCTTTGACATCCCTTGAGGGGTCCCAGATTACAGGAGTGTGCAGGCAAGGCTGAGGGACCCCACTGGTGCAAGATCAGGGTGGAGGGGATGTGGGATGTTGGCCAGCTGGGGAGGGACTGTGGGAGGACTCTAGGGCAAGTCTGGCCTCTCTCGCTCAGTCCCAATCTGCCAGACCCAAGCAGCAAGCTAACCTACCAGTCAGAGGTCTGCCCCCTGTGGTCAGCACATGTCATAATGATTGGTTGTCTGTCCCCTGGTGGTCAGTGCACATCATAGCGAGCAGTTGAATGGCCTTAGCATATTATTAACATATTATAATTTATTTGGTTGAACAGCCAACTGGATGACGGGGCACTTAGCATATTAGGCTTCTATTATATAGGATTTGCATTATATTCATTCATAAAAATGAATGTTGATTTTTTCTTTTAAAATGTAGGTAAATTATATAATTTTCAATTTGTTTTTATTGTTAACTTTATTGTATGTTTTGAAAACAGATTTTATTCATGTACTTAACAGCTCTAAAATCTTTCATGGTATAAAAAAATATTCATTCATCAGTATTTTACTGATAGATTGTTTGCTTCCAATTGTAAGTATGATAAACCCTTGCTGAACTCAATAGCATTTTAGAAACTTCTCTCTCTCTCTCTCTCTCTCTCTGTGTGTGTGTGTGTGTCTCTCTCTCTGTCTCTCTCTCCTTTTTAATTGTTTTTGTTACTCAAAAAAGCTTATTTTAAAATTTTGTTTAGCTTTCTGACTCTGTGCTTGTACCTTCAATATTTTCACAATGATTTTCTGCTCCCCAATAAAGAAAGCACACTTGATCCTGTTACAGACACAGTTTGTACATGTGAATCTACCATAGGTCCTGCTGACATGTTTTTATTCGTTTTAGACAACCTCATTAGAACTTTAAGTCTCAGTACGAACTCCAGGAAGTCGGCCTGGACACATGCCACATTCAGATTTTGGTGCTTTCCCAACCTTCTTGGTATAAAGGTAACCAATTCTATCACCAGGGGCTCAGGACAGCCCAGCTTTGTTAGAGGCTGTGCTGCAGGAGAGCCTCGGGCAGTATGTCAAATGCTGCGCCAGGGTGAATGCCTGAAGTCACCGGCCCCAGAAGAGGAAAAGGTAGCAATTTCTTTATATAAGAAAGGGTTTTGCAAGGCTACAGAACTGTTAGAAGTAATTCTGGGTAGCTGAGAATGCATAGTGACAGATTTTCTATGTACTGGTGGAACACATTGCCAAATTCCTCTCCTAAGCACTGCTTTCAGTTTGTACTCTTACCAACTATATTCTTGAACTCTATAAAAACCGTATCTTAAATTATACTCAGTGTAATTAGACGCTTACAGTTTTGGGCCAGTCTAGTCACTTAGAACTGTCACTGTCATTATTTTAATTTGTATTTTCCCGATTCTAGGCAAATTTAACCTTTTTTCATAATATTATTAGTTACTTGATTTCCTATTGGAGTGCCTATTATTTGTTGATTTTTAGGCATTCCTTGATTATTTTGGATGTAAGCTTTTATGAGATGTGTGTTTTATAAGATTTTTCTTTTAGTTTTTTGGCTTTAAACATTTGTGGAGCAGTTTTTGCTATGTAGTAGATTTCATTGGATATACTTTAAGTTTTTACCATTCATTGTGAATCAGATTACTTCTTTTAACTTCTTGAAATGAATTGATCAGAGCATGTGACAATGATGTAAAATGTTATTATTTATGATACTTTCATTTTTGAATTTAAGTTTTGTGGAAGGCAGAAAAATGGCCTCTCAAAGTTGACCACATTATAATCCTCAGAACCTGTGAATATATTACCTTATCTAACAAAAACCTGCAGAGGTATAAATTAAAGATTTTTGAGGTGAAGATATTGCTCTGGACTATCCAAATGGACCCAGTGTCATCAAAGAGGATTTATAAGTGAAAGATGGAAGTGGGAGGCAAGGAAGAGTTGTAACTGATTGAAATAGAGACTCTATTCACATGGCCACAAGCCAACGAATGTCAGTAATTTCCACAGGCTTGAAAAGTCAAGCAATGTGTTCTACCTAAAAGCCCTTAGAAGAAACTCAGTCCTCCCAATATCTTGGTTTTATACTTCTGACCTCTAGACACATTTATCTGTAAGATAAATTTGTGTTGATGTAAGCCACTACGTTTGGGGTAATGTATTTCAGCAAAAATTAGAAACAAATATTTGCCCTGATGAAATTGCTTTTTGAGGCGCTGTTCTATTTCAGTGTGAGGTAGAAAGTGTTTTTAATATTACGTATCAAAAGGAAATGTTTTATTTATTTAAAATAGTTTGTTAATTTACTAAAGGTGCATCTAGGAGTAGGGGCATTTAGGAGAGGGTCAGTTTTATTTTTTCCATATGAACAACTGTAAACCTACGTTTGCTCCATGCTGTATATTGGGAAACTGTGAGAATCCAACCCTAGCTGTAGCTTTTCGTTTTCAGTACTGGATTTGGATAAGTGACATTTTCTTGTGCTGCCTCACTTTCTCTGCCTTAAAGTGAGAACATTTGAGTCTGGATAGAAACAAGTGAAAATATTTAGCTTGAAACCTGGTGTATACAAGCTAGGTGTTTAACGAAAACAGCATTCCTTCTTTTTGTCTCCTCTGTTGCGCTATGAGGAGACATTTTTTTAAGAGCGTATAGCCTCTGTCTAATGACCCATAAATTAGGGTAAAACTGCTGTGCAGGTGTCCCTGCTGAATTATCCAGAGTTATCACTCCACTAATGAGCTATTCTCTCTGCCCTTGGTTGTGACATCAATGGTTATTGTCAGCTTACTGCATCATGGACTTGCTTAAGTATGAAAAATGCTCTGACTATCTCAGCTATAGGCTGGGCTGAAGGAAATGTCCATGGGAAGAACAATGCAAGTCATTATTTATAATGGGAACCAAGGGGTGAAAACATCTCTGACTATAACATACCTTGCTCTCTTTTCTGCTTTGGCTTTTTTGTTTGATCAAGTTATGCTTGTCCAACCTGCGGAATCTCACAGCTGCTCAGTGGCCAACACAGTCCACGATGCAGTCATTTAATGACTGTGTAAGCTTTTGTGTACATCACCAACTTTCCCTGCTGTGTCACATTTCACAGCAGAAGCAAAAGTTGAAACTTCATAGAGGCTGGCGTTTGCTTGAATAATTAAAATGACAACATCTTCCCTTTTTCCTGATGATTATTTAGGCAGAATCTCCTTTCTTCTAATTTACCCTTCAGTGTTGAGGATTATTGCAATTGTCTGCACTGGCCTCCATCTACAGTGGCCTTCTCTTGGTTCATTGGGTACACTATAGTCTTAATGAAGATCTTTGCACATGCTGTTCCCTTTTCCTGGAATGTGCACTGATGCCCTCTCACTTTCAAACACACACACCCACATACACACCTATTTAAATCAGTCTCAGCACTATTAACATTTGGGTCAGACAATTCTTTGTTGGGAGAGGGTGTGTTGAGGCTGTCCTATGCATTGTAGGATATTAGCAGCATTCTTGGCCTCTACCCACTGGGCTTACCTGTGGAATCTCTCCCAGTCATAACAACTCAAACGTCTCCAAACTCTGCCAGCTGTCCCATGGGGCGAACTCACCCTCAGTTAAGGATCACTACTTTAGAGCTTACTGTAAATGTTATATTCTTCTTTAGGAAGACTTTTCTTATCCTCTAAAATAAGTTGGTTCTCTCCACCCTTTATCTATTCTCAATCAGACTAACACATTTGTCTATTAGTTTCCTTTACAGCACTTATCACACAAAAAATGACTGTATGAATATTTATTTTTATATTTTGCATTATTTGTTTCTGCTAGAATGTAAATTCCAAGAAGGAAATGACTTTTCTTGCCTGGTTTTGCACTAAAATCCTAGTGCCTAGCACACTGCCTTGCATATAGCTGGCACTCAATATGCATTTGTAAAATTAATGAACTGTAATTTGGTTTTGTTTATTTTATATTATGTAAAGCTAGAGGCCCAGTGCACAGATTTGTGCACCAGTGGGGTCTCTCAGTCTGGCCTGCAAGGATTGGGCCAAAACTGGCATTCACTGAGAGGTCCCAGATTGCCAGAGGGTGGCTCTTGGGTGATGCATCCCTGAATTGGGCTCTTTCCTCTCTGGTTTGGATGCATTACACAAGAATTGCAGCTGCCAAGTCGCCGCAGCTCAGCAGCTCTTGTGTTGAGTGTCTGCTCCCTGGTCACACCTACCAGTCAGATGGACAGACAATTGCTTAGGCTTTTATATGTATTAGGTTAATATATTATTAAGTTAGTGATTCTTTGCAATCATTTGAGTCCTCAGAAAGACTTGTTATTGTCATTGAAATAATCTTTAGCTCTGTGATTCCCAAGCCATGTGCCAAGGTGCCCAGTATATTCACAGAGGTTGTGGGATATTTTAAATACATTTTCAAGCAAAAGACAGAAACATCCCTGCAAACTACTAGCTTTAGTTGTTTCAGTTTCGACACTAAACTGTATTCTGTTACTTTTGACGATGTCATATCTTTGGGTAGCTAGGTTTTTGACAGTTGCTTTGACACAAAAAGCAACTACTACAAGAAAAGTAATGTGGAACAGAAAATGGGGCTGGTGATGTTCAAACTGAGAAATGGTATATTATTAAACAGATGCACACATACCAGTAGTAAGTAACCGCGGTTGTTTAATAATAAAATCAAATACTATTTCTGTTTAGTTTTTAAAATGACTACCAAATTGTTTAGGAAACACATTGGTAGGTTGTTTGAACCTAACTACTTAATGAATAGAACAAGTAGATATTTCTTTTGGTTAAGAGACTAAGGACAAACTTTACTTTCCAGATTGGAGGCAGTAAGGAAGTAATGAAGAGAGGTAGAGCTTGAAAATCTCTGCATTTAGCAAATTTAATCATTTGCACTCTAGACACTTTCTTTAACTAGACACTAATTTCTAGTTCCTTATACGTGCATTAACATACTTTAAGAGGTATGTCCTATATTTATGAGATGCTACATTATGATTTGTAAAAGGATATATGATAGGAAACTTAAGATTGATGTAAGTTGCAAATTTTCTCCTGCCATTATGCTGAAGCTCAGTGATCAAAGAAATTGGGGCTGATTTTAGAAGACTTTATACGTTTCTTAAATAGGAAGAAGAAAATTTATTTAAAAGTATCCATTTTCATTTTCATTTTCATTTTGCTTATTTTGTAGGAGTCATCTGTCTATTAAAGCTGAAACTAAGCTTTTTTCAGTATATGTTAGACTTTACTATTGTATTTACCAGAGGTTTACTAAACTCATAGGTTATTAACATCTTGGCTATACTAAAGTTTTTATAAGAATTTATTTGGAATTGGTTTTAATTATAATTTCCATTAATTAAACTCCAAATATCTTTGCTTTTTATTTTTAAAAATATATATTTTATTGATTTTTCACAGAGAGAAAGAGAGAGGGATAGAGAGTTAGAAACATCGATGAGAGAGAACCATCGATCAGCTGCCTCTTGCACAACCCCTACTGGGAATGTGCCCACAACCAAGGTACATGCCCTTGACCGGAATAGAACCTGGGACCCTTCAGTCTGCAGACCGATGCTCTATCCACTGAGCCAAACAGGTTTTGGCTGCATTTTCTTTTTTAGTAACTTTTGCTAAATTGTGCCATAGAATACATAAATACCATTATAATTAAATCAATTTTAATTTAGTGCAAATCCTGTTTAATTGCTAAGGCATTCTTTACATTTGCATTGGCCTCTATATACCGATCCCAACATTCTATGTTATATGAACTACTGCAGATATACATAAAAGGGAAACTTTATGACTCCTGCAACTATTATTAAACTTTGCTCGTTAGTATAATTTACCCATTCATAAGTTTTAATGCAGACATTTTCAATAATAAATTCAAACTTTATAAAAGAATTTTCAAGGAGGTGATTATATCTTCAGGAAGAGTTTCACATATTAACCGAGAATATAAGTATGCCATTTAGATGAAATTCAACATTCTGCAATTCTCAATATTAAGCATATGTACCAAAGAAACCAAACAAAAAACAAAAACAAGAAAAAAAGCACCCTCAAAAGCTCTTTCATGTCCTTCCCTCAGTTCCTATCTATGTATTTCGCTGCTCTCTCAACACCCTCTTTGAAGTCCCAGATATTGTGCACATACTACCCATACTAATTTGTTAAGAATTTGTGCTGCTGAGACTTCTTGGAAAGATGAGTAGAACTCATGTTGGAGGAAATCTTCCTACTCCTATCGTCG
This sequence comes from Vespertilio murinus, assembly GCA_963924515.1. NCBI lineage: Eukaryota > Metazoa > Chordata > Mammalia > Chiroptera > Vespertilionidae > Vespertilio > Vespertilio murinus. The sequence continues at coordinate 31,896,234 of OZ004711.1, forward strand.
TCTAGCACAGCCCTGGGAAATGGAAAGCAGCATACTTGGAAGATTTAAGGAACTGAGAAATAGAGATTTTAGCTCTTTTTTTGTTTTTCTTTCTTGTCTACAGTATTTTAAAGATGTATCATCACATCCTATCTTGATCATTTTGTGCCATTGCTAATTAGATGATTTTCTGATTCATGGAAGTTGACTTTTATTGATGCTATTATTGATTATTTTTGAAAATGTTGCTTTTGTTCTTAGTACGTATTATTGAGAAGGGAGTGAAATAGATGGGGGTTAGGAATCATAAGGACGCATAAAGATGCTGTACTTTTCATTAACTCCTTTACCAGGAGTGCTTTGTTATCCCCAACTCTAGTTTCTATATGGCAGTTCTCTTAGGCAAAACACTGAGCCCCTCATTGTGAAGGCGCCAATAGAATTTGATTTATGTAACAGAATTGTGATAGTTAAATTATTAAATATTCTCTCATAAACAGTAAGCCTTAAGAAGATAATTTTAAAGGTTGTTGTTAAGAACAATTTGTTGAGAAGATTAAAAAAAAAAGAATAAAAAAAACCCTAGTGATTTTACTCCGACAAAATACAGGACTTTTTGATAAATGCTTTTAGGCAAAGTAAATAGTTATATCTGAAAAGTAAAACAAATTTGGATCTATAGCTCACATGCATAAGATGAATTGCAAGCATATCAAGAATTCAGCTATTAAAAATGAAAGCATAAAAGTACTAGATAACATTATTGGGGAATTACTTATAAATATGGAGTGGTACTATAAAAAACTAATGTCAGTGAGAAGGAATCTATAGAAAAGTTTGGATCTACTCAAGAGGGATAGTTAAAAAGGTAAAGGTGAGGGGGCAGAATAGGACACACCCAACCATGGGAGGGGGAGGCAGTCTGTCCCCAAAACTAGAACTTATTATACCTTGAGCCAATAAACAATCATGTGGTCTTTATTACAGTCGCTATCAGCTATTTCCAGAGGGGTTAGAATATTCTGGAAAAGGAGCAAATACTGTTCAAAAGACGAAGACTGACTCTAGGTTCTAGCTTATGTTGATAGATGAGGGGACCATCTCCTTACATGACATCAGGGGCTTGACTTCTCTAATATTAGAGGAAGAATTGATGCCAGCAAAGTGGCCTATGCAATGTACTAGATGAGGAACTTGAAGTTCAACATTAGTGGTAGCTTCACATAAAGGGTGACTTGTCACTAAGCATTGAAGTAATATACTGTATTATTCTGGCTTAGGTTTGGGATTAATCAGAGAAATCACAGGAGGTTGTGGACATTAGGTCGCACATGTGCTGGAAACAGATATGGAGACAGAAATGAAATATCAGGTATTTCAAGAGCTGAAAATACATAAATTGATACTTGAAAGAGGACTAGTTTTGAATGAGACCCTAAGCCAACATTGGTAATAACCAACCATCTGTAATAAAAATTTGAATTTAGTGAGACATCCAAACAGATATTTTTCTAATTGTTTGCAAAGATGCAGGATTTAAAAAATTTATTTTATGTACTGAATAATTACCATCTCCTTGCATTTAAGTTCTCCTTGGGAATAGAATACATTGAAAAAAAGGGAGAGAGAATAAGAGTTAAAAGTTGAGATAACTACAGCTAATAATTTCTTTATCAAAGTTCATTCTTTTCAATTGTTCCACCCTGCTGAAATAAAGAACATTCTAATATGCAATTGGTAGGTATTAAGAATGCATCATGTAAATCAGAAAGATTGGCGCACAAATAATATAAAATCTGCATTAATAGTTTTATTCTTGATATATGATTTGTGACAGAATTATAATCATCTTAATCTTTTACTTTCCTTGGTACTTGCCCTGATTGGTGGGAAAGAAATGTACTTCAGCAAATAAAAGCATGTCTAATTAAATTTTTATTTTAAAAACTCAATCAGAGATGCTGAAAAATGAGATTTTGAATAATTGTCCTTAAACTTCTGTTTGCCGAGGTTATTTTTTGTAAGCCTGATTCTGATGCCGTTGACAATCTTTTAAATATTTTTTGCCTTTACCACTTTCAGTGTCAAAAAAGTGTAGAAAAGTTTTAATCACTCAAGCTGAATCAAGTATAATGATTTTCTCCTAAAAAAAATGCTTCTACTAACTCAATATCCTATATAGTAAAGAGCTAAAATGCTAATTAGAATGAATGGCCGAATGACCTTCTGGAATGACTAGTGGGCCGGGGGCAGGGCCTTGAATTTCGTACATTGGGCCTCTAGTTATATTATAATAATATAATTTTAAATTTCAAGTTTAAATGTTCTTTATTATCAATCTGTGAAAATCCTTAAGAAATAGGGAGGTCAATTCCAGTGAATACACTGGGACAAAGCAGTTAATTTAATTAAACTTGGGGCCTAAGAAGAGACTCTCAATTAAAAGATAACACATTTCTTATGGGTAGAACAACATATTTTAATTATTTAAATTATTTTATAATGTATATTAACTGCTTTACATTTTATTATTTATTTACTTATTTATTTATCTATTTATTTTATTGTTGACAGAATTACAAATGTCCTCTGTTACATCCCTCCTGGCCCCTTTCCTGTATTTAGTCTTTATTTTTACACTAAAGATATCTCCTTGAATGGTTTACTGTATTTCCCTGAATCATCACACCATAGAAATGCATTTTTAAATTATATATTTAAATTTTATATATATAGTGAAAAAATATATATATATTGGAATTATATATATAAATAAATTATATATTTATTACAGAGAGGAAGGAAGAGGGAGAGAGCGATAGAAACATCAGTGATGAGAAAGGATAATTCATGCCTCACACTGTGGATCCAGCTGCCAATCTGGGCATATGCCTTGACTGGGAAACCAAGTGTGATCTCCTGGTTCATAGCTCAATGCTCAACCACTGAGCCACACTGGCTGGGCTGGGATTGCTTTTTTTGATAACTGCTGAGATTAGCACCAGCATATCTATTTAAGTGTGTGTACTTGAGGGGTGGTTATTGATTCTGACATATCTTTGAACAATGGGCCATTTTGCTAATTGGTTGGCTTAAGTGCAATTATGAAAACAGGAATTTGGAGCTAGTTTAGGAGAGCATTAGGATATTAGATACCCAGGGTTTGGGGAGAGATTTTATGCTCCAGAGATGAACTTAACCTTTGGAATACTTTCCAGTTTTGCGCAGAACGACAGTGCTGTAAAATTCACTTTCTCTTCTATCTCACTAGAGTCATGTGTAGTCATATTTCAATTAATGCCTTTTATTTTTGACTTGGATATCACTAATATTCTGTGTTTAACTGTTATATTAATAATTCAGGCCTATCCAATTTTTGGTTGCACATTTTTTTCCTTTCTGCACTTTTAGAAGTTTTAAAGAGTTATTAAAGTGATTGAATGTCTAATATTCATACTTGAGAGCATGTCTTACTATGTAAATTATACCTGCTAAAAATATTTGTGCAGTCATTAGGGGATGTTACATTATTTCTTTAACACTTTGTCAGGGAATGATTTTCTTAGATACAAATGTATTAGTCTTCAGCTATTCATAGACTTACTATACAACTATTAATACCATCAATGCACAAAAGTGTTTTTCTTTAATTGTCTACATTCTTAAGAGTTCACATGTCATTTATGGAATCCCAGTGAGCTGCAAGAAAAAAAAAAACATTAAATGTAGCTTTGACATTTAAGTTGGCCACGGATAGATATTGGTCTCCTATTTTATTAAATTAAAGAGATTAGTCAGTGGTTCTTTAATATTTTAGTCACTTTTAAGTAGACCTACTATATTGCCAATCATAATTTGCTTCCAGGACATGATTTTTGAAATGACAAGTATTCTCAAAATGAAAACAAAAATAAAAAAATTTAGTCCAGGACAAATGCTTTAAAGATTTTATAGAGTAAAACTAGTTTCCTCAAATAGAAACTAATTTCTATGCCTGTAAACTCCGCTTCATTTCATTTCCAGGACTGGTTTGACAGCATTTGGATAAAGAAGGCTACACTTATTTATACCTATAGTCTTAGGCATCAGTTTAACATTTGCAACAAATATATATATATATATATATATATATATATATATATATGACATCTTTATTATACCCCAGTTATACAAATTTACAAAAATAGTTAGCTGGCTTTGTACTTTATATTTAGAACCAAAGTTGCAATTTCTTACATCTTTGATTTATTTTAACATCAACAACAATCAAATAATGCAATTTCATTAAATATGGTAATTAAATTTTAAAAACGTTTTTATAAATCTCATTATGTAACAGCATTAATTTTAGAATCAAAGAAGTGCAACATATCGCCATTTGGAATTTTATAGAACTTCTCTCCTAAACAATTTGGACATATGTAATTATGTAGACAATTGGAAGTACAAGAACTTAGACCAGGGCAACCTTGGGAAATGGAAAAAATACTAAGAGGGAGGGGGATAAAGTTCAGATAAACTTGATTTGTCTATGAGGCAGGCAAAAATTCCTTCCAACATACTGAGCTTGTGCTTTTTTTCTTTCTTATTTTATTTTGTGGTTCATAGCAACATCTTTATTTTTCAGGCTATGAGCATTGACTTCAGAGAGGAAGAGAGAAGGAGAGACAGATAGAAACATCAATGATGTAAGAAAATAATTGATTGGCTGCCCCCTGTACACCCCACAATGGGGCTTAAGCCCACAACCTGAGCACATTGGAAATTGAATTGTGACCTCCTGGTTCTTAGGTCAATGCTCAACCATTGAGCCATGCCAACTGGGCAGACCATGAGCATTTTTAAAAGGAATTCAGAAGAAGGGACTTTTAGTGCTTCTGCTCTTCCCCTGACATGGTTTTCTTTCTCATCCTTACTTTCTGCCTGGAAGTTTGGAGATGGCAAAGGAGCTTGAACAAAAGTAGTTGTTCCTTGTTGGTAATGATAAAGACATATAAGCACAATACTATATTGATATACACATAATGAAGTAATTTATAAACTATTTAATTAAATATCTTTATTGATTTCAGAAAGGGAGAGAGAGAGAGAGAGAGAGAGAGAGAGAGAGAGAGAGAGAGAGAAAGAAAGAAAGAAAGAAAGAAAGAAAGAAAGAAAGAAAGAAAGAAAGAAAGAAAGAAGGAAACATCAATGATGAGAATCATGAGAATCATTGATTGGCTGCCTCCTGCATGCTCCCTACTGGGGATTGGACCTGCAACCCAGGCATGTGCCCTTGACCAGAATCAAACCTGGGATCCTTCAGTACCCAGGCCTTTGCTCTATCCACTGAGCCAAACTGGCTAGGGCTAAACTATCTAATTAAATGTAGTGCATTTAAAGCTGAATAGTTCAGCCATTTCAACGTAACTTTAAAAGCACAATATTTGGTATAACAGGTCCATCCATTTCATTCTTTAAATTGTCTTATACATAATATAGGAAGCATTCTCTTAATTGAATTATCATGTCTGTACAATATGATATAGTAAAGACAGCTAAGTACTTAAAAATTATCCTAAATTATATTGAATTAATATCTGAGTTTCACTGAAGACAAGGTACTAGAATATACCTACAATGTCAGTAAAAAAGAAATTACTATCGTTCAATTATGATAATCCAAGAAAAAATTATAGTATTAAACATTTAGCAGTGTTCCCCGAGTTTATTGAAAATGTATTATCCTTTATCTTGCATTTCCATTTTCTTAGCAATGCATCTACAATAAATAGAAAAAAACCCCTACATATTTGAAACTAAGAATTTCTGTAAAGTGAAATCATGCTCTAGTGTTCTATTTTAACATGGCATCACACATATCATCACTCAGTTTCTAAATGTTCCAAAGGAATCTTTCCAGCAGTGTCTTCAACTAATTTTCACATACACACACTCAAAAAAAGTCATGAATTGGAAAGAGGCAGTTGGGGCATGAGCTAAATTTGTCTGATGGATAAAAATAGTAAATCCAGCGTGAACCACCTCTTTATACATAACACAGACGAAAAGAAACATTTTGTATAAGTAGGGTCTTTTCAAACAGTTTTCATTGAGAATGTGTGGTTTGAATTGCAATAGGCCTTGCTGTTTTCCTGTGATTGCATCATGTTCCTTGGTTTTTGAGTGTGTGTGTGTGTGTGTGTGTGTGTGTGAAATTTAAGAAAATTAAATTTTAAAAATGTTTCTCTTGTAATGAGTATCACGTACATATTTTGGTTTAGCCAGGTTGACGTTGCTGTCAAAAATTACTGACCCAGTGCAAGATATGTAACCAGCAACAATCCCTTGAAATCCTAACTGACCTTCCTGCTTTCTGTCACTTTGTCAAATTCTATATTTCTTTTTCATTTTTACTTAACATCTCCCCCCTCCTGCCAGTAAACTGCTAATTTTGTAGATTTGCCTGGTGTTGGATACTTGAAAGCTGAATCAGTAATCACGCCCCCCCCCCATTCCCACTGTTTGATGCATTATGTTTAAATATATGGGAATTTGGGAGTGTTTTAACTTTTTTTTTTTTTTTTTTTTTTTTTTTAATATATTTTATTGATATTTTACAGAGAGGAAGGGAGAGAGATAGAGAGCCAGAAACGTCGATGAGAGAGAAACATCGACCAGCTGCCTCTTGCACACCCCCCACTGGGGATGTGCCCGCAACCAATGTACATGCCCCTGACCGGAATCGAACCCGGGACCTTTCAGTCCGCAGACCGACGCTCTACCACTGAGCCAAACCGACCTCGGCTGTTTTAACTTTTTAAATGTTTATTTATTTTGAAGTTCATTCTTTAGTAATGTTTTTTCAAAGGCCTAAAAGATATTTTAATATAATATAAACCTGGTGAATTTTTCAACTTTAGCTACTCTGAGTTAATTGACCCAATTTAAGTTTCAGATCATGTTGACAAAAGGAAACTGAAGAGAGAAATGAGACTGGCTATATATAGCCAGTCTCAATATATATATATTTCAGAGAGGAAGAGAGAGGGAGAGTATGATAGAAACATCAATGGTGAGGAAGAATCATTGATCCACTACTTCCTACACACCCCACTCTGGGGATTGTGCCCTGACAGGGAATCAAACTATGATCTTCTAATTCATAGGTCAACACTCAACCACTGAGCCACACTGGCTGAGTGAGACTGACTATAAGGTAGCCAGTAGGAAATGAGTGAACTCTAATGGTGAAGAACCAAAAGCTAACTCAATAGCCACTTATTTATATGAAGATTGCAAGTGATTTATTAGTATCAACCCATCATCCACAACCTTTCCAGAGAAGCCTGAGCTTTGAATTTTAGAGAAAGAAACCAGCAAAAAAAGGAGAAACACACAGTGAAACAAGTACAAATGCAAGAATTATCCATGCAGAGTAGAAATTCATGCTTAAGTAATGTGCATTTTAATTACTGAAATGATAGTAGAATTCAATAGCATGCAAGATCTTTGCTTCTGAATGGCTTGCTTCTGGGCTACTGATGATATAGTAAGATAAAAATAGATTTTACAGGGGAAAATAAATCAACATTTGGATGTGTTTTAGTGGCTTAAACTGTTAAATTTATTAGTAATAGCTATATCTAATGCACATAGAGATGAATGATGTAAATGTGGAGTACTTCTGTGACTTCATTTCTGCAACTGTGCCTACCTTATACTTAGTAGGAGCTCAGTGAAGACTTAATGAGTTCAATTGCTTTCATTCAATGTTTTTATTAGGTCAGCTAACAAATGATGAACTGGTCTATACTGCTGGACAAAATGTTCAGTGCCTTTGAGTGCTGACAAATGTTCTGAAGTGGCTGCATAATTCCTTGTGCCTTTTAAGCTGTCCTTGTGATTATTCGGCCTGTCAGTGACATTGAAGAACATAAAATTATTGTTTTATTAGAGGCCTGGTGCATGAATTTGTGCACCAGTGAGGTCCCTCAGCCTGGCCTGTGGGATCGGGCTGAAACCAGCTCTCCAACATTTCCCAAGGGGTCCAGGATTGTGAGAGGGCACAGGCCAGGCTGAGCAACCCCACTGGTGCACAACTGGGGCCAGGGAGAGACATGAGAGGTTGGCCAACCAGGGAGGACCACTTGAGGGCTCCAGGCTATGTCTAGCCCATCTCACTCACTCATTCCCGATCTGCCAAACTCCAGCAACAAGCTAATCTACCAGTTGGAGCATCTGCCCCCTGGTGGTCAGTGTACATCATAGCAACTGGTCAATTGGTTGCCTGTCTTCCCTTGGTGGTCAGTGCATGTCATAGCAAGTGGCTGAGTGGCCTTAAGATATCATTAGCATATTATGCTTTGATTGGTTGAATGGACAACTGGCTGACCAGATTCTTAGCATATTAGGCTTTTGTTATATAGGATTGGTGCTGTTTTAAGAGCTCCATCTTGCTCATGTGCATCATGATTATTTGGAAGTATTCTTTGATGAGGTCATTTAAAGATGCACTTGGTACTTGAGAAGAACTATGAAGCCAGGATACCTGGTTAAATGTATACCTGCTATCTGCTCACCATGTAATTCTGGGAAAGCTCCTTTTCCTTTCAATGCCTGTTTCCCTGTGTGTAAAATGAAGATAATAATAATAATGCCTACCTCATTAGAATGCTGAAATGATAAATGAGTTGGTATATTTAAGGTACTCAGAACAGTGACAAGTTCATAGTAGGTGCTAAAAAAATGTTAACTCTAATTACTTAATGTGATTAAAATGGGTTAGGCATGCATTTTAAACTGTTATAATACATGGCATGCATAAGAGCATAGGTATTTGTTTTTATACAAAGCACACAGGCACACAAACACATATATACTTACAACTTCAACATGCATTTTATAGATCAGAAAATGGAGGAAAAATAATGATAAAATGTCTACTAATAAAAACAGGTCCTCAGCTGTTTGTCTGGCATCATGCATGAGAACTAATAAAGTGTTACCTTCCAATCTGCTTTTGTGAAAAGATTTGGAACAGAAATAGGGTTTCTTGGTAGTGTTCTACTGAGATAGAAGCACAGAGAATCATATCCTTACTTTGCTTTCTTATTTGAACAGGGTGTGTATTGATACAAAAGAAAACTAAGGGTTAAAGTTACATAACTTGAGAAAAAAAATAATATTTTCTTGGAATGAAGAGAGCATTTCATGAAAGAACATTTTTAGTATATTTTGGTTGGGAAACTCGTAGAGGAGATATTGGAACAACAAAAAGTGGCTTAGAATTTAACAGTGTTGGAATAGTCAAGGATGTTAAAAATTTTTATCTGCATGCTCAAATGAATTATGCATGATTCAGCCTTTTTTTTTAACTGAACATTATAGTAATGTTCACAGATATGTTCCTTGTTGAATTCTTTGTTTTTCTTGGAATGAGACAGAGACAAGGAAACATGGTGATAGAGCTTAAATGACATAGTAAGATAAGTCTCCTTAGTACATGTATTTCTGCCACCATAAACATCCTGGATTAACAGCCAAATGGTAGTCCTTTTGTGTCTTTTATTTATTTATTTTTTAATCATCACCCAAGAATATTTTTCGTATTATTTTTCGAGCCTACTCTAAATACCTCACTTTAGTTATTAACATATTTACTTTCATGTAGAGTACTGAGATCAGGGCTTCAATATATGAATTATGGGAAAACACAATCCAGCCCATAACAGTCATAATTGTGATAAATGAATTTAAGACCAGTGACTAAATGTCTGAACCAACCAAGAAATATTGTTATCTCTTTTTGATGTCTCAATTTTGAAACTGATGGGACTCTTTTTAGATTGTCTGTTGTGGTATGAATATCATCACCTAAGGAAATAGATTAATTATAAAAAGCACTGTGCTCACTCAGACCAAAGCTATCCTATCTATGCAAATTGACCATCACTCCACACACAATATGGCTACCCCTGTGTGGTCAAAGATGGCCTCCCCCATGTGGACACAAGATGGCCACCACAAGCATTGGGGCAGGGCAGTTGGGAGGGATCAGGCCAGCAGGGGAAGGCAGTTTTGAGCGATCAGGCCAGCAGGGGAGGGAAGTTGGGAGGAACCAGGCCTCCAAGGAAGGGCAGTTGGGGGTGACCAGCAGGGGAGGGAAGTTGGGGCAACCAGGCCATCAGGGAAGGGCAGTTGGAGCCCAGGTCTGTAGGGGAGAACAGTTGGGTGAGGACCAGGCCTGCAGGAGAGGGCAGTTAGGGGTGAACAGGCATGCAGAGGAGGAACAGGTTGGCAGGGGAGCAGTTAGACATCAATCAGGCTGTCAGGGAAGTGGTTAGGGGGTGATCAGGCTGGCAAGCAGAAGCAGGGGCAGTCAGGAAGGCAAGTGGGAAAGCATTTGGGAGCCAGCAGTCCTGGATTGTGAGAGGTAGGATTGGGCCTAAACAGGCAGTCAAAGAGTCCTTGAGGGGTCCCAGATTAAAGAGGTTGCAGGCTGGGCTGAGGAACACACAAACCCCCCATCCCGTGAATGAATTTTGTGCACTGGGCCTCTAGTTTTAAAGGGTTTCAAATCTGATGGAAACTTGCAACAGAGTTTTTACTCCATTTATTCTGAAATTACCACCAGTTAGAAAAGTCAGCGTTCTATATATTTTTACCTCAATTAATTCCTGATGATGTTTTTATTCTCTCACTTTGATAACTGAGGGTAGAAGGTTATAAAAGTTTCCCTGGATAAACCTCTGGGAACATAGGAGACATCGAAGGCCAGGAATTTTCTGAAAAACAGATACTCAAATGTATAAATATTTCACTCATTTCTAGGGTATTAGACAATGGACATGAGAAGTATGTTTTAGGATCAATAGTGTTATCCACCCAAGCTCTACAATTAACACTTGGTTATTGGGCACCCTTTGTGTGGGGGATAAAATGTCATTGCCAATGCTACTTTCAGTCAGTTCAATTGTTCCTTAGTACTAGATGCTATTGTATTTCTCATTATGATGCAGATATATATATATTTCCTTTCCAAAACTTATATGTTACTTATTACCCCTAGCAAAATAAAACAAATCAAAACATTTTCTGATGACATCAGGATTGCTGTGCATCATTAATGAAAGGTATATAAAAAGAACTTCATTTTAGTCAACTGAGAAAAACAAGAAAGTATATGTATTCTTTGGTTTAGGATAATATTTGACAAAACTGAATGATGACATTCATTGTTTTTAGCTGAAAAGCTGAACAATAATGAATTACCCATGATGTATCAGAGGATAATTTCAGGGAACCCAGAAGATTGAACAGTTATATTTATAAATATGAACGAGAGAATATTAAATTTATCTTAAAATTTATATTACTATGCAACTTAGAAGGATCTTTGAGATATCAAGATAAAATATTAATGGTGGATGATATTGTTTGGCATTTGTGTTGGAATCATTCAATAAATATTTTTCTTCTGCCACTAGAAAGAATGTATGTAAGTTTAAAAGGAGTTTAAAAGTATATTAAAATGAAAATGATTTTTTTATAACTGAGAAAGGCAGGAGAACTTTTTTTATATTTGGTTTTGGAATTAAGCTTCCCATTTCATCCCCTTTGTATTTGCTGTAACTTAGGTATTTCTGACATTACATGGTCTTCTTCTCCATTCACTAATGGTTCTTTCTCCTAGCATTGTTTCTAAAAAATTGATTTTCTGTACATCTCTTTTGCTATCTTTACCCTGTTATTTGGAATAAAAACTTTGGTAGAATTTCAACATATCTTTATGGAGCTGGCCTGCACCAGGGGCTGAGTCTACCCTGTGTGTTCTTCCCTCTCATCCCTCCTCCCTTCCACAGCAACCATGGAGAGCCTCTTCAAAACCCCAGGGAACCAGGAGCAAGATATGAATGTGACCACTGCTACCATTACAAACGTATTTATTTGCCTCTTCTTATTGTTCCTGTTTTCTCAAACTTCCTCAAGTCCAATTCTCATAACAAGTAGCAATTAATAAATGGGAAAGCCCTAGGAGGGTGTAGCATACCTCACCCATTATTCAACCTGTACTGTTCAGGTTCCTTGAACCTACTCTCTGACTTTCTGCATTCATGCATTTCCCCCCATGATTTTTCTCCTAGGTGGAACACAACTTCTTCCATCTCTGGCTTTTGAAAAGCAATGCAATGTTTTATATCATCTCAAGTATTCTAAGTACCACTCCTTAGTGCTTTCCAACTAAATGAGATTCAGTGTTTATTTTTTATGACAATAATTTTAACCTTTCTTGGAGTATACTCTAACATTCCCTGTGCTAATTGGCCAGAAATCCCTTGAGTAGAGAGAAGAGCATTCAGGAAGAGAATGGGCATTCATCCACATTAATTTCATCACCTTGAAAACTTAAAGAATGGAGTGGCTGATGTTGCCACAGAATTCATGAAAACTGAGATGAGAATAGACGTTTTAACAGAGCCTTGAAGATAACCAATATTTAAGATACAAAAACAGAGGCCAATTAGAGAGAATCAGAGAAGCAGCACACATGCATTTTTATTGATATATAAGGTACTAGGATGCCTACTAGTAAACTGTTGCAGTTGAGAAAAATGGCAGTCTTTTATTTATTTTGCAGAAGCCATTAATTGGATAGAGTCTTCTTGTGTCCAAGTGGATGTTTTGTCATTTGCTCTCATTCCTCTGATACTACTGCTTGTCTGATACCAAACTAGACTTTTAAATTAGCATTGATGGAAAATTTTGAAACGGCTAGTGGCAGCTATCATACACATGTTTTGCATGGGTACACATTCTTTCTATTTTTTTAAAAATATTGACTTCAAATATATTTATGTCTTCTGCTATTAATATATCTATAATTTTTAAATGGGTGAAAAAATCACTATGTGAGTTTGAGGTGTGTTCTAACTCAAGTGTGAGGCCTACTAATCAAATGTATTTGAGAGGACATAATATTTAAGATGTAAGGTAGCATGCTGCACAAAAAAAGGAGGCTATAGAAGATAAAAAAACCACATTACCCAAAATTTGCCTTGGTGTTCTAAAGAGTTCTATAGAGAACCATGTTGTCTGGGATTGATTCAGATTTACTTTTGAGTCTCACTCTGAAGTTCAGGTTTATGGTTTGAGAAACCTTTATCAGTTGGTCAAGAATTTGTTGATATTTACATTCACTTTTGCTATTACTGGTTGCCCTGTGTTATGTAAATTTCATAGTCCTTAATTTGCTTAAGGCTCAGATCTTTGATGGCTGATATTTTTCTTAGCTGTATAATATTGTACAAAAAAAAGCAGAGATCTTTGCAAATAAGATTTTTTATTTTGCCTCACCAACAAGCCCAGGAAGTTACCATGTATCGAGGGCCTAATAGTAATCAAGCTAAACTTAAAGTGAAGAAGACAGTGGCCCCCAGGGAAATTAAACCCACTATCTCTTGGAATTTGCTTTGTTGGTTGAAATATCATGGGGAAAACACTAAGGATGTTTATTTTATCTAGGAATCTGAATCGTGTAAGTTTATGGGAGCCTTTATTAAGAACTAGCTAGAGGAGCTAAGGAAGCTTGGCAATGAGTTCCTTGCTTTGGAAAATACTCTCCATTTTATGCTCTTAATACATCTAACGGGATAGAAGTAGAAGTCCATCTGACTACTGAAATTATGCATGCAAAAGTGATTTGAAATATATAAAGCATATGGCTGTCCATTTCAAATGCTAGATATAATTAATTTGTTAAAACATAAACTCTTCCTGGCCACATAAAAATGTAACCATGAAAGATACATAGAGAAATCATTATTTTTTAAAAAATATTCTGTCCTCAACATTAGAGATCTGTAATTTCACCCAGGAATTTCATATTGTCATTTAACCTTTAATCTTTATTTCTGTGGAGAAATGTGTAATTTGGGTACTAAAGTATCCAAACAGGACAGGCTTTGGATATTCAAATATAAGTAGGTAGTTGGAAAAAGAAAGTTTAAATAAGATGTGATGGAAGGGATAAGATTTGCAACAGAGGGCATTGGGCTAAAATAAAGGAATGCAAAAGACACTAATGTGATTGTGGATCTCTAATAAGAATATTATGAATAATACTTTATAAACAGGGGTGGGGAACGTCTGGCCTGCAGGTCATTCAAGGCTCACAAAATCCTTTGCTCTGGTCCTGCCACTTTAGGAGTGAGTTAATTAAATGTTTGCTCAAATATGGCAGGCTAACTTTTAAGTGGCTAATTGTGTATGACCCGGAAAATATATTATAAATATCTAAATGGCCCTTGGCAGAAACAAGATTCCTCACCCCTGCTGTATAATGTTTGAAAAATTCACAGAAATCAAATTGCATCAAGTGTGATCAGTAATGATCACAGGTGCTGTTTTATTACTTGTAGGGAAAGGGTTAGACAACTGATTTGATATATTTCATAAATATCTTGGCTCCTGCCTGTTGACAGGCAGGTATCAAATATTATTTTAACGGAAGTCAAAAAAATAGCACAACTTTCATCACAGGTTGACCAAATTATTCACCAGTAAAACAGGGAAGTAAAAATAATCTCCTTGGATGTCTATGTTGCTGTCACCGGTAATGCAGTCATGTGTACAACAAACTTTAACTTGAGTGAATCTTACTTTGACAGCCAAATTACTAGGGAAGTAGAGCCGCAGATGCCAAACAGAACATGTGCCCTCTTTTGACATTTTTGATGATTTTCTAATTATATTGTTACGTGAACTTCAATTATCTCCTCTGCCTGATTTCATTGCTCCTTTTACATACTTGTCCTGAATCTGACACTCTTAAATTGCTTGGAGGTTTCCTGAATGAATGATTAGTAATGATGATAGTAAACCAGTAATTTTTAAGTATTTTGCTTGTCTGTTATTTTTTACTGGAGTGTTTTGTGTTTTTTTTTTAAGTTAAATGCTTTGAAGGGTTTCCTTTGTTCTTAATAACATCAAACATATTTTTAAGATTTATCATAAGATGTAAGAGAACTTCCTTATTTTTGATGACTAAGATATTGGCTGAGTTTTTTTGGATGCACTTCCAATTAAAAAGCATATGTTTTCCAATCTGTGTGCCTCCAATGGTTGCGGTGATCACAGCAGAAAGAAGTTGTATGGAGTGTACAGCAGGGGTCGGGGGAGAGTCCTGAGGGGTCAGCCAGAGAGGTTTTCACCCTGCTGTGGATGAACGGGGCAATGTGACCCTCCTCAATGGGCACAAGAAGTGATCTTCGATTAACTCAAGAAATTGTCCCGATAGAGATGACTAGCATTTGGATTTCAACACCCTTAGTTAAATAAAACTTTTCTCATCCTCATGTTTAATCTTCTCCCCTAATTTTGGGGGAGGTGGGAGATGTGTAGTGATAGAAGTTAAGAGAAGTTGCTTACAGGAAGAAGAGGCATTTAGAGGAGGAGGAGAAAATACCAGAATAAAAAGGTAAATCCTGCACATTGTCCACCTTTGGAATTTTTTGGTTGTGCTTGAGCTAGAGAAGTTTTGAAATTTAAATGGCTTAAGATTAAAGTTTTTGGTAGCTTAAATACATACTATAAGAGCTACTTGTTAATTAATTACTAAAAGTGGTTAAAAATCTAAAGGGTATGCCCCGAATTTTTTTTCTAGGGAAGGAGAGAAAGGGTACTTCAAAGTTGATTTGGAGGGTTATAATGCTTTAAAAATAATGTTTTGCCAAAACCGGTTTGGCTCAGTGGATAGAGCATCGGCCTGTGAACTGAGGGGTCCTGGGTTTAATTCCGGTCAAGGACATGCACCTTGGTTGCGGGCACATCCTCAGTAGGGGGTGTGCAGAAGGCAGCTGATTGATGTTTCTCTCTCATCGATGTTTCTAGCTCTCTATCTCTCTCCTTTCCTCTCTGTAAAAAAATAAATAAAATGTGTATATTAAATTTTTTTTTAAATGATAATGTTTTTAATTCCTCATCAAACTTTTCTGAGACCAGCCGGTTCTGCAAACTGGTTACCCATGCATTATCTCATTTAATTCTTATGAGGTGGGTTCTATTATTACCATTTTAAAGAATGTGAGTTCAAGAGAGATTATGAAACCTATCTGAGCTCACACAGCTAGGAGATGGCTCAGCCAGATTTTGAAACTAGATTGTGACCAAGAAATCTGCCCTTGCAACCAATGTGGACAAGTGTCAGAACCCGCTGGAAAGGTGACAAGGATGCAGGACTGTGGAGAGCAGAGGCAGGCCCCGGATATAATTGCTTTGAGCTAGATAAAGGGCAGGCAGTTAAAGCCAAGGCCTGGGAACCAGGCTTTCAAACAGAGACTAGAAACCTTTAGTAAGTTTACCAGAACATTACATATATATATATATATATAATGTTGGCGTTTTTTATAGAACCAAGAATGGTGATTCAAGCACAAAATACACAAGATCCAAACTATTAATCAGCAAGGTGCCTAATAGAATGGGACAAGTGCACAGGCAAACAGCATTCATTCATTCTAGAAAAATATAGCAACCCTTATTATGGTCCAGGCTCTCTGTTAGGTTCTGAGATTATATTAGATCAAAAACCAAACAAAAGCCCATCCTCATGCAGCTTCTTCAAAAGGCAAAGAAGCAGAGTGGATTTTTTGTTCTTTATCTGCTTTTTGGTTTGTTTGTTTCTAGTTAGGAGCTTCCCAACTTTGGATACATACCAAACAATTTTCAGATTCACGGTTCCCTTGTGTGCCTACAAGTCTTGCAGAGGGTGCCAAATCACTCCTTTATCGATGCCCTTTCACAAGATTGTTTATGCAGCAGGTGATTCAGAAAAGTGAGGAAATACATCCCAGGAATGCATCATTTAAACCTGGCCCTTAATAAATATTGGTTGGTTGGAAAATGGCTATGGGTTGAACACAGGTAATTGAATGTAATATCTCTAGACATTCATATGGCTAGTTTGGAGCTCATACATTATGGCAGTTCTTTTTAATTTTTTTCCTCCCGAAATAAATCCCTTGCTATTTTCAGGGGGCTGTTATATGTTCACTTTCAGCAATGTAAGTATTTGGAAACTCTCAAGGCCAACCGGTGAGGAAAGATTGGGTTGGCTTAATAGGTGGTGGGCATTTGAAACGTAACGGGCAGAATGAGATTAATACGTTCTGTAATTCTATATCTTGAGCTATTGAGTGAGAATTTCTATTGCTCTATTGATAGGAAGCTGCTGTTCAGATAAAGTTGTTTTGTCAGACAGGACATCATATATATTTTGTTGTCATGTCTCTTTTATGTTTTTATTTCCTTTAAGAGCTGAGTGTACTTTCAAAATTTTTGTTCTTGTGCACAATTTCCTTTCAATGTTCTTTAAAACGTATCTGCCAAGAAAATAGTTCACCTCCGTGCAAAATGTTAACATTTTCAATTTTAAGTAAAAGCCACCTTGCAAACAGTGTTATTTCAAAACGTTTGATTTGTCATGATATGTTCAGTCTATTTTTAATGTTCTGCAAATTGAATTTTGAAGATGGTGTTTGTTCCAAGTTAAAGCAGTGTGAAATATGTTGCATTATGACTGAGTGGAAGAGAAAGAGAGATCCAGGAATAAATAGATCTAGAAGACAACTCACAGCTAAATTATCTCTTTCCATTTCCCCAGCAGAGGGAATTAACCCACCAAATGGCACCTTGCCCTCAAAGTCAGACTGAACTTCATTTATGAACAAGTGGGTCCATTTCTTTTGTTGAAATTTTTCAATTAATGTGAAGCACTAAATATTGTAGAATCACAAATAAGTCACAAGCCCCAATCTTTTCAATGGAAGTTTGATTTAGTGTCTTACTCCATTGGTATAAGTATGTGCACAATGCTTAGCCCATGGTAGGTATTCAGTAAATGTAACTGATAAAGTTTCCTGGTGCTTTTCCTAACAAAGGATGATTACCATGTATTGTTTCTTTCTTAATACCAGATTACATACCAACCACTGGGTATAAAAATGGGTGTAATCACCCAGCTGGTATGGCTCAATGGTTGAACATTGATCTATGAACCAGGAGGTCAAATTGGATTCCAGGTCAGGGCCTATGCCTGGGTTTGAACTTGATCCCCAGTAGGGGGCATGCAGGAGGCAGCTGATTCTCTTTCATCATTGGTGTTTTTATCTCTCTCTCCCTGTCCTTTCCTCTCTCTGAAATAACCTTGTGTGTGTGTTTTTTAAAAGGGTATAAATGCTGCAGCTATTAGGAAATTCATAGTAAGTGGAGGGACACAGTCTGTAACACTAAGGGAGAAATGCTAAGGCCACTAAAGAAGCTTCATGAAGGAACATTTGCAAGTATGTTGGGATAATCTGATTGAAACTACCATTTTGAAGAATTCACTTTTTGAGCAGCTATAATTTCTTTTTACCTTCTCTAGGGAGCCTGTATTTTAAGTCTAGCAAGTGAGAATGCATTGCTGAACAGCAACATGCATGTCCCTTGTCACAAAGCAATGCCCTTCAGTAAATAGCTTTGACTTCATGAATGTTTACAAGATTAAATTCAGACTTATAATATACTAGTGGCCCAATGCACAGATTTGTGCACATTGAAAGGAATTTAATCAGAAGAAATACTTTAATATCGCCATTTGCCCTCTCTCTATAAAAGAAGTGTCAACCAAATTCACAATTGACAATAACAGATCTAAACACATTATGTGATTGGCACCAGCAAGAGCTTTATCTGTATATTGCATGCACAACTCAACTTAGCCTTTTATAGATATAGAACAAACTTGCTTAATTAGACCTGCTTTCTGATGTAGCTAAACCTTTTCCAGCCCAGTGAAGCACCCCAACTTCTCTTTCAGGTAATTGTCAGCAACACAGCAGGATACCAGTATATCAACACAGATTATTATTGTAGCTCACACAGGGAGAACAAAGGCTACAATAATTAATTGCAGCAGTGCTTAACTATATTCTGCGCAGTGAGAAAACCTGAAGTAATTTTCAAGTTCTACCATCTCTTACTTCTTTTCAGTCCGGTCAAGTTTCTAAGCTTTCTATAAAAGGAAATAGGATTCCACCATGTTTCCTATTTGCCTACTCTAGGACTTCTGTGAGGATCCAAATGAGATGAGGCATGGGAAAATGCTTCACAGACATTTGGTTCCAGTGTGAAATGTCTGCAAGTTGTGTTTCCGGGCTGAACAAACTGTAAGGAGGCTAGTTGTTGCTAGGGAGAGGGAGTCAGGCATTGCTATGTGACGTCATTACCTGGTGCCCACAGCAACTGTTTCCAGGCTGGGCTAGGCTGTGGGCTGCATTTTGCACAATGGGGTCTTGACAGCATTGGCTGTGATTTGGTGGATGTCACCTTAGGGTGGTGGCGGGGCCTGTGTCCCACTTGGGGGCGGTCGAGTGTTGTTTTGTGGGCATTAGGTCCATGGTGCCAGTGCTCATCACAGCAGCTCCTGCGTTGAGAGTCTACCCCCTAGTGGTCAGTGCACATCATAGTAACTGGTCAGAGGGTCGGACACTTAGCATATTAGACTTTTATATAGAGAGATTTTTTAAAATGTTGATTTCATCTATGCAGTACCTGTTTCCATTTTGTTAATTTTCTTCTTATGTCCTATGCCTATTATGTTGACTTTTTTGTCCTTCCTTTAAATGGATTTAGTGTACAAATATGATTTATTTTTCAAAGTTTTAAAAAGAAAAAGAGTGTTTTATAAGATAAAGATAATAAATCCTTAGCCTTTCACCTAGAAAATCAGAAATCAAATAAAATGATCACTTTGAGGCTGAAATTATATTTTACTGTCTATAGTAAATATGTATGTTATGTGTTCATATAATCATGTATATCTATATTTCCATATATGTGTGTATATATTTTACATATATAGTGCTTTATATTTAGTGGGTAATTAGTACTTAAAATTTAATTTCTTGTGGCTCTTTTACTATTGTAACATAATACTATTCTTTATTATAATTTTTATAAGTTTTTCAGAAACTTTAAATGCTAAAACTCACTTTTTACTATTGTCATGCATAACTTTTTCATATTTAAATTTTTAAGTATTTTAACTAATGAAGTACATTTTTAGTTAGAATTTCAGAGCCATCCTAATAGGCTAGAAAACTTTTTTTAATGTTTCATATTGATTTGTTTTCTAACTGTCTAGAGGAAATAACTTACAGGTGGTATTTTTGTCTTTTATACACTTGAAAAGCAGGTCTTTTGGAGACATAAACGATCTTGTGTTTTATTTTTGTATTTCTTTGTGAAGTGCTTTCCTTTTTACCCTCCTTGCTAAATCAGTGTGGAGCCCAAAGCATCATTACAGAGTAAGGAAAGACTTAGAGAATTGGATTTTTACCTGGGAAATTGGATTTTGAGGAATTTGATTTTCCCATTGGAGTGTGAATGACAGTAACTCAAACTCTAAGAGAAAGACATCTTTTAAAATGTCCTTGCAGACAAATTTACAAAACACCAGACCAACGATTTTCAACCTTTCCATCTTCTGGCACACGTAAACTAATTACTAAAATTCTGCTGCACACCAGAAAATATATTTTTTGCCAATCTGACAAAAAATACGTATAATTTATAATTTTGATTCATTCACCCTGGTCTGCTATTATTGTGTTGGCTATTGTCATTTTTTTTATTTGACAATTTAAGGAGAAATGGGTCATGCTCCTGACTAAATAGTCAGGTGCTGCATGTTTTAAAAAGTCTTGAAAATTGCTGCCTTTGACCATGGCTCTTTGTTATTAAATCACCAGTTTCTCCCCATTGGCCTTTCTCCTTCCAGCACCTGCATAACATGGGTGATGGGTTAAACGGCAAGTTATGTTAGGAGTCACAAAGGTTCTGACGCAGTGCTAAATCACACAATTGTTTGAGGTTATCAGAAAAAAAGAGACACCAAGCCAGATAGACACACACTGAAAACAGTTAGGTTCGAAGACAGAAAAAAAAATGAGTTTTAGCATTTAAAGTTTCTGAAATGTTTATAAAAAGTGTAAAAAAAAATCTTATTACATTAGAATAGTGAAATAGCATAAAGAATTTATATATTTACTAGAGGGAGGCCTGATGCATGAAATTCATGCAAGAGTAGGTCTTCCTTCCACAGCTGCCTGCACTGATTTCCCTCCAGCCACATGCAGCTGCCTGGAATTGGGTTTCCCCCTTCTGCCAGCAGGCACCGAGGACCCGGCTTCCCTCACACCCCAGCTCCTTCCAGAAGGTTGTCCAGAAGGGAGTCCGGAAGGATGGCTGGTCCAATTAACACACCATTCTGTTATTATTATAGATACACAGATTTCTGTGGGTCTGAAGAAATCCTGCAGAGTATATTCATACAAAAGCGAGAAAGGCAGTTTTTTTTTTTCAATTATGTGGTCTAGACAATGTTTAAGTATCACAATTACCTGTCTTTGTCATTTTCTCTCAGTGAACTCTCAGATAGGTTGACCTAATTATTTGTTCTGTATCTTTTAAATACTAACCACCTTATTCAATTAAGTGACACCCTTTAGTAATTACTGAGTTGATGAGTCTGGGGGGTCCGCATTTCCATCAAGGCAGACAGAGCATTAACTATTCCAAAAGCTAGCAGAGTGGTCTGCTGTGCTCATTAATTTTTGAGCCACTGAATTCAAATTATGCTCTGAAGTTGCCTTTGTGATAATACTTACATAAAAAGATACTACATCACAGTTGAATGGCTTGATGCAGACAGATTATGGAGTGAATCCCTTGCTAGTTTTAATGCTGCTTATTATTTTTAATTTGCACGGGCACTTGAGTCACAAATTTGATATTTATTAGGAGCTATAAATCCAGTTGTGCAAGCCATTCTTTTAAAATTAGAACATGTTTTCGAAATACTTGCTCCAGAAGTTGTGACTATTACTGGCTAAGTCTGTTCTGTTCCAGACCTTTTCCCAAGCCCCATTCTATTGAAGACTTGCTGACCAATGGGCTGAGGCTCAAAGCGGCTGAGTATTGTCGAGCAAAAGGCTCACCTGTGCAAGTTGTGAGACAAGAAGAGCCTCAAACTTTGGATTCCTGGCCTCTAGAAACAATCTTATTGCTATTCAAGTTGCTGAGTATTAACCAAGACGTACAAAATTATCCCCGAATCACCTTGTGTGCTAGTTGCTGGTCATATAAAGGCAGCTGTCACTTTTCTGATGTTTTAGCATTTCAATTACATTCCTATGGATCATCTTTTGTCTTCTTTTCTCATTTCTAACATTGAATATTAGTATATTTCACAAAGTTGATATGAGACTTAGTGTATATTTTCTAACTAGCCTGAAATTTAGTACCATGATGAATGCACAAATATGCATTTAATTAAAAAAGTAAAACATGAAATATGTAAAATTTTCAATAACACAGAACACTACTATATATATATATATATATATATATATATATATATATATTCTCTTCTTCCCAAACGTCAGTGTTCACAGTTTCGTATGCTATTTTATGTTTGCAGTAAATACATTTAGTTTTGTTGTTGCTGCTGGTTTTAGTGTTATTATTTTATAAAATGGGTTCATATTATACACATATTACATACATCAATATTATACAAATATGCATACATATACATATACACATACATGTATATATATGTATCATACTATAACTTGCTTTATCCTGAAATTTATATTATGCATTCTTTCTTATACATATTTTATGGCATATAATATTATTTAGTTAACAATTCCCTTAGATTGAACATTTAAATTGTTTCTATTTTAAAAAACATTAAATTAAGTTCTAACAGATGTCATGGTTCACTCATCTAATGGTCAGGTTTCAATATTTATAGATTTTATCCTTTTTCATTGATTTGTTACTGCACTGTATTGATCACTGCAAACTTTCATATGTGTTGATATCAAGAAAAGTTAGTTCTCCCTTATTATCCTATTTTCTTTAAAATACCTTGGCTATTCTTGCATTTTTTCTTCTAGATGGACTTTAGAATCGACTTGACAAGTTATTTAAAAAATTAAAAAAACTTGATATTTTGATTGTGATTGCACTGAATTTTAGATGTATTTGGGAAGAGCTGGCATATTAAAATATTGAAACTTTGAAGTTTAACCATGTATCTGACATTTGACATTTTAATGGTGAGTAGGATTACTGTAGCTGAAGAACAGACTCTGTGTGTGTGTGTGTGTGTGTGTGTGTGTGTGTGTGTGTGTACGTGTACGTGCACAGGGTTGAATACATAAGATGGTGAATCTTCAAAGATTTTACATATGATTCCATGAATTTGTGGGAAGTGGTGGAGTGGGGAGGAGGAAGGGAGAAGCCGATGTTTGAATATATTCAAATATCTTCTCTTACCCTGGGCAGTTCAAAAGCTAGAACACTGGCTTCTTCTTCCTTCTCCCTTGGGGAAGACCGGAAATGTGGTTGGAATAGGAGACAGGTGTCAGTGAAGGAGGGGCCTTTCTTCTAACTCAGAGACAGTCCTGGAGACAATAGGATTTAGATTCAGGGCTGTCCATGCCTCTGCCTGTTGGATTGAAAATGGTCACTATCTATCCCCAGTATATCATTCCACCCACATTTTTCATTCTTCTCCAAGTATAGGTTCTTGGGCCTGATATTTCTTCCTGTGTTTTTAACCTGTCCCCTCATCCTTCCCTGGTCATGTCACTATGTAACAAAACCAGCACTTCATTGATACCTGTTATGTGCCAGGTACATACTATCCTGTTCGTGGCATTTATCACTGAATAGCATGGACTAGTCCCATCTCTCATGGAGCTTACATTCTAGTCATAATCAATTTATAAAAAACTGTAGTGCTTTAGCAGATGTTAAGTGCTAAGAACTTATAAAAGTAGAGCACAGTGGGATCAAGTTGGGAGAGGATTATACTTTTAAATAGAGTGGTTAGTACAGAGAAATGAGAAAGTGACATTTGTGGCAAGTGTTGAAAGAAGTTGGAGGATTGGATTAGCAGTGAATATATCTGGACTCTACAGTAAGTTTATTTGCATTACTCTTGAAATAAAAATAAAATGTCAAGAGACGATGTTCCTATTCATTCATTTGTGTATGTTTGTCCGGTCTTCAGTAAGTTATTGTGATCTAGAGGTTAGCTTCTCCCGTCCCTTAGTTCTGGAAAGTTTCCCATCAATACCTTGGAATACAGCTTAGTTTGATCTAATTTCCTCTACAGGAATACTTGGAATTCCACCAAAATTCAAACAAAACGAGGGTCAGAGGTCAGCTTCTTTTAGTTTATGAATTCTATACAAATATGGATATGAGTTTATAGTCAAGAGGTTTTGGGTTTAATTGGTCCTGGGGTGGGGGAGTATTTGCTGAGTGAAGAAATGGGAATAGATGGATAGATTTGCCCTTCATTCTCTTCCCCCTGCATGTATTGTGTTTTTGTGTTTGTTTTTGTTTGTTTGTTTGTTTGTTTGTTTGTAAATTTTCAGAGCACCTTTTATGTGTTTCCTCTACATTACTAAATGTCAGTTAATTCTGCTTTTTACTGATTTCAAGCATGGACTTTAATTAAGCTTCAGTATTTGGAAATTTTTGCATCCTTTATTTCTTCCAACGTCTTTGTAATAACTTGTTCATTCTAGCTTGTCTTTTCCTTATAGCTCATTTTCTTGTTTTGTAGAGCGTATCATTCTTTGATGTCACCAAATAATTATTTTCAAAAAAAATATTTTGAATCCTGCTGTGCCTTTAATAGTGCATTTACAGGAAACGTTGCCTTATTATGTACATTATGTTTTAAGTAAAAGACATGAAGCCTAATTGGCAGGTGGCTGTGGAAAGCATTATCTGGGTAGTATTATTCCTCTCAGAGGAGTAAACTCCCATGACCTTCGTGTCCCCAAGAGCCTCCTGCCTGTCAGCCTCCCCACCTGGCTTGGAGGAGGTGCCCAGCAGGTGTTGTAGAATCTTACTCACAGACATTGTTACTTTTTTTAAAGCCTCACATATAGAAGATAGGATGCCTTTGTCTATAACCCAATGCATGAGTTTAAATTCCACTTTTCCCCACTCATGTCAATTGCATGCCACAGGGCAAGTCATTTATCTTAACCCAGTTACATGGGCTTCAATTTTCAGATCTGTAAAGTAGAAATGAATATAGTGGACGTAGTTTAAATATCTTAAAGAATGGTTGGCAAATAGTAAGAAATATGTATTAGCAAATGTACTCTTCATTTTGTTTACTATTATGTATAGACCCCATAGTTTTTATTAATTTTATAGTGGTTTCTGCCTTAACTTGGTTCTGCTGTCTCACATATAGCTTGGGTTATTATTGCCAGTTTTTTAAAAATATATTTTATTGATTTTTCACAGAGAGGAAGGGAGAGGGATAGATAGCTAGAAACATCTATGAGAGAGAATCATCGACCAGCTGCCTCCTGCACACTCCCCACCAGGGATGTGCCCACAAACAATGTACATGCCCTTGACTGGAATCGAACCTGGGACCACTCAGTCCGCATACCGATGTTCTATCCACTGAGCCAAACCGGTTTCGGCTATTATTGGAGCTCTGTATCTTCATAGTGTTTTAAGCCAATGGAGAGCTTCAACAAAGGAATAAGGAAATCTCAATTGTCCCTCGCTGGTTTTGTTCGGTGGATAGAGCATCTTCCCACAGGTCCTGGGTTTGATTCCAGTCAAGGGCACAGACCTCAGTTGCAGGCTCAAGTCCCAGTCCTGGTGGGGAGCGTGCAGGAGGTAATCAACCCATTGATGTTTCTCTTTGTCTCTCCCCATTCCCTTCCAGTCTTTCTCTTTCTAAAAAACAAAAACAAAAAAACAAAAACAAACAACAACAACAACAACGACAACAAAGAACAAAAAAAAATCTCAATTGCATGTTCTGAATCATGAATTTATCTTTCATCCCTGAATTAAGTTAGTTTCTAATCATAACTTTCCGATCCTAGGACTTAAATTCTGGCTACTATCATAATACTTGTATATGGAGATATGCTAACTATTTCCCCTCTCATGGATTTGAAATAACATGGGGGAAAAAGTTAATTAGAACTTCTTGTTGACAAGATGCATATAGAAATAAAGATACCTTGTGGTATGAAAATGAAATATAGTCTATATTAAACTGAATTTGATCTAAAGTATATTGCAAAAGGAATAAATAATGCTAATTAGGTGGTAGGTGAATAATAATGCCCTTGCTACAAAAAATTATGTGTTTTTAAGTATTTTTTAGCTGATGGAAAAATAAAAAGAGCATGAGAAAGGTTATAAAATCTAAGCGTTATGATAGTATATTGCTACTTAAGTGTATTGTATATTAAGGTATTCAAATTTATTTTGCAAAAGAAATGAACCTTTATATTTCTAAGAAATACAACTAAGATTTTTCTCAAGATGTTTTATTTTGGGGGCATTGGTTTTACTTTTAAAATAGTAAAAATAATGCCTACTTCAAAGGGTAGTTTTTCAGACACGGTGAAAGATAATGTATGAAAAATAGCACAGCACAGTGTGAGCACAGAAGATCCCTAGTGAAGGTTTGTAAGCATTTAACCCAGGGAAAAGCATGTGGCCTTACCTCTAAGGAAATATTGAGAAGGGTTTTAACAAAAAGTGCCAGTTTTTGCTAAAAATCTAATGGAGTAAATTTATTGTAGGGTTATTTCAGATACTGTATTACTTGCTTTGCTTGTCAGTCACACAGACTTTTTCTCCATTGTCTATATCTGCAAAAAAATATGTATTCCTCAATTGTCTGGCAACTTTTTCACATTGTTTTA
This sequence comes from Vespertilio murinus, assembly GCA_963924515.1. Lineage (NCBI taxonomy): Eukaryota > Metazoa > Chordata > Mammalia > Chiroptera > Vespertilionidae > Vespertilio > Vespertilio murinus. The sequence continues at coordinate 31,923,011 of OZ004711.1, forward strand.
ATGTGGAGAAGTGTTCAAGTGAGTAAGAAAAAAGGACAACTCATTTTCCATCATATTCTTTTTTTTTTTTTTTTTTTTTTAAAACACAAACTAACATGTTTTTATTAATTTCATATAAACGCAGGAAAATCTCACAGGCTCATGTTGATGTTTCATAATCAATTCTAAAGACACAGGAGATATAAAAGTACAGGGCATTTACAGCTGTCCTTGCCCATCACTTCACCCAGGAGGCTCTGTCCCAGCATGGTGGATCCAAGTGTCCTGCTCCACTTTCCATGGCTGGCAATGCTATTGGCCACATGTAATTCTATCCTGCACCCTTGGATTCCAGGCCATGAAAAATAAGTGCCACAATAGCTTCAAGAGAGGAAACAATACTTTCACTATTCATATTGCCTATGAGATAGTACAGGCAGATGATTTGCATCATATTGTAGAGATTTAATATTAAATGAAAGTCAGGTCTCAACTTTCCAACCATTTGAGATGGCCAATAACTTGTATCTGTGTTTTACTTTAATTTTATTCAAAATTTAAATATATATATTTCAATCAATATATATATATATATATATATATATATATATATATATATATATATATATATACCGTATATTGATTTCAGAGAGGAAGGGAGAGGGAGAAATATAAATGTTAATGATGAAAGAGAATCACATCTTGCACACCTCACACTGGGGATTGAGCCCGCAACCAAAACCTGTGCCCTGACTAGGAATCAACTCATAACCTTCTGGTTTATAGGTCAATGGTTAACCACTGAGCAATACCAGCTGGGCTACTTTTTTTTTTTTTTTTTTTTCTTTTTTTTTTTTTTTAATAAATCTTTATTGCTCAGATTATTACAATTGTTTCTCCTTTTTCTCCCCCATAGCTCCCTTCCACCTGATTCCCACCCCACCCTCTGCCCTTACCCCCTCCCCCCACTATTGTCCTCATCCATAGGTTATACAATTTTAATCCAGTCTCTGCACCCCACACCTCTTTCACCCTGATAATTATCTATCCACTCCCTTTCTTTGCCCCTAATTCTATTATATTCACCAGTTTATTCTATTCCTGAGATTTTTAATTCACTTGACCTTCTTCCTCTTCTTAAGTAATACCTTTCAGCATTTCATATAATACTGGTTTGGTGGTGATGAACTCCTTTAGCTTTTTCTTATCTGTGAAGCTCTTTATCTGCCCTTCAATTCTGAATGATAACTTTGCTGGATACAGTAATCTTGGTTGTAGGTTCTCCCTATTCATCACTTTGAATATTTCTTGCCACTCCCTTCTGGCCTGCATGGTTTCTGTTGAGAAATCAGCTGATAGTCGTATGGGTGCTCCCTTATAGGTAACCAACTGCTTTTCTCTTGCTGCTTGTAAGATCCTCTTTTTGTCTTTTACCCTTGGCATATTGATGATGATGTGTCGAGAAGAATTTTTCTTTGGATTCCTCTTGTTTGGGGTTCTGTAGGCTTCCTGTACTTGTAAGTCTATTTCTTTCACCAGGTGAGGGAAGTTTTCTGATATTATTTCTTCAAATATGTTTTCAGTATTTTGCACTCCCTCTTCTTCTGGCACCCCCATAATTCTGATGTTGGTGCGCTTGCAGTTGTCCCAGAGGCTCCTTACACTATCTTCAACTTTCTGGATCCTCTTTTCTTTTTCCTTCTCCAGCGGAGTGTCTTTTGGCTCTTTGACCTGATTCTTGTGTTCTTCCATTCTGCTGTTGGATCTCTGCATAATATTTTCCATTTTAGTCAGTTTATCTATACTTTTTAGTTGGGTCTCATGAAGTTTATCGAGCTTTTCTAGGATATTGTTGCATAACCTTAGAACCGTAGTTCTGAACTCTATATCCTCCATCTCTTTTGTTTGAGATCTATTTCCTTGTCTCGGCATTATCACTATTTTTCAGAGTTGGTAGGATGGCTTTGTGTGTTTGGTGTCCTATATAGCACAGTGGGTCAGCCTCCTCAGTTACCTGAGGTAGACACTCTTGGTGATCCCCTTTGTGGACTGTGTGCACAGCCTTGTTGTAGCTAAGTCTCTATTGTTGTGAATTGACCTTCAGGCCAATTGGATGTGGGTATCAGCTGTGTCTACTCTGGGATAACTTCTGTATTGGAGACAGTCTTATAGGATCAGACTTGAAAAACTGCAGAAGCCTCTGCTCAGCTTGGACGGGGCGGAGTCTCAGGGCTGAACTGACAGTCTTGGCTTCTGCCCTGCCCTTGTGCGCTCGCCTGAGTTTCCGCCTGACCGGCCCAGTTTCCCCAAGCAAGAGCGTGGGTGCCCCAGGGGCTCTCCCGGACTTGGGCTGGTCTCTGTAGTCTGGAGCTTCTCACTCCTTCCGCTACAGAGAGGCCGCCACCTTGTACAGCGAGGCAGCGGCAGCCTCCGTGGTCAGACCTGGAGCTTCTGACTCCTTCCTCTACAGAGAGGCCACCACCTGGTACAGAGAGGCAGCGGCAGCCTCCGTGGTCAGACCTGGAGCTTCTGGCTCCTTCCGCTCCGGAGGGGGAGGGGCGGCAGTCAGACCTCAGCGCATACTTGCTCGCGCGCGCGAGTCTGTAGACCCTGCCGGCTGCGGCTCAGGTCCCCGGTCTCCCAGTCTCTGAGTCTCTGAGTCTCTGGGTGCCTTTCTCCACCCGTATGAGCCTGGGACCACGGAATTTCAGCCGGGGTTGGGTTCAGTACAGTCCGAAAGGGTTCCGTGCAATCGGGGATTTCTCCCCTCCCACCGCCAGGCAGGCGTTCGGCGGCCGCGTGCGCGAGCGTCTCCTACCTCAGCGCTTTTCGGCTCCCAGTCCGATCCGTGAGCCTCTCTCTTTCTTTCTAGTTGTAGCTATTCCACTCCGCCAGCTTTCCTGAGGTTTTGGTGAAGTCCTTTTTGATTTTAGTTGTTTTTTTAATTAAATTGTTGATGAGGCGGCAGCTTAGGAGACTGCCTAGGCCGCCATCTTGGATGTTCTCCCCATCATATTCTCATGATACATTTTCTGCTGAATTTCTCATCGTGATAATAGCTCAGGTTGACTCCACCCCCTGTGACAAGTAAACGTCAGGTTCCATGCCAGGTGCCACTGATCTAGCATCCGAGCCAGTGAAGTAGGTGTAACCACATTTTATTGATTAATAACCCACGTCAGAGGGAGTGAAGGAGTTCATCCAAGTTCAAACTAATGATATTGAGGTTGAAGGATGGGTCAGTTTGGCTCAAAGCCATGTTCCCAACTTGAAGAATGCTTGCCAATGTTTGAGATGTTCCTCATCATTTTGAATACTAGACTTAATAATCTGTACTATGAAATATTTACACATTGCCCATTTTCATTACATCGTTTGTGTTGTTCTGTATTTTAATATAGAACATGAGGATAAGTAATATAATTTAAAATTGTCTTAAAAGTTGACAAAAAGCAAGTCTAATTTTAAGGAAACAAAGAGACAGATCAAGATGTATTCAACTCTAACTAGGGTTTTTACTATTTTGAAGGACTAACAAATGGAATCCTGAGATAAAACAAAACCTAAAAAGTCTTTCAGTAATTGGAATAATAGTATGTGTGCAATAGAAAAGTCACAATCTATAAATATATGTACCAAGATGTGGATTTAATAACTGGTAAAACATTATTTTATTTTCCCCTATAATATTTTTTCTTTATTGAATAAGTTAGTACATACGTGTCCTTATCCCCCAATGCCGCTCCACCCCCCAACTTATGCCCTCACCCCCTGCTGTCTGTGTCCATTGATTAGGCTTATATGCATGCATATAAGTCCTTTGGTTGATCTCTCCCCCTTACCTCTACGTCCCCTAACTTCCTTTTGAGGTTTGATGGTCTGACTGATGTTTCTCTGTCTCTGGATTTGTTTTTGTTCATTAGTTTATGCTGTTCATTATATTCCACAAATGAATGAGATCATGTGATATTTAACTTTCTCTGACTGGCTTATTTCACTTAGCACAATGCTCTCTAGTTCCATCCATGCTGTTGCAAATGGTAAGAATTTTTTTCTTTTTTTACAGCAGCATAGTATTTTCATTGTGTAGATATATCACGATTTTCTAATCTATTCATATGATCATGGGCATTTAGGCTGTTTCCAAATCTTAGCTATGGTAAATTGTGCTGCTATGAACATAGGGGTGCATATATTCTTTTTGATTGGTATTTCTAGCTTCTTAGGATATATTCCTAGAAGTTGGATCACTGGGTCAAATGGAAGTTTCATTTTTAGGTTTTTTTTTTCTAATATATTTTATTGATTTTTTACAGAGAGGAAGAGAGAGGGATAGAGAGTTAGAAACATTGATGAGAGAGAAACATGGATCAGCTGCTTCCTGCACATCCCCTACTGGGGATGTGTCTGCAACCAAGGTACATGACCCTGATGGAATCAAACCTGGGACCCTTCAGTCCACAGGCCAACACTCTATTCACTGAGCCAAACCACTTTTGGCTCATTTTTAGTTTTTTGAGGAAACTCCATACTGTTCTCCACAGTGGTTGCACCAGTCTTCATTCCCACAAGCAGTGCACAAGGGTTCCTTTTTCTACACATCCTCGCTAGCACTTGTCATTTGTTGTTTTGTTGATGATAGCCATTCTGACAGGTATGAGATGGTACTGCATTGTTGTTTTGATTTGCATCTTTGAGCATGTGTTCATATGTATCTTGGCCTTCCTTATGTCTTATTTCAAAAATATTTATTTATGTCCATTGCCCATTTTTGGATTGGGTTGTTTATGTTCCTTTTGTTGTATGAGTTCCCTGTAAGTGTTGAAAATTAAATCCTTATCCGTGATAACATTGACAAATATATTCTCCCATGCAGTGGGCTTTCTTGTTGTTTTGTTGATGGTTTCCTTTGCTGTACAGAAGCTTTTTATTTTGATGTAGTCCCATTTGTTTATTTTTCTTCTTAGTCTCCATTGCCCTAGGAGCTGTATCAGTGAAGGTATTGCTTTGGCATATGTCTGACATTTTTCTGCCTATGGATTCCTATCTTACATTTAAGTCCTTTATCCATTTTGAGTTTATTTTTGTGTATGGTGTAAGTTGGAGGTATAGTTTCTTTCTTTCTTTCTTTCTTTCTTTCTTTCTTTCTTTCTTTCTTTCTTTCTTCTTTCTTTTTTGCATATACTGTCCAATTTTCCCAACACCATTTATTGAAGAGACAATCTTGACTCCATTGTATGCTCTTGCCTCCTTTGTCAAATATTAATTGGGCATAGTGGTTTGGATCAATTTCTGGGTTCTCTATTCTATTCCATTGATCTATATGTCTGTTCTTGTGCCAGTATCAGGCAGTTTTGAAAACAGTGGCTTTGTAATACAGCTTGATATCTGATATTGAGGTCTCATCTACTTTATTCTTTTTTCTTAGAATTGCTGTGGCTATTTGGGGTCTTTTTTATTTCAGATGAATTTTTGGAGAGTTCATTCTAGGTCTGTGAAATATGCCATTGATATTTTAATGGGGAGTGCATGGAATCTATAGATTGCTTTGGGTAGTATGGACATTTTAATGATGTTGATTCTACCAATGCATAAGTATATTCTTCCATTTTTAGAGGAAATAATTTAGGTATAGCAAAGAGTGATTACATAAGTTCCACATTGGTCTGAAAGAGCAATGTATAATACAATGTTATGTTCTACAACAGTTCTGTAAATTTTTGCTCACTCCAAGTATGACCTACATCAGTCAGGGGACACAGGTGAACAGTGCCTCCACTGTGGCCTCCAGGCCAGCTGATAGATCTCAGGTTCCCAACTTCTAGTTTAGCCTGTGTATTCAGAGGGAATGCTTGAGGGCAGTCAGTCTGACTTACTGCTATTTGTCTACACACTCGCAAAGTGAAACTCATCGATCCTATAGACAGAGATGGGAATGAAAATAAGTGGAACTCATCCATCCAATGACAGAGACGGGAATGAAAATAAGGAAGACATAGAGAGGCACTCTCAGGCATTTTTGCTTGGGAACTACCGGAGCTGAGGCCACCCCTAAAGTTTCTTATTGACTTCTAGATAAAGTTATTAAGACTGGTGATAAAGTCATGGTCTCTACCATTTTGTGTGGAATGACAGATTTAGGAGTCATTTAAATTTAAGTAGCTTGCTACTCTTTGGTAATGTGTACTGCATGTTGTTCTCCATAATGTCTTTGGAAGACAAAGGATCATTGATTTCTCATTCTCTTCTGTTCCTCCTTGGTTTTAAGGTATTCCCTTGCCAGTTGTTTTGTTGTTGCTTTCCCTGTACTCCCACAAAATCAGTGTATCCCATTCCAGTAGCTGTAATTTCATGTTTTCTCCAATTAGCATCTCCATGCATCCAGAACTTTCATCTACAATGTCAGATGCAAGAAGGATAAGAACATTTTAGTAAAATTTATTGAGGTGCATTATACCCATCACTGTGCTTCAATTGGGTCTCTGTCATGAACTCAGCAGTCAGTGCACTCAGCCAAGTGATTATTATCTTTATGACATCAAGATCATGTCAATCCAACTTGAGATTCAGATGGATGAATTAAGATTGAGTTTCATAGGCTACCTTTTTGCCAGGCTGCCACACAAAGAGTACCTATCTGCCAACCTGGCCAGAAGCTGGTGTTAGAGGGGAAAAAAAGAAGCTTTATGGCCAGAATGGAATGTTAGAAATCATGAGGTTTCAAAATAGGTCTAACTAACTCTCAACTCTGTGATCTTGGTCATAAGAGATGGACAAAAACAAGATAAACTATTTTGGGAAACAGCTATCAGTAGTGATCAAACTACATTTACTAAGATGTGTAGGTAAGGGGAAAGGTGAGAAAGGTGGAATCAAAAATCTTTTTTTCACATATTTTTAAAGATCAGGCTACTTAATATACCAACACTTCAGGATGAAAAGAGGAATGAACTATGCATTGAATACCTTGACTGTTGGCCAAAGTCTGAGTAGCCTTTGTGACAAAAAGTGCATCATTGCTAGAGGGTAAATGAGTGCATTGTCAGCCAGTGGGGTAGGCTGTTCAGATTGGTCTAGCAATAGCTTCATGCTACCCAGCCAGCTTACTTCCCAATGCTAGACACTGCAGGTAGCCCTGTCCAGGGTTGGACACCTTACCGCAGAGCAGAGGAGGTCAGCTAGAAGAAGTCTTGTGACTTCTGATAAATCACTTAGTTCTTTCTCCTGATCTTATGAGTCAGATAAGTGAGAGCAGTGAGAGGGATTTCCCCAGTACTTCCGAGGGATGAAAACTTCATTTCAACAGACAGCATGCCAGGAAGTGGAGGGAATGATCTCACCTGCAGCAGTGTTGTGCAATGACTAGGCTAGAGAGTTAGCTAATTACATAAGATAATCAGGTTAATTACTGAATTGGGAGGCAAAATAAATTGTTTACAAAAGCATTAATCAGAAACACTCATACAAGGCTGGGACTAAGTGATGCTAGATCAACAAAGAGTACTAGGGTATTTTTTTTTTATCCCAGAAAGAAACTTTTACTCTGTAAAGTCTTGATATTTTTCATTCATTCACTGGTTTTCGATTAGAATCTGATGGGTCAACTGTGTATGCTTCTTCATGAACTTTAAACTGAACCCCAAAGTCATTTTGACAATGAACTCATATACAGCAAAAACATATTTTGTAGTGTCTTATCCATAATATTTTATGTCTAATACACAAAGAGCCAGTATTTCACACCTAGTTTATACAAGTTTTATACCTATGTGTGAATCTTTATAAAGAAATAATATTACCTATTTCACATAATGCATATGAAATTCTACATCACTAAAAATATGGATATATATGGATATATGCACATACATGCTCACACATACTTATTTACTTACATTTTCCAAAAGTTTACTGCATTACCACATACATAGAGTATTTATATGTTCAGGACACTAAGTATGATTTTAAAGATGATTAAGACTTGTTTTTTACATTAAGGTCAGGGTATAAAAAAAACAGGCAAGAGAGGGGCTCATTAAGAAAACATATTCTACTAGGTAAGATACTATAAGGAGTATTTATTAAAGCAATGTATGAAATTAATACTATCATAAGAATAGACATGACAAACAAAATGTATCCAGAGACATGGAATCAGCAACAGGCTAATGATTCTAGGCCAGAGGATGGGGAGGAGAGGGGAGAGATTTACCAAACAATTTATCCTATATAATAAAAGGCTAATATGCAAATCAACCAAATGATGGAATATGGTTCAGACAGAATTAACTGTCAAGAATATGGTTAAGACATGTTAACCAAATGAGTCAATATGAGGTGCACAGACCACCAGGGGACAGACTCTCAATGCAGGAGCTGCCCCCTGATGGGCATTGCTCTCCCACAGTGAGGAGCACTGCTCAGCCAGAAGCTAGGACACCTTCTAAGGGCTCCTGGACTCTGAGAGGACACAGGCCAGGCTGAGGGTCCCCCCAAATGCACGAATTTCGTGCACCAGGGCTCTAGTATTTATATATGCATAACCCATGAACATAGATAATAGTGTGGTAAAGGTCTAGGGAGGAGGTGATTATGGGTAGAAGAGGGTCAATGGGTGGGGGCTAAAGGGGACATCTGCAATACTTTCAACAATAAAGATGACTTAAAAAAATAAGAGCAATCTATTCCACTCCGAGTCAGTGATAAGTGTATTCTCTATAATACTATGTTCCAAAGAAGGGATTACATGCCCCAGATAAATATGC